>JAJTUV010001207.1:187500-1401371 GCA_021653895.1 Mastomys natalensis | reverse complement strand
GAGCAATAGCAAAAAAAAAAAAAAAGTCAAAATGGAAAAAAATGGAAGAAAGAAGTCAAATTTCACTGTTTGCAGTTGATATGATAGTATACATAAGTGACAGCAAACTTCTCCAGAGAACTCTAAACCTGATAAACAACTTTAGCAAAGTGCTGGGTATAAATTAACTCAAACAAATCAGTAGCATCCTTTACTCAAAGGATAAACAAGCTGAGAAAGAAATTAGGGAAGTGACACCCTTCACAATAGTCACAAATATAAAAATACGTTGGTGTGAATCTAACCAAGCAAGTGAAAGATCTGTATGACAAGACTTCAAGTCCCTGAAGAAAGAAAGCGAAGATCTTAGAAGATGGAAAGATCTTCCATGCTCATGGATTGGCAGGATTAATAAGTAAAAATGGCTATCTTGCCGAAGCAAACTACAGATTATGCAATCCCATCAAATCCAACCCAATTCTCACAGAGATAGTAAGAACAATTCTCACATTCATTTGAAATAACAAAATCTCAGGATACCAAAAACTATTCTCAACAATAAAAGAACTTCTAGGGTAATCACCATCCCTGACCTCAAGCTGTACTACAGGGCAGTAGTTTAAAAAACTGCATGGTACTGGTACAGAGACAGGCAGGAAGATCAGTGGAATAGAATTGAAAACCCAGAAATGAATCCCCATACCTGTAGTCATTTAATCTTTGACAAAGGAGCTAAAACCATCCAGTGGAAAAAAAGAAAGCATTTTCAAAAAATAGTGCTGGCTCAACTGGAGGTCAGCATGTAGAAGAATGCAAATTGATCCATTCTTATCTCCTTGTACAAAGCTCAAGTCCAAGTGGATCAAGGACCTCCACATAAAACCAGATATACTGAAACTAATAGAATAGAAACTGGGGGAAAGCCTTGATCATATGGGCACAGGGGAAAAGTTCCTGAACAGAACACCAATGACTTATCCTCGAAGATCAAGGATTGACAAATGGGACTCATAAAACTGCAAATCTTCTGTAAAGCAAAGGACATTGTCAATAGGACAAAGTGACAACCAAAAGAGAGAAAAAGACTTTACCAATCCTACATCTAATAGAGTGCTAATATTCAATATATACAAAGAACTGAAGAAATTAAACTCCAGACAACCAAATAACCTGATTAAAAACTGGGATACAGAGCTAAAAAAAAAAAACAAAAACAAACAAACAAACAAAAAAAACAGAATTCTCAACTGAGGAAACTCAAATGGTCGAAAAGCACCTAAAGAAGCATTCAACATCCTTAGTCACTGGGGAAATGCAAATCAAAACAACCCTGAGATTCCACCTCACACCAGTCAGAATGACTAAGATGAAAAACTCAGGTGATACCAGATTCTAGTGAGGATGTGAAGAAAGAGGAACACTCTTCCATTGTTGTTGGGATTGTAATCTGGCACAACCATTATGGAAAGCAGTCTGGTGGTTCCTCAGAAAATTGAACATAGAATTATCTGAGGACCCAGCTATACCACTCCTGGACATATACCCAAAAAATATTCCAACATATAACAGGAACACATGTTCCACTATATTCATAGCAGCCTTATTTATAATAGCCAGAAGCTGGAAAGAACCCAGATGTCCTTCAACAGAGGAATGGATGCAGAAATTGTGGTACATTTACACAATGGAGTACTACTCAGACACTAAAAACAATGAATTCATGAAATTATTAGGCAAATGGATGAAATTGGAACATATCATCCTGAGTGAGGTAACCCAATCACAAAAAACACACATGGTATGTACTCACTGATAAGTGGATATTAGCCCAAAAGCTCATAATACCTAAGATGCAATGCATTGACCACATGCAGCTCAAGAAGAAGGAAGTCTAAAGAGTGGGTGCTTTGGTCCTTCTTAGAAGGAGTAACAAAATACTCATGGGAGCAAGTATGGAGACAAAGTGTGCACCAGCGAATGGAGAAGGACTGTCTGGAAATGGCCCCACCTGGGATCCATCCCATGTGCAGTCACCAAAGGCAGACACTGTTGTGGATGCCAGAAAGTACATGCTGACAGGAGCCTGACATACCTGTCTCCTGAAAGGCTTTCCCAGTGCCTGACATAAACAGAGGCAGATTCTCAAAGCTAACCATTGAACTCATCACATGGTCCTCAATGAAGGAGTTAGAAAGAAGACTAAAGGAGCTGAAGAAGCTGGCAGTCACATGGGAGAACAACAATACCAAGCAACCAGAGCTCCCAGGGTCTAAACTTCCAGCCTGGGAACGCAAAGGGAGGGACTCATAGCTCCACCTGTACAGGTAATTGAGGATGGCCTTGTCAGGCATCCGTGGAAGAGGAAGGCCTTGGTCCCCAAAAGTCTGGATGCCCTAGTGTTGGGAATTTGAGAGCAGGGATGAGGGAATGAGTGGATGGGTGGGGGCATACCCTCATAGAACTAGGAGAAGGGGGGATGGGATAAGGGGTTTTGAGGGGGAATGGAGAGAAGGGATAAAATTTGACAGTTAAATAAATAAAATATCCAATAAAAAAACAGATAATGGAACTGGCAATTGTAGTCAAGCAGTTAAGACTTTTTGTCAACAATTTATTATGGGAATTCCTTATAATCCTCAAGGACAAGTTATTTGAATGGGGCCCATAGAACTTTAAAATAGTATCTTCATAAAATAAAAGGGGGAGGTATATACCTGAAAACCACAAATTTATTTAACTCATACTCTTTTTATTTTGAATTAAAAAGAAAATTGTATGCCAAGAAACTTTCTGCTGAGTGTCTATGGCACCCTACAACTAGGCATACTTATACCTAGATGAAAAGGAAGGATCTACTTACTGGCATATGGCATGATCCTGACCAGGTATCTAATATAGGGAAGAGGGCATGTTTGTGTTTTTTCTGCAGGATGCTGTAGGAGCATGGTGGCTGCCAGAACGATTGGTGAGACATGCTGTTGCTGAGACAAAGAATGATGCTGACCTGTGAGCTTGCTGAGTGCCCTGACAAGGGTAACTGGGAAACTATATTGGACATATGTTCCTGACCCACCTTTGCTTGCCTATATCCCAGATGGGACAAGCTGCCTTGTCTCAAGTTTTTAGACCTTGTGGGACAGAGAATCAAAAAGAGAAATTATAATGACTTGTATTCTTCTTAAAGGTGACCAGGTATTCAGACTCAATCATGTACTGTTCTAGAAATCAATCTAATATTGAAAATAACAGTCTACATTTGGAAGGCTGGATCTGGACATTTTCAGAGACATATTTGGAAGTTAGCTGCAGTTCTCTATGGTGTTATGATTGTAGAGGTAAAGTTGGGACAGGATCTGGATTTCAAACAAGGGTTAGTGCATGTATTAAGGCTCTTTTAATTGTCAAGATAAAATTGGTTTTCTTTCTTCTACAGTTTTTATTGTAAGTTGGATTGTCTATATACATTCTAATTGTGTTAGTGAGTTGAAAACTGTCATTTCCATTACAGGGGTCTGTCAACCAGCTTTTGTCTTACTGCCCTGAGTATTAGAAAACCTTGATTCTCAGAAAAAGCTTGAAAGTGCTGGAAGAAATAAGTTAGGCTTTAAGCAGAAGCAAGAGGGTAGTGGACTTGATTATTGCTGGAATAACAGCTTTAATTACATTAATTGCTAGCACCACAACTTCTGCAATAGCTTTGACACAGGAAGTTGACAGTAATTTTTGTCAATCATCTAGTAAAAAAAAAAATGTTACTAATGTGTTGAGTATACAGAAGGATTTATGTAGGTCTTTGGAACAACGGATTGATGCTCTATATTCTATTCAAATTATCTGAAGGAGGTTCAGGGTTTAAGAGTCATCTTGAGTATCATGACAAATACCATTGGAGTAGTGTTACTTCTAAAATTTATAATGATTGTCATTATAATTAGAAAAAAGTTTAAAAACACCTGTAGAGTATTTGGCATAATCCTAACACCTTTCTGGATGTTTTAACTTTGCATAGTGAGATTATGAATTTAAACAATGCTGCTCTGTTGAGCTTTGATGCTGCAGATGCCAATATCTCTATCTACATCAACAGGTTGGCAGCCAAAGTACATGACTTGAAAATGGAAATGGACCCCCAGAGTTATTAATTTAACAGGCTGGCAAGCCAAGAATGGGTAAGATTCTTGGTAAGGCGCAGAGCCTTACCAAACTAAGACATAAGTTCATTGTATATTCCACAATGGGTAAGGAAGGCATTCTTGTCAGAATGATCTAGGATAGGATCAGTCTGGTTTAATGCAATAAAAAGGGGGAGATGTGGAGAGCTTTGGGGGCTGCATGGAAGGAGTCTGACATAAGCCAAGAACAAGGAAATGGGCTGCTTTGAAGGAATCTGACATAGGACAAGGACAAGGAAATGGACTGTAAGCAGGAATTTGACATTAGGCTAGAACAAAGAAGTAATTTCAGGCAGAAATCTAAATACTAGGCTAGAACTAAGAAGAAATTTCAAGCAGGAAGCTAAATCTTAGAGTAGAACAAAGAAGCAATTATAGGCAGGAATCTAAATCTTAACCTAGAACAAAGAAGTAGGCTTCAGGCATGAAAATGACTTTGGGCTAGGACAGGGAAGTAGGCTCAGATATTTTGGTCATCCTGATAAGCCCTTAGAAATAGTGATCACAGGAGTGATCACAGGTCTCTGTTTATTGTCCTGCATGTTCTTTGATCATCTGGGTTTATAGCCTTGCTTGTTCCTTGACTATATGCATCTATTATATTGCTAGTTCCTCAAGCTAAAACTGACCTTAATATTTGCATGTAATTTAAACAGTATAAAAGCAAAAAAGGAGGAGGAGGGATGGGATAGGGGATTAATGGTGGGGGGGAATGGAGAAAGGGGATAACATCTGAAATGTAAATAAATAAAATATCGAATTTTTTTAAAAAAGAAGTATAAGGACTCATTTTAATACCCTTACTAAAGATATAAAATTGCCAAAATAAGCTTATGGTTAAAGGTAATACATTTGAAAATGTCCAGTCAAGAAAAACATGAACAGAGAGTCAAGATAATTGCTGTCAAATTCATGGAAGAAATCCTCAAAAAAATCATGAAACAGCACAGCAAATAAGTAATAAAATTAGTATATGATAAGATGATGTTTGGTAATATATTAAGAAAAGCTGTGTGACAAAATTTTTAACCATATATAAGAGCTTTAAAAGTGTGATTGGGGAAGTTCTTCATTGGTAGGGAACTCTGAGGCTTATATGAGTTTTATAAGTAATGAACAGAATAAAATCAGATTAACAGAATGATCCTTTAAGTCAGCTACAGCAAGCTTCTCAAAGATAAGGGAGATGGTGCTTGCTTAGAAGGGTGGCTTAAATGATAACAGCAGATGCTAGCCTTGAGGAAATGCTATCTACTTCCAGAATTGACACTCAGCTCACCATGCAATTACTACATAGAGCATAAGAAAGAACTATGTCAAATATGAAGGACAATCAAGCATTTCACTTAATCTTCTATGTAGCATAACTTCAAAGCAGGCTGTTGAGTCCTTTTTGCCAAGTACCACTTCCCTGAGACAAGACTACTGATGACCTGCAGCTGCTCCACACTATTTTAAGAGCATCTTGAGCTTTTTGGCTGGGGAAGACACCTAGATGGTCTGCTCCCATGAAGACACCATATCCTGAGCCATCCTAGAGAAAACACTGCATTCAGAGCAACAGGGAAGAACCCTCCTGCACAACCCTATGCCCCAGAGCTGCAACTGGGAGCCTGGGGCACTCAGGAACCATCAGTCACCAAACCCCGCCCCTCTGGAATACCACTCCCCTTCTGCCCCTCACTTGGACCTTTTAGCTGGTACGGACACCTAGCTGCTCTGCTCCAGTGAAGGTACCATATCCTGAGCCATCCTAGAGGAACCAATGCACTCAGAGCAGTAGAGGAACAACTGTACTCAGAACATCAGGATTTCAGGATCCCAGAGGCAGCTTGAATCCCAGGACCTTTTCCACCCAGGAGCTCAGGATCACAGGATCACAGAGACAACTGGACTCTGAGGAGTTCTGACACAAGCAAGATAACTGGAAAGACAGGCTCCAGTCAAAGACAGTGAATGCAAGTAACACTAGAGTTAACCAGATATCAAAGGCAAGCACAAGTACATAAGCAACAGAAACCAAAGTTACCTGGCATTATCAGAACCCAGTTCTCCCACCATAGCAAGACCTGGACACCCCATCACACTGGAAAAGCAGGATTTAGAATTAAAATCACTTCTCATCATGATGATAGAGGACTTTAAGAAGGACATAAATAACTCCTTTAAAGAAATACAGGAGAACACAGGTAAACAGGTAGAAACCCTTAAAGAGGTAACACAAAAATCCCTTAAAGAAATGCAAGAAAACACAAGCAAACAGGTGAAGGAATTAAACAAAACCATCCAGGATCTAAAAATGGAAGTAGAAACAATAAAGAAATCTCAAAGGGAGATGACCCTGGAGATAGAAAACCTAGGAAAGAGATCAGGAGTCATAGACCCAAAAATTACCAACAGAATACAAGAGATAGAAGAGAGAATCTCATGTGAAGAAGATACCATGGAAAACATTGACACAACTGTCAAAGAAAATGCAAAATGCAAAAAGCTCCTAAACCAAAACATCCAGGAAATTCAGGACACAATGAGAAGACCAAACCTAAGGATAATAGGTATAGATGAGAGTGAAGATTCCCAACTTAAAGGTCCAGTGAATATCTTCAACAAAATTATAGAGGAAAACTTTCCTAACCTAAAGGAAGAGAAGCCAATAAATGTACAAGAAGCCTACAGAACTTCAAATAGACTAGACCAGAAAAGAAATTCCTCCTGTCACATAATAATCTAAACATCAAATGCAGAAAAAAAGAAAAAATACTAAAAGCAGTAAGGGAAAAATGTAAAGTAACATATAAAGGCAGACCTGTAAGAATTACACCAGACTTCTCCCCAGAGACTTTAAAAGCCAGAAGGTCCTGGACTCATATCATACAGACAGTAAGAGAATACAAATGCCAGCCCAGACTACTATACCCAGCAAAACTCTCAATCACTATAGATGGGAAAACCAAGATATTCCATGACAAAACCAAATTTACACAATATCTTCCCACAAATCCAGCAATACAAAGGATAATAGATGGAAAACTCCAATACAAGGAGGGGAAACTATACCCTAGAAAAAGCAAGAAAGTAATCTTCCAACAAATTCAAAGGAAGATAACTACACAAACATAATTCCACCTCTAATAACAAAAATAACAGGAAGCAACAATCATTTTTCCTTAATATCTCAACATCAATGGACTCAATTTCCCAGTAAAAAGATGTAGACTAACAGACTGGATACACAAACAGGACCCAACATTTTGCTGCATACAGGAAACACACCTCAGTAACAAAGACAGACACTACCTCAGAGTAAAAGGATGGAAAACAATTTTCCAAGCAAATGGTCATAAGAAACAAGCTGGAGTAGTAATTCTAATATTAAATAATGATGACTTTCAACCAAAAGTTATCAAAAAAGATAAGGAAGTACACTTCATACTTATCAAAGGAAAAATCTACCAAAATGTACTCTCAATTCTAAATATCTATACCCCAAATGCAAGGGTACCCACATTCATAAAAATAAATTTTACTAAAGCTCAAAGCACACATTGCACCTCACACAATAATATTTTAATACCCTACTCTCAGCAATGGACAGATCATGGAAACAGAAACTAAATAGAGACACAGTGGAATTAACAGAAGTTATGAACCAAATGGATTTAACAGATATCTATAGAACATTTTATCCTAAAACAAAAGAATATACCTTCTTCTCAGAACCTCATGGTACCTTCTCCAAGATTGACCATATAATTGGACACAAAACAGGATTCAAACATACAAAAAGACTGAAATAATCCCTTGCATCCTTTCAGATCACCATGGACTAAGGATGGTCTTCAATAATAACAAAAACAATGGAAAGCCCACATATACATGAAAACTGAACAACGCTCTACTCAATGATGACTTGGTCAAGAAAGAAATTAAAGACTTTTTAGAATTTAATGAAAATGAGGACACATCATACCAAAACTTGTGGGGCACAATGAAAGCAGTGCTAAGAGGAAAACTCATAGCTCTAAGTGCCTCCAAAAAGAAACTGAGGGAGCATACACTAATAACTTGATAGCACACTTGAAAACTCTAGAACAAAAAGAAGCAAATATACCCAAGAGGAGTAGACATCAGGAAAAATCAAACTCAGAGCTGAAATCAACCTAGTAGAAACAAAAAGAACTATACAAAGTATCAATAAAACCAAGACCTGGTTCTTTGAGAAAATCAACAAGATAGATAAACTCTTAGCCAGACTAATCAGAGGACACAGAGACAGTATCCAAGTTAATAAAATCAGAATTAAATAGGGAGATATAACAAGAGATGTAGACGCTGATGTGGATGCCAGGAAGTGCATGCTGACAGGAGTCTGATATAGGTGTCTCATTAGAGATCTGCCAGAGCCAGAAATATACAGAGGCAGATGCTCACAGTTAACTACTGAACTGATCATGGTGTTCCCAATGTAGGAGTGAGAGAGAAGACTGAAGGAGCTGAAAGGGTTTGTGGCCCCATGGGGAGAGCAACAATACCAACCAACCAGAACTCCTAGAGTCTAAACCACCAGCCTGGGAGCACATAGGGAGGGACTCATGGTTCCAGTTCTATATGTAGGGGAGGAGGGCCTTGTTGGGCATAGGTGGGAGAGGAGGTCCTTGGTCCCGTGAAGGCTTGATGTCCCAGTGTGGGGGAATTCGAGGATAGGGAGGTGAGAATGGGCAGGTGGGTGGTTATGTGGGAGTGAGGGGTGGGTGGGAGCATATCCTCATAGAAGCAGGAAGAGGGGGTATAGGATAGGGGGTTCCTGGGTGGGGAGGAAATGGGGAAAGGGGATCACATCTGAAATGTAAATAAAATATCCAATAAAAAAAAAAAAAAAAGAGCACCTTGATCTTGTAGGCCCTGTTCATCTGAGCTTTTCTATGAGTCAAATGATACCAGGAGAGGAGTTACATTTAATTGCTTAGTTACTTAGTAAGTTAGAGGTAAAATTTTAAGTGGTGGACTTGGAAGAAAGTCTTATGTCTTCTCCAGATTAATTTATCAAATGCCTATTTAGTTGTAATTCAGGGATAAATTTCTCCACAGACTTTTATCACCTTAAATAAACAAATCCCAAAATACTTATTTAAATTCTCCTAAATTACTCTCAATAGAGGTTCTTAGAGATATGAGTCCCTTGACATAAATAATTCTGTAGCTATAGAATTTGTAAAACCATTACATTTAAATACATATTTACATGAGCTATACAGACAATGAAGGCCATCTTTCTTAACTCCCGTGAAGATGAAGGCTAAGGGTAAATGCAGTTAGTGTAGTTAAAATCAAACTACATTCCATCTGATATTGACCTTCATCCTAAAACATTATTGCTTCTCATTTTACACTCCTTCATCATCATCATCACTGTCATCAAAAAGAATAGCATGGAGTGGATATTATACTGACTGTTACAGTGCTACAATATGCTTTATATTGCTGAGGCCTACTTTTAACATAACTGTAGCCATTTTGTATTCAGTATCCATTTTGCTCACAAGGTGAAACTAAGTTCAGGTTCTCATATTTTACTTTCCAGAAGTAATTATCCATAGAATAATAAGCCAAAAAGTTACGGGTGAATCATTTGTACCCTGTTATCTCAGTGTTCTGAAACTCCCCTGTTCACCACCCTTCTTACCTCACTCAGGACCAATCACCTTAAAGGTTGGCAAATAATACTTTGTTTAGTTAGCCAAAAATTTTATACTACTTCACTGCTTGCCTTAGAACTTTTGAACCTGGTTTTTCCTATAAATAGCCTTCCCTGAGGACAGACTAGTGCCGCAATTAGGTTTTCCTTCTTGCCGTCCTGGACATCCAATATTATAGTGTGCATTCACTAAATTATTCTTGCTTAACTGAGATTGGTGTATATATGGTGTGGAGATTCCCAACAATATGACATCAGAATAAACAAACAAGTATAACCAAGAAGACAGACAAGTAGTTGCTAGATCCAGATTTGGGGCAATAAACATTAGCAATGATTGTCAAGTGTTATAGTTCTTTTTATGAGCATATATTAGTTGTATGAAATAATAGCATCATTTTTCATACATGGACATATTATATTTCTAACCCTTGCTTATCTAGCCCATTGTTAGACTCTTTCCTCTACTCTAGTACATCTCTTCTAATTTCATATCTTACATTCTTTTATTTTTAACACATTTTAGTTAAAATATAATTATATCACCTTTTCCATTCAGCCCCTTCCATGTTCTCTACTCTCAAATTTATAGTCTCTTTTTCTTTTATTGTAATTGTTACAAAGATAGATACAAAGAAAGAAAGAGAGAGAGAGAGAGAGAGAGAGAGAGAGAGAGAGAGAGAGAAAGAAAGAAAGAAAGAAAGAAAGAAAGAAAGAAAGAAAGAAAGAAAGAAAGAAAGAGAGAAAAATAGGCAGACAAGTATATTTCCATTCATATTATTTTGATAAGAGAAAATGCGTTGTCATTCTGAGCCTGGCTTAATTTACTTAATATGTTGCTCTCTGGTTTCATGTCCCTACAAAGGACATATTTAGTTTGTTTTATGACTATGGAAAAGTATGCCCTTTGTGTGTCTATGTGTCACTTATTTAGTCATCTGTTAATGGGCCCCTTTGTTGATTTTATAACTTAGTTGTTAAATTTGTATACTAGGTTGAGGGTGTACACAAATATGCAAAGAATAGTTTTCTCTATGAGGTTCTTAAATGAGACAAAGGTGCTAACAGAAGTACAAATTGCTGAAGTGAGAAGCTTTTGCCCTAAACCATTGCATCAGAATCTCAACAATCTCCTCTTGCTATAAAGTCCTCAGTCATGACTATCACTATGCTAAAATCTTATTCTTTTATTGAAACTCCTTGTCTTATAGTAATTGTTTTGTGCATAGTAATAATTGTATCATTTTTTTCAAGGACGTTAGGATTTATTTCTCTAAGACCAAAGAACAATAAGTGGCAGTGTCAGGAAACATCCCAGAAGCTGGGCAGTGGTGGCACACTCCTTTAATCCCAGCACTTGGGAGGCAGAGGCAGGTGGATTTCTGAGTTCAAGGCCAGCCTGGTCTACAGAGTAAGTTCCAGGACAGCCAGGGCTACCCAGAAAAACCCTGTCTCGAAAAACAAAAAACAAAGCAAAAAGAAACATCCCAGAGACAAACATTCAAAGCCTCAACCACTGAGCCTGCTGTTTCTCACCAGAGGACAAGTGGACAGAAATTACCACAGAAAAGTGTAGTGTATGAAGAATCGGAGGGCTTTGCAATGAGGTTAAAATATAGTAAGAGTAGAAAGTCATTTGATGGCTCTGGTGGACTCTAGTTTTCAAGAAAATGATACATTTTCATGTAGAAAAAACAGTCCAAATTTACCATATAAGCAGTGCTGGAATCCAGGGCTTGGATTGCCAAAGAACAGCTCCAGCTTGGAGAGGGGTTCCTGATTAAGGGATGTTTGGGAGCAGCAAAAGAATGACTCAAAGTCAATTGTGGATACAAGCTGTGTTCTGCTTGAGCTGGCTCTCCAGACAGCTGTGTAGCTAATTCAGCTCTTGCAGACCAAAGCCCAGTTCAATCATTACCCCAGAGTCCCTACTGATTATCCCACAAATCAGAATTTTATGACCTTTGATTCTTTGATTATGACCCTTTGATTCTTAGAGACAGCAAGAACTTTTCTTTAACATAGCAAATGAACTTAATGAACTAAGCACAAACAATAAGTAGCTGGATGGAATCCTGTGCTGAGATTATCAGTCCCACAACACCTGGACCTAAACTTGCTCTGCCCCAGGCTAGCCCTGAACTCAGTAATCTGTCTGCTTTTGTAAGCACAAACAATAAGCTAGCTGGGTAGGATCTGGCTCTGAGATCACCATTCCCACCATGCCTGGACCTAAATTCACTCTGTCCCAGACTGACCTGGAATTCAGAAATCTTTATACCTTTGTATCTTTCTGGATCATTAGTGCAGCTGCCTTTGTTCTTTTAAGTCTGTGAAGCCCCTCATAAAATTCATGTTACATCCTTATATTTTGCATAGTTGAGAAACTATACATTCTTAAATTCATGTTTTCAGAGTTCTTCCCCACAGCCTTAAGAGCTGTCCTGAAGATCACAGGGTTTACCATTTTGTTTAGGAACACATTCTTGCCTCCAAGACTCATGCTGTTCTAATTAGCATGGAGTCATTAACTTTAGCAGGGGGAATATTTCCCAAAAGAAGAACATAAAGTAAATTATGTACATTATTATACAAATGAGCCTCGCACCTAGCAACCGTCAACACTCATGGAGGCCCATGCCCTACTAGCTCTGTTCCAGAGGTAGGAACTGTGTCATGCCATCTCTTCCACATGATAGTACTTGGCATTGGATCACAAGATAAAGCTGTCAATTGAGTGGAGTATGTTGCTACATCCCTTACAATGGGGACCAGAACTAAAGATATCACACTGGTTAGCTTGACATTCTACCACAAGTCATTTTGTAAACAAAAGTAAAAAACACCAAACCATATATATATTAAATAATCCAAATCATTATATATTAAAAATTACACTTAAGTTTTATTACTGTAACTACTGATGAGCTAAAAAGCAACATTGTTTCAACATTTGTTTCAAATCTAATGTTGCAGAAACCAGGAGTCAGGAAAAATCAGTAGGAGAGCCCAGGGTGATACTTGGGTCAGACACCAATATAGAAACCCATTTACAGGCGCTCACTATAGCTGCAGCACACACAAAATGTTTTGAACATCACTTTAAATGTATAAAACATAACAAAAACTATGTTTCTTCTGTAAATAACTTTGCAAAATCTAGAATGCAACTAATCCACTGGCATCTTATGGGCAAAGTAATCCTGGTTCAGGAAAGCAAGTGCAAAGGCCAGAGCCTTTGAAAGAATCTATAGCTCTAGGATGTAGGACTCTGTAGAAGAAATAGTGGTAGCATTAAGAGACATGAGACAATCACTGACCAAGATTAAATCTATTACAGCTAAAGAGGTAAATCAGGAATGAAGTCATTTTGAAGATGAGATGAAAACAAGCGAGGAGCTCTATGCTGTTAGTATCCTAAATGCTTAAAATAAAAAGAATTTTAGACTTTTTTATAGATTCTGAAATATTTGCATATACATAAGAAGATATTTGGAGATGAGGCCCAAGGTTAACTGATAAATCAGCATGAGTTATATAACCCTTATCCACAAAGCTTAGAAGTATTTTATACATGTGTGTGTGTGTGTGTGTGTGTGTGTGTGTGTGTGTGTGTGTGTGTGTGTAATTCTATACACAAAGTTTCATGCCATAGACTCTTCCCCTTGTTCCTATCATACATCCCTCATTTGGATTCTGAAGCATTTTGGACAGAGTTTTAGATTAAAAAATCTCAACTCATACTGTTTTTCCATAAGTTGCTAAAAAGGACAGAACAGTTATTTTGCAACCATTACCCACAACTGAGAGAACTGTTATGACATTTCTTAGCATTACACAAATGCTTATGAAAATGAACACATTTCCTAGGTCTCCATAGAATAGGAATATGTTACTCAGGTTGGTGATTAGAGTTCAATGACACATTCATGTCCCTGACTGTTGCTATTCCTTACTAATGCTCATAGGAAAAATGGAGGAAGAGCAGGAGTTATGCTGAATCCAGCATTGGGAGTACCAGAGACATTTTTTAATGAGTTCGAACCCACTACATGTTACATAATGATTTACTAATATGCCATTGTGCAGCAAAAAATACAAATAAACTTTTGATAAATAGCTCTGATATTTTTCTATCTATTAGTTTACTTTGTATTAACTAAATTCTAGCATACATTTACACACAAGATTTAAAAAAAAAAATAGAAAGAGGTCAAATCTAATAAAAGGGTTTAATCAGTCGAAATCACAAATTGCCATAATAGAAACTTATGCATTTTTAAAAAACTATCATACAAATCTTCATGAAATAACATATAGTTCAGACACTATCATCAAATACTATTCATAATAGCATCTTTCTTAAGAAACCATAGCAGATGCATTTTTGTGGTTTTATTGAAAATTTTCTCTATAATTCCAATTTTCATACTATCATGAAAGATCATTTCCTGATTTTCACATCAACATAATCACAATGTATTACTTTAATTATATATAAATATGTTTAATTAAATAGGTTGCATCACTTCCTTCTATTTCCTCTCTCCAACCTCTTCTATGTCTTTCCCTCATGCCCTTTCAAATTGATGACTTCTTTTTTTTGGTTACTATTGTTGCATTTATAGAGATGTACAAATAAATGTAATCTGCAGAGTTCATTTTTGTTATGTATATATGATTTCAGGATTTAACACTTCATATGGTATTACCAGTTAGGAGGCTTATCCTGAGGAAGACCAATTACTTGTCCCTCTCTCAGCAGTCATTGGTTGGTTATAATCCTTTATCCTCGAGTGAGATGCAGTGAAATTTCCCTCTACATTAGCATGTTCACTTATATTGTCATTGTTAGAGTCTTGTCTAGGCAGCCATTTCTAGTAGACAAAATCAAATCTCACAGGAAACTTCTGGCTTATCTGGCTCTTACCATCTTTCCAGCCATCTGTGATGTTCCCTGAGTCTTAAGTGCAGGAATATGTTATTATTTTATTTGTCTTACCATTACTGTATTCACCCCTGTTGTTACCAAATGATTTCTATAAGGCACTGCAAATACCAAATTCTACCTGTGAATATGCTGACCCTTAGTCTCAGAGGATACCACCTATCTTGACCCATCTCATCTTATTTTAAGACTATCTTCTCCCACTAATTATGCTAGTGAATTTTTCAATACTGTGTGCTTTAGTTCAGAATATCAAGTGGTGACCCAAACTGTGTTATCATCATGGCTGATCATTATTAGTTTTTATCATTAAGATAAGAAAATCAAGCTGGCTTGGGAAAGCTGGTGACCTATATGCAAATATTCTTTTGAAAAAATAAATAGGAGGTATAAATAGCACAGATCACATTCTTGAAAATATAAATGTGCTAATAGTATCTTCTATAGCTTAGAGCATTACTATTTTTATTTTACAGATATAGCCTAACTTAAGTTATATGGGGCCTAGGAAAAATATCTGAAATGAATGAGACAATCAGTCTTGTGTCTCAAACAAAATTACTTCCAGCCTGTACAGAACAGGATCAACCTAGACAATTCAATGGAGATAAGGTTTTAGTTACACATTTAAAGGGTTTGTATATACTTGGCTCATAGAGTGGCAATTTTTGAAGGTGTGGCCCTGTTCAAATAGGTGGCCTTGTTGGAATAGGTATGTCACTGTGGGTGTAGGCTTTAAGACCCTTATCCTAGCTGCCTGAAAGCCAGTATTCTTCTAGCAGTTTACAGATGAAGTTGTAGAACTCTCAGCTCTTCCTGTCCATGCCTGCCTGGACTCTGCCATGCTCCCATCTTGATAATAATGGACTGAATTTTGAACCTTAAGTCAGCCCCAATTAAATGTTGTCCTAAATAAGAGTTGGCCTGGTCCAGGAATCTAATTCTTAGGCTAGAACAAAGAAGTAATTTCAGGCAGGAATCTAAATATTAGGCTAGAACAAAGAAGTAGGCTTCAGACATGAATGATTGCAGGACAGGAAGAGGCTCAGATATTGGCATCTGATAGCCTAGAATAGTATCATGCGGGTGTGGCACGCCATGATGGAGCGAGGTATTTCTGGTTCAGTTGTCCCGCCTCGACTAGCTCTTAAAATAGTGATCATGGGCGTGACCATGGAACTTTGTTTATTGCCTCGCTTGTTCTTTGACTATTTGCATCTATTGTATTGCTAGTTCCTCAACCTAGAATTGACCTTAATACTTGCAAGTAACTAAAATGGTTTAAAAGCAAAAAGGAGGAGGGGGATGGGATAGGGGATTTCTTAGAGGGTGGAATGGGGAAAGGGGATGTAAATAAATAAATCATCTAATAAAAAAAAGGAAAAAAAAGAGTTGGCCTGGTCATGGTATCTCTTCACAGCAGTAAAACTCTAAGACACACATGTTATATTTTACTTTCAATTAAACTTTTATTTTGATTTTAAAATAGAAAATATGGGTTTCAGCACTGACATGTTTTCACAATCACTTTGAAATCCCCTACAACTTAGAGAGTGGGCTAACTGTAGTGTTTTCTTCATATCATGATCTCTACCAATAAAAACCAGGGTTAATAATTCAAAATTTTAATTTAATATATAAATCACATTTTAAAAGAAGATGTCTGTTTGTTTGTTTTTTGTTTGTTTGTTTGTTTGAGACAGAATTTCTTTGTGTATCCCTGGCTGTTCTAGAATTAGCTCTGTAGATCAGTCTGGCCTTGAACTCACCGAATCCAGCTGCCTCTGCCTCCCTAGTGCTGGGACTAAAAGTATGTGACACCCTATGATATTTTTATCATGTGTTCGAATTACTTTAAGTATAATATGTTTTTAAAAACTAAGTCAACAAGAAAAAGCAAGAAAAAGATTAATGATATCATTGTATCTCTTTAAAACTTTTTGCACAGAATGTTATAAAGTTAAACTAAAATTCTATTTAGAATCAATATTCTGAGCAGCCTACGCATACCTCAGGAACTTGACAGTTTGCTGCCAAGAGTCTCAGCATGCAGAATCTGAATCTAACATGTGACATTTCTGTTTATCATAGGATTATCCCAATACTTTCTTACCCCTAGTCAACATAAGTTTACTCAACAACAGGAGCACTTAAATAGAGTACAGGGGTCATAGGGAAATAGGAGACTCAGGCATGAAATCATATTCCTACTTTAGGCTGAAGATACTTTAAATCCTCTGTGGTATTCCTTGGCACTTAAGAGTTACTAACACGCTGGCATGGTGGACACGCCTTTAATCCCAGCAACTTGGGAGGCAGAGACAGGTGGATTTCTGAGTTCGAGGTCAGCCTGGTCTACAGAGTGAGTTCCAGGACAGCCAGGGCTACACAGAGAAACCCTGTCTCAAAAACAAAAAAAAAAAAAAAAAAAAAAAAAAAAAAAAAAGAGAAGAGAGAGAGCGAGAGAGTTACAAACACAAGCTGACAAACTTGAGCCTTTTAGATACTTTATGTAAAAGTTGCCCAGTAGGAAAATTAAATTCTTGTCTACATCTGAGGCTACTTTAAATGGATAACAAGCTATCTGAGCTATTACATTTGTAGCAAGTACTTTCAGAGGGAACATACATACATATTTTATTATAAACTTATCACTTTAATATATGCCCAGTCAAATGCAATACTGTTTACCTCAGACTACAAGTAAAATTAAGACAAAAGAAAAAAACAAAGACCATCTTAAAATAGTTATATCACCCCTTAAAATATTATTCACCCAAATTGCCAAATTATCTCTAAAAATTTCCTTTTATTACAATAGGCTTATTAAATTATATTGTTATATCTTATCACAGAATGAATCCTTATTTAATCTGGGAGTTAAAAACTTACAGACAGATACAGTTCTTTAATCATCTTCATCACTTTCTTGTGGTCATTTACTTGGCTCCAGACTCTTTATAGCAAAGTTTTGCCTGCATCTGCTCAGAACTATTTATAGTCTAATGAAGAGCCCACACTGAGGATGCTAAGGGTACATGTGACTTCTAGTGCTCACTTCAAGGAGTCTCATGCTCAGTGCTAAACAGACTCCAGTAGACAAAACAAGCATGCATTTCTGATCTAGATGACGATTGCTGAGGCAATATATTTTATTATCCCATTAAATTAAAAAAGGTGCTAAGGGATTAATTATTTTGTTCTAATCGGGGTAGTATTAAAATTTTTTTATTTAAAGGAAAAATGGCATTTTTTTAGCATGAAATGGAAACCTTATGTTTCCCATTTCAATGGCTTAAATTTTTGTGCCTAGACACCATATCCATCTGTCTGAGTGTTTGGTCTGGTTAAGTATATGACTAAGTGTATAGTCATCTGACCTTTTAAAGGAATATTCTGAGCCTTAGCAAATAATATCTTCTGATCCATTAACCTTTCAAGAAGTCTATACAAGGAAATAATCACAGATTCAAATATGTATGTTTATATGCTAAATGTCCATTATGAAATTATTTATAATCTTATAACTATAAACAACTTAAATGTAGTATTCTGCAGGAGTTGCATGCTTTTTTAAAATGTTCAATGTCTAGGAAATGTTGAAGGCCTAATACTGATTTAAAAAGGAGCATACTTGCTGTGTGGTCTTTCTGAGTTCATATGCATTGTTGTCTCTGGAGGAAAATGCTAATTCTTTAAAATATCCCACCACTCTAGCTCTTGCAACTTTTCCTGGCCCCTCTTCTGCAAAGGTCCCTGAGCCTTGAGGGTATTAAGAATACATCCCATTCATAGCAGAGATCACTCCAAAGTCTCTTGCTCTCTGAATACTGTCTAGTTATAGGTCTGTAGGTTAATCACCATCTACTGAAAGAAGATGTTGAAGTTGAGTGATATACTACTCAAGCTAGACAAAATCCCCACATGAAAGAAGTGGGCACAAAGTCCTACCCCTAGCCAAGAAGCTATTCACAAATGATAGCTACAGAGAGAAAGAAAATCAATTTTCTTCAGTTGAACAATACTGGGTATATCAACCACACTCCAGGGCAGGCCCTATACTCAGGAGGAGTTAGTCAACACAAAATGAACTCCATGTATTTTAAGTGCCTTTTTCTTTTGATTTGTTTGGGTTTTTTTTAAGAGAAGAAACAACATGAAGTTGTGCTGAGTCTGGCTTGGCCATGTAAGAGATAGTATGGCATGGTTTCCTGCCCCTGGAACAAGGCCAGCAATGTGGGGGCCTCCATTTGTACTGATGGTTGCTGTGGGTGTTAGGCTTGTTTGTATACTAGTGTAAATATTTTCATGTTCCTCCTTTGAGGAATATCCTCTCTTACAAGGTTAATGACTCCATGATAATCAGGAACAGAGTAAGTCTGGGAGGTGAGGGTGCATCTGTGTCTCAGCAAAATGGGAGAATGCTGTGACCTTCAGGATAACCCTTAAGGCTGTGGGACAGAATGCTGAAAATGTGAGTTCGAAAATATATTATTTTTCAATTATTCAAAATATAAGGATGTAATATGAATTGTATAAGTAGCTTCACAGAGCTAAAGGAACAGAGGCACTATGAGCCAGCTTGTCAGAAAAGAGTAAAAAGATTTAGGGAGTGGTGATCCCAGGACAAAATCCCACCAGCTAAATTTGTTTGTTGTTTGTTTGTTTGTTTATGCTTACAAAGGCAAGTAGATTCCTTAGTTCAAGGTCAGCCTAGGACAGAGGGAATTCAGGTCCAGGAATGGGCATAGTAGGAATGGTAATTTGAGTTGGGTTTCACCCAGCTATCTTATTGTCTGTGTTTGTGCTTGCTGTCCCAAAAAAAAAAAAGAAAAAAAAAAAAAACAGAAAAATAAAAGAAAAAAAAAAAAGAAAAAAGAATCAAGAGGCTGGGATAATGGGATGCTGATTCATTGAATAATCAAAAGGGAACCAGGGGCAATGACAGAATTTATATGTAAATTAAAAACTGGGCTTTTGATTTGCAAGAGATGAGCTACTAGAACGTTTATCCTAGGAAAGTAAACTTTACATGGGCATAGGGTTTACACCCCTTAGTGAAAAAAAAAAGATACCTAATGGCCATTGCTACACAAGAGTGACATGAGATCTCCTGTAGGCAACAAGCTCTCTATTCAAACTGGCTTCTCTAATAGTCCCTCTAAATCTGGCACAATGGGATGCTAATACCACTGAGACATAATCCACATTTCTTTCTATATCCAGCAATAAGATAAAACTGCCATGTCATCATGTAACGGCCACTTAATGATTCTTCTCAGCTGCTTCACTAATCATTAGCACTCCCACCAGGGGTGGAGGCTGCAGAGAAGGGCTCATTCAAATGGCTGAGACTGAATATATTAAAAGTTAGAATGATGATTCAAGCATGAGCTTAATATCACTGACCAAAACAGTTAATTGGTATCATGTGCACACTCCCTCAATACTTTCCCTGGTCCCTATTTCCCTTTGTTTGGAAGATTCTGCCAGTTATCTACCCTGTAGTTAAGGATTTAGAATGTAATTAAACCAACTTCCTAAAGTGTCAGTTAGTCCAATATTAATATGACAATGTGAGATCATCTAACTAACTCAGATTTCGGATTTTATCCGGACTGAAACACATTGAACAAACACAGAATTTGCCATGAAGTAAATGCTGCTCACTCTAAGAAGCCTGAAGTGTTAAGATCTCTAGGCTTTGTTACTCCAGATTTGATTGGTTCCTCAATCAAACATTTTATCTTGTAGAACAGAAGTTTTATACAAACTAAACAACTTTCTATCTTCTTTGACCTATAACAAATACCTAGTAAATAACATTCTTCCTTTTAATTATTTTAAGAATTTTTGCAAGCATTGCATTTTCAATTTTCTTCTATTCTTATATGTGTTAAAAACAGAAAGAAAGGCAGACTAATGTCACAGCTCATGGCCTTTTAAAAAGTATCTACTCATTACTGGAAAATATGCGGCTCTGCTAGACGCCACAGTACATGTTGTTTTAATATCACAACTATGTGAGGAATGTGAAGACAAATCAACATTTCTCTTTTTTCAATGTTGGTTTTGTTCTTTTGAAAAATTTTCTATAGATTTACTTATTTTTACATTATGTATATATGTGTTCCTGCCTGCATGCAGGTTTGTCCCTGGTACCCATAGAGGTAAAAAAAAGAAAAGGGTACCACAAACCCTGGAAGTGGAGTTAATGGGCAAAGGTGAGTGACCAGGTGAGTCCCAGTAACCAGGTCCAGGTCCTCTGCAAGAGCAGCTAATGCTCCTAACTGCTGAACCATCTCTCTGGTCACCTTTTTGTTTCCTTTCTAAGTTAGCAGACAAAAAGTATATGAATCATCATTATGCAGAATATTTCAAAACATACTTTGTACTTTTTTCTTCATTTTTCTTATTGCCTGTCCCCACATGCTTCTCTCTTCTCATTACCTCTACTTTTCATACCACATGACCTTGTATTCTCTCTCTCTCTCTCTCCTCTCTCTCTCTCTCTCTCTCTCTCTCTCCTCTCTCCCCTCTCTCTGCCCTGAAGATCTCTTCTGCCCCTCCAATGGTTCCTTCCTCAGAGATGTCCCCTGGACTTCTAGGGGTGATGCAGATGCCCCGCCCATGCTGGAGCACTCAGTTACTGCTCCCCCGTGCTTTGAAATTATGAGCTCTCAGTTAACCACGGCCATCTTCAGAAAGCTGGTTCTCTAACCACAGTTCAGAACATCACAGACCTCTGTCTCCAGGCTCCATAGGGAAGCTCAGGGTTCCTGCAGATGCCTGGCAGGTCTTCAGGGAGAAACATACATATACATACATACATACATACAACACAAATGCATATATATTATATATTATATACTGTGTGTGTGCGCGCGCATGCATGTTGTGTGTGTGTTGTGTGTGTGTGTGCTGTTAGACCACAGAGTCTACCCCAGATTTCTTATTATGCCTAAAAAGTGGTTAAGAAAAAAACAACTCTGAGACATTTAAATCATTTTTCTCACTTTTCTCAAATATAGTAAGAATATAATTAATTGAACAAGTTGGCTAACTTTATAATATATGTCACCTCTTCAACTTTCAAACCTGAAGCACTGACAAGCTTTGGAATAGAATAAAAAGCTTTTACTTCCTTTAAAAAAAAAAAAACTATACTCAGAAAGATGAAGCAAAATATTTGCAATTTTCTCTCTTTTCAAGGAGTAAAGCATACATTTTAAAAAGTTTAGATGTTTATGCTAGTGAGTATTTCTTGTGTAGCAAGTTAAGATGCTGTGGTAGAAGAAATTTGTTTTTCTCACCAGCAAGTACTCAGTTCCCACCACTGGGCAGTTTCATATCTGACAGCTCCATTGCCATTTAATTATTGTGTGAATAAACTAGCAATTTTGGCTCATGGTTTCATGGTACAGTCACTCATGGCATAAGCTGTAGCAGATGCTTGTCACGGTTGATCTCGTGACAGGCACAGCCAGTACGCAACAAGAGATAAAGACTGAGGAGCAGTCATTCTACTTTCTATTCCATTCAAAACTTTTGAAATGATACTTCCCACATTTAGGTAAGTCTTCCTACCTCCATTAACTATATCTAGAAGTTTCCTCAGGGATCCCAGAGATTTGTCTCCATGGTGATTATAAATCCAACAAACTGACAACTGGTATTACAGCTCCCAAATAATAAGAACAATCTTGAACAAAAGAAAAAAAATAGAAACACCACCATAACTGACTTCAAACATTTTACAAAGTTGTAAGAATTAAAATAACATAGTCTTGGCATTTAAAAAAATGGTGAACAGACCAATAGAACAAAAGAGAGAAGCCAGAAATAAACCTATACATCTACAGCCAATGCTCAGCTGGTTTTTAAAGACTGTGCCAACGCATAGATGGAGAAAATGACACTTTCCTCAATAATGATGCTGAAAACCCTAGAAAGGCAGAATTGAACCCTCTACCTAACCATATACAAAACCAATTCAAAATGGATCAAGTACTTAAGTACAAGACATTAAACTATCACACAAAGAAAAAAACATATGATAAATATTTCAGGAAACTGGTATGAGGGTGGCTATATTTTTAAACAAAACACAGAAGACAAAAAAAGAGCAGACAAACAGGAGTATACTAAACTAAGAAAGTTCTACACAGCTACAGAAATTATCAACAAAGCAAAGAGAAATCCTAGAGAACAGGAAAAATGTTTTCAAATCATTCATCTAGTAGGCATTAGTATCTTGAATGAGTATAGAACATAATAGCAAAAATTAAAAATTAATGTAGAAAATTCCATTAAAACAGGCAAATATTCTGAAGAGCCATTTCTCCCAAAAAGATATACAGAGTGCCAACATGGACATGAAAAAATATTTAAAACATTACTAATGAAAAGAGAACTAACTATAAGTCAAAATCATAAGGAGATACTAACTTACTCAAGTTAGCATGATTAACTAAAAATTTATTATTAAAAATTTATAGACTGTTGGAAGGAATTTAAATTAGTAAAGACATTATTTAAACCAACACAGCAAACAGTAAACTGAACCTCAATACTTACTGCAACATTATTAAATTACCAAGATATAAAATCAAAAAATTAATCTCGTCATTTGTTGCAACATAGATGGAACTGAATGACAGAATGTAAGTGAAATACTACAGCTTCAGAAAGAAAACTAATAATATCACTTTTATGAAGTAAAAACAAAAAATAAAAAGTTGATATCATAGACTTAGAAATCAGAACAGGGGTTAAAAATGTTATACAAGGACTGTATTGTGTGGTTTAATTTAGTATATTGATAAGTATAGCATATTATTCAAAACCACAACGGAGTGACCATGATTTTTAAAGTATATATATAGTTTAGTTTAGTTTAGTTTAGTTTTAGTTTAGTTTAGTTGTTTAGTTTGTTAGGTATTTTTTTAGAGCTTAGTTGTTTTTTACAGTTTCCCTGTGTAGCCACGGCTGCCCTGGAACTCACTATGTAGACCATGCTGCTTTCAAACTCAGAAATCTCCCTCTGCCCCTCTGCCTCTCTCGCTTTCTGCCCTCTCTGCCCTCTCTTGCCCCTCCTCCTGCCCCTCCCCCCCTCCCGCGCCTCTCTGCCCCTCTGTCCCTCTGCCTCTCTCTCTCTTCTGCCTCTGCTTCTTCTGCCCCTCCTCCTGCCTCCTCGCCCTCCCCTCCCCCTCGCCCCTCCCCCCTCCCCCCCTCCGCCCCTCCCGCCCCTCCCGCCCCTCCCGCCCCTCCGCCTCCCGCGCCTCCTCGCCTTCTCTGCCTCTCTGCCTCTCTGCCTCTCTGCCTCTCTCTGCGTCTGCCCTCTAGTCCTGGGATTAAAGGTGTGTGCCACTATCAGGCTGAGAGTGACTGACTAACAAATCTCATTGCATATTTCAATGAGCTAAGAGATTTTAAAACAAAAACAGTAAATGTTTCAGGAACTAAATGCTAATTATCTCAATTTATCATACCATATCCTACAAATATGTACAACTATCATGAATTAATTTAAAGTTATAGATAATGTGAATATATACATATCAATATATATAAGGCTCACTATGGAAGTGTTCTGAGGGAAATATAAAGCACTGACTATTGTATGAGAAAAGAAAAGACTTCCCTAGTGCTCTGTATCTACAGTCCCAGCAGTCCAGCCAGGAAGCAGAACCTAACCCACACAGCTAGAACCTGTTGCAAAGGAAATGGGGAAAAGAGGAGCAGAGACAGATAATAGGAATTTGTGTTGCTACCTCAAAGTCTAGAAAAAGGACAAAGGCAAAAGCAAAGTGCTGGTTCTTTGAGATTAATATAACTGAAAAATATAAAACATAAACTTCAAAAGAAGGAATATTAATCCCAAAATAAAACAGGAATGTACTACATGTCTTGAAGACATAAAATGATGACAACAACAAAGACGATGAAGATGATGAAATACAAATACTTCTATGAACACAGATGTGATATAATAAACCAAGATAATTCTCAGAAAATTCTGTGTTATAATAATGTTTATCTATTTATAAGCCCATCCTTTGAATAGCCTTTTAACTATTTGGGAGTGGGGGGAAGGACCAGACAATTTGGTTTCATTGAAAAAATGCTGAAAATGTTAACAAAAGTATGCAAATCTGTTCTAGATAGAATCAAGGAGAAGAGAAATATAAGTTTATTTTATCAAAATAGAAAACACAATTAATTGTACTAATAAATAATAATATCAACAAGCACCATAGCCTCCAAGAGTAGACACAGAAACTTTAACATAAAAATCATAATTGGAACTTAGAGAGTATTTCAACTATATGCCATGACCAAGGAGACTTTCCAAGAGATCTAATGATAAATTAATATCAAAAACCAAGCAACTAGATTACTATATTTACAAACTAAAGTGAGAAAATGCATGATCTTTTAAACCAACACACAAAAACAGTAAAACAATACAATTCATAATTTTAAAAAGCTAAAAATATAGGCATAGAGGAAAATGTTTTTTAATTTGATAGAGGACACCATGAAAACGATATGATTAACATGACTAATAATGAATACAATATTTTTTCTACAGGGGGATATTGTCATAATTTTTGTCACCCTGCTCAAAGAATAAGTGAAAATTCTATGCAAAACAATCAGACAATTAAAGAAACAGAATATACAATGGAAAGGGAAGCATAGAATTCACTATTAGTAGTTGAAGAAATATGTCCATAGGTACAGTACTTTTCTAGAGCTACAAATTAAATAAGAAGATCACATTGCACAAGAAAAAGGAATGAATGTCTATCTCTAATGTAGTGATGAAACTACTACAAACACCAAAAATTAAAAAACTACAAAATTTACAATCACTCAAAAAGCAAAATAAATAAATAGATGTAAATATAACAAAGAATAGATAGAACTAATTACACAAGTTGATGAAAGAAAACAAGGAGGATCTAAGTAATGGAAAATAGACCATTTTCATGGAGTAGAAGATTGATAAAGTAAGCTTGCCAGCTCTCTTCTGTCTTAATCAATGTACTACTACTGTAAAGAGATGCCATGGGTACAGCAATTCTTATGAGAGAAAGCATTTAACTATGAACGTTCTTGTTCTCAAAGTTTAATCCACTATCATCATGCAGGAAGCATGGTGACACAAGGCAGACACAGTACTGGAGAAGTAGCTGAGAGTTCTAGATCTGGATCCATAGGCAGAAGAGAGCAATAGTGGACTTAACTTGGGTTATTGACACTTCAAAGCTCATTCCCAGGGATATACTTCCTCCAACAAGGCCACACATGCACCAATAAGCCAATGCCTCCTTATCCTTCTCAATTAGTGCTACTCTGTGATGACTAAGGTTTCAAATATATGTGCCTATTAGGTTCAATATTATTCAAACTACCACATCCCAAATTTAACACAATTTTATGAAAATAATAGCTAAGATTCCCTGCATGAATAGATGAAAATTTTCTAAAGTTGACATGAAAACAGAAGGGATCTAGAATCACTGAAGGAAACTTTATGCAAAGTTGGAGAAGCTCTTCCTCTCCTCCAAATCCTATCTCCCACCCTCACAACCCCATTCCACCCCATCTCACCCCCAGTTCTGTAGCAGACCACCTGCTATGGCTTCCCCTCCTATAGACTCCATCTCCAGTAGATCACACACATCTTATTCATCTTTCCTACCCCCAACTCACCCCTTGTCTACGCCCAAAACTGCAGCAGGCATTCCCTGGGAACAAGTTCCAGTCCTTGGGACACACAAGCTTGCCAGAGAAGCAAGTAGGTCAGCAAAGCAGCTAGGGAGCTTCAGGTCTTCACTCTCCCTTCCCTCTTCAATCCCAATGCCTAAGCCTCATGCCCAGCTCTCTAGCAGAATACTTGATGTGCCTTCTCCACACTCTGTCTCCATTCCCAGGGAACTAAGCAGATTCTGATGTAGCACACAGCTTTCCTCCCTCCTGTGGGTCCCCTCTGCAGTCCCCTTTCTAGCCCATCTCCATCTCTAAATGTCTGCTCGCAATACCTAGAAATACATTTTAACTAGAACCTCCATTGATCACATTTAGCATCATCCCAAGCATCCCAATGGGTAACACACAATCACTATACTCTCCTAAGAACCAGAAATGTTATCAAAAACTAAGGAAGAGAACAACTACCTAAGCAAAGGCACAATATCAGCACCTAGAATTACAATCTTCCAAAGCCAATTGTGTAGAGTCCAGTGTAAAAACACAAGAACAGCAAGGACAATATGTCTCCATTATAACCAGCAACAATACCACAGTAGGCCCTGAGTACTGCAATGTAGCTGAACACAAGACAAAAGACCTTAAAATAATTTTTATGAACATAATAGAGGTCCTTAAAGAGGAAATTACTACATTTCTTAAAGAAATAAATGAAAACAGAAACAGTAAAGGAAATAAAACAGTTCAAGAGCTGACTGTAGAAAGAGAAGCAAATAAAGAAAATACAAAATGAGAGAAATCTAAAATGAAAAATGTAGGAATTTAAACAAAAACCTAATAGTCAAGCCTCACCAGCAGCATACAAAGAAGAGATTTCCAGATAATGAATACATAATAGAAGAAACTGGTATCTTTCTCAAATAAAACTTAAGTCTAAAAAAGACTTGTAACAAAACATCCAGAACAAAATTAGTACACTATAAAAATACCAAAACGAAGAGCACTAAGAATAAAAAGAGAAGAAACCAATGTCAAACACATTGTCAATAAAATCATAGAAGAAAATCTCCCAAACCTAAGGAAGGGATGCTTATCAATGTACAAGAAGCACAGAACACCAAAGACTGTAACAGAAAAGAAACTCCCATTGATACAAAGTAATCAAAGCACTAAATGTACAGAACAATAAAAAACATTAAAAGCTGCAAGGGAAAAAAGCACAAGAAGTATATAAAGGCAGACATATTAAAATGACACTTAACTTGTCAACAGAGACTTTACAAGCCAGAAGAGCCTGCACAGATGTTCTACAGACTCTAAGGGACCCCAGATGTCATACAAGACTACTGTCATACCAGCAAAACATTCGATCACAATAGATGGAGAAAATAGGACATTTCACAATAAAGCTAAATTTAACCAATATCTACTTAAAAATCCAGCTGTAAAGAAGTTCCTAGATGGAAAACTTCATACTAAAGACATTAACTACACACAAGAAAACACAAGGAATAAGTAATCCCAGAGCAGCAAATCAAAATAGGGGAAACACACACATACACCACAACAACAAAATAACAGGAATCAATTAATGCTGCTCACTGATCTTGCAACGTTATCCTTCTGCTGCATTCAAGAATCTCAGCCTCAAGGATAGACATCACCTTGGGGTAAAGGAACAAAAAAGATACTCCAATCAAGTGGACCTAAGAAACAAGCTGGAATAGCCATTTTAATATCCAATAAAATAAACTTCAAACCAAAACTAATAAGAGATAGGCAAGGACACTACATACTTATCAAAGGAAAAATCTGCCAAGAGAACATTGCAATTCTTAACATCTATGCACCAAACACAAGGAGACCCGGGTTCATATAAGAAATATTGCAACAGTTTCAATCACATACTGACCCTCACACACTGATAGTACGAGACTTCAATAACCCTCTCAATAGACTGATTATCCAAACAAAACCTAAAGAGAAACTCTGGAGCTAACTCATGTTATAAACAAAATGGACCTAACAGTTATTTACAGAACATTTCACCTAAACCCAAAAGAATATATCTCTTCTCTGCACTTCACCGAACTTTCACCAAAATTGACTACATATTCAAGACACAAAGCAAATATCAATGGATAAAAGAAAATTAAAGTATACCCTCCATCCTATCAGACCACTATAGGTTAAAGCTAGATATCAACAATAGAAACAGCAGAAAAGTTACAAACTCATTGGAACCTCAAAAAATCACTTCTGAATGAAAAATAGGTCAAGACAGAAATTAAGGAAAAAAATTAAAGACTTTCAATAATTCAATAACAACAAGTACATGCCATATCTAAATTTGGTGAAAACAATTAATGTGGTAGTAAGAGGCAAGTTCACACCACCAAGTATCTACATTTAAAAAATAGAGAAATATTATACCAGTAACTTAATAGCATACCTGAAAGCTCTATGAGAGCAAGAAGAAATAATACCCAAAAGGAGAAGATGGCAAGAAATAATCAAACTGAGGATTGCAAAGAATCAATTTTAAAGTGTTATTTTTTTTTTGAAAAATTAAATAAAATAGACAAACCCTTGACCAAATTAATGAAAAGGTGAGAGAGAGAGAGAGAGAGAGAGAGAGAGAGAGAGAGCCCTAAATTGACAAAATTAGAAATGAAAAGGGGGGGTGGCTGTGTGGTTAGAGCGGTTAGGGCGGCTCAGTGGTTAAGAGCACTGACTGTTCTTTCAGAGGTCCTGAGTTCAATTCCCAGCAACCACATGGTGTATCACAACCATCTTCAATGGATTCTGATGTCCTCTTCTGGTGTGTCTGAAAAGAGCAATGGTGAATACATAAAATTAAAAAAAAGAAAGAAGAAGAAATGAAATGAGGGACATAACAGGAAATCCAGACAATCATAAGGACATAAGTTAAAAACCTGTGCTCCAGAAAATTGGAAAGATCAGACAAGCAATTTAAATGGATCTATAACCCCTACTGAAATAGATAATAATTAAAGCAATAATTAAAATCTTACCAATTAAAAAAAGTTATCAGATGGTGTTACAGCAGAATTCCACCTGACTTTCAAAGAAAAGTTAATACCAATACTCTTCAAATTATTCCACAAAATAGAAACAGAAGGAACATTGTCTAATTCATTTTATGAGGCTATTTTATGATACCTAAAACACATAAAGATCCAACAAAGAATAAGAATTACAAACTAATTTCCTTTGTAAGCATAGATGCAAAAAATCTCAAATAATAATTGCAAACCAAATCTAAGAACACATCCAAAAGAATCATCCACCATAATTAAGTAGTCTTTATCCCAGAGATGCAAAGATGGTCCAACACACATAAACAGATAAATGTAATCTACCATATAAACAAACTGAAACACAAAACCATATAATCATCTCATGAGGTATAAAAAAGGCCTTCATAACAACATTTTGGAGAGATTGGGAATACAGGGAACATACTTCAACATTATAAAAGCAGTTTACATCAAACCAACATTGAATGAAATGGAGAGAAACTCAGAGCAATTCTACAAAACTCAGGAACAAGATCTTGTTTACTCTCTCCATATCTATTCAGTATAGCACTTGAATTCCTAACTAGAGCAATAACACAGTTAAAGGAAATTAAGGGGACAAAAACCTGGAATGGAAGAAATCAAGATGATATTAAAAAAGTGACCTGAAAATTTTTATCAGGAAACTCCTTCAGCTGATAAGTAATTTCAGTAAAATGTTCAGATAAAAGACTTACAGAAAAATAAGACCTCTTCCCAAATATACAAATGACCAACTGGAAAGAAATCACAGAAACAATACCCTTCACAATAGTCTCAAATCATAAAAAATATCTTGGGGAAATTATAGCCAAGCAACTGAAAGATATATATGATAAAAATTTAAAGTCTCTGAAAAAAGAAATTAAAGAAAATATCAGAAGATGGAAAGATTGCCCATGCTCCTGAATCAGAAGAATTAACATAGCAAAAATGGCCATTGTAATGCATTCCCTATCAAAATACCAAGACAAGTTTTGGTTCTTGAAAGGACAATGTTCAGCTCCATATGGAAACACATATACACACATACACACAAAAATATTTGTTTTTGTTTGTTTGTTTGTTTGTTTGTTTAAAGAGCTAAAACATCCTAAAGCATAAAAGACCTACTGGAAGTAATATCACCCCAACTTTAAGTTGTACTACAGAGCTATAATAATAATAACCAGAATGTTATTGACATAAAAATAGACACATTGATCAGTGGAAACAAACTGAAGACCAAGATATAAATCCCTACAATTATGACACATGATTTTTTTTTTTTTATCAAGAAGCCAGAATACATACTGGAAAAAAACTACAGCATCTTCAACAAATGGTTCTGGTCAAACTGGATGTCTGCCTGAAGAACAACTCAAATAGATCTATACTTATCACCTTAACACAAAAATCAACTCCAAAAAATTCCAAATAGGTCAAACAGCTCAACATAAAACTAGATACAATAAACTTTGTAGAGGAGAATAGAGCCTTGAACTCATTGCCACAGGGAAAGACTTTCTAAACAGAAAATCATTAACACAAATACTAAGATCAGCAGTTAAGAAATGGAAACTTATGAAACTGAAACTTCTACATGCCAAAAGACACTATCATTTAGACAAAGCAGTAGCCTACAGAATGGAAAAAGATTTTTACCAATTACACATTCAATAGAGGGCAAATATACAGAATATATAAAGAGTATAATATTTCACATCCTCAGTCATCAGGGAAATGCAAATAGAAGTTGCTTTGAATATGTACTTTATCTAAGCCAGAATGGCTAAGATCAATAAAACAAATGACAGCTCATGTTGGCAATGATGTGGAGTAAGGGGGACACTCAGTCATTGCTGGTGGAGCAACAAATTTACACAATCACTATTAAAAGTGTGGTGGTTTCTCAGGAAGATAGGATCAGTCTATGTCAAGGCCCAACTATATCACTCTTTGACATATACTCAAAGGACACTTTATCCTACAGAGATACCTACACAACTATGTTCATTGCTGCTCTATTCATAACAGCCAGAAATTGCAAACAACATAGATGTCCTTCAACAGATGAATAAATAAAGAAAATGAGGTACATTTATACAATCAAATATTATGTAGACATTAAAAAAAATCATGAAATCTGAAGGTGAATGGATAGAACTATAAAAAAGTCAACCTGAAGTAACCCACAGCTAGAAGACAAATATAATATTTATTCAGGCACATGTGGATATTAGTTTTTAAAGCAATGGTAAGCAAACTACAATCTCTAGAACTACATATGTTAGGTATAGAGTAAGGAACTAGGGGAGACAGATCTCTCTAGAAAAGGGAAATAGAATAGGTATAGTCATAAAAATGGGTTGGGAGAACTAGAACTGGAGGACTGAGTAAGAGAGAGAGGAGAAGGAGAAAGATGTAGGAATACAAGGAGAGATATTAAATTAAAGGCCATTTGAGGGCTACTGAAATCACCAAATAATGAGAGAGACAGAGCCTGAACTGGACATCTCTTCTCATCAAATGAAGCTTCCAATACTGGGAATGGGTTACATCTAATTGAGTTGTTGGCCAGAGGAGTCCCCCGGGAATGCTCAAATAACCCAGACTGTTACCAAGACTATAACTTGCTATCCACAAGCTGACAGCAAGGCTCTATAGTTGAAGACAACACCTTATTCAACTTATTGAATATGAAGAATTCAAACTGGTGCCTACCTAGATAGAGCCTTCATCCCTACAGGATAGTGTTTTTGGTACCAGAAGTCACCAAAAGAGAAGCAGAAACACGAATCCACCTACAAAACCCTTTGATTTGCAGTGGTATCCTACCTGCAAGACACACTAGTGCAATGTTGACACAAAGTTTGTGGGAGTAACCTGTTGAGTTTCTGTCTTTTACTGTCTACTGTAATGTTAAGTGCCCCCAAGACTTGGAGTCTGCAAGTAGCCCCTGTTATCCTACCCCAAGTTATTTCTGATTGGTGAATAAATACCAACAGCCTATAGCTGGGAAGAAGAGAAATACGTAGGGTTTAGGTTTCCTGGGCCTGGAATCAGATGAGGAGGAGAAGAACACAGGAAGAGGAAGGAGAAGTGGCCATGGGTTAAGAGTCAAGAGACTGAGGCCCTGAGATCTGCCCAATTAGAGCTAAGAGCAGCCTAGAAGAAACATAGTAATAAGTTGGGGTTGTCGATAGGAAAATAGATTCTAACAGCATGGAGGGTAGACAGCTGCCCAGGTTTTGTGTTGTTTAAGACTTAATGTAAATATAAAGGTTTTAAGTATGTGTTTCATCCCGAACTCAATAACCAAAGAAGGGGTAGAAACCTCAGGCTGAGATTTAGATAATTTACTATAACAGTAACCAACCAATATCTGATGTGACTTAAGCCCCACCCATGAGATGGAACCAACACTAATACCAAACATTGCTTGGATGGCCAAGAATCAGAGACTAGATAGCACAGGGTAAAATCAAATACTAGTTTGTTGCATTATTACAGCTACCCTCAAGAAGCTTCTTCCTGGGACAGATGGGAAGAAATATAGAGAGACCTACAGCTAGACAATATGCAGCAAATGTGAGGCCTCAGAAAACACAGAGCTGTAAATATGATATCTTCACCAAATGTGTCTCCTTAGAGCTCAGGAAACCCTCATGTAAAAGGAGGTGGAAAGAGGCAGAGGGGGTGGAGGCCACCAAGGAAACAAGGCCTTCTAAATCAACAGGCCCAGTGTACATATGAACTCACAGAGACATAGCACGCAAGCACACACAGGGTCTACACCAATCTGTATCAGCTGGAATCCTACAGCTGAAAAAAGAAGTAAACACATGACCCTGTCCCTATCCAGAAGCTAGCTGCAACTGATAATTACTTGCAAATGACAATTAGTTTTCTCCAAGGGAGTCTCAGTTTGGAAACAAACTACTCTTAAGGGTAGGCCCTATGACCAGCAGTGAACAGTCAAGAGAAACAAAATTACTGGCTTTGTTGAGGTTCCTTGTCTCATAATATCAGGTCAGGGCTTTTTCTTTTCTTCTTCTTTCTTTCTTTCTTCCTTTCCTTTCCTTTCCTTCCTTCCCTTCCTTCCTTCCTTCCTTTCTTGTTTCCTTTCTTCCTTCCTTCCTTTCTTCTTTCCTTCCTCCTTTCTTGCTTCCTTTTTAACCTAAAGGTTCTTTTCTTTTTTTTTTTATTGGAAATTTTATTTACATTTCAGATGTTCTCTCCTTACCCCATTTCCCCCACCCATCCACTCCCTCCCAGGAACTCACTATCCCTTCCCCCCTCCTCCTGCCTCCACGTTGGTGTACCCCCACCCACCCTCCCCCGTACCTCACCTCCCCACCCTCGAATATCCCCCTCCCATGACTTCCAGCCTTCATGGGACCAAGGATCTCTTCTCCCACTTATAAATAGCTCCCTTGCATATATAGCTGGAGCCATGGGTCCCTCCCTAAGTGCTCCAGGCTGGTGGTTTAGACCCTGGGGCTCTGGTTGGTTGGTATTGTTGCTTTCCTCATAGTGTCATGAATCCTTTCAACTCCTTCAGCCTTCACTCTAACTTCTCCATTGGGAACCCCATGATCAGTTTGATGGCTAGCTGTGAGCATCTGCCTCTGAGTATGTCAGACTCTTGCAGACTTCTAAGGAGACAGCTATATCAGGCTCCTGTCAGCATGTACATCCTGACATCCACATCAACGTCTACCTTTGGTGATTGCACATGGGATGGATATCCGGTGGAATGGTCTGTAGACGGCCCCTCCTTCAGTTTCTGTCCTATACTGTGTCTCCATGTTTGTTCCCTTGAGTATTTTGTTACTCCTTCTAAGAAGGACTGAAGCCCCCCCCACTTGGTCATCATTCTTCATGAGCTTTATGTGGTCTGTGAGTTGAATCTTGGGTATTTCAAGCTTCTGGGCTAAAATCCAAGAAGCACCTAAAGCATCCTTGGTCATCAGGGAAATGCAAATCAAAACAACCCTGAGATTCCACCTCACACCAGTCAGAATGGCTAAAAAAAAAACTCAGGTGATAGCAGATGCTGGCGAGGATGTAGAGAAAGAGGAACACTCCTCCATTGTTGGTGGGATTGCAAGATGGTGCAACCACTATGGAAAACAGTCTGGCGGTTCCTCAGAAAATTGGACATATCACTACCTGAGGACCCAGCTATACCACTCCTGGGCATATACCCAGAAGATGCTCTAACACATAACAAGGACATATGCTCCACTATGTTCATAGTAGCTTTATTTATAATAGCCAGAAACTGGAAAGAACCCAGATGCCCTTCAACAGAGGAATGGATACAAAAAATGTGGTACATTTATACAATGGAATATTACTCAACTATTAAAAACAATGATTTTGATAAATTCTTATGTAAATGGATGGAACTAGAAAATATCATCCTGAGTGAAGTAACCCAATCACAAAAGAACATACATGGTATTCACTCACTGATTATTGGATTTTAGCCTAAAAGTTCTTTTCTTAAATGTTACAGCTTCTGGTCTTGTGTTTTTCTGGGAATCTTAAACATGCAAAAAAGAATCTCTGCATCTACAACTGTCAATTTCTCAGACTTTTTCCTTTGGTTTTGTTTGTTTGTTTGTTTGTTTGTTTGTTTTATCCATTCCAATGTGTTAGTTTTGCTTTATCTTATAGTGTCTTATATTAGTCTGTTGTTATCCCTTAAATACCTATTTGTTTCCTAATGAGAGTCAGAAAGGGGGTGGATATGGATGGGGAAGGATTTGGGTAAAGGAAACCATAATCAGGATATACTGTATGAAAAAATCTATTTTATATAAAAGAAAAATAAATAAATAATCTGGAGAAAACAATCTACCCAGTTTCAAGACTCACTACATAGCAATGATGCCCATCACTATGTGGTAATGATTTAGACATATATACCAATGGGAGGAGATGAAAATCATAGAAATATAAAATATTCCCAACTCAGTTTTAACAAGAATGAAAATAAGTTTGATGAATGCCAAGCCTCTTCTAATGGTGTTAAAATGACTAACTACAAAGAAATTGACCCTCGATAACTTTGCATAAAGTTACCTCAAGTAAATGAATATTTATATGAGATTAGTATAGGTTTGAAAAGTCAAAACTAGGAAATGAATCACTTATAGCTAATACAAATGAGCAGGTAGCTCACTCAGGGAAAGAAGTTATGCAGCTATTCAAATGGCTGGCTTATAAATTGATAAATTATAGTACCTATACTTCCTAGTTTATTTAAATGTTCTAGTACAGAATTTCCAAACATGCATTTGATATTAAACATTTTTCAAATATTTACTGACTTACATTAACTTTTAAGCTCTTAGTTGTCACTATCTGTCAGACAGCAGATCAATTCTAGAGCCTTTACAGTAGAATGTTTATGCAGATATTTGAATTTGTATTAAATTTCATCTCATTATTGCACAGGAGTGAAAAATCTGAAGCATCTACTTGCTGTTCCTAGTAACAGGAAATGTAAGGCATACAAATCAAAATGAAATTGAGAGAGAGATGAAAAATATTATATACCCAAAATAGAAAATCTTTATCTTGAACAAGATATTTGTTAACTTTAAGATATTAATTCTATGTGAGAGTGAGAAAGAAAGAGACAAAATTAAATACAACAGCATAAAACATTAAAAGGAAAAAAGAATCTTGTTAAATAGTGTTTCTCACAAGAAAAATGTAACTAGAAATGTCATAAGTGTCCACAGCTATAAAGAAAAGTTACTCATGTTGTCAGAGATAAAAACCTGCTGAGACTTTGTACACTGGACTTGCGGACACGTGCACAGGACATCTTCTTGATGACACTGTTTGGTGGATCAGTCTGAAAACAAAGCTCAGAGTAGAGAGTAAAATTATTCTTCAGTAAACCTCATCATGAGGATATATAATTAAATATTACTTTATATTATAATATTTAAAATAAAAAATAACTAGAGATAGGGTGACTACTATACCCTAGTTACCATGGGCACCATATGTAATCTAACCCAGAAATTGATTGTTTTAAACTAATTGTATTATTTTACATCCCAAAGTTATACCATAACATTTAGAATTTTTACCTCTGGCTGGGATTATATAACAAAGACTGGATTTGTTCTATATTTGAAACAAATGAATTAATAAACCAAATATGTAACCATTTCAAGACTTAGAAGTCATACAGCAAAGGACTGGTGAACCCTGAGACAAAAGACTCAGAAAATAGTTAAGCCTTGCGGTTCTAGCCTCTCTTGGAGGAGGAGGCTTGGAGCATCACTGAAGTACCCTTGACACTCTTCTCATCCTCTGAGGACAACATGCACCAAGTCCTGCTGAGATTTACTGTGAACAAATTCTGGTTGGACTATAACTGACTCAGAACTATGATATACCAAAAACTGACTTTAAAAACTTGAACAGACTAAAAAGGACTTGGAAGTCCAGAGGAAATGCCATAGTTCCTGTTACCTGTGCCACGATTGTATTCTGGATTCATTGCTTCAACTATTTGAGGGATCTGCCTCCTTTACAGACTCATCCCAAAGCTTTGTGTTTCTCTTCATCTCAGACCCTGTGTGTTGCCCCAGAGCCATCACACTTCTGCAAGTGAAGAGTCATAGTACACATTTCCAGGAATCATCTCTCTCCCCACTTCCTCCTTCCAGCTACTTGGGAAGTTCTGAGGCTGCAATTACGACGCTAGATTAACAAACAGAAACTTTCAATAGTAGCTGCTCACCTGCCCTCTGGGACTTCCACTGTCTATTTAATGTCAAAAGAAAAATTAATGAGCTTTACATAGAAGATCAGATACAAGCAATGCTGATTTCACTGTCTAGCAGTTAAAACGGGAACTCATTCAACATTTGTTACTAAATTATGTTGTTTCAAAGCAATTAAATTTAGTATCTCCAAGTCAATTTCTGGTGAATTATTCATTTATTTTGATTCACTCTATTGTTATCTGTTTTGGATGGGCCTGGTGCTGTGTGTATATTGATGTTAATTCTGCCCTCCTGGAAAGGACTGCAGACAAGGAGTGAGTCACTTACTCAGGTGACTTCTTGTGAACCAATCCCCTAATGAACAAAGGAGCCAATCACTGGGTAAGTAGGAAGGACTTCAAGGTTGGATAGGGGAAGAGAGAATCAGGAGAGAGAGAGGGTCCTTTTCAGATGATATAGCGATAGGGCAAGATGTAGCTACTAGTGAATCCTGGTGGATTTGCTTATGGCAGAGGATTTAGATTTAATATAGATACAAGATCAGCATTCTAGTTGTTGGGCCCAGAGACTGAGTTACCATTGTTTCTGAACTAGTTTGTGTGGTGTTTTTCTTCACATAGCTGCTTGCTTGGGTTCCAGAGAGAAAGGTATGTCAGCAAAGCATGGGTTTGCCTGATGTGCACCACAAAGGCTGTGGGGGTTTTGAAATGTGGAGCTGGCATGGTAGTGACCTGCCAGTGGGAACTTAGTGAACTGGGTGAAAAGATTTAGGGAGCCTGGGGCCAGAGACCCTGCCGAGATGAGAACATCCCACTGGTGCCATGTGGCCCACCAGTGCTGGGCATAGCACTGCAACTTGCCGTTCATTTTTAACATTTCCTGCAACAGGTATCAAGGAGTTTCATGACTGATAAGTTAAGCAATGAATACAAAAGAAGTTAGCCTTACGATGGTGACTGCCTACTTCCTTAAGACATTTTAGGCCAAGAGAAAAGTTGAAGCCAAGCAAGGGAGTAGAAAGATTCTACAGAGAAATCCAAAGATGTCTAGAAATGTAAAAAATGGGCCCTCTTAAGCCTGCAGCTAAAACTGAGAATCATCTAACTCAAGTAACATACAGTATAATTCTATTTAAAGAAAACTATTTTTACCTCTATATCACTTATTCACTTGAACTAAACACATCTGTAATACTGAAAATGTTCATTTAATAATGAATGCTATTAATAACTAAACAAAGTCAGTATGTATCATTTTTATAAAACATTTTAATAAAACGAAGGCATCATTATTTTAGAGCACAAAAATCCTATTAGCATAACAGCAGAAATCGGGTGAGCAAGAGTATTTCCTAAAGGAATATGTGATTGACAGGGATGCTGATCATACCACAGCTTCTCTGGAGTGCTGGTGTTGATACCTGATAGAGGGACGTTACGCAGCGAGTGACAAGTGAGGCAGTAGAGAGAATGACTACGCATTTACTTGAGAAATGGAGCATTGAAAAGGTAGTATTAGAACCCAGAGCAATCAGAGAATAACTGGAAGATTACTACAATTTTATCACTAATAAGAAGAACTAGGATTATGAGGTCTGCTAACACCATGGCCAGCAAAGTATGAGAGGCATGAATGGGCATCCCGTTCAACACGACTGTTGCTGTTGCTTCAAACTGACGTCTGACCCGGAGTCATATTTAAGCACAGCACGATTTGAAAAAAAAAAAAAAAAAAGTTTCCTGGTGGTAATTAACTCAATCCCATGTGTACAGCAAAACTTAAGGCATAATTACATTAAAACTCTTTGCAAAGTACATAGGACCTCTTCCACAAAGATGGCTTCTCTAGATGGTCTGAGAAACAATGAGATAAACACAAGAGTCTTGGACCAGACTAGCACAAAACTCACCAGACTAGTAAATACCTACACTCCCACTGGGAATGTACTTGTGATTATCTCCCAGAAAGATGAGTTCTATTGACGGAGAAAAACAATGCCCAAGATAAGGATCTGGGGAGGACTCCTGAGCTAAACTAAAGAGTTATGGGGGGGTGGGGGTAGGAGGTGGGGCAGGGAGCTGGGACAAGGAGACATGAGACATAGAGACATAGAACATAGAGACAGCACAAAGATCACCAAGCTATTTATCAAATCCATGCTCAGTCTTCTGGGTGGAAAATAATTTATACATATCTTCCTAGAAATTGACAACCCTGCATGTTTAACATTCCTGGTTTCCCTAGTACTTATCTGTGAGCACAAGGACCTCTGAGCCCCTCACATAGGATATCTATGTAATGCTGTCTAATTATTTCATATAATAATAGAATAATAAATAACATGAGGCCTGCACAAAAAGAAAGAATCAATTTCTGTCCTTATTTAGGGGAACAGAAATGATATGAGATAAATGGCATTTCTGGTTTCAAAAGAAAAGTAGGTGAGATTATACTTGCCCTGAGAATGAAGTAATTTTCACTCACAAAATAAAATTGTTCTGAAGGATACAAAAACTGTATCTTAAAAGCAGTCAATTAAATGTAGAGAACAATGTGATCAAATTAGCCTTGATGTGTCATTAAAATTGAATATACTCTACAAGAATGCTCTGCATATATTACTGAAAAACCCCAACAATTAAATCTGCTTTACAAAATCTATGTATAGAATTTCAAATTGTTCCTTAAATATGTTATTCTACATGCAACAGAAATCACATTCCTTGATGTATCCTGGGAATGATCATCTTTGGGCTTCACATCTTAAACAATAACATAAGTGAGTTGATTTCAGCCCATGTAAAAAATTCTCAAGTGTATCATCTTAAAATTCTGATCATGTGAGCATTTTAAATGTCTCAGACTTTCAGGCTATATTAGACATCTTTTTAAAAACTCCTAAATGACTAGTAAATTTATATTGATCACAAATGCAACTGTTGTTTTATTAATCATTTATCTATGTATGAAATTAAATCAGAATTTGCTAATGACATTTTCCCCAAGAAAACTTCTCATTGTAACCAAACATAACAGATTGGTTACAAAAGGCTATTTGAATGTTTGTGTAGTTTTTGTCTATATGGTTTTCTGTGGGAAAGGAATGAAGATGACCAAATACATCCGGTTCTACTCTAAATTGTTACTGATAAACATTCTATGCACTTCATACACTCCTATCAGTGCCTAACAGGAATGACCTCAGCATACTCAACCTGATTTGCATGGTAGGTGTTGTAAGTTTTAGAATAGATAAGAAACATAGTGCATTCTTCTTGGTTCTTGTTTATTAAAGAAATATCTATGTTTGCCAGGTAGTGTTGGCATGTACAGTCAATCCCTGAACTCTCAAGGCAGAGTCAGGCAGATATCTGAGTTCAAGGCCAGCCTGGTCTACAAAGTGAGTTTCAGGACAGCCAGGACAACACAGAGAAACCATATCTCAGGGGGAAAAAAAAAAGAATTAGTTGTGGTGATAAGCATCTGTCTGTCAAGATGTATAGCTTTTGGATATCTGACACTTCTCAGGCAAATATCTGTTCAAATATTTTATCAATGATGTGACACAAAAAGGGATAAAGGTTCAGAGAATATTTATAACTATTAACATGTGTTAGAAAGTATGTTTTATTAAAAAGTACAATACACAATTGTGAGAATGGAAGAAAAGAAGGAAGAGAGAAAGAGAGAGAGGGGGAGAGAGAGAGAGAGAGAAAGGAGAGAGAGAGAGAGAGAGAGAGAGAGAGAGAGAGAGAGAGAGAGAGAGAGAGAGAGAACAGACACTGCCTGCAAAAGAAAGCTTATCAAATCACTAAGGTCCATTTTACTCTTGTATCACTGTTGCTTTCGTCCAAATACATCGTCAGAGTAACTGCAATTATTCTGGAGATATATGATTTGGCAGCTGATGATGTTTAACTCTCATCTCTTGTTACTGTTTAATATCCATTACTTACTAAGTTTGTAATGCATGCCTTCCACAAAATGAAGTCTGCATTGAGATCTCTTCCTTCAGCATGTTTCAAAAAGTAATGCTTCATGAACAGGAAGATTAAAACACTCATGCTTCAGTCACCTATAGATTGAAGGGCCTAAATAATTCAGTTTCTCTCTCAGTATTTGTCACCTTTAAGTTGCCATCAACCTTGTAAAACTACTATGGATGACAAAAAGATGGCTTCCCACAGTTGTAGGTTTGTTCTTATAGCTTTGCTTTTAACAAAAGTCTACAAACAATTACTAGCTCAGAGGGTCTTGGCTTTGAGCAGAGCAAATTTCTGACCCAGTGATTTTGGACAAAAGAAAATGCAATGTTCTCTATAGTTAATTTGGGTTATACACATACTGGAGATATATCTAAACCACATAGATAGAAATGGTTGGCTGATCCTTCTCTACCTAAGATCACAGGAAGGATATCAAGAGGATAAACACGGGTCAGGACACATCAGTGCAAGAAAAGTCAGCCCAAGCCATTAGGGCATGAGGGTTAAAGACTTCTTTTTGAGGATAAGTAGATGAAAATCTGTCTACCTATGCCTTTTTTGTATACAAATGCAATATTGCAATGAGACCAGGTAGTGCATTATAACGGTATTCTAGCCTAGAGAGCCTGAGTCCTAGGTAAGTTCATTAAAACTTGTACATAATTTGTTCTCTTCCTGCCTTATTTTCCTTAGCTATGGAATGTTAATCATACAACTTACCTTGCATGGTTCTTTTTCTCCCCTTTGGGTTTATATAACAAGGTATCACTATTTAACCTAGATTGGCCTTGAAATCACAATCCTTCCTACATGTCTTGACTGTGAGTATTATAGACTGGTATCACCGTGTCTAACTTCACCCTTATAAAGATTCATGTTAGATTATGAAAAGATAATTGTATGAATCATTCAATGAACACTAACATTGTATGCAAGGTGGCTCACCAGAAATTGCCCCAGAACAATATCCACATTTATGTACAGATCAAGCTGTGGCCTTTACAAAATCACTGCAATACTAATAGTCTTTGATGCTGGACTAGCTGAATCTTAGATGCCAAAATACATACTGTTTCTATTAGAAACTACCATGTTTCCAACTGATAAAACCTGTCAGAAGGAAAAGAAAAAGAAAAAAGAACAAGTGTTAACCTGAACATTCTATATAATACATGATCAAGTGAATAAAATAAAAGTAAAATGATAGAACTTTTGCCTAGACTCAAAGCTACTTACTGTACCCAAGAGGGTTACAGTGGAGGGGGTGAGGGAAGTGGGGAGAGGAGAGAAGGAGGAACAAACTCTGTCCAACTCAGCCAGAAAATACGTCACTCTTCTAATGCTTAATCCTTTGCCCATTTACCACCCAACCACAAGTTCAGCCCTAAATAAAGAGAACCCTAGATCAACAATTCTGTACCAAATCAGTATGGCTACTGGACCCCCACTGACTCTGTTCTTGAGCCTAATAAACTTTTGGTGCATTCCTCAAAAATAACCCACACACACACTTATTGTAGCTGCAAACCTGCTTTGTACTTTAGTTCATTTTTCTGAATAACCTGAGCCCTTAAATCACCTACAAATAGCTCATCCATTTGTTCTGTGAATATATTATTATGCACTTAAACACTGTGTTAGGCACCATAGAGGTGGATGGCATCATTGCATCTATTGCCACTTCTAGTCACACAATTTGTTGGCCACTGGGATGACAGTGACTCGCCAGTATTCCCTCCTGATACCCATCACCTAAATGCCTGCTTTACAAATGGCCCAAGGAGCATAAACAGCGGCCAAGAGCAACATCCTGTTTGTGTCCTCCCTAAGCACTAGAGTAGAATCTTCATAGAAATCAGCGAGCATGTGTTCATCTGGTGACCCAGGGCAAAACAAAACAAAAACTGTCAGCCCAATGGTCTAATGCTTCTATATTTAAATCTATGGCAGTCTGATTGGTCCAAACCAACGTCTAAGCCTTTAAATAATATTAGCAAACTATGATTGCTTCTTACTTTCTTTGATATATTCCTTATATTTACACACCATTGCTTCTAATAAATTGACCATCTTTGTAATCTTCCAGACATAGGCCCCAACCCGTGATCAAAGAATAAAGGATATTATTTTTGTCACACAGATTATGGCCCTCATTATTGCCTTTTGGTTCAACTACCAAGAAATGAATCTGTTCTCTTGACTAGTGAGGAATTTTAGGTGTCAGAAAACTTGGTGTGTGTGTGTGTGTGTGTGTGTGTGTGTGTGTGTGTGTGTGTGTCTGTGTTCCATAAAAACTAGATTAAGAGTAATAATATTGGTTGACACTAAATACCAAGCTGCAGCTTTTAAAGCTGTCTAACCTATAGTGTTTCACAGTTCTACAGATGTTTGCACAATTATCTCAGCTGAAAATCTGAAAACATAGTAAAAAATGTTAGCAAACTGCAACTGAAAGGGAGAGTCAAAGCAACGCTGGCTCTTTGGAAAGCATATTCACCAGAAATTGGTAATGAAAAGGCCTAGCCTATCTTTGATGGTCATTGAAGAGATGAAGTACATAAAACAAAATCTAATCTCTATTGATAATAAATCTAATCATTGCAGAGTTTAAAATATTCCTGTCTTAGGACTGTTCTTACAACGAATAATTTTCAAAAACTTTAAAAGGCCAGTGTGAATGTTGGATTGTTACAGTGTTACCCAGATGTAGCAGTATGTTTTCCCAACTCTTCAAATTGACTTGACTTTTACTTCACCCCTGATTTCTACTTCGTTTCTACCACCTTCAGTTTTAATCTCCAGAATCTTCCTCCTTCCAAGAGATCTTGTATATTTGCTTTTCCCTCTGGAATATTCCTCCCTCATGGCTCACTAGTTAATCTCTGCATGCCCTTCCTTTGCCTTCTCTGGCTTTTCCAGTTAACATTACTTGGGCACATTAAAGTACATTCTATCCTTATGCACATTTATTGTACTTGTAGTTGTACTTTGGTATTATGAATATCTTAAAACCATCAATTATCTCCAATAAGATTAGAAATACAATGAAAAGATAAACTATGTTTGGTTTTGCTCATCACTGAGTCTGCAAAACCAAGTACTATTTATTTATAACAACTCAAAATCCACTGACTTTCAAAGGGTTAGCAAATGTTAGTAATTAAAAGCAATATTTTTGGAATTAGAAACTTCCAGATTCAAATCTTGTGTCTACATTTCCCACTCTTATAATTTTAGACTGATCACCTAATCTTTTATCGTCTTGATGGTTTATTATTTATTGTAGTAAGTATGGTAATGATCTAACCAGACCATAGATTATTTGAGAGTATTTTAAAACCACATAGCCAACAAACATAAATGCATAGTTCTTTCCAACGGTTCAGCACCATTTCTCAAATACATCATTCTATTTGAAAGGAAGGTGTAATAGTTTAAATATATGCATCATCTTGACAGGGCTAAGCAGAGGCACGTTATATAATGAAACATTATGTGAGGGTGTTTCCAGAAGACATGAGAGTATGGATCAATAAATTCAGCAAAGAAGACACAAGCTCACTAAAAGTCAGTAGGCATTATTCAATCTGTAGAAAGCTCAGATAGAACAAAAAAGTAGAGAAAAGTAAATTCATGTTTTTTTATTTTTCAAATTTTTTAACTTAACATGTATTTCACTGTGGTAGTCTCATACACGTCATTGTACTCGACTCAGACTTGCTCCTCTCCAGTACTTCTCTGCTTGAACAGCAAGTGTACTGTTCCTGCCTTCCCTGCCCAGACATTGTGATCTGATTAAAACACGCCCACATCTTTGGCATTCTTAGATCTGTGATTTTTATCCCTAATCTCCAGAATAATGAGAATAAATTCCTATACCAAATCTATTTTATATCTATACATATCTATGGGTGTTTCACTGGGTCTGTTTCCTTGAAAATCTGAATACAGAAAATGAATATTGCTTTAATTATAGTCTTAACAATAAAATTACTTACAACTTCTATGAATTCAATACAAAAGGGATAAATTCAAAACATGTTCTCTGATGCAGGAAACCCTAAAGTGCTTGGTGAATTTAAGAACTCGTATGAGATAAGCTGAGATGGTAACTAAGCAATGATGACCTGGTCCTTAAATTAAGAGTTAAAGGCTAAGCAGAGAATTCTGGCATAATTAAAGATGAAATTCTCCCTAGAACATAAGCCAACGTCTTAATAACAAAGGTGATAATGAAACAGAACTGCTCATTAGCTCTAAATCCTATTTGGAGACAACTTGGGGTCAGGCCACATACCAAGGTAAAACATACGCCCACATACATATTCACTTCCATCTGGTATCAAATTAATAGACACCTAAACTAGCTTTTATTAATGGAAATAAAGTCTAGGGATGAGGCAGTTAATTCACTTAACTTTAGTGGTTTTATTTTAACTTATCCTCAGTATTAACATAAAGATAATTATTAATTTATACAAATACCTCTTATATGTTAGACCATTGACCCAATTGTATAGCAGTGTTTATTTTAGAAAATCCAAACCTTAAGTCATTAAAACAAAAAGCAATATAAAGTGCAAATAAATTTATTTAAGTTCTAAATTCCAATATAAGCTTTGACACTGTCATGCATCTTTCCCATTTCATTATAAATAAGTCATTCTGTAGGCAATGCTATTTATGAATAGGTTTTATGACTGTCCTTTGTTGCTTTTTCCCATCTTTCACTGAATCCCCTTATCATTTTAACCTGGAATTATTTTAATTACATTCTACAGCTATGCTTCTGAATGACTGAGAATTCTAAAAATGTTCACTGTATAAAACCCTAACTATTATGCTTATGTGTTCTTATTTTATACCAGAGTGGGGCTTAGATAAAGAGTTCTTTAGAATGAGCAGCACTCCTGAATCCCATATGACAGGCAAATGCCAAACATTTAAGCTATCACATGTGAATTCTAAATTGTAAGCCCAATACAGAGATCAAATACCGATAGATGATAGATAGATAGATAGTGTAGATATGTAGATAGATAGATAAATAGATAGATAGATGAAGGAAAGAATAAATAAATGTTGAGAACTGAAATTATTTTTCTTCAATACTTGAAGAAGTGTATTTACACAACTGACACTGAGAACAAGCAAACCAGAGACCAAACTGACTCAAAGAAGGTGCCAAGCAAAACCCAGCTATCTGCCAAAGTTTTCCCTGGGAGGTGAATAACATTTTCTGTAAGTCTGTGGAAATTGCAAAATTGGTTTGGTAATGAAATCCTCTTAGCCACTTTTTTATGTTTGATTTAACATTTCTGTTCTCTACTGAACAGTATGGGTTACATTAATTACATCAGAAGGGAGCCATATTTAGACTCAATGGAAAGATTTAGCAGCATTTTATTTCACTGGAGAAATTTTGCCATATGTGTAAGTGAAATATGCATCTGACACCTATTTTTGATAGCGAAAGACTATTTATACAATTACAGTGCAACTCACCAAGATTAAAATCAAATATAAAAATTTCAGGCAGGGGCACATGGTATTATATAATGCTAATTTACAAAGCATTATAATTCAGAGTCATAATATTCATAAACTCATGTTTTTATCCAGATCATCACTACAAAGTTAGATATCCAACTTTAACAAAAGACGTAGATATTTTTAAAAATATTGTTCCTGTTCAATTTTCCCTGAAGTACATCCCTGGAAATTTTCAAACAACAGAACATTTAACATGTGTTTTTGACTTTGTCAAAGTGTTTGTGGCTTTGACCCCATCTTCAGCTATCTTTTTTGGTATTTAGTGTGTTTATAGACAGCAGCCATAACTGTGTATAAACATTCAAATGGAGTCATGGAGAATAGAAATGGTGCTGAGATTAGGCTGGTGCTCCTGTGGGGTCCCCATGCTGAAGCCAGTGTAGCCTCTTTGCTGTGCCCCAGGCATTTCAGCGCTGGGGCCACACCACATGCACTAACATACGTTCAGAAGAGACAAATCATGCCTGCGTCCTCAACATTAGATTCCAGCTATTATATATAAAGCCAGCACAATTCCCTTGGTGGCATTTTTGATGACCTAATTAAGAAATACTAAGGGAGGTTTGTGCTCATTTATGATTTACACAAACATTACACTGATTTACATAATACATAGCTACTTTCTGACAGAGGAAAATAAGGAAACCACATAAGGGCTAATCAAGGTCTAGGATTTGTTTTTCTTTCTTAGTCTGAAGTTCTAAGAGCCAGGTCTATCTCAGATCTTCCTTTCAAATCAAAGGAAGCAAGAGGCAGGTGAAGAGGAAAGATTTAATTTTGACTCTTTACTCTTAGGTACCTCCCTCCCTCCCGTTGTTCCTCCTTTCCTTTGAGCGGTCTAGTGCCTCTCTCTTCTAACTGCAGCAGCTTTCACCTCACTCCTGTGTCTTTTCCTGCTTAGTAGCTATGAAGTCAGGCAAAAGCTAAAGAGTGCTTTAAGTAATACTTATTTCAAGTATACTTCTGTGTTTGTGTGTGTGTGTGTATTATATACATGTATATATGTATATATGTATGTATTGATTTGGTTTTCATTGTTTTGCTAGAACATAAATTTGCCACAACAAAACTTGCATACATTCTGTTATAAACACATTCAGCTATGATTCAGGTTTGTAGTATCAAAATTACCCATTCATTAAGTATTTACTGGCTCTGTCTAGTGTTCTACTGAAGACAAACTCCATAAGGGGTAATGAAGAACAAATAATAAACCTGTCAGCCACTTAACCATAAGTATGAGCTACTAAAATTTCTTTTAGATCAAAGATAATTTTAAGTGATATAACATTTTTAAGATACATGCTACTCCTGAGAAAAAAATGTCAGAATGAGTACATTTACATTTCCCTCGCTCAAATCACACTCAAAGGAGCCTAAAAGTAAAGAGAGAAAATACAGTACGTAAGTGGATAAATTACAAAAGAAAAGTGGCCAGGAAAGCGTGCACATTCTGAAATGTTCAGTGGACTGGAGAAGGCAGATTCAAATGGAGTGCTACTCATGGAGAAGACAGTGTGCAGTGACAGGTAAGCGCTGCTGAAGAGAGTGCTGCTATCTTCCTCTGAGAAGACCCACTGCCTTCAAGAACATTAAGCTTTTGCTGGATCTTGCAACCTAGTTAATGATATGCCTTGAGATCACTTAAGACTATTCAAGCTTGGGCCCTGCTGTGTACACAGCCTCTTTAAGTTTAACCTTCCTGTAAGAGAAGAGTGTAACCAACCTACTATGCCTAGGATTCCCCATGTAATCAGCTTTACAACCTAAGGTGGACACATAGATTTAATATTAAACTATGAGCTCTTCCATGCCCCTAACCCAGAAGTATGGGTGTGTGTGTTTGTGTGTGTGTCTGTGTCTGTGTGTCTGTGTGTGTGTGTGCACATGTGTGTGCATGTATGTGCATGTGCTGCTGAGAGCAAACAACAGAATGAAAGCAACCTTAAACAAAATTAATATTCACCATAAATGTTCAAAGCAACATGTGGATACAGAGTGCTAACATTTATGTGTAGATTTGAGTTCTGTTTCACATTAGTCAAAGTCAGTAAAACAACTTAAATTCCAGAAAAGAAATTAAGAAAAAAAACCTGCTTCAGCATTTTTTGAATATTTCCCCATACTTCTTTTCTTTCTTTACTCTCCTACTTTTGTATCTTCTCTTCCTCACCCCAGGTATCATCCTGTGCCCTCACACTGCCCTTCAGATGTTAAAAGTGAGCACACTTTTGGCATTCAGCTCAGGCTAGCCTCAGGGATTAAAATTACTTCCCTTTTCTCTCTCCTGACCCTCATCAAAACTTCCATTACCTAGAAAAAAGCAATTTAATTAAACTAAGTCACATTGGACTGTGAATGATTGATTAATAGACTACTTAACCCTCCCTGGAATATATTTTTTAAAGAGGGCACTGTAATGCAAGTAAATGTGCAGTATGCAGAATTTCAATCAGCTCACGAAAGCAAAGAGAAATATATAGGCTTCATGCGAGCAGATATGTTTTGATAGAAGAGCCTTCTGACGGGCCTTTAAATTATCCCTGCTGGTGGCCACTGCTCAGTCTCTGCTCCTAACTAGAAGACTACAGTGATGTCAGAAATGCCCTTTTACAGTTTTATAAGTGAACAGCAAAGTACTCTCAAAGGAAGGCATTTGACTTTGAAACAGACTTCAGAAGTCAGAGTATGCTTTAATACTCCTCTGGGTGAACTGATAATTCAAATGCTTCTTTTAACTTGGTGACAAGTTTCCAAGAGCCACCCTTAAACATCAAACATCACTATGACAGAGGCCAAATCCTTTGCCATGTGGAAGTGACCCTACAGGTAGTCTTTTAAGATTAATTACATGCTTTTAACTTAGACATGAAAAAGATCACCAGAAATATCTGCTGTATTCTCTAGTGCAGAGAAGCATGGAAGACACAGATGTAAAAGAGCCTGTACAAGCTTCACACCAAAACTCAGGCTCTCAGCGGTTCTACCTCCTGTACTCACTCCCACCCTCTCCTCTCTCTTTTAAAACACTTATTTTTCAAATATTTGAAGAGTATCTTCTTAAAACTTAGCAACATATAATCTAATCATTTTATAAAGTTTATGATTAAATGGTTTAAATTGCACTGTTGGTACAACTACATTTTTGTGTAATTTTCCCCTACCTAATCTCGTGTATTAAATGAAGAAATGAGAAATGGTTTATTGTTGCCTTTTAAAATATATTTATTTATTTTATGTGCATATATGTGTGCCTAAGTATATGTATATTCATCAAATATGTGCAAGAGCCAGAAGGGGCAAGAGATGGGCATAGTTTTCCAAGAACCAGGGTTCTATATGTTTGTATGTTGCCAAGTGAACCCAAGTCATCTGTCCACAAGAACAACAAGTGATCTTAACCACTGATTTATCTCTCCAGCCTCTCTTTGCCTTTTGGTTTGTTTTGGGTTGGGTTAAGTTGGGTTAGGTTGATTTTGGGGAGGGGTGCAGGGGGCAAGTCTTGGTTTTTGAGACCAGCTCTCACTATGATATTCTTGGCTGTCCTGGAACTCACTATATAGAGCAGGAGCCCTTGAACTCACAGAGATCTGCCTGCCTCTGCCTCCCAAATGACTTTGCCTTTCTTTCTGACAGAAATTAAGACAGACCCTCTGTTCAAGCTACTTACAAATTTTGCCCTCCCCAGATGACAATGCACTCCTGTCTGGTAATAATAAAAGCCACTGCCCTTGTACTGTTTAATTAAAAATTTAACTCTGGTTGTCAGTCAACTACATTACTATCTCAACACTGTAAACTGTTTTTTTTTTAGAAATGTGAGGCTACATTTAGCTTCTAATAAAATATTTCGTATCATTAAAATATGTACTTAGCTCCTGGTAAACTTCTTCTCTGAGTTAAAATACTATATCTAATTCTAATTTTAAATTTTTCATGGAGAGATTAAACGTTACTAAATCATAGAGGCTTCTCTGCCAAGCATGTTGGTGCACACCTTTAATCCCAACACTCAGGAGACAGAGGCAGTTGAATCTCTGCAAGTGGGAGGCCAGCCTGGTCTACAAGTAAATTTCAGGACAACCAAGACTACAAAGAGAAACCTTATCTCAATAAGAAACAAAGAGAACATACCATGCATGTCCTTTTGGGTCTTAGTTACCTCACTCAGGATGATATTTTCTAGTTCCATCCATTTTCCTGCAAAACTCATGATATCCTCATTCTTAATAGCTGAATAGCATTCTATTGTGTAAATGAACCACGTTTTCTATATTCATTCTTCTGTTGTGGGACTTCTGGGTTATTTCCAGCTTCTGGCTATCACAATAAGGCTGAGGGAAAGGAGGTCCAGTGACCAGCCCAAATTGGGATTCAGCTCAAGGGAAGGCTCCAAGGCCTGATACTATTACTGATGCTTTGATGTGCTTGCAGACAGGAGTATGGCTGCCTTCTGAGATGCCCAACAAGCGCTGAATGAGTTAGATGAAGATACTTACACTCAACCAATGACAGAAGCTGGGAAGCCCTGTGGCTGAATTAGGCAAAGCTGGAAGAAGCTGAGGAGGGGGGTGACCCCATAGGAAGACCAGCAGTCTTAATGAACCTGGACCCCTGAGATCTCTCAAAAACTGAGCACCAACCAGGCAGCATACACTAGCTGATATGAGCCCCCCCCCCCACACACACACACACACATATACAACAGAAGACTGCCTGGTCTGGCCTCAGTGAGAGAAGATGCACCTTACCTGGAGGGATTTTAGGCCCCAGGGAATGGGAGGTCTGGTGGGGTAGGGGTGGGGTGGAGACCTCCTCTAGGAGACAGGGAATGAGGAATGGGATGAGGAACTGTTGGAAGGTGAATCCAGAGCAAGAAATAATGACTAGACTATAATAAAATGATTAAGGATAATTTTTAAAAATGTACAATCTCCCTTTGGGGATGTGGTTCAGATCCTGAACTATCTGCTTCCCTGAGTACTCAGTAAATAAAGCTTTTATTGAAAGAAAGAAAGAAAGAAAGAAAGAAAGAAAGAAAGAAAGAAAGAAAGAAAGAAAGAGAGAGAGAGAGAGAGAGAGGAGGGAGGGAGGGAGGGAGGGAGGGAGGAGGGAGGGAGGGAGGGAGGGAGGGAGAGGGGAGGAGAGGGAGAGGGAGAGGGAGAGGGAGAGGGAGAGGGAGAGGGAGAGGAGAGGGAGAGGGAGAGGGAGAGGAGAGGAGAGGAGAGGGAGAGGGAGAGGGAGAGGGAGAGGGAGAGGGAGAGGGAGAGGGAGAGGGAGAGGGAGAGGGAGAGGGAGAGGGAGGGGAGGGAGAGGGAGAGGGAGAGGGAGAGGGAGAGGAGAGGGAGAGGGAGAGGGAGGAGGGAGAGGGGAGGGGAGAGGGAGAGGGAGAGGGAGAGGGAGAGGGAGAGGAAGGAAAGGAAAGGAAAGGAAAGGAAAGGAAAGGAAAGGAAAGGAAAGGAAAGGAAAGGAAAGGAAAGGAAAGGAAAGGAAAGGAAAGGAAAGGAAAGGAAAGGAAAAAAGCTTCTTAGTTGTAGTATCTATAACCCAAACAAGAACTTTTTAATTAACCTGTTTTCTTTTTAACTGAAGAAAAAAAGAAAGAAAGAAAGAAAGAAAGAAAGAAAGAAAGAAAGAAAGAAAGAAAGAAGAAGAAGCGAGCGAGCTGTTTCCTAGGGAAGATTATTCAACTGCAAAGTGCTTGCTTGCTACAGAGGCCTGAGGACCTCAGTGTGAATTCCAATCACCCACACTTTGAAAACCCAGGTTCTTTGATACTCATCAAAATAAAACCTTATGCTCACTACCTCAACTTGTGTTTCAAAATTGTAAGACTCAGATTCTGTCACCTGGCTCTAGATCCCTTTCCCCTAGCTGGGCTGTCTTGTCTGGCCTCAGTGGGAGAGCATGTGCTTAGACCTGGTGAGACTTGATGTGTCAGGGCAGGTTCATACCTGTGAGAAGGGAGCTCCTTCTCTGAGGAGAATGGAATTGGGGTAAAAGTGGTGGGAAGGTGGGACTGGGAGGAGGGGGGAGGGGGATGCAATACATATGTAAAGGGAATAAATAAATTAATTTAAAAAGAAAGAAAAAGAAATGTACAATAAATCCCAAGTGAGATGAGAAAAAATAAAAAAGAAAATATTTAAAATACAAATTCCCATCACATATTGGTCAAATAATTTCATTGTAAATTACAATCTATACTATGCCATATTAAAAGTCATGTTTGAAGTTCGTAGCTAACTTCCTCCCCTTGAAAACATAAAGTTAGTCATGCTATGTGTAAAGCAGCTCTAGAAAGTAATCTTTTATCACCAGAATTACTTGCAATCTCTTCTGAAAGAGCAACCCAGTCTTTATACCAGGCTAATTATCTCAATCAAACTGATAGGGCATTACTTTAAGGTGGCTATCGTGCTGTCTTTCTATTTTATCATTTCAAAGGAATAGGCTTATCACATCTTAGTATGTTTATTGGAGTTCATAACAGCTTTTTTATAATAAATGGAAAATATCAAACATGTTCCCAAAGGAGTTAGATTTGAATGACTCCACACACAAAAAAAATTCACCTCTATTCCAGTCACTTAGGAAAATTTAAGAATACTTTCACAGAATAATTTATTTGATTTATCTCCTGGGTCCAGAATTAGCATTTGACCCAAAGGATAGCAATCATCAAAAGTAAATATATATATCACTGACAAAGATTCTATATATGACTATACTGAGCCATCTCCCCAGCTCTTGGAGACATTTCACAACTGGAGTAGTCCTACATGCACACAGTAGATACAGGCCAGAGATAACACTAACCACACTACAATATACGGAATAACCTCCCAGAAACTGACAATACTGTGAAAATCAGTGATACTAGGACCCAAGCTCAGAACACTGGCAAATAAAGCTTGGATTAATGTGTATCTCCTTTAGTAGTCAGTTTAACCCTGGAGATTATTCTAAATCTTGGCACTTAAAGCCCACATTCCTTAAGTCTTCATTCTAGTTAGAGACTTTCAAGGACTTTCTTTATGCTATTCCAGAGAAACACTGAAGGATTCCTCTGTATAATTAAAACTAAGAATATTTTTTAATAAATTCATTAGGATCTTTTGTTCATCTTGAAGAAAAGCTCAGAAAGAAGCTAATCAGAATACATCTTTTTACATTAAGACTCAAGGGAGGGTCTGGGCCCGAGCACTGAGAAGATCCCGGGCTGCAACTCTGCACCCAATCTCACAAATCCCAGAGGAAGTTGGCCTCCCAGGAGCACTAACCCCAGCAGTATCTTAAGTAAGGAGACAGCAACACCCGCCCCAAACAGGGAGCAACTGGGACCTACTGGGACCCAGGAATTCACTCCTAGCCCGGAGCACTGGCTCCTTCCTGTCTGCACCCAAGCATTGAGCAGATCTATAACACCCACCCCACACATTTCTGACACAACCAAGATAAAAGGAAAGACAGGCTCCAGTCAGAGACAGGGCAGATAGCACTAAGGAGATCCAGATGATGAAAGGCAAGCACAAGAACATAAGCATCAGCAACCCAGGGTACTTGGCATCACTAGAACCTAGTTCTCCCACACTAGAAAGTCCTGAATTCCCCACATCACCAGGAAAGCAAGATTCAGATTTAAAATCACTTTTAATGATGATGATAGAGGACTTTAAGAAGGACATAAGTAACACTCTCAAAGAATTTGACAACACAGGTAAACAGATAGAAGCCCTTAAAGAGGAAACGCAAAAATCCCATAAAGAATTACAAGAGAACACAACCAAACAGGTGAAGGAATTGAACAAAACCATCCAGGACATAAGAATACATCTTTTCTGTCATGGTTTCTTCAATGCTTTTTATTTAAACTATTTAACGTATGTCTCTAAATGAAGCTGATTACTCACTAGTAATTTTCATATTTCTATTCTATTTCCCAGTTCTTTGAAACTACAACACTGTTCATGAAAAGAGGGACTCTAAATTAAAATCATATGTTCTCTCTATATTAAAAACAATATAATACCACAATAGAAATATCAAAAAAGTGCTTCCCCATTCAGATGCTTGCTATGAAATATGACACAGCTAAACCAACTTTAGGCCATGCCTCAAATATACAGGCTCCCCAGCCACTGAGATATAAAACAAGCACTAATAAATGGGCAACCTTGGCTGTTGCAAGGCTAATAAATCAAATTCACCAAGATAAGTTAAATGCATTTTCAGTGGGTGCAGATTTATCATCAAAGACCTAATAATCATGCAGCCACTAGAAAAAGCAATGTGTTTGCCATGACCTTGATCATAATTTACCAACACTCCCAATGTATAACTTTTCAACATTATATAACTCTCAAAATATTATTTCAAGAGCTTGGACTTCTGAATGAACATTAGATAGATAGATAGATAGATATAGATAGATAGATAGATAGATAGATAGATATGACAGATAGAAAGAAAGAAAGAAGAGAGAGAGAGAGAAAGAAAGGAAGGAAGGAAGGAAGGAAAGGAAGAAGGAAGGAAGGAAGGAAGGAAGGAAGGGAAGGAAGGAAGAAGGAAGAAAGGAAGAAAGGAAGAAAGGAAGAAAGGAAGAAAGACAGGAAGGAAGACAGAAAGAAAGAAAGAAAGAAAGAAAGAAAGAAAAAGAAAAGAAAGAAAGAAAGAAAGAAAGAAAGAAAGAAAGAAAGAATTTTTGTACACTAGACTGTAGTACAAAAGCTGTAAATATCTAATATCTCAAAAATATACTAGTAGTTAGAAAAGCAAAGAATGTAGGACTTAAAAGTCTTAGAGATTGTGTAGAAATTAAAGTGTGGCTAGAAGTCTGGGTAGATCCAAAGGAACTCTGCAAATATTCACCTTTAGCAATGAATTTATCTCTTAAATAAGCCCTTTTTTGTCATTGGATTCTCTGTCAAAGAGGTAATAAAGCAAGAAGGAAAGTCATCAAGCTGAGATGAGAGGCTTCTTAGCTTTCTGTTGCTTTTCAGCAGTGGGGGAATGTCTGACGCCATTAAACTTTCCAAGAAAGAGAATGTGACACGAGATGCTACAAATGTACAAGATTTGGACAAGTGGGGAGCTTATACATTTGAGGCTAACTTCTCTGGGCTTTCATAGCTGAACTGTGAATACTATAAAACTCTTAAAAACACAAAATGGAAGGAATTAATTGATTTCATGATGTCAGAGGCTATTCACAAACTTTCATCTTGGCGATTGAGATTGGAGTGAAGGAAAAAAATGTTTTTTGCTCACTTGTTAGTTTTTTACTGGATATTTTATTTATGTATATTTCAAATGTTATCCCCTATCCCAGTTTCCCCCCTATAAATGCCCTATCCCATTCCCAATCCCTGCTTCTATGAGGGTGCTCCTGCAACCATCTACCCACTCCTGCCTCCCTGCCCTGGCAGTCCCCTACACTGGATCATCAAGACTTCGCAGGACCAAGGGCCTTTCCTCCCATTGATACCGACAAGGCCATCCCCTGCTACATATTCGGATGGAGCCAAGGGTCCCTCCATGTGTATTCTTTGGACGATGGTTTAGTCTCTGGGAGCTCAGGGGTTCTAAGTGGTTGATATTGTTGTTCTTCCTATGGGATTGCAAACCCCTTCAGCCTCTTTAGTCCTTCCTCTAACTCCTCCTTTTGGGACCCTATGCTCAGTCCAATGGTTGGCTGCAAGCATCTGACTCTCTATTTGTCTGGCAGAGCCTCTCAGGAAACAGCTATATCAGGTTCCTGTCAACAAGCACTTCTTGGCATCTGCAATAGTGTCTGGGTTTGATTTCTGTATTGGGATGTATCATCCAGTCTCTGGGATGGCCTTTCCTTCAGTTTCTGCTCCACACCTTGTCTCCCTATTACTCTCTCCCTACATTATTCAATATAGTACTTGAAGTCTTAGCCACAGCACTTAGACAACAAAGGAGGTCAAAGGGATACAAATTGGAAAGGAAGAAGTCAAATTTTCACTATTTGCGGGTAATATGATAGTATACTTAAGTGATCCCAAAACTTCTACCAGAGAACTCTTAAACCTGAAAAACAATTCACCAAAGTGGCTAAAAATAAAATTAATCAAACAAATCAGTAGCTTTCCTCTACTCAAAGAATAAGAGGCTGGGAAAGAACTTAGGGAAGCAACACCCTTCACAAAAGTCACAAATCATATAAAATACCTCGGTGTCAATCTAAACAAGCAAGTGAAAAACCTGTATGAGAAGAACGTCAAGTCTCTGAAGAAAGAAATCAAAGAAGACCTCAGGAAATGGAAAGATCAACCGTGCTCATGGATCCGCAGGATTAATATAGTAAAAATGGCCATTTTGCCAAAAGCAATCTACAGATTCAATGCAATCCCCATTAAAATACCAACTCAATTCTTTACAGAAGTAGAAAGAGAAATTCTCAAATTTATTTGGAATAACAAAAAACCAAGGATAGCGAAAACCATTCTCAACAATAAAAGAACTTCTGGAGGAATCACCATCCCTGACCTCAAGCTGTACTACAGAGCAATAGTGATAAAAACTGCCTGGTATTGGTACAGAGACAGGCAGGAAGATCAGTGGAATAGAGTTGAAGACCCAGAAATGAACCCACACACCTATTGTCATTTGATCTTTGACAAAGGAGCTAAAACCATCCAGTGGAAAAAGGACAGCATTTTCAACAAATGGTGCTGGTTCAACTGGAGGACAGCATGCAGAAGAATGAAAATCAATCCATTCTTATCTCCTCGTACAAAGCTCAAATCCAAGTAGATAAAGGACCTTCACATAAAACCAGACACACTGAAACTAATAGAAGAGAAGGTGGGGAAGACCCTCGAATACCTAGGCACAGGGGAAAAGTACCTGAACAGAACACCAATGGCCTATGCTCTAAGATCAAGAATTGACAAATGAGACTTCATAAAATGGCAAAGTTTCTGTAAGGCAAAGGACACTGTCAATAGGACAAAACAGCAACCAACAGACTGGGAAAAGATCTTTACCAATCTCACATCCGATAGAGGACTAATATCCAATATATACAAAGAACTCAAGAAATTAGACTCTAGACAACCAAATAACCCTATTAAAAAGTGGGATATCAGCTAAACAAAGAATTCTCAACTGAGGAAATGTGAATGGCTGAGAAGCACCTAAAGAAATGTTCAGCATCCTTGGTCATCAGGGAAATGCAAATCAAAACAACCCTGAGATTCCACCTCACACCAGTCAGAATGGCTAAAATAAAAAACTCAGGTGATAGCAGATGCTGGTGAGGATATGGAGAAAGAGGAAAACTCCTCCATTGTTGGTGGGATTGCAAGATGGTGCAACCACTATGGAAAACAGTCTGATGGTTCCTCAGAAAATTGGACATATCACTACCTGAGGACCCAGCTATACCACTCCTGGGCATATACCCAGAAGACGCTCTAACACATAACGAGGACATATACTCCACTATGTTCATAGAAGCTTTATTTATAATAGCCAGAAACTGGAAAGAACCCAGATGTCCTTCAACAGAGGAATGGATACAAAAAATGTGGTACATTTATACAATGGAATATTACTCAGCTATTAAAAACAATGAATTTGATAAATTCTTATATAAATGGATGGAACTAGAAAACATCATCCTGAGTGAAGAAACCCAATCACAAAAGAACATACATGGTATTCACTCACTGATTATTGGATTTTTGCCCAGAAGCTTGAAATACCCAAGATTCAACTCACAGACCACATAAAGCTCATGAAGAATGATGACCAAGTAGGGGGGGGGGCTTCAGTCCTTCTTAGAAGGAGTAACAAAATACTCAAGGGAGCAAATATGGATACAAAGTGCAGGACAGAAACTGAAGGAGGGGCCGTCTACAGACCATTCCACCTGGATATCCACCCTATGTGCAGTCACCAAAGGTAGATATTGATGTGGATGTCAGGATGTACATGCTGACAGGAGCCTGTTATAGCTGTCTCCTTAGAAGTCTGCAAGAGTCTGACATACTCAGAGGCAGATGCTCACAGCTAACCATTAAACTGATCATGGGGTTCCCAATGGAGAAGATAGAGTGAAGGCTGAAGGAGTTGAGAGGATTCGCAACACCATGAGGAAAGCAACAATACCAACCAACCAACCAGAGCCCCCAGGGTCTAAACCACCAGCCTGGGAGCGCTTAGGGAGGGACCCATGGCTCCAGCTATATATGCAAGGGAGTTATTTATAAGTGGAAGAAGAGATCCTTGGTCCCATGAAGGCTGGACGTCGTGGGGGGGGGGGTATTCGAGGGTGGGGAGGTGAGGTATGGGGGAGGGTGGGTAGGGGTACATCAACGGGAGGCAGGAGGAGGGAGGAAGGGATAGTGAGTTCCTGGGAGGGAGGGGGGATGGGGTAAGGAGAGAACATCTGAAATGTAAATAAAATTTCCAATTAAAAAAAAAAAGACAAAAAATAAACAATGAATTGATGAAATTCTTAGGCAAATGACCGAAACTAGAAAGTATGATCCTTTTGTGAGGTTCCCAGCCCCAAAGCTCGAAATACCCAAGATACAACTCACAGACCACATGAAGCTCAAGAAGAAGGAAGACCAAAGTGTGTATGCTTCAGTCCTTCTTAGAAGGGGGAACAAACAAAATGTTTTTCAATATTTAAGTAGATATTGAAAACAATATCTACTTGAACAAAAGGTCAATTACCTAGATGATTAGAATTGAAATTTTTCAGTAACTAAAACGTTATAATAAAATAAAGCACCAGAATTGAAATACTGATGTAAGATATTTTCTGAAGAATGGACAAAAGTCACACACATCAATAAATCCAGTATTAAAGAAACAGGCAGGAGAATCAGAAGCTCAAGGTTAGCCTGAGCTACATAGTTTATACCCTGCTTGTAAGAAACAAATCAACTGCAATTTAACAAAAGAGCTTTTCTGAGTGTAAAACTTTGGATGGGTTGTATAACAATCCTAAGTCTCTGGGTGTATTCTTGATTTATTTTTCAGTTTAGGGGTTGTTTTTCAGCTATAAAATATAGATTTTTAAATCTTTCTTCTCTTTTTTAAATGTATTAATATATGCAAGGGATTTGAGACATATGCAAAAGGTTTCATGTCATTAGTTACTAAATTTTTAATAAAACAGATTGTAAGTATCTCCATACCAAAAGACAAAAGGCAGCAATAGAGTAGGCCAGTCCCCCATACCCCTGACAGGGGTGCCAAACACAATCCAAAGTGCAATTATAGAGCTTTGTTGACTGCTGGGTAAGATATCTGTCTATTAGAGAACTTAAGCGACTAATGGTGACAGACAGTACTGTGTCAGACACAACAATCATACTTACTATCCATTAGTAATCTCATTCTGTACCTTCTAGAAACATTGTTAAAGTATTGTAGAATTTTTTTCAGATTATAAGCAGAAAATAGAAAGCATGGAGCCGAGTAGTAGCTTAGAATGAAACAATATCAACAATGGACAGTGAAAAGTATAAAGCAAGCTCTGCCACAGTGAGTCCTGGATGCTAGATTACCAATAAAACACTAGCATTGCTCCCATATGGACTAAATTATTAAATTTTCTTTTCATTCATTACACACACATATACACATACACACACATATGAGATAATATATATATATATATATATATATATATATATATATATATAGTCCATGCAAGTATCAGCAAATATTAAAAAAAGTAAAATAACATCCTGTATCCTATCAAACCACCACATATTAAACCTGGATATGAATAACAACAGAAGTAAAGAAAGTCTACAAACTCATGGAAACTGAACAACTCCCTACTAATTGACTTTAGGATCAAAGCAGAAATAAAGAGATTAAAGACTTACTAGAACTCAATGAAAATTAATGCACAATATGCCTAAACTGATGGGAAACAATGAAAGCTGTGCTAAGAGAAAAGTTCATAGTACTAAGTACCTCCATAAAGAAATTGGAGAAATTTGATACTAGCAACTTAACAGCACACCCAAAATTTCTAGAATAAAAAAAAAGCAAACACACCCAAGAGGAGTCAGTGATAGGAGTCAGAGCTGAAATCAATAACACAGAAACAAATACCACAATACAAATAATCAATGAAACAAAGAGTTGGTTATTTGCAAAAATGAATAATACTGACAAGCCCTTATCCAAACTAACTATAAGATATAGAGAGAATATCCAAATTAACAAAATCAGGACATAAAAACAGACAACAAAGGGAATACAAAGAATCACTACATTTTTCTTCAAAAATCTGAACTGAACAAAGGGGAAAAATCTAAAATAAATGGATAATCTTCTTGATAGAAACCACTTACTAAATTTAAATCAAGATGAGATAAACAATTTAAATAGATCTATAACTCCTAGGGAAATAGTGATAGTCATTAAAAATCTCCCCCCTCCCAAAAAAAAAAACAGTCCAAAGCCAGACATTTTTAGTGAAGAATTTTATGAGACTTGTAAAGAAGAGCTAATACCATTGTCATGGTTTGAATATGCTTGGCCAGGGAATGTCACCATTTGGAGGTGTGGCCTTGTTGGAACAGGTATGTCACTGTGGGTGTGGGACTTAATACCCTCATCCTAGCTGCCTGGAAGTAAGTATTCTTCTAGCAGTCTTCAGATGAAGATGTAGAACTCTCAGCTTCTCTTGCACCATGCCTGCCTGGATGCTGCCATATTCCTGCCTTGATGTTAATGGACTGACCCTCTGAATCTGTAACTCAGCCCCAATTAAATGTTGTCCTTATAAGAGTGGCCTTGGTCATGATGTCTGTTCACAGTAGTAAAATCCTAGCTAAGACACCAATATTCAAACTATTCTTCAAAACTGAAACAGAAGGAACATTGCCATATTCGTCATATGAGGCCATAGTCACCCTGATAGCAAACTACACAAATATTCAACAAAGAAAGAGACTTACAGATCAATTTTCTTCATGATCACTGATGTAAAAAATACTCAATAAAATACTTGCAAATAGAATCCAAGGACACATTAAAAAAAAAAAAAAGTCATCTACCATGATCAAGCAGGCTTCATCCCAGAGATGCAGGGATGGTTCAACATATGAATATCTTTCAATATAATCCACCATATAAACAAACTAAAAGAAAAAACACACGATCATCCAATTAAATGCTGAAAAGGCCTTTGACAAAATCCAACACCTCTTCATGGTAAAAGTCTTAGAAAGACCAGGGATTCAATAGACATACTTAAGCATAAGAAAGGCAGTTTACAGCAAGCCTATACACAACATCAATTTAAGTGAAGAGACTCTAAAATCAATTCTCCTAAAATCAGGAACAAGATAAGGCTGTACTTTCTCTCCATAGGTATTTAAAATTGTACTTGAAGTTTTATCTAGAGCAATAAGACAACTAAAGGAGATAAAGTTTATAAAAATTGGAAAGGAAGTATCACTATTTGTGGATGATATGATAGTATACATAAGCAGTCCTAAATATTCTACCAGAGAACTCCTACAGCTAATAAATACCTTCATGAAGTGGCTGGATACAAGATTAACTTAAAAAAAAAAAAACCAGTACCCATCCGATATATAAATGATAAGCAGGCAGAGAAAAGAATCATGGAAACATGCCCTTTACAATAGCCACAAATAATATTAAATGTCTTAGAGTAATTCTAACCAAGCAAGTAAAAGACATGTATGATAAAAGCTTCAAATCTCTGAAGAAGGAAACTGAAGATGATATCAATAAGATTAACATAGTGCTTCAAGGAAGACCTAATACCAATTCTCTTCAAACTATTCCACAAAATAGAAACAGAAGGAACACTACCCAATTCATTCTATGAAGCTACAATCACAATCACACTCATACCTAAACCTCACAACTTCAGGACCTTCACATAAAACCAGACACACTGAAACTAATAGAAGAGAAGGTGGGGAAGACCCTCGAATACCTAGGCACAGGGGAAAAGTTCCTGAACAGAACACCAATGGCCTATGCTCTAAGATCAAGAATTGACAAATGGAACTTCATAAAATTGCAAAGTTTCTGTAAGGCAAAGGACACTGTCAATAGGACAAAACAGCAACCAACAGACTGGGAAAAGATCTTTACCAATCCCACATCCGATAGAGGACTAATATCCAATATATACAAAGAACTCAAGAAATTAAACTCTAGACAACCAAATAACCCCGTTAAAAAGTGGGATATCGAGCTAAACAAAGAATTCTCAACTGAGGAAATGTGAATGGCCGAGAAGCACCTAAAGAAATGTTCAGCATCCTTGGTCATCAGGAAAATGCAAATCAAAACAACCCTGAGATTCCACCTCACACCAGTCAGAATGGCTGAAATCAAAAACTCAGGTGATAGCAGATGCTGGCAAGGATATGGAGAAAGAGGAACACTCCTCCATTGTTGGTGGGATTGCAAGATGGTGCAACCACTATGGAAAACAGTCTGGCAGTTCCTCAGAAAACTGGACATATCATTACCTGAGGACCCAGTTATACCACTCCTGGGCATATACCCAGAAGATGCTCTAACACATAACAAGGACATATGCTCCACTATGTTCATAGCAGCTTTATTTATAATAGCCAGAAGCTGGAAAGAACCCAGATGTCCTTCAACAGAGGAATGGATACAAAAAATGTGGTACATTTACACAATGGAATATTACTCAGCTATTAAAAACAATGAATTCGATAAATTCTTATGTAAATGGATGGAACTAGAAAATATCATCCTGAGTGAAGAAACCCAATCACAAAAGAACACACATGGTATTCACTCACTGATTATTGGATTTTAGCTCAGAAGCTTGAAACACCCAAGATTCAACTCACAGACCACATAAAGCTCAGGAAGAATGAATACCAAGTTGGGGGGCTTCGGTCCTTCTTACAAGGAGTAACAACATACTCAAGGAAGCAAATATGGATACAAAGTGCAGGACAGAAACTGAAGGAGGGGCTGTCTGCAGACCATTCCACCTGGTTATCCATTCCATGTGCAGTCACCAAAAGTAGATGCTGATGTGGGTGTCAGAAGGTGCATGCTGACAGGAGCCTGACATAGCTATCTCCTTAGAGGTCTGCAAGAGTCTGATATATTCAAAGGCAGATGCTCACAGCTAACCATTAAACTGATCATGGGGTTCCCAATGGAGGAGTTAGAGTGAAGACCGAAGGACTTGAAAGGGCTCACAATCCCATGAGGAAAGCAACAATACCAACCAACCAGAGCCCCCAGGATCTAAACCACCAGCCTGGGAGCGCTTAGGGAGGGACCCATGGCTCCAGCTATATATGCAAGGAAGGATGTTCCTGTCAGGGATAGGTGGGAGAAGAGATCCTTGGTCCCATGAAGGCTGGACATCGTGTGTGGGGGAATTCGAGAGTGGGGCGGTGAGGTGTGGGGGATTAGGTGGGGGCACACCCTCATTGAAGCAGGAGGAGGGGGGATAGGATAGGGGGTTCCTGGGAGGGAGGGGGAAATGGGGTAAGGGGAGAACATCTGAAATGTAAATAAAATATCCAATATAATAAATAAATAAATAAATTTCAAAAACAAAACAAAAAAGGTTAACATAGTGAAAATGGCTATCTCACCAAAAACAGTCTACAAATTCAATGCAATTTCTATCAAAATTCTAACACAATTCTTTTCAGACCTGGAAATAATAATATTCAACTTCATATGGGAAAAAAGGATACCTACAGCAATCCTATACAATAAAAAATCTTCTAGAGATATCATCATCCCTGATCTCAAGCTGTACTACAGAAGTATAAAAGTCACATGGTATTGGCATAAAAATATACAGATTTTCAGTGCAATCGAATGGAAGTCTCAGACATAAATCCAAACATCTATGGACACCTGAATTTTGTTAAAGAAGACAGGAATATACAATGGAACAAAGAAAGCATCTTCAACAAATGGTGTTGGTTTAATTGGATGTGTGCCTGTAGAAGAACACAGATATCTGTCACCATATCTGTCACCCTACATAAAACTGAAGTCTAATTGTATCAAAGACCTCAACAAAAAACCCGATACAGTGAAACTGATAAAAAGAGAAAGCTGGTAATAATCTTGAACACATTGTCACAGGAGACAGTCTCCTGAACAGAACATCAATAGTGCAAACACTAAGATCAAAAATAAATAAATGGGACCTCATGAAAGTTAAAAAGCTTCTGTAAGGCAAAGGACATTGTCAATAGAACAAAACAGCAACCTACAGAATGAGAAAAGATTTTCAACAATCTCATATCTGACAGAGGGCTAATATCAAAAATATGTAAAAAACTCAAGAAACTAGACATCAAAAAACTAAATAATCTAATTTAAAGTGATATATACCAATCTAAACAGAGAATTCTCAATAGAGAAATCTCAAATGGCTGAGAAACACTTAAAGAAATTTTGAACATTCTTACTTAGCCACCAGGGAAATGCAAATCAAAATAACACAGATTCTGTCTTCCACCTGTCAAAATAGCTAAGATCAAAAACACAAGTGACAGACTGGTCAGGATGTGGAGCAAGGAGAACACTTCTACATTGCTTGTGGGAGTACAAATTTGCACAGCCACTTTAGAATGCAATATCATGGTTTCTCAGATAATTGAGAATTAACCTACCTCAAGACTCAGCTATACCACTCCTGGGCATATACCAAAGGACACTCCATCCTAACACAAGAACACTTGCTCAACTATGTTCAAAGAGGCTTTATTCATAATAGTCATAAAATGGAAACAACCTAGATGTCCTTCAACTGAAGAATGGATAAAGAAAAATATAGTACATTCACACAATGGAGTATTACTCAACTGTTTAAAAAAAAATGCATCATGAAAGTTTCAGGCAAATTGATAGAACTAGAAAAAAAAATCATCCTAAGTGAGTTAAGTGAGACCCTGAAAGACAAACATAGTATATACTCACTTATAAGTGAATATTAGGACCTAGAGAGGTTAAGTAAGAAAGAGGGCTTTAAGTAGGATGCAAGGATCTCCCTGGGAAAGAGAAATAGAATAGATTTCAAGGATTTACTGGGAGTTGGTAAGGTTGGGGTAGAGAAAAATACTGGGAGAAAAGACTGAGTTAGGGGACATTAAGGGGGCAAGGTAGAAACCTAGTGCAATGAAAACTTCGTGGAACCTCCAAGAATAACTTAGCATGAGCTAGTCATCTTCTGTAACCAGGCAAGGCCACAAGTGGAGGGACTAGGACACCAACCCAGCCACAAAACTTTGACCTACAGTTTGTCCTACCTACAGAATGTTCTGGGACTGGATCATAGCAGAATCTTCACCAAAGATACCACAGAGAGAGAAGTCACCAAGCTCCTGATGGGAGCAGGAGCAATGTAACACAGCCAAACATTTAAGTGGAGCTCCAGGAGTCCTGCTGAGGAGGAGGAGGAAGGACTGGAGGAACCAGAGGTGTCAGGGACACAGGATAAGAACATAGAATCAACCGACCAGGATTCATGGGCTCATGAAGAGATTAAGGAGCCTGTAGGAGTCTGACCTCAGTATTCTGTATATATGTTAACAATGGCTGAGTAGCTTGGTGTTCTTGTGGGAATCCTAACAATGGGAGCAGGGACTTTCCCTGATTCTTTTGCCTACTTATAGGACTCTTTTCTTCTTACTGGGTTGCCTTGTCCAGCCTTGATGTGATGGTATGCTCCTGGTCGTATTATGCTATGTTTGGTTGATGTCCCTGCTCTTTTCTGAGGAGAGATAGAGGGGGTGGATCTGGGGAGAGGGGATGTTGGGGACATGAAACTGGAGAAGGATAGAAAGGGAAATGTGATGGGGATGTAATATATGAGAGAAGAAAAAATAAATAATTAAAAAATTAAAAATTGAAAGATTTTAAAGTAATGAAGATGAAATAATGACTTCCAATAAATGGAGTGAATAAGTCATAAAATAAATATAATTGGGACAATCACCCTTCCTTTGGAAAGAAACTGTCCTCATTTTCCTCTCTTGCTGTGATTAGCACCATGACAAAAGCCAATCTGGAGAGAAAGGTATTTCTTTGGTCTACAGGCGACTGTCCATCCTGGATAAAAGCCAATGTAGAAGCTAGAAGCAGAGACCACTGGAGAAAAGTTGCTTACTGGCTTACACCCCATTGCTTGCTCAGTGTTCTTTCTTATACAAACCCAGACACTACCTACCCAGGGAGTGACACCACCCACAGCTGGCACGGCTCTCCCATATCAATCAATAATCCCCACAGACCAATCTGATAGATGTAATTAATCAACTAGGTTCCCAGGTAAGTCTTTGTCAAGTTGACAAAAACTATCTGATAGCAAACACTGTCCTTTCAGGAACCATATCTGAACTTCATTACTAGAGAGACTTCTGTGAACATGTAGAGTACCTAAATCCAGGAGGCTGAGATGCAGTGTTCTCTCCTGAGCACAAAGCACGCTCTTTCTGCGCCTATGCTGCCACAGTCTTCTGCCATTGATGATCTTTCTTCTTTCACCTTGGGAGAGCTAAAGAAAACACATTATGAAAGACTTTCCATTTGAGAAAAGAAAAAGAAAAAAGATAGCATTTTTTAATCAGGATATTTTTATATTGTGATTAGTCTAAGGCTAACCTAAAGATCAGAAATCATACAAGAAAATATTTAAAACTTGAATATTTTAAATCATGAATTTTTTACTCTAGAAAGTATACCATAAATAAAGTCAAGAAAGAAATATTTTTAATGTATAAGGTTAATATATTTAATCACTACCATGTACTTTTGAATCTATTTTTATTAAAAAGGAACAATCTAGTTTTGAAACTATCAAAAGACCCATACTCACAAAATAATGCAAATACTAATGAAAAAATTTCCAATCTCACTAATGATTAAAAGATAATAAAACAACACATCTTCATCTGCTCATCAACTATTATATTATTAATACCTAAAAGGATATAGTTGAGTCTCTCACATCATTATTAGAGAGTGCAAATTGGTACAAATTTTCTGAAAAAGAATCTGGAAATCTGTCTCAAATTCAAAACATGTTTGCTTTCAAACAACCATTCTAGCACCTCTAAGAAACTAATTTGACAACACTCTATGAGTTGTGAGCAAGTTATTTACTGAAAATAATTTAAAATACTGACAGCTTTTAAGCAACTTATGTATGGATCAAATTATGTTGTTTAAGCATCATGAAATACTATTCACATTCTTAAGAAAATAGTGTGTCAGTATTTAAAACATTGTTCTTAATGTATTACTGTGATAATGTATTTTATACTGAAACAGTATAAAATAATTTATAGCATTATACAACTTATTTTCACACTTTTCATAATACTATCCTTTAAAAACAGACAGGAATATCCAAAATCTATTAGCAGGGTTGGAGAGATTGCTCAATGAGGAAGAGCACACACTGCTCATACAGAGGACCTGAGCTCGTATCACAGGACTCATACTGATCATATAGCTCACAGTTGCCTGCAACTACAGCTCCAGGCAATCTAAGGTCCCCTGACCTCCTCAGACACTTGCACTTACACACACAAACACACATACACTAAAAATAAAGTATAAAGTATTTTTGTAAAAAGTGAAAAATTGGAAGAGTCCACTAAAGTTAACATGATTATTTTTCTTTATTTTCATAATCTTTTGTCAATGAGTCTTGTTTTATCTTTGTAATAACTACATGAAAGAGCAAAAGAATTTGTATTAAAATATAAAATGCTTATCTTTTTAATAAGCTCATAAACAACTGTAAGGGAGCCTATTTGTTTTTATAAAATAATGTTGATTTTATTTCTGCTGTTACAGAAAGATACACCAATCTTTTCAGTATTGTTTGTTCATATTTAAAATAAATTAATTGTTTCTAAAATTTATTATTAAAATACAAAACACATGACCTGTTTCTTATAAATTATAAGTGGTTGCATAGAACAATTTCTGTTTGAAGAAACATGGGTAGCTTAGAGTTAATATCTTATATGCACTATTAAATAAGCTATTTCTAAAAATGTATAAAATATCATGGTATCCATATATACCAAAATGTGATGATACATTATTTACTGAACAAATTATAATTATAAACAAAAAAAGAAAGAAAGAAAAGAGAAAGAACGCCAAATTAACAACAAATTTTGTGGACCACAGCATATTCTTTGGTACATACATAATATCTGGAAACTTTATACAATTAATTTTCAAATCTCCAATCTTGTTCTTGAAACATACACACTGAAAACTGGTTGGTTATTTTAGTCTCCATGCCCACTCTTTCTCCTGCGAAGCTGCCAATCCTATCGACAGCTGGCCCTTGGTAACAGGACTAAGTTAACAGCAGATATTCCTTTTTGAACTCTTAGATATTAAAAGAACAGAGTTGAACTAATCTAAATTCATTAACTTGGAATAAAAAGGTTACCTACAAGAGAGTTTAAATTGTCAAACTTAAAATATTCCCATGTTCTTCTCAGTAATCACTTCCCTCTCTTAAGTACTCTAGTTTTTCTTAGATTTGAATTATAAAGTATCCAGCTCTTTCTTGTGTTCTTGGAGATTTCTAGAAGCATTGGAGAAACCCAGATAAGAATATGCTTAGCAACATAGCTTAGGTTACACAAGCCCCAATTCTCTACCTGTCTTCTTGGGCCTCCTCCACAATATCAGGGAAAATTCATAGAGATTTAAATTAGTAGATATTAATGTAAAATCCCATGGCTGTTAGATTGCTATTGAGAATATAAACTGGTTCAGCTGCTCTACAGGGCAATAGATGACAACATTCTAAATATCCTCCATGCACTTTGCAATAGTAGTTCCATGTAAGTATTTACATTCAGTCAGTATTATTTGAGTCATACCAGATTCGCTTGCTAGATCTTTCCAAACATTGACCCGGGAGTATTCTAATCCACAATGCACATGTTCATCCACAAGCATTAAAGCCATAGTAGATGTAAGCGGTCTTTTAACCCAGTGATCACCAATGATTTCCAAACAAGGCCCCAAGGGATTATTTAGAATTGTGACAGTATTTGATAGTCCTAGTGGGTGGCTTATAATGCTTATAATGCCTACTATTTTTCAGAAAATAAAAAACAACTGCAGTGTCCAGATCCCCTTTTCAAGGCCAGTGCATGAACTCAGACTCTGGGCCTCTCGCTAGTTTATGGCTCATTGCAATAGCCCTAAACACTGCCACAGAGAATTGCCTTGTCAAAGCCTCGCCTATGAGGCGTGAACAGATGATACATGGCTCATATAGAAAACAAATGCCTAAAGCATATGCTTCAATTTGAGAGAATATGGGCCCCTCCTTATGCCCATAGCATCCTATAGTGTAGTTAGAGATATCTCTGTTTCTATCCTATTGCAGGGAAGACTCTCCTAGCTCTATCCTGTCATTTGGCTATCATTAGAGAACTTCTCTTCTAGTGTCCCCACAGAGCACAATCTAGGCAATGTCCACTAAGATGCACTCATATGCTAGGATGATACCAAAAGGGTAAGGATCATGTCTACAATACAAACGAAGCTAGTACAGCACTCACTGCACAAAAACGTGGTAAGTTAGAGAAATAAAGAAAGAACTGAATAAAAATGAAATCTGTTTATTACGGTGGAGCACTCTAAGCACCCAAGAGATAGTAAGCCAAGTGAAAATGGCAAAAAGCAAACATTTCCACCTGACCATGTGAAAAAGTTACCTAGTGCTGGAACCTGAGATTCAGCAATCACAGTCTACTAGGGCAGCTGACACTGAAAAACACTGGGGTATTTCAGTTTGGGAAGCTACTGACTAGCTCTCTAACTACTGGCAGTCTGTCTGAATTATTCATATTTAATATTCATGATGGTAATAGAGATGGAAAAAACACTGGAAATTTTTCTCTTATAAACAAGCAACTGGAGCTAGGAAGTAGATCATTAAGTATGGGAACCAACCGCCAAGCCCAATGACCTGAGTCTTAGCCCTGGAACACCCATGGTAGAAGGGGAGAACCAATTCCTGCAAGGTGTCCTCTAACTTTGATGTACATAAGAAAGTGTAGCATAATGAATATATGATATATAGTACGTATAATGATTTTTAGTTTAAAAACAGCTTGTAGGATATAGAAACTACTCAGTAGGAGTTTTTTGAAAACATGAATAATGAAACAGATCTTCATCTACAATATGTATTTCTTTCTCTAGAAATCACAGTGAGTTCTAAACGCTCAGTCTCTACCAACACAGCCCTTTTTATGCCCAGCATTCGCTTTCTGGACATTTGTCAACTCTGAAAGACACGCCTTTTCCACGATCAAGGCTTCTGCTCTTACTTTAACACAGTTCTTTTTATTGCAGTTCTTAAGCAAGCTACCATAGTATTTCTATCTTGCAATGTTTATACTTGCAGTCCATTTATTCTATGCTATATGCAGACGTTTTACCTGTTATTTTCAAAAAACAGTGTAAAAAGAACTGCCACATTGCTGAGCATTGCAATCGTGAGCTAACAACGACCCCTTCCTCTCCAAAACAGGAAAATAAAATAGGAACATTTGGAGAGACAAAAAAGTTCGCACTTGGAAAGCAAAACTAAGGCAAAGAAATTAGTAAGGCTTTATATTTTTGCATAAAAGGAAAATTGCCTTTTATCACACTGCCTTTCTTAATTTTCTGAGAATCAAATTAGTACCTTACAAAAAAGAATAGAGCAAGCTGAGTGAATGGAATCATTACCAAAGCCAATGTGAGCAGGAGAATTTCTCCAAAGTCTCATTTGAAAAGAATTTGATATTTTAATGTGAAAATTCACAGAAATCCTTTGAGTTTAACTAAGCATCTCAAAATATTATGCCAAATACTTAACATTTATTTTTAAATCATTTAAATAACAGTTTAACTGTATACACGTCCAAAAACAATCCTGAAAAGGATAATTTCTCTAGCTTACAATAAAAATGGCCTGCTTTTCAAAGTCTGAGAGGTAGTATGAACAAATACTAGATTTTTATTTCTTCATGATATGAAACAAATTTTGTCTAATACCTCTATGGGAAGTACTAAGTTGGATTTACTGCTAATAATTTACCCAACTTATTGTTCATCTGTATGAAGGAACAACAGGAAGAAGTCAAGCCTTAGGACTTGCTTTCTACTGGGTTGCCTCATCCAGTCTTGATGTTAGGATTTGTGACTTGCAAAATAGTGTAATTACATCTTGTTATGCTAAGTTCAGTGGTATCATTGGGAGGCCTACTGTTTTCTGAAAGGAAACAGAGGAGTAGTGGATCTGGGAGAAAAGGGGTGGGAATGTTTGGAGGAGGGGAGGGAGGAGAGCCTGTAGTTGGGATTTATAGTATGAGAAAAGAATATAGATATATGGCAACTTTTGAGAAAAGCTGCGGAGTGACAGGCATTATTGTCAGATCTCATTCTTTCATGTAAATTCTGGTTTTACATCAAAGCACATCATAATATTATTTTAGTCATCCTCTGATTCACTGGCCACAATCTCTTCCTATTGCACACAATAATCACGTTTAATTAAATCTGGAAAAAGTAATAAGCATCCTACATTTCGGGGGTAGCAATATAGACCTCCTTCTGTGTTAAATATATCCCAGTTCATGGTAAGCTGACAATTCAAAGGCTAAACTAGAAAAGTCGGGACAACTTGACTTTGTTGGTTTCCCAGTTGCGCAGCTTGCAATCTTTCTATTTCATTGAGGGAGCAGGACATCATAACAGGGACAGATTGTTCCATCAACAGAACAAGAACTGAAGCAGCAGCAGCTTTCTCCAAAACTGAGACTGTTTTGCAAATGTGCATGCTCTAGTTAGGGCTAAGGTTATTTCTTCAAATGCTAATAGAAGTTAATTTGGTCACCAGCTAAGTTGAATTTAGAAACTATCTTTTCTCTCTTGCCTGAAAGATCTGGTCATACTCCTACATTCTGTTCGCAACTGTTAGTTTCTGAACCAAGTATTTATTCTCTTGTATGAAATTATCACTTGACATTGATCTATATGTTTGGCACAGTGTAATTCCACAGTTACATTTAAAAAGTGGCAGTGCCTCGATGTCCTTGTGCGTCACTTCTTCTCTCACAGGTCACTCTGTTTGTCTTTTATTGTCAGGTTATCCCCACCACCATCATGTGTCACTTTGAAGAACAGTTTTCTGATCAAGAAACAAAAGTATTTGACACCAAACATAGTTGAGGAAATAGATTCTTGTTGATGATTTCTATAAAGTCTGCTCAGTTTATACCCTTTTTGTTGTCCTTGGGATAAAAATTAAAGTCACTTGGTTTAGCATGCAAGGACTCCGCCTTCTTCTAAGGCCTTCTTTCCCCAGTGATGTCTGTCCTCCAAACTGACGTATTTCTTCTCATTGTACAAAACTCTCCAAGTTCTTTCTTGCCCATCCTCCTCCTTGTCTGAATGCTCTAGAAGTATCACCATCCCTACCCAATATACATATACTCACACACACACACACACACTCAAACACATACACACTGTTGTATGACACTTTCCCCTCAAATTGAAATATTCCCTGTAGGAAAGAAGCTCATATGACTCAGGAGGTAAATAAAAACTCCCATGTTCGGGAGAAGAAACACTTGGAAGATACTTGAAGGCCCTTCCCCAGCAGTATAGAAAAGAATGCACAACCATAGGGGAGAAGACTGACAGAAGACTATAGTTGATTGCCCAGATGGATGTTGGGAGATCATTAGTTTCATATTTCACGAGTTCTCTTTCTGGGGTGAGCCAACATGTGTGATTGTGTGATTGTGTGTGTGTGTGTGTATCTCCCAGAAAAACAAAGAGTACATAGAATTTATCAGTGCCTAATAGAATTATATTGCCATCAAAAAATAATCTTAAAGTATCTTTTACTCGGACTTAAAAAAAAAAAAACATACATTTTGAGGTTTGAATAGGATTATTTATGTAAAATAAATTTAAGGAAGGGAGTTATAGAGTCTGCTTTGTGTTTATGCCAGACAGAAAACAGAGTCTCAAGAGAATGTCTCCTAGTAGAAAACAGATGCAGATTTAGAAAGGAGCCCATGCTAAGGATGTGTTCATCTCAGCAGTGGTGTAGCCAAAAGGGGACCAGATATTGATGTCTGTCAGTGAACTCTGTCACAGGACATTGGAAAGCTAAATGCTTCTATTAGAATCAACACAGTATGCTTTATTGAAAAACTCTTGGAAACAAACAAACTAGCATAACAGAGGGACACACACCTAAAGTCTCAGCTTCAGGGTACTGCAGCAGAAGCACTTGAGCCCATGAGTTCAAGACTAACCTGGAAAATACAGCAACACCCTGTCTCATTGTGTGTGTACACATGTGTGCATGTGTATGCCTGTGCATATGCACACATAAGAATGTTCATGTATAAATATAGTCAGTAAAATTAAGTGATGAGTTTATTGATTTTCTTAGTGCTATTGATCTATAGTACAATCTGAAAGTCTTAGAAAAAGAAAGGCTAGAAAGGATAATAAAACGAAACAAAACGGCAGCCCCAGAAATGCATTTTTTAATCTGCCAGTGTAAGGAGGCTTTGAATTAAATTCATAACTTCATTCTTTGCTTTCTCTTACTTCCAACATACTAGACCTAACCATGATACTAAGTGAAAAGCTTCTTAATTCTTCAAATGCAGGCAAAGGATTAAAATTATTTTATAACAAGAGGGTTGCACCAAGCCACAGAGTCTTAATCGAAGATGAATCCCATGAAGCCATCCCTGGATTAGCATTTTTTTCAACATTCAAACAAACCATATACAACACAGAAGGAACTTCATAAGAAGAGACCATTGATACTGCTAAATATTCTCCAGTGCCCGGACTGCTCATTCCCTGCACCCACCACCGTTGTGTACCACCACCTCCCACTCGTGAGCCACCAAGGCCAGGGTATCAATAGTGCTGCTGATGAGAAACCCTTATGTAAATAATCTAAGTTTTCTTTATCTCTAGCATTCTCTGGTTCTGTATTTTTAGGGTCACAAGAAATTATATTAACTTTAGTGAAGTAATGATACATGCAAAAACTGATTCCTTTAATATCAGCGTCTACATTAATATCAACATAACCTATAAGAAAATAAAGTAAAATAATTTTTATAAATTCCAAAACAGAAATATGCTCAAGCTAATTCTTCATTCTGCTAATTATACCAGTTTTTGCATGATAATTCTGTAAACATTTTAGCCTAGTAACTGTCCCTCCTAGATACAATTTACACAATGTAACTAAATTTTTTTATGATAAAATTAAAACACAAACTCAAAAGAAAATGCATCTGGTTACATGCAATTTTTCTACTGATACTCTCCAAATTTTTCTTCATAATTAACACTGTAGATTCACCAGAAATTGGATCTGACAACCTTTTAGTAAGAAAGTACCAAAGACTCAAAATCATCAGTTATGTCCCCAGAATTACATCCTTTGATCTAATCTGGTCTAGTTCTTTCAGCTTCACCTGCATACTTGAAAAGAGAAGGGGAGGGGAGGGAGAAGGACAGAGAGAGGGAGAGAGAGAGGAGAGGAAAGAGGGAGAGAGAGAGAGAGAGAAGAGAGAAGAGGAGAGAGAGAGAGAGAATCTACTTTGATCCAGAGAAGCCTTGATCCTCCACCCTCTCTTCTCTTGTGATCTGTCTATCTCTGCATTTCCCACTAGTTTTGGAGAGTGTTTCCCAAAACACTTATGTTGTGAAATCTTGGATTTTTCTTGAGTATTATTCAGGGTCATAAGGCTTTTTATGTTCCTACTTTTAAACAGACATGGTATCAGAAACCATGATTTATGTAAGTATTAATGAGTACATACTTAGCATCACAGAAAAATAAGTAATCATGATTTTCATTTAAATTTAAACATGTAGGAACTTCAAAAAGCTAAAGACTCAAAATGTAATTAAGGATAACAGAACTGGTAATAGATAACTTTCCAGGTGTTTCAGTAGGCAAAAAAAAAAGTCAAAATAAAATAGTAGTGGCAAGTTTACAAACAACCTAGTTCTGACTCAATTATTTAATAATGGAATCTCCAAAGGCCCAGATCTGCTTACATGCATAAAGTTTGCAAAGGATCTGACACAGACATGTACCTTCACATATGCCAGCTATTACCAAGAAAAGTGATCTAGAAAATGAAAGTCTAAAACAGGTATTGGCAAATGAGCACCAAATCAGGGACCAATCCACTGGGTGGTGTTCCCAGGGACTCAGCCATACGCCTTTCATTTATACAATGTCTAGGATTGTCAATGATAGTATGTCCGTAGTTTGTCCCCATTGGCTCACAAGATGGAGTCCTGATACTCAATGTGCAAAATATTGACAGGTGTTAGATATGTACAAGGTGGAGCCCAGTCAGATAATTAGCTAATAGTGCACACTCCCTGGACAGATAATGAAGTTCTTACAAGGCTCAGTTGCTTAGTGATAGAATGGGTTGTTTGGTCAAACAAACCATGTCCTTAGTCACTCTAGTGATTTTCTTTTATTTCTCTACAGCCAAGTGGATCTAAATTCAACATTAATATCATGCTATATGGATCAGTTTATGATTAAACTAAATAAATCTTTCTTCAAAAAGCATCCATCTCCAAACAAAGATAGAAGAGCAAAGTTGAGTCCTTATGTCCAAAGATCATATGTCTGTAAAGCCTAAAAATTTAGTATCTAGGCCCTCCCTGTTTCTAAAGACCTGTTGCCTTGAGGGGTTGGGATGGCAGTAAGTAGCTGATAATCAGAAAACAAATTCCTTCTGAATAAATATGAGTGCTTGTTTCTCTAAAGGGCATGAGGTGATCTGACAAAGAAAACAAATGATTAATCCTTCAAAGGGATGGGGAAAATAGTTCTTCAACTACTGCACTCTTCTCGTTACTACCTATCAAGTGCATTATTATCAAATGTTGGTTTCTTCTCAAACCACTGGCATGGAGGTTGTCTCTTATGCAGATTGAAAAGAAAATCATTTTGAAACCATTCTTGGGCAACCACACTGAGTTGTAGCTAAGAGGGGAAACACTGGATAATAATTAGGTCAGTTAAGATTAAATCTAGGCTCTGCCATCAATAGCTTTCTCAAGTCAATCTCAATCTGCCACAATAGCTTACAACCTTTCTCTGAACTTCAATTTACTAACCTATAAGACAGATCTGAGTAATAATATCTATATTGTGGGATAGTAAAGATCAGATACCAAGAGCACTGATAATCTCTGGAAACTAACTATTGTGTACACTAGTGCTCACCAAACTGCATTGTTTGAAATGAGAGGGAAAAAAAACCCTCATTCACTTTCCTGAAGAGAAACTAAAGCACTCAAACTGGAATGTCATAATTAGCACAGGATCATCTTAGGATTAAGCTATTTAAAACCTGTTTCTGGGGCTGGAGATGTGGCTCAGAGGTTAAGAGCATTGGCTGGTCTTCCTGAGGTCCTGAGTTCAATTCCCAGCAACCACATGGTGGTTCACAACATCTGTAATGGGGTCTGATGCCCTCTTCTGGCCTGCAGGCATACATGCAGGCAGAATGCTATAATAAATAATAAATAAATAAATATCTAAAGAAAAATGATTTAAAAAATAAAACCTGTTTCTGGTCACTAGACATCACTGATATTGGTCCCCTCAAATTTTTAAAATTATATTAAGCAGTCTCACCCCCCATTTGACTGCTTTACTACAAGGTTTTATTTCAGGGTTGCCTTCACTGTTTCCAGTGCTTTCTCACTGCAGAATTAGGCAAAAGCAGACCAATATACAGAAATACTGGAAACACGTGTTCAGAATCAGCAATGGTGAGTGTGAACCTGTGAGACTTTCTGGGGTGGCAGCACAGAAGCAGCTATTTCAGCTTTAAGCCCTACCCAAGTGCGCGGTAAAAGTGTGAGTGCCTAGATCAATGTAAGGCCATCTGCCTACTTAGCACATATAAGAGTGCACAGAATGAAAAATCTGAAAGAGCCAGACATTATTCTATTTTCTATCACGTTGAAATGCAGTCCAAACTTTTTATGGCATATTGTGTATAAAATACTATTATCTGGGGAATGTAAATATGCATTTTTCAATTTCTCTCTACTCTCACACCCAAAAGAACCCAACAGCCCCAGGACCATGGTTGGGCTCCACCTTTTGCTTCAGGGCTCAGATGTCCACTTTCCTGTGACGGGGGGGGTGAGAACTGCAGCCCTTTTAGGTTCTGGGCACGCCAGCCCCAGCCCTTGTTGATCATTCCTTACTCGCCATGAGGCATCCATCAAGTCGCCCTACAGATTATCGTTCTTGTCTCTTCACGAACCATGGGTTCTACTAGGCTCATTCCGAAAGCCAGGTACCAGAGGAGCACCCTGAGGCCAGGACCCTTGCGGTGATGGGTTTTCAGGATCCTGGAACGCCAGAATTTGGATAAGAAATTTCCACTGGAAATGAGGAATCTTTTTGCTGTGTTCTCTGTTTCTTTTAAAAAGATTACTATTTTGCATTATGCCAAATCGTACAAAATCCGTTGAGGACTTTGTTCTTGTTTACCAGGATCACTCCTTATTGTAGGTGATAGACTCCCAAAATCTCTAGACGAAGGGCTTTTTTTTTTTTTTTTTTGAACTTTTTTTTTTTTATTTTGGATTTCTTACATCCATAAATGTATCTTGTAAATCCCCTCCTTGACAGTGTAGGCCCCACCACCTCCACTCTTTCCTCTTCTCCTTTTTTTTATAAGCACTAAGTACAATTTGCACTAACTACAATTTGCTCACAGCAACATGTTTTACAGACCTTGTTTATTTATTGAGAATATTCCCAAGTAGTGAGCAAAAATTGATGCTACAAAATTTAACTTTCATTCACAAGAATTGTAGCCAGAAACCTTTTCATGGTATCAAAATTTTGGTTTACCACAAAATAGCATTTGCTCTTATATAAAAACTAATCAAGAGTAAATAGAATAAAGTTAGAGGTTATTATTGGTGAAGCAGCATTTCTAGGGTCCCTCTGTGACTTCACAAATCCCAGGTAGTTGGCTAGGTTTCTAGTACTGGCCATGATTTCCTCTTGTTGATCAGGTCTTACAGTCTTCAGTCAGATGTTGTGTATGGCCAAGGTAAGCACTGCACCCATAGGGTAATCGTGCCTACTGGTCATAGTTTGTACTTCATAAGCATTGAAAGCTTACAAAGACTATTGATGGCTTCCTTTATTTGAGTTTGTTATCACCATTCTGGACTCATGAAAGCCAGTCCTCAGGAAAGGCATTCAGTTCATATCCACCTTGGGTCTTCTGGGTCCTGTGTCAGGAGTACAATGCTTTGTATCTTCAGCAATAGGACCTTACCTTCTATATCAGGAGCGGACCAAGAGCAATATCAATAAGCCTAAATGTTGGAATCTCATGGACAACTGACCAACAACTCAGATAGGACTTCATCATCATCACCACCACCATCACCATCATCATCATCGCCATAACCACCATCATCATCATCATTGAGTCTACTCTTTCAGAGTAGACTTGCCTGGTATGGAGCATGCTATGTAGCTATATAGACCAGGTTAGCCTTGATCTCACAAAGGTCTGCCTGCCTCTACCTCTCAAGTGTTAGAATTTAAAGCATGTCCTTACCTACACACAACTGGCTATCTTTTTGTTTTTATTAATTTATTTATTCACTTTACATCCCAATCACAGCCCCTGGTTCCTCCCATCCTCCCAGCCCTGCCCTTACAAATCCTTTCCCAGTTATCCCTTCTCCTTCCCAGAGAACGAAGCTTCCTCACCTTGGGTACCACCCTGACCTGAGATATCAAATCAAAAGCGGACTAAGCACCATTCTCTCCTACTGAGGCCCAAGTAGACAGTCCTGCTAGGAGAAGGGGATCCAATGGCAGGCGACAGAGTCAGAGACAGCCCCTGCTCCAATTGTGAGGGACTCACATGAAGACCAAGCTGCGCATCTGCTACAAATACTTAGGTTCAGTGCTTCCATGCTCTTTGGTTGGTGGTTCAGTCTCTGTGAGCCCTTATGGGCCTGGATTAGTTGATTCTGGAGGTCTTGTAGTATCCTTGATCCCTCTGGCTCCCTCAGTCCTAGAACACACTCTTCCATATGACTCCCTGAGTTCTGCCTGATGTTTTGTTATGGTTCTGTACATCTGTTGCATCAACTGCTGGATGAAGCTCTCAGGAGACAGTTATGCTAGGTTCCTATCTGCAAGTATAGCAGAGCAACATGAATAGAGTCAGGGGTTGGCTCTTTTCCTATGGGATAGATCTCAAGTTGGACAGTCATTCGCTGGCCATTGCCTCAATTTCTGTTCCAGCTTTATCCATGTGCATCTTGTAGGCAAAGCAAATTTTGAGTTGAAGGTCTTTTGGGTCTGTTGATGCCCCCTCTCTCCACTGAAAGACCCTCAAGGCTATAGGAGGTAGCCACTTCAGTCTCCATATCCCTCTGTAGTAAGAATCTCAGCTAGAATCACCCCCACAGACCCCCTGAGCCTTCCCCATCGCAGGTCTCCAGGTAGTCCCAGAGTTGTCCCCTCCACTGATTTTCATTCTTACTCCCAGTCCTCTCCTGCACCTTACCACACCTGATCCCCGTGCCATTCCCCTCCTCACCCCTCTCCCACCCAGTTCCCTCTCCATCCACCTCTGATGACTATTTTGTTTCCCATTATGAGTAAGAGTCATGCATCCTCCCTTGGGCCCTACTTATTACTTAGGTCAACTATGTTCATAGTAGGTTTATTTGTAATAGCCAAAAACTGGAAACAACCTAGATGTCCCTTAACTGAAGAATGGATAAAGAAAAGATGGTACATCTACACAATGGAATAGTATACAGCTATAAAAATCAATGACATGAAATTTTCAGGCAGATGAAGGGAACTAGAAAAGGTAGTTCGGAGTGACATAACTCAGAGCAGAAAGATACATATGGCATTTACTCACTTATAAGTGGACACTGCCATGACATACAGGATATCCATGCTACAATCCCCAGATACAAATAGCTGGCTATCTCTAAACCCAAGATAAGTGTATTCATTCCTCATCGAGGAAACTTTTTGCAACAGACAAAGAACATTACAGAAAAAACACAACCAATCAAAATGGATAGTTGTTGGGCCCAGTCCAACATGATAAATCCACAACTCCTACCCTAACATTTAGATTATTTTGGAAGAGAGGGCAAAATGATTGTAAGCACCAAAGAAAGAAATATGTGTGTGAGATTTCATCTCCTAAAATTGTTTGAGAAGCTATACCCATAAACAAGATGGACAAGGAGAGCATCCATAGACATGACAATGTGAAGTCAGGAAACACACCATGCTACAACCTTGACAAAGAACTACCAACAACTGAGAAATGCTGAGAGCAGGAAAGACAGCCTTCCCAGGGACGACTACTGCAATTGATTATCAAATATCAACTGGTTAATCCTGAAATACATACAAGTAGTACATGGACTGAGCAGGTTATATTTATTATCTATAAATTTATGAATATACATACATATATATGTAATAAAAGAGGATAGAAACTTAAGAATGAGCAAAGGATGTACAATGAAGGACTGGAAAAGAGAAGGGGAAGACAAATGATATAAATATAATCTCAAAAAATTAAATTATAATAAAATTTTCTTTTAAAAAGATAATAAGAAGATGCCCTAATTTTCTTGCATCAAAGCATTTTGTTTCCATTTTCCAAGCAGCCACTATTTATTACCCTACTAGATTTCAAAAATACCATGGGAGATTCCCTCAGTTCATCATTCAAGTCCATTGATCTGGCCTTTGTGGTTGCTTCCCTCCACAAAATGGGATTTAAACTGTAGTTAACATAAAGCTGAGAACAAATTTATCCAATGAAGGTGTACACTTGTTCAATTTCTGCTTATATATAAAGACTTGTGTTGATTTCTTGATCCTTTTCTCCACTCTTACAGTAAACTGATGTCATACCAGGCTAGTACATCTGGCCATAAAATACTGTTTCTCTGTATTGTTTGTCGCCCTGAGACCTTTTTCCTTCTTTGGGCAGGACACTTCTTTACAGGCAGGCATAGCTGTCTTGCTCCCACATTTCACCATCTAACTTACTCTGTTTACTTAAAATTATGAAATAACAATATCAATTATTTTATACATGATTATGCCTTGCATATAACTAGACTATGAAATGCTTTGTCATTTGTGCCAATAAATTTGAATTGCTAAATTAAAACAATGTTGTAATGTCAAGACTAACGTAGAATTTTGTTATAGATTACTTTGTAGAGAACCATGAGGGTATAATAAGTATGTAAATATATTTACTTATCATCTGTATCTCTGACTTATGTTCAGGTAAGTAGCCTAAAAGGCCCTATCCACTAAAAAGAAAATATGCTTTAAGGTCTAATTCATAGGATATAATGCAATAACTTTGAAGCTCTCACATTCCAAAATAATACTAACTGTTTAATTAGATAGTTAACTAAATAGGTATACTTTACCACAGGATTTTTTCCGGCAAGTACAAAGCTAAGTCATATCTAATTCACATAGGATCTCAGTCTTATCTCTGAATTGACCCAAATAATCACAACTATGTTTTATTAAGTTGTTATACAGCTGTGTTGAAGGGGTTGTAAGTCTTCTCATGTCTTCAAATTGTCTTTTGAAGCACTTGTTGGTTGATGCCAAACAGATCTTTATATTTATAATTTCACTTGAACATGATTATTTTTCTATTTATTCCAATATTACTCCAGCTCACTAGTGGTGACTAGTGCTTTGACCAAATAATTCAATTACATAATTTTAATTTTCTATGTGTAGAAAAAAATGTAGTGGAATTCAATTCATACTGCATGCAGTTATGAATCTATATTATAAGTATTTTATAGAAAATAAACCAAGAAAATTCCTAATGTAATCCTTCTTGCTATACCCTCTCTTTAAACACTGAGAAATTTTGTTCTGAATTCATAGCTTCGCATTCAGACCTTTGTTACACTGTCCAGGAACCAAAGGGTCCTCAAAGAGAGTGTGCTAGAACAGAGAATGAAAAAAATAGTCCAATCCTATTTTACTTCTAACATTTAAAATTAGAAACACAAGATGAGATTGGAGGATTATTCAAGAATAATAACATTCTTAGTTTAAATGAGAAGAGATGGAAAGTGGAATATTATCCCTGTTATATGGGACTCACATGTGCATGTGCACATCCTATATGGATCAGTACTTCTATCACTACTTAAGGCATGAGATAAATGCAGGATAGTTGCATTTTCTTGTGACACCCAAAGAATAGAGTCCCATGTTGTCCTTGGAAGCCAGCTGGAGTCCATTTAGACTTCGACAAAGAGTACCAAGATAGACCAAATATTAGTCTAGAGTGAGGATGGGGTTCTAGACAGGTAACTGTACAGACCCTCCTACTTTCTGATGCTGTCAGGGAATCACAGACTGGAAGAGTTCACACAACCTGATTTTAGGATAAAATTTGCTAAAACTTAATGGTTGTTGTCTATGAGCAATATAGTGGTTGTAGGTGTATACTACTGAGAAGTATAAAAAATACTACAAGTAATCAAAGCATCTTTAAGGCTATTTACTTTTAAAAAAAAACAGATTTTGATAATTTAATGTCCAAAAAAAGTAATTAGTTGGAATGTTTCTTTTCAAATTTTACTTTTTTTCTGGTTCTTTTCTGCCTCTACTTGCCATTCTAACTCGAAGTGATCTATGTTCACTGCCCATAAAGCCACCAAGAGAAGATGCACTCGTTATAGTGCCCATCACCAGAACTTCCAAGCTCCATGTCAAGAGACTTAATACCTCCAATTTTTAATATATTTATTCTAATAACTTCCAAAACAGAAAAAATGACATCCTCTTCGACTGTTTGTTATTTTGTCAGTTGGCTCTCCTGCCTCTCAACAGCTATTTATCCCCAAATTTTAAAATGATAAGTATGAGTGTGTGTGTGTGTGTGTGTGTGTGTGTGTGTGTGTGTGTTGTTGTTGTTGTTGTTGTTTAGTCCTATACATTTCTGAACCTATTCATCGATAAAGCCTTCCTAGAGATGAAAATATTATTTTATTTAAATTCCTTTATTCAAATTCCTCATGTCCTTTGTAAAACAAAAATCTTGTGTACATATAAAGAGATATAAGTGGATATCATCTATGATTAATGAATTGAAGAGTCTACTATAAAGGTAGTAAGAAGTACAATTTACAGATCATAACAGGGACCAAGCATGCAAATTTATGAGACTATAGGAGCCATTTTTCTTCGAACCACCACAGTATCCAAGGACAATCTTGTTGTTTAACAGCAGGGATATGTTCTGAGAAATACACTTTAGGGCAATTTCTTCTTTGTGTAGACATGAACTTGTAATTACACAACCTAAGATGTCATGGGAGTATCATTCTGTATATGGTCAGTACTTATGAGATGCATAATTGTATTTCAAAATTGAAGAAGTAAATCTAATCTCTGGATGCGAAAGGACAGACAACACTTTTCTATCAGTGCTTCTGTTGTTACATTAGCTTTCAGGTATATAAACATTAGAAGCTCTGGTTCACAATGACCTCAGTTGGCCTCAGTCTAATCCTTAAAAGGAAAGGCTTAGCCCTTGGCCTTCCCTCCCTACCTTGTCACTGTGTCCTGGGCGCCAAAATGAGCAGATAGCCCTGGCTTAGCCACAGGCTGAGCCTGCCAGAACAGCAGATAGGCTGGTCTCAGACCTTGTTCACTCACTATTCCTCCAGACTCAATTCTCAGGATTACTAATAGCTCTGCAACAGAACCTAGCTGTACTCTCCCTCCCCTTCCATGCTAATTCACTTTACATTCTGCTCACTGCTCCATTCCCAGTTACCCCCTCCAACAATCCTTTCCCCATTCCCCTCCACTTCTCCTCTGAGTGAATGCCTCCCCTGGTTTCCCCTCACTCTGGGACTTCACGTCTTTGTGACAAAAATGCATCCTTTCCCACTGAGGCCAGACAAAGGCAGCACAGCTGGAAGCCCATGGACAGGCAACAGTTTTTGGGATAGAGCCCTCTCCAGTTATTCAGGATCCACATGAAGACCAAGCTGCTACATACATGTAGGGAGGCCTAGGCAAAGTCTATATATTTTCTTTGGTTGGTGGTTCAGTCTCTGAGAGCCTCATGGGTCCAGGTTAGTTGATTCTGTTGGTCTTCCTGTGGAGTTCCTATCCTCTTCAGAGCCCACAATACCACCTCCTATTCTTTCATAACAGTCCCCAAGCTTCACCCACTGTTTGGCTGTAGATATCTGTGGGACCATGAAAGGATAGCTTGGTTCCTGGTCGAGCACAGGCCTCAAACCCCGGGTCCAAATGGAATGGTAGGTGTTCAACCTTACTCCCAGACTCCAGGCTCTTGACATGAGACCTCCATTGATCCACGCCTTTCAGTCACGTAGGGCAATGCCACTACAGCCCCTCCCAAATAGAGGTTTGTGTCACCTAGCACAGGTAGAGGGCATGACTACAGGCCTCAAAGCCTCAAGAGATCTTCATATTAATGAGATACCTAAAGGTCAGAGGGCTTACCCAATTAAACATTCTTCCCCAGACCTTCCTCCCTCCCTATTTAACTCAAGCCACATCCAATTTCTGCCATGACAATAAACCTTTTAAAACCATGGACTTCCTCATGTCTTTGGGGCCCTGCCATGAGGAACCATGGAGAAGGCCTTTGACTACTAAGCCGCTGCTTAATCTCCAGCTAGAAGACTTCTCTTCTTTCCCCCACGGAGGCTGCCATCTCAAGCAAGCTGGCAGACCCAGCCAAGTGAGTGCCATACTCAAGAGTCTCTCACTCCATGGATCCTCTAGGCTGCGGGCGGGTCCAGCCTGTATGCCTACTCCATCTCAGTTCTTTCACAGCTCCCAGAGGCATCTGAGAGCCCAAGGATAGAGACCACCGGTCTGTCGATCAGCTGCTTCAGCCCAAAGACCCCCAAACCAGGAGCTCTGCCCCTGCAGGACTTCAGGTTGAGGCCTCTCCATGCCCAGGAGAGCCCTGTGGCTTCTCATAGCCCAGCATCTGCCCGGCACCATGTGGAGTGAACTCAGTCAAATTCCCACCACAGAGTCCAACAGGACCCACGCCCACGGGCAAGCTACAGCCCCAAAGATATCTATGCATCTGTCAGCTGCTGGATGGAGCCTCTTTAAGCATACACAAACAGTGGATCGAACAAAGACTTGGGAAATGGCTGACAACTAACCCAACTTGAGACCCATCCCATGGGCAAGCACCGATCCCTGACACTATTAATGATACTGTTATGTTTGCAGACATGAGTGTAGCATGGCTGTTCCCTATTTTTAATTCAGTTATTTGGTTTATTAATGTTTTTTGAGTTCTTTATATATTTTAGATATGAGTCCTTGGTCAGATATAGTGTTAGGCCCCATTTTGACCCTGGATTGGGCCATGAGGACAAACTCAAGTCTGGCTCAAGTTTCTGTGGCCTTGTAGGAGAGCCTAAGCCTGGCTAGAGTTTTGAGACCTATCTCAGTCACTTCTGTATTGGGATGACTCAGCAAGACATGTTTGGCCTTGCCTCTGCCCTACTGTTGCTAATGTAGAGCTTTGCCATTAGCCCTGTCAGTCACCCCATACCCTCCATCACCCTTCCCTGCCTCCTATCTCCCCCCACCAAAAATCCCCCTCCTTATGCTCCGAGTTTATATAAGCAAGAGGCTGATGCAATAAAGTTGAGTACTGTTTCAACAAGACTCCCTGCCCAGTGTGTTTCTTTTGAGCCATTGACACTCACCATCCTGCTCAGTCCTGGAGAGACTGAGCAGCGGGATCTGGACCACTCTCCTCTTTCCTGGATCTTTTTCCCATTCTATAAACAGCTATTTATCTTATTGATAGTGTCCTTACCCTTGGAAAAAGCTTTTCAGCTTAGGGAGGCCTATTTATTAATTATTGATTTTAGTGCCTGAGCTATTGATATTCTGTTCAGAAAGTTGTCTCCTGTGCTAATGTGCTCAAGGCAGTTCCTCACTTTCTCTCTTAATATATTTAGTGTGTCTAGCTTTATTTGGGGGGTCTTTTAATCACTTGGACTTCAGTTTTGTGCAGGGTGATAAATATGGATCTATTTGCATTCTTCTACATGCAGACATCCAGTTAGACCAGCAACATTTGTTGAAAAGTGTCTTTTTCTATTATATGGTTTTGGCTTCTTTGTGTCTATAGGTGTGTCTATAGGGGTTATTTTTAGATTTTCAATTCTATTCCATTGATCAACCTGTCTGTTTTTTATGCCAATACCAGTGGTTTTTTATTACTATTACTCTGTAGTACAGCTTGAAATCAGAGGTGACTATACTTTCAGAAGTTCTTGTATTGTATGGAACTGATTTAGCTATCCTAGGTTTTCCTTTTTATTTCCATATGAAATTAAGAATTGTTCTTTCAAGGTCTGTAAAGAATTGTGTTGGAATTTTTATGGGAACTGGATTGAATCTGTAGATTGCTTTTGGTAAGATGGTTTTTATTGTGTTAATCCTACATATCCATGAGTATGAGAGATATTCCATCTCCTGATACCTTCCTCAATTTCTTTCTACAGACATGAAGTTCATGCCATACAAGTCTTTCAGTTGCATGGTTAGAGTTACACCAAAATACTTTATATTATTTGCGACTATTACAAAGTGTGTTATTTTCCTAAATTCTTTCTCAACCCATTTATCATTTGTATAAATGAAAGCTACTGGTATTTTAGAGTTGATATTGTATCCAGCCACTTTGCTGAAGGAGTTATCAGTTACAGGAGGTCTCTGATAGATTTTTTGAGGTCAGTTACGTAACTATCATATTGTCTGTAAAAAGTGAGACTTTGACTTCTTTCTTTTCAATTTGTATCACCTTTATCTCCTTTAGTTTTCTTATTGCTCTATTTAAAACTTCAAGTACTATATTGAATATATGTGGAGAAAGTGAACAACTTTGTCTTGTCTCTGATTTTGGTGGAATTGCTTTAAGTTTCTTTCCATTTAATTTGATGGTGGGTATAGATTTGTTGTAAATTTCCTTTATTATGTTTAGGTATGGACCTTGTATCCCTGATCTCTCTAAAACTTTTAACATGAAGGGGTTTTGGATTTTTGTCAAAGGATTTTTCAATATCTAATGAAATGATCATGTGACTTTTTTCTTTCAGTTTGTTTATATGGTAAATTACATTGATGGAGTTTTGTATATTAAACCATCCCTGCATTCCTGGGATAAAACCTACTTGATCATGGTGGATGATATTTTTGGTGTGTTCTTGAATTAGCTTTGCAAGTACTTTATTGAGTATTTTTGCATCAATATTCATAAAGGAAATTGATCTGAAATTCCCTTTCTTTGTTGAGTCTTTGTGTGGTTTAGGTATCAGAGTGACTGTTCCTTTTGTTTTTAATTTGTGGACTAGTTGGAGGAGTATTTGTATTAGGTCTTCTTTGAAAGTCTGGTAGAATTCTGTGCTAAAACTATCTGGCCCTTTATAAAGGTTGGGAGATTTTAATGACTGCTTCTATTTCCTTAGGAATTATGGTAATATTTAAATAGTTTACCTGATCTTGGTTTAGCTTTGGTACATAGTATCTATCAAGAAAGTAATCCATTTCATTTATATTTCCAATTTTGTGGAGTACAGGCTTTTGAGGTAAGACCTAATGATTCCTTGGATTTCCTCTGTGTCTGTTGTTATCTCCCCCTTTCCATTTCTGATTGCTAATTTGGATATTCTTTCTCTGCCTTTTAGATAGTTTGATTAAGGATTTGACTATCTTGGTGACTTTGTCAAAGAATCAGCTCTTGATTCTGTTGATACTTTGATTTGTTCTCCAATTTCTTTATGAAGGCTCTTAATGCTAAGAACTTTCCTCCTAGCACTGCTTTCATTGTGCACCATAAGTTTGGATATGATATATCTTCATTTTCATTGAATTCTAGAAAATCTTTAATTTCTTTATTTCTTCCCTGACCCAGTGGTCACTTAGTAGAGAATTTTTCATTTTCCATGAGTTTGTAGGTTTTCTGTTGTCACTGTTGTTGTTGAATTCCAGATATAATCCATGGTGGTATGATAAGATACAAGGAGTTATTTCAATTTTGTTGTACCTGTTGAGACTTGCTTTGTGACTGACTATATGATCAATTTTGCAGAAGGTTCCATGAATTGCTAAGAAGAAGGTGTATACTCTTGTGTTTGGGTAAAATGTTCTATAGGTATTTGTTAGGTCCATTGATTTATAACCTCTGTTAGTTTCATTATTTCTCTGTTTAGTTTCTGTCTTGATGGCCCGTTGAATGGCAAGAGTGAGATGTTAAAATCTCCCACTATTAATGTGTGTAATTTGATGTATAATTTAGGCTTTAGTAATATTTCTTTTATATATGTGAGTGTCCTTGCATTTGGGACATAGATGCTCAGAATTAAGACATCATCGTGGTAGATGTTTACTTTGATATGTCTGAAGTGTCCTTCCCCATCTCCTTTGATTAAATTTGGTTGGAAGTCTATTTTTTAGATATTAGAATAGCTACTTCAGCTTGCTGCTTGAATCTGTTTGCTTGGAAAATCTTTTTCCAGCCCTTTACTCTGAGGTAATGTCTATCTTTGTTTCTAAGGTGTGTTACATGTATGTAGCAGAATGAAAGATCCTGTTTTCATGTCCATTCTTTTAGCCTGTGTCTTTTTATTGGGGAAAAATGAGTCCATTGATGATGAGAGATGTAAATAACCAACAATTATTAAATCCCGCTATTTTGATGTTGATAGTGGTTATGTGTGTGTGTCTTTCTGTGTGTCTGTATGTCTGTGTGTGTTTGGCTGGTGTGAGGTTATTTATTTCCTGTCTTAGATATAGTTAGCCTTCTTGGGTTGAGTTTTTTTCCTAATATCTTCTGTAGGACTAGATTTATGAAAAGATGTTGTTTAAAATTGGTTTTTTTTTCATGGAATGTATTGTTTTCTCTATCTATGATAATTGAAAGTTTTGCTGGGTATAGTAGTCTGGGCTTACATCTGTGGTTTCTTAGGGTCTGCAAGACATCCTCCCAGGCCCTTCTGTCTCTAGAGTCTCTGTTGAGAAGTTTGGTGTGATTCTGATAGCTTTGCCTTTATATGTTACTTGGCCTTTTTCCCTTGTAGCATTTAATATTCTTTCTTTGTTCAGTACATTTAATGTGCAGCAAGGCTTTGCCAAATCAGCAAAACTCAGTAGAAGCAGCCAGAATACTACAAGAACTTCTTTGATGCATTCCTCTCTATGAAGTGAAAACCAACAAAGGCCAGTGAAGACAAGCAAAGTGTTGCATGGTTTAACAATGTCAGAGCATCTTCTCACTGTTTTGGGGTTCTGTTTATAGTCTTTCTAAACATCACATACCCTCCCAAATGTCTGTTTTCAGCAAAACATTGCATGCTGTCTCACAAGACAGCATCCAGAAAAATATCACATGACACAACTGAGTTGGTATAGAAACCAGAAATTTCTGCTTCAGATCCCATTTTCTGAAAAAAAAAAAAAAAGTCTTTTTTCTCTAACACTAACAATCTACATACAATGGAAATAATTATGAGAACCATAAAACTAGAACTTTCCATCATATTTTCAATAAGCTGCTTATGAACAATATATCAAATAATAGTCAAACAAAACAACCTTACATTTTTATCAACATATAAAACAACCTTAAATTTCTATTATGATATATAATAGTTAAACAATCAATACATAAACAAAATAACCTTCAATTTCTATCAATATACATTAATCTCTATGCCAAAATAAAGTATTTAAGAGTAGTGGTTTTTATTTTTTGTTATTATCAATCTTTTTTCCCTTTTTTTGCCCATTATTAGAAAGGAGAGAGACATCCCTGATTTTAACTTTATTTTTTTCCTCCCTGATCATAACCAATAGCAACCAACCATTCTAGATGATGACACCCATAACACATTAAACAAGCAAACAATCCATCCAAACATTTACTCCCTATTTGGAATAGTGAAGTTATGTGTTTAAAATTACATATCTGGAGGCAAAGATATCATTCTGAGCATACTATGAAACTTGGAATATTGGCCAAATCCCAGGAAACCCAGCTGTATCTTGTTCTCTCCAGTCTCTGTTGTCTGTAAAATCTCTATGCTATCCAATCTCTGTGTTGTCCAGTCTCTGTTTGATCAATCATTTGGGCTAGTCTTTCTGAAATTTATTTGCATACATATTTCAGAGAAATCAGTAACTGAGACACTGGGAGAGTGAACCACATGGGCTATTTGCTTTGTGAAGACATTTATGTCTCAGCTGATAAGAGGTTTTCCCTAGTGAGATCTAATCTTTATAAGTTTTGTTAGTAACCATATTTTTTCATTCCCTGCAGATATCTAAGGATAACTGAAGTGGAAATTTCTGGTTTCTTTGGAGAGTCAGTTGTGTATGTCATGTTGTTCTGGAAACAGTCTTATAAGAGAATATTATGTTGAAGCACACACATGAGAGAATGTTTTGCTGAGAACAGACAAGTGGTGTTTTTCTGGAAACTGCCTGGTGAAAGGGCTTGTGATGTTTGGCTGGAGTAGATGCTCAAGAGGACACATGATGTTTGGAAAGGGTATAAGTACAACCCAACAGTGAACAACACTCTGACATTGGTTCACCTTGCCTTCTTCCTGATGTACTGCCATTGCTGATTTGTGAATGGTGTTTGTGAGTGCATTGAGCTATAGCTGCTGATTCATGTAAACTGAACTGCTGATTCCTGACAATGAAGATTGGAATTGCCAGCCTTACAATGCTTCCTTGGTCTCACATCTTCACTGATCTTCACTTCATTGAGAGAGGTACAGCACAGAACTTCTCCTGGTGTCCCAGAAGATGACTCATGCTTATTTGGCAGAGGCCTGGTAGTTTCTACTAGATCATGCCATCACTGTAGATTCATGTTTGGTATCCTGACACTACTGAACTACACTGCTGGTATCCTGACAAACAGAGATTGGGATTTCCCCCAAAGAACTACTTCTAAACAATTCCATATTCCCTTGTCCTATTTAGCATCTTTTCTCCCCTAACTTTGAATGGTATGTTAGAAAGGGGGGTTGAAGCATTAGAGAATCTTTATTAAAGTAGGTTTTGAAAAATCTAAGTCTATAGTATACAAATAGTGCAGACTCTAGGATCAAAAATTAATAAATGGAACCTCATAGAACAGAAAAGCTTCTGTAAGGCAAACAACACTGTCACTCAGACAAAGAAGCAACCCATAGAATGGGAAAAAATTTTCACCTACTCCACATCCAATAGAGGTCTAATATCAAAAATCTATGACGAACTCAAGAAATTAGACCTAAGCAAACCAAATAGTCCAACTAAAAATAGGATACAAATCTAAACAGTATTCCCATTAGAGGAATCTCAAATAGCTAAGAAACACTGAAAGAAATGTTCAACATCTTTAGTCATCAGAAAAAAACAAATCAAAAGTATTTTGAGAGTCCATCTTACATCTGTCAGAATAGCTAAAATAGCTAAGACTGACAGTGGGGTCCCATTGCCAAGAACAACATCTACAAACCTTGTTGAACATAAAGATGTTGAGTTGGCTCCTTCATGGAGCCATCACTCCTGCATGCTAGTCTCTTTGACAAGAGATGATACTCTGCAAGCAATGGAAAGAAACACCTGGACAGAAATACCTGGGGAAGGTATCTGGGAGCAGTAGGGGAGTGGAAACTGTGATCAGAATGTATTGTATAAGAGGAGAATACATTTCCAAATAAGTAAATACCAAATGCTTATGCTACATAAGATTACATGTGCAACATATTCGTTAAGGACACACAGATGAGAAAAACAATGGAGAAGTCCAAGGACACTTGGAGAGTCATATCTATGACTCTTCTAAAGAAGTGAAGAAAGGAAAGATGTAAACAGGTAAGGGAAAATCACAATGACAGACTTCAGAGTATGGTAGCTAATCCATCAGTCTAGTCTTCCCACAACAGAACATCTGATAAACTTTTTCAACCTACACAGCCTTCCTTTGGATTTCGATGTCTAGAATCATCCTTTGTTTAATATTATCCCCACAATGGGTTTTTTGGGTTTTTGGTTTTGATGGGTTTTTTTTTTTTAATCAGAAAAGTGAAGCCCTTGCTAATACTCTAAGCCAATATTAAGCAATGCCACACCTGCATAAATGTGTACTCCATTCTGCCTGCTCCACTACTAAACATCATTGTTAAACAATAACACACTTTCACAAGAGACCAAAGAAGAACCTGATAATATCCAATTATATCCAACACAATGATGCTCTAAGTAGACACTCTTGGTCCATCAGACTTTTTTTTTCAGTTTCTCAAATTTTAATGAGTTGGAACAACAGAACTTTTTTGTCATGTCCAACGAGTCATCCTCAGCCTTCTCTTTGCCTCCTCTTTGGGAACCAAGCTAGTCATGACTATTTCAGTGGAGAATCAACCATCACATGAAGAGAGAAAACAACCTAGCAAGACACACTGATTTCCAAAGCTTCCAGTCGGAGAAATACATCAGCTCCAAACATCTCATTACTCGAAGCAAGTCACATAGTCCTGTCCAAGTTTAAAGTGAGTGAGGTGATTCTACCACATGCCCAAAGGAAGGAGAGCCAGAATATCTGAGACAAGCTCATATGACAGTTCCTGTCACCCTGGCAAAAACAATGAGATGTAGCTAAATGCTTCTACTTGTAAAGGCTATGCACCAAATATGGTACCCTACAAAGTACAACACCATAATTCCACTAACATCCAGACTCTCTGACTCCACATCAACTGCTCAATCCTGCCAGCAAGGCTTGGAATGAAGAGTTCTTCAACACTATGGAGAAGAACTCCTTCAACTAAAATCCAGCAGACTTTTTATAAAAGTTACTTACCATCACGATTTAAAAGCAACTCAAGAATTGTCCCACCTCAAGTCATATCTTTCTGCCTATCTATGACCATGCATCTAGTTCTTTGTACCAGGTAATCTTGATCATTTTTGTTCATTCTGTTTCCTAGGTGAATTCTTATCCCCATACAATGATGCTTTCCCTTTCAGGAGTCTTCATTCTTACATTTCTCCCAAATATTCTGACTTGAATTTAAAAACAAATTTTTATATTTTCAACAAAGTAAAATAGATGGGACAAATAAATTTAATCTAACTAAAGTGACATAAAACATAGTCACTTTTGTTGAAGTGACATTCTGATTTAGATGACTCAAGACCATTGATATACTATTATTTCCAAAAGTAATAAGTGAAAGCAAATATAATAAAGTATTATCCTTAGTGTCTTTTATACTAGATTGAATGCTCACTATAGATTGTCCATTGATGTTCATACATGTTAATTATCATAGTTATTCAAACTTAGAAACATATAATGAGTACTACTTTAAGAACACTTGCCTCTTATGATTTAGAGAAAAACAAATTATCTGCTCCTTCATTTTAGTGCCTTTGACAGGGACCAGAAGTTCGATAGTTTTGTCACTAGTGAAATGACCAAAGCTGAACATCTTCTAACAGTATAGTACTATTTGCTACCAGGAATGACTTCTCAGTCCTAATATAGAGATGCACACCAGTAATTTCAGGAAAATTCTTAGAGTTAAACATTTACTTCTTCATCTGAACTTTGAGAATCTTTCAAAAGAAACTATCAATAGATTAAATTATCTGGAAAATTATCAAGAAGATATTTCTCAAGAAGAGATTTCCTAAATCTCTTCATTTTAAATTCCTCATGCCGCTGGGCGGTGGTGGCGCATGCCTTTAATCCCAGCACTTGGGAGGCAGAGACAGGCGGATTTCTGAGTTCGAGGCCAGCCTGGTCTACAGAGTGAGTTCCAGGACAGCCAGGACTACACAGAGAAACCCTGTCTTGAAAAACCAAAAAAAAAAAAAAAAAAAATTCCTCATGCCCTTCATAACACGGAAGTAAATTTCTCATGCCTAAAGGGATATAAATGGATGTCATCTACAGTAATGAATTAGGAGTAAAACCTGGTTTCAGGTAAATAAAATTACTTGCAAAAAATTATTGTCAAAAAGAAATGAAAAGTTGAACATTTCCATTGTGCTGTATAATCAAACTGTTACTATAAGTGAATACCAAAATATTGCATCTCTCAATAGTGATTATACAAAAATGAAAGAACAGTATGCAAGAGGGACAATTTGAAACCTAGAAAACGAAAAAGTCTTTTAGTCTTTTAAGTGTATTAAATCACCATTTTACCACCCAAAGCAGAAAGTCTAAAGCAAAACTATTGGGTCTATAAAACACATTGTCTGAGAAAAACAGGTGCCTAAAATATTATGTTTCTCATGTTGTGATATATATGTTTTCTCAGATGTTGCCAGTTATTTTTATATGATTTTTATTTTAATACATTGATTTGAACAAAAAGAAATTGCATCTACATCATTCCTTTCAACTAAATCTTTGTATCTAAGACATGACATTTGTTTTAAGATAAGGCTTATCTTCAGCTTCATCGTACACCATCTGCTATGGGTTCTCCTTCACTTCTTCTCCCATTTAAATTGGTCTATGTAGGTCCTAGTGGCATAGCCAGCTCTTCATTTTCCACTGGATTATCTCAGTCCGTCTATCCCTTACAGCCGATCCCCAATCCTTAGTGTGAGCTCCAAATACCTGGAAATATATTCTACCACTCTATCTGAGACCTCCAGGCCACACCTGGTAGGATCTCAGAAGCACTTCCTACCAGGCAACCTACAGCCACCACACTCTCCTAAGAACCAGTGAGGACAACAGACACCAGTGAACAGAATACCCAACAAAGACAAGACCAGTCAGTATCAGCACCTAAAATTACAATCATCTCAAACCCAATGTCTTGATGCGAGAAATCATAGACAATATGTCTCAACAGAAAAACACATTCTGAACAGAACATTGTTAACACAGGCACTATGGTCAATAATTAATAAATGAGACTTAATAAAATGAAAAGCTTCCATACAACAAAGAACAATATCATTCAGACAAAGCAGCAGCCACAGAATGGGAAAATATTTTACCAACTACATATCTCATAGAGGACTAATAACGTAAATACATATAAAGAACTCAAAAAACTAGATATCAAGAAAACAAATAACCAATCAAAAATTATAAAAATAGTTCTGAACAGAGAATTCTCAAAGAAGAGAAAACACAAATGGCTGGGAAACACTTAAAGAAATATTCAACATTCTTAGTTATCATGGAAATGCAAGTCAAAACAACTTTGAGATTTCATCTTACACTGTCATAATGGCCAAGAGCATAACACAAATGACAGCTCATTGCTGGTGAAGATGTGGTGTAATGAAAAACTTGTACAGTACTAAGGAAAGCACTGTAGCAGTTGCTCTGGGAAGTTAGAATCGATCTACTTCAAGATCCAGCTTTACCACTCTTGAGCAAAGTGCTGGCTGATCCTATGTCAACTTGACGGACAAACTAGTTATGTGAAAGGAGGAAACCTCGTTTGAGAAGATGTCTCCTTTAGATCTGTCTAAACGGTATTTTCTTTATGAGTGACTGATGGAGGAGGGTTCCATTGTGTTCCATCCCTGGGCTGATAGTCCTAGGCTCTATAAAAAAAGCAGACTGAGCAAGTCAAGTGGAGCAAGCTAGTAATCAGCACCCCTCCATAGCCTCTGCATCAGGTTCTACCTTCAGGTTTCTGCCATGTTTAAGTTCCTGACCTGACTTCCTTCAGTGACAAACAGCAGTATGAAAGTAGAAGCCAAATAAACAATTTCCTCCCCAACTTGCTTTTTGGTCACAGTGTTTCATCACAGCAATAGAAAATTTAACTCAGAAAGGCATATAACCAAAGAATACTTCATCTTACCACAGAAATACATGTTCAGCCATGTTGTCACTGTTCTGTATTCATAATAGCCAGAAATTGCACACAACCTAGATGTCTCTCAACAGATGAATGAACAAAGAAAAATATGATATATTTGCATAATGAAATATTACTAGGATGTTAAAAATGAAATCATGACATTCACAGGTAAATTAATGGAGCTAGAAAAAAATCATGCTGAGTAAGGTAACCTAGACCCAAAAAGACATATTTGGTACATATTCCATTATATATATAAATGTTAGCTGTTAAATCTTCTATAAGCAAGCTACAATCTGTATAACCACAGAGTTTATGTATAGAAAAAGGGAATAGGGGGAGAGGATGAGCTAACTTAGGAAGGGGAAATAAGATAATTATGTGTGGATGACAAGGGTGGGTTGGGAGAACAACAGTAACAAGAGGAGCAAATGAGAAGGGGGATGGAAGAGGGGAGGAAAGGAGGTAATATGGGGAGTGGTACCAAAAACTAAAGGCCATTTGAAGAGCCAAACGGAAACCTAATACAGTAGAAACTTTATATATATATATGTGTGTGTATATATATATATGAATGAAAAATTTCAGTACCAGGAATGTTTTGTTGGCTCAGAGGAACTCCCAAACAATTGATGTTATTGCCCAGACTATTGATTGTCCCCCAACCCACCCAAACTGACGATAAAGCCGTATTGATGAAGATAACACCTACACAACTCACTAACCATGCAGAAATCAAGTTGATGCCAATCTAGAGCCTTCGCCCATGAGAACTAGTGTTCATGGTACTAGGATGTACTTCGCATGCTACCAAAGGAAAAAGGTAAACACTAACCCAGCTACAAAATCTTCGGTATACAATGGTAACCTGTCTACAAGATACAGTACTGTAGTAATGGCACAAAGCTTGTTGGAAAAACCAACCAAGATCTGATTTGATTTAAAACCTATTCCATGAGAGGGAATTCATTCCCAACACTGCTTTGGTGGCCAAGAACTGGAGACTAGAAAGTCCGGGATTAGGAAAAAATTAAATGCTACTATTGTCCTAAATGATCTTAGCCATAGAATGATTCCTAATGATACTCTACTGTACTCACAAATCAGTGCCTTTCTCAGCCATCATCAGAAAGGCTTCCTCCTACAATAAATGGGAACAGGCTAGACACACTCAGTCCCAAACTGGATGTCTCATCATCTCACTCCTCTCAGGGTCACTGCAGAAGAGAAGTTGGAAGGTTGTAAGAGCCAGAAGAGATGGAGGACACCAAGGAAACAAGGGCTTCTAAACATAAGATGACTAACTAACACATGAACCCATGGAGACTGTGGCAGTCTACATAAGACCTGTATGTGTCTGTGCGAGATGGAGTCCCAGCACTGAGATGAGAAGTGGATTCTTGTTTCTATCCATAACCCAGAATGTATGTCCAATGATAACCACTCACAAATGAAAAATAGTTCTCTCCAATGGAGTTTCACTGAGGATTATAAACTATTATTACAGGCAGAACCTATACCCAGCAGTAAAGGGTCAACACAAAATAATTTCAGTGGCATTTTTTGGAGATACTTTGTCTCATAAGGTTTTGACAGGGCATATTTTTAACCTTACAGTCCCTTTGGATATGTATTATGGCTTTCAGTTTTGCTTTTCATGGGATTCCAGTGAGTATAAATATGTGTGTCTCTGAATCTACATATATTTCTTATGCTTTTTCTTTGGTTCATTTTTCTTGTTTGTTTTTTAACTTATTTGATTTTATTATTATTATTATTATTTTATTATTATTATTTTATTATTTAGATGCCTGTTGGTTTTCTAAGGAGATAAAGAAATGGTGTGTATTTGGATACTATGAGAGAAGCTGGATAGTACATCAGGCTTTGAGGGGAGAGAGAAAACTGTAATAATAATATATTAAATAAAACCTATTTTTTGTTTTTTTTTTCCAGCTCACAAATCTGCCTGCTTTCCTGGAGGCCCTCTAGTATCAGGTATACCAGATAAGACTCCACCTCAAGGCCTGTGCTTTCCAACTCTCCTTAAATCATACCCAACAGCTTTAAACTACACTGCATAACACCCCCGTGCTCCATTTTCTAGACCACAACTCTGCCTACTTTTCCAGAAGCTACAAATGCACCAGAGACTAAAGGCCACACTGGTTCTAGGGACCCCAGAGGCAAGATTAGCACCCAAAACCCCAGAGTCCATGCAAGCCACAAAACCCCGGTATAGACACCATACTAGACCTGAACCCCTGGCCACCAGAACCCAAAGACACTGAGACAAGAAGAAAATAAAACACCCATCCAACAAAGATAAACTCAGAAATCATCACCTAAACCTATAATAACTATAAAACCCAGATGGTTAACAGCCATCATAAGAACACAATCAGTAACAGTCAGAACAATATAGCACTAGCAAAGCCCAGCTATCTTACTACAGAAAGACCTGGCTATTCCAACACAGCTGAAGCACAAGAAAATGACCTTAAACCCAATCTTATGAAACTGATAGAGGCCTTTAAAGAAGAAATTAATAAATCCCTTAAAAATAGAAGAAAATATAATCAAACAGGTGAAAAAATGAATAAAACTGCTCAAGACCAAAAAAATGGAAATAAAAGCAATAAAGAAAACGAACGGTGAAAATCCTGGAGATTGAAAATCTAGGTAAACTAACAGGAACTACAGACACAAGCATCATCAACAGAACACAAGAGATAGAAAAGGGAATCTTGGGCATAGATGATACAATAAAAGAAATTGATATGACAGTTAAAGAAAATGTTAAATCTAAAATGTTAATGACACAAAACATCTAGGAATCTGGGGCACTATGAAAAGATCAAACCTAAGAATAATAGAGAAAGAAGAAAAGGATATTCCCAGCTCAAAAGCCCAGAAAATATTTTCCAGAAAATCATATAAGAAAATGTTCCTAACCTAAACAAAGAAATGTATATAAATGTACAAGAAGTTTACAGAGTTGTAGAGAAATTTTAATCCAGCAACATGGCTGCTCTGTCAAGAAATTATATTCAAAAATATTCTATGTCTATGGATCCAAATGGAATGTAGACATGCCCTGGATTACAGTATGATCAAGATAGAATACAGACACACCTTTGTTATATACCTTTGATCCCAAACAATGACAACTAATTGAGAGATAAGTAACAAATCAGAGAAAATTTGATAGAATGAGTCAGATATACAAACTTTCATGAGGACAGGAAAGAGATGCTATTTAAGAGCAGTGAAGGGAGGGACAGTAGAGTTCAGTTCAGTGCAGTTGAGTGCAGTTGAGTGAACTTAGTTTAGATCAGAACAGTTCAGTTCAGAGCAGTTCAGTTAATGGAGTTCAGATGCAGTCTTTCCAGATAGAGCAATTTAGTCAGAAGCCAAGAAAAGTCTATTTGAATCAGTTATCTTAGAGAGAAGTTTGAGCCAAAACAGTTGAGTTGCACCAACCAGCCATAGTTCAGAAAGAGCAAAACAGGGTAAGCTTATTCAGCAGTAAGTTTCAGACGTGAAAACATCATAGGTCTAGGTTGGCATGTGGAGCCTAGAAGCTGAAGCCTTCAAAGTCCAGGCTTGCACAAGATTAGATTGAATGAAGGCTAGAGCTTTCAGACCTAAGCCTAAGGATCGTTAAATAGAAATGCTCTGGGTTTAGCCCAAGCCATGTATTCATAAAGCATGAGTATGACTCTCCTCTCATCCCTTTCTCTGAGGGAAAAAAATGGCATTACATTTACTAAGAATACCAAATAGATTAGAGCAGAAAAGAAAATTATTCTTCCACATAATATTCAAAACACTAAATATACAGAACAAAGAAAGACTATTAAAACTTCAAGGGAAAAAGGTCAAGTAACCCCAAAGACAGACCTATTAGAATTAAACCCAACTTCTCAACAGAGACTCTAAAAGGCAGAAAGGAAACACACACACACACACACACACTACCATCACAGATTAGATAGATAGATAGATAGATAGATAGATAGATAGATAGATAGATAGATAGATAGATAGATAGATAGATAGGAATTAACAACCATTGGTCATTAATATCTCTCAACATCAATGGACTCAATTCCCCAGTAAAAAGACACAGGTTAACAAAATGAATGTGAAAACAAGACCCATCATTCTGCTACATACAAGAAACGCACCTCAGCATCAAAGATAGTATTACCTCTGAGTAAAGGTCTGGAAAAAAGATTTTCCAAGCAAACAGATCCAAGAAGCAAGCTGCAATAGTATCTATTAAACTATATTTTCTGTAAATCAATATATTTATTCCTATCCCCAACAAGCTTCCAAATGAATAAGACTCAGACTATGATTTATTTATTTAGCTTTTGCACAATTACTAGGGGATTACCCCTAATCTAATTTTCAAATCACTACACTGTTAATTTCCAGCTGGGCTCCCCAAATACTTGTTGTTTGTGTTTTCTTGGGTTATTTCTGTTCTTCCAGCCTGTCCTCAAGGTCCATTACATTTGCGTACATGCTCTTGGTCCATCATATCTAAGGGAGATATCCTGTTCCCTCCATCTTCTTCCTCTTTCCTCCTTTCTCCTGTCTCTCTCCTTATGATCCCGACTTGTGGACTCCAGCCCAGTAACTCAAACTCCACCTATCTCTATTTTCCCTAGTAATTGGCCTTAGACATTTTGATTTAACCAATAGTTTTAAATTGGATGAATGGGCCCCACAGAATTCCAGTCTATCTGGGAATGCTGAAAGTGTTACAGCTCTTAAAAAGGGGTATTGATGTTCAAGTGGCAGGCATGGGACCTGAGTCCCATGTCTGGAGGCAACTGTGGGTCCAGCAGTAAGGCTGAGGGCCTTTACTCTGATGTGAGCCTCTTCAAGCAAAGGAAGCCTGGCCAAGCAGGTGGGTCCAAAAAATCAATGATGAATGCCTGGGGGAAGAGAGTCTTCCCCCAAGTGTTACAGCTCAGTAAAAAGCAGCCAGTCTCAGACATCCTTAGTGAAAAAATGTTGTGTGCTTTACTCCATTTAGACATATGAGCCTTGAGACATGGGATGAGATTTTGGGGGTAAATGCACTCTATTGGCTGAGGCTCAGATGCTGGTGATACTTAATTTGCATGAAGAAGAATTCCGGGTGCTGTGCTATGTGACTGACTACCTGTGACCACAAGGTTGGGGGTTTTGTGTTAGTGCTCCAAAGTAGGCACAGAAATAGGAAGGGAGTTAGTTTCACACCTGCTGATCTCCAGTTTTATGATTTCCAGGGTTTGAACATCTCTATCTCACCAGATCCTCTGTTGTCACAGTCCTTGTACCCTGCAGCTTTCTGATCTCTCTGTATCTCTTCAATATAGGACTGGAAGTTTTAGTTACAGCAATAAGACAACTAAAGGAAATCAAGGATATAAAAATTGAAAATGAAGAAGTCAAAGTATTACCATTTATACTTAGATGTGATAGTATACATATGTGACCTCAAAAAATTCTATCAGGGAATTCCTACTGCTGATAAACAGCTTCAGCAAAGTAGCTGAATACCAAATTAACTCAAAAAACAGCCTTCCTATATACAAATGATAAACAGACTGAGAAAGAAATAAGGGGAACAACACATTTCACAATAGCTACAAATAATATAAAATATCTTAGTGTAACTCTAACCAAGCAAGTGAAAGATCTATATGAGAAGAACTTCAAGTCTTTACAGAAAGAAATTGAAGAAGGGATCAGAAATGGAAAGATCTTGCATGCTCATGGATCTGTAGGATTAACATAGTAAAAATGGCCATCCTACCAAAAGCAATCTACAGATTCAATGCAATTGCCATCAAAATTCCAACACAATTCTTTACAGACCTTGAAGAAACAATACTCAACTTCACATTGAAACACAAAAAACCCAGGATATCTAAAAAAAAAAAAAAAAAAAAAAAAAATCCTATACAATAAAAAGAACTTCTGGAGGTATAACCATCCCTAATCTCAAGCTGTACTACCGAGCACTAGTAATAAAAACCACATGAGATTGGCATAAAAACAACACAGTGATCAATGGTATCAAATCAAAGACCCAGAAGTAAATCCACACACATAAACACCTGACTGTTTTTTTTTTTACAAAGAAGCCCAAACGATACAATAGAAAATGAAGCATTTTCAACAAATGATGCTGGTCTAATCAGATGTTGGCATGTGAAAGAATGCAAATATATTCATATCTATCACCCTGCACAAAACTCAAGTTCAAGTGGATCAAAGACCTCAACATAAAACCAGATACACTAAACCTACTAAAAGAGAAAGTAGGGGAAAGCCTTGAATGCATTAGCACAGGAGACAACTTTTTGAATAGAACACTGTAGGCTTAGAATTTTTCAAAACCTACTATAATATGGTTTCTTAAATGCTTCAACATCCCTTCTAGCCCACCTGCCAGAGGTAGGGAAAAAGAAAGGTTAATAGGAAATGGGGGATGTGGACCTGTTTTGAAGTAGTTCTTTGGGGCAATTCCAATCTTCATTGTCAGGATATCAGCAGTCCAGTCCAAAACACCAAACACAAATCAATATCAGCAGCTCAATCCAGAAGAAACTGAGAGGCTCTGCTGAGTTGGCATGAGTGAGCTGAAGTGGCAAGAAGCAGCCAGAATATCACAAAAAGTTCTCTGGCAAGTTTCTTTCTACAAAGTGACAACAAGCAAACGAAGATCAGCAAAGACCAGCAAAGCATTGCAAGGTGAACCAATGCAAGAGTGTCCTCCCGCTCTTCATGGGGTTATGCTTGTATTCTTTCTAAACATCATACTTCCTCTCAAATGTCCACTCCAGCAAAACATGCCCTATCACTGGACCAGCTTCCAGAAAAACATCACATGACACAACTGAGTCTCCAAATAAACCAGGAATTTCCACTTCAGAACACCAATAGCTCAGGCTTTATTTTATTTATTTATTTATTTTATTTTTTTTTTATGGGATCTAATGAAACTGAAAAGCTTCTGCATGGTTTATGCTGGCAGTGAGCCATACTGGGACATGTACCCAAGGTCTTCCATAGCTCTCTGCTTTAGTAGTTTCCCTTCTTGTTAGTATCAGGAGCCTCAGCTGCTTATATTCATTTCCTTTCATAGGATATAGGTTGGGCAATTCTCTCATTCTCCCAAAACTTCCCAGGCTGTACCCTATGAAATGTCTAATATTCTAACTAGGTGACAACAGTCTTTGAGTTTATTAGAAGCTGAGGGAGTCACAACAGAACTGAGATGGGTAAAGGTGGAGGACTTTTCTTTGTATTTTCTGAACAGCAAAAGTGTTGATAGCCCTGCCACATTAGAGGAATGCAGATGTGGTTGTCAGGTATTCACAGATGCTATAGTAATGAACAGTCAAAAAAGGTTTTAAAGGTTGTCTCATCTACTCACTTCAAGCTCGAGGGCTATTCTCAGTTGATAAGGTCTGATGTCAGTCACTGAGTATGGATGTACTTCACTGCATGAACTGAGCTTCTTGCCACCAACAAATTTTGGCTTGTCAGTGTTTAGTTCTTTCTTCACAAAATGCCTCCCATGTCATCTCTCACTCTTGGACCATGACAGGTTAAACCTAGATTCCCAAGTTAGCTCAAATTTCTTGAGAAGAAACGAGCTACTGCAATCCAACTCATACAAAGTGACAAAATTTGATTATTATTTGCTACTGAACTGTCTCTCTGAGGTATTACTGTTATATCTCACAAAATCTGTAATTGGTCTTGAGCCCGCTAAAGGCTATTGGCTTGTCCTGGGGGTAAGCCAGCTAGTCATTTTTCACTAGGGTCTCCTGGTTTGCCTTTTGGATGAGGCTTATACCACCCTCATCTCATTGGGGAGCTATGCTCTGGAGCTATATCCAGCTTACTTTATATTTCAGTGGGCTGCCGATCTTTTTCCTTATACTATCAGGTTGTTCTTTCCCTATTTTTATGATTTGTTGAAGCTTTTTATTCTGTCTCTTTGTGATAGTATATATTCTCTCATTCTGACTCTTTTTACTGAGTCACAGGGATACAGCATCTAGCCTGTCATTTTACCTGGAAGTCTCTTTCTCATGGAACTAATACAAACTGTTTAATGAATTAGTTACTCAGTCAATCAATCTGGTTTTTTATCTTCTATTTATCATTTACCTATTAATTATCTTCTATTATCTACCTATGAATCTTACATTAGAGTTTCTATTGCTACAATGAAACACCATAACCAAAAAGCAAGGTGGAGAGAAAAGGGTTTATTCAGTTTATGCTTCTACATTGCTGTTCATTACTAAAGGAATCAGGAGAAAAACCCAAACAGGCAGGAACCTGGAGGCAGGATCTGATGCAAAGGCCATGAAAGAGTGCTTCTTACTGGCTTGCTTCCCCTGGTTTGCTCAACCTGCCCTCTTATAGAACCCCAGATCACCAGCAAAGAGATGGCCCCACCCACCATGGGCTGGGCCCTCCTATGTTAATCATTAATTGAGAAAATGTCCTATAGCTGGATCTCATGGAGGCATTTTCTCAACTGAGGCTCCTTCCTCTCTGATGACGCTAGCTTGTGTCAAGTTGACACAAAACCAGCCACTACAGTATCTTTATCTCCAAATAATGAACACTGTGGGCATAAAATAAGTTGTGAATTAGACTGAAACAAAGCTTCCCACACAGAATTTGGGATTTTCTCTGCCCAGAGTTATATTTGCATCTAACATTATAATCCTTTCTGCTTTTCCTTCTATCATATTATTTTGTGATTCAAGAGGTCCTTTTGAACCTTGGGTTAGGAAATAGCTTCTTAGATTTGATACCAAACAACTTGCAACAAAAGAAAAAATGTTCATTATCTATATATTAACAAACTTACATCTTTTTTGCTTCCAAGGACATGACAAAGAAAGTGAAAAGTCAATAGAAAACTATTTTATTTTGCATATCATGTGTCTGCTAAGGGACTTGTATATAAAAATATAACAATATAAACATAGAAAATATATAAAAACTTACTATACACTTTTAAAAATAGGCAAAAGATTTAAAGGTTTTCAAAAACATACAAATGGTCAATAAATACATAAAAAATATACTCATGTTAGTCATTATTTCAGCAAAAAACATAGAACACCAATAAGCTATGTTGCCAATAAAGTCTATAATGAAATACTACATTATATTCAATCATCAAGAAAAATAACTTTAACAAAAAGGCATAATAGCAAATGTTGACAATGTAACAAAACAGGACTCCTAACGCACTGCTTATGACAATAAAAAATAATGCAGCTGCTTTGAAAATAGTTTGGCAATTCCCCAAATGTTTAAATGAAAGTATAATATGACTCACCAATTCCAATGCTAGCTATACACTCATGACAAATATGTCCATAACACCAGTTGCTCACTAATGTTCATAGCAACATTATTCACAATAGCCCCAAAGTGAAAAACCCCACAAATCTCTACAAACCATTAATAGATAAAAGTTGATTCATAATGTTACATTGCCTAGATGTACCACATTAGCAACAAAAAGAAACTGAAGTACTGCTTTATACTACAGAACAGAGTTAGAAACATCATGCTAAATGAGAAATGCTGGTCACAAAATACTAAACATTGATCATGATTATATGAAGTCTTTAAAACAAGCAAGTCAGTAGAGAAAACAATGTTTGCCTAGGAGGTGACGGAGGTGAGGTGTCTAGGAGAATGACAGATAAAAATACAGGGTTTCGTTTGGAAGTATAAAAATGCTTTAAAATTGTGTTGAGATTGACAGGTTTTTACTATATGTAAAGCTATTGAATTGTATAAAGGATGAAGTGTGTGTATACAAATATATACAATAAAGTTGTTACACACATGCACATACACATGCAAGGAAAACAAAGGGAAACAAATTGCACTGTATTCAGCTTTTCTCCATCATCCAAAATATTTCTTAGCAATGAATGCTATGATGCTCTGCTTAGATGCAGCCATTAAGGATTGGAGGATTTATGTTTGCAGTTGCCAAAGATGTTATGTATTGGTGGCTCATAGCTAAGGCTCTTTCCAGAAGTTGCCTTCAGTTAGTGAAATTTTCTGAGGATATAACTCATCCTAACCAATGCCCACACAGAATCTCTTTTTAATGTGAGCAAGGACTTGTTTGTTCCCTGTGACTTTGACCATTTGTGAATGGCTGTCTTAGCTCTGGAGTCCTCCAGAAGATCGCGTGCAAATGTATCATACTTTAACATTTCCCTCACACTTGTGTAGGTGTTTTTAAAAACTCTTCCAAATAAACCTTCATCCCAGAGTCCCTAGTTTCCAAGGGAACTCAACTAAAACATTCTGCATTGAATGCATGTGAGTGGTCCCTACATGTTTACTGCAAGTGGTCTTCAACAGCAACAGAGTAGGTACTGAAACTGTTAAATGAGTTGAATTCTCCTTTGGAGATCTGTTTTATGCACAGCCAAGCTTTCATTTTCTATTGGTACCCGAAGCATTTATTTCGAGGGTCAACCCTCTGACTATCTTGTTTTATAATTTAGGCAACTCTTTCCACAACTTCAGTTGCCAAATAAATCTTTCTACTGATTAATGTCAAATCCTCACCAGGATGCTAGGCACTCCACTTGCCTATCCTGTGGACTCCTGATTAAGATTGAACGCTACTCAGTGCTCTGCCTGTGAGTTGGCCAAATTGAGAGCATGAAAGCTTGGGGCAAAACATTCTATGTGGCCTCTTATATTTCAAGGACAGAGTGGAATAAAAATGAAAATGGGAAAATACCTGGTAACTTGTAAGAAGAAAATTGAGGGGAAGATGAAATAAAGATCTGCTTAATCAAGAATGGCTTTGAAACTCAGGAATCAGTGCTAGGCACATCCTAATCAAAGCTATTAGAAACAGTGGCTGAAAGCTGGAGTTGTCTATGAATCCAGGAGTAATTATCCCTAAAAACACTGAATGAAAATGAGAAGCTGGTGGCTTCTAGGTATGATTGAGGAGATGGTTTTTAATGTAGATATGAGGGAAAAAACAGCCAAAAGCATTCGAAAGAGTCCAGAATGAAGTAGGCCATGAGAGCAGGGAGAGTCAGGGTAAGAGAGAAGAGAAAAGACAGAGAAAACAAACCAAGAGAGGAGTCATGGACCAAGAGGCCAAGAGAGAGCCAACCAGGAGACAAGAGATGACATGGATACAATGACTGTGTTATACAGAGATCAGGGAAGAAGTAAAACTCAGCCCCTAGCCTGAAGAGGTTTAGGGTACGTGGTTGGGCAAGAAGTGCTGGGAAGAGCCACAAGTACCCTGAATGAGACTTGTCCCAGTGTTTTGGGGACCTAACAAACATTAGCTTGATAAATGAGTTGTTATTATAACCATTGACTTAACAATCTAAAACAAATCGCCATCTCTGACTTAAACCAGATCTCCTCAAATACCATTTATCAATCACTGGTCTCACTCCTGTTCTGGTTATTCATCTTGAAATCATCAAGAAACTTTTGACTAGTCCATAAACATTGCCCCTCATATAAAAAAAAAAAAAAAAAAAAAAAGACCTCACTATCCATGGATCTCATTCTTTCTCCAAATACGTAAAATTGTGTTAAAAAAAAAAAAATACAGCCTTATTGTGGAGTACTATTCGGTGTGTGTGTGTGTGTGTGTGTGTGTGTGTGGTGTGTGTGTGTGAATATATATGTATCTGCACATACTACAGAGGCCAGAGTGTAACCTCAGGTGTCATTCTTTAAGGTTGCTCACCTTTTATTTGAGACAGGATGTCCCATGAGGAGCACTAAGTTACAAGTGGGAACCACCATATCCAGCCTACACATGAGGTTCTGGAAATTGAACTCAGACTCACATGTCATATGACTTTAAATTGACTGAGCAATGTACCAAGAATTATACAATTTTTTTGTTTTACATATAGGGAGATAATTTTCACTGGAAATATCAGTTTACAAGCTCATGAGATATGAGTTGATTATTTTTAAAAGAGAATTCAATAACAATAGTAAAATATAAACTCTAACTGCACAGAGAGTTTGGCCACTATTATAATCACCAGAGGCACAAAAGCCAGTAGCATAAAGTAACCTGAAAATAACTGTAGTAAAAATACACACACACACGCACACACACATACACCTCACTCCTTGTGACACTTGAAAAAAATTTCCCCATTTTCTCTTCTATTAGTCTTAGTGTATCTGGTTTTATATGGAGACCCTTAATCCACTTGGACTTGAGCTTTGTATAAGGAGATAAGAATGGATCGATTAGCATTCTTCTACATGCTGACTACCAGTTGACAAGCACCACTTATTGAAAATGCTGTCTTTATTCCACTGGATGGTTTTAGCTCCTTGTCAAAGATCAAGAGACCATAGGTGTGTGGTTTCATTTCTGGGTCTGTAGTTCTATTCCACTGATTTTCCTGCCTGTCTCTGTACCAATACCATATAGTTTTTATTACTAGTGCCCAGAAGTTCTTTTGTTGTTGAGAATATTTTTCACTATCCTGGGTTTTTTCCATTATTCCAAATGAATTTGAGAATTGCTCTTTATAATTCTATGAAGAATTAAGTTAAAATTGTGATGGGGATTGCATTGAATCTGTAAATTGCTTTCAGCAACGTGACCATTTTTACTATATTAATCCTACCAATCCATGAGCATGGGAGATCTTTCCATCTTCTGAAGTCTTCTTTGATTTCTTTCTTCAGAGACTTGAAGTTCTTGTCATACAGATCTTGTCATACAGATTCATGCCAAGGTATTTTATATGATTTTTGACTATTGTGAAGGGTGTTGCTTTCCTAATTTCTTTCTCAACCTGTTATCCTTTGAGTAGAGAAAGGCTACTGATTTGTTTGAGTCAGTTTTATATCCAGCCACTTTGCTGAAGTTGTTTATCAGGTTTAGGAGTTCTCTGGTGAATGTTTTGGGGTCATTTAAGTATACTATCATATCATCTGCAAATAGTGATATTTTGACTTCTTCTTTTCCAATTTGTATCCCTTTGACCTCCTTTTGTTGTCTAATTGCTCTGGCTAAGACTTCAAGTACTATATTGAATAGGTAGGGAGAGAGTGGGCAGCCTTGTCTTGACCCTGATTTTAGTGGGATTGCCTCGAGTTTCTCTCCATTTAGCTTGATGTTGGCTACTGATTTGCTGTATATTGCTTTTACTAGGTTTAGGTATGGGCTTTGAATTCCTGATCTTTCCAAGACATTTACCATGAAGTGGTGTTGAAATTTGTCAAATGCTTTTTCAGCATTCAGTAAGATGATCATGTGGTTTTTCTCTTTGAATTTGTTTATATAGTGGATTTGATTGATGGATTTATGTATATTGAATCATCCCTGCATCCCTGGGTTGAAGCCTACTTGATAATGATGGATATCATTTTGATGTGTTCTTGGATTCAGTTTGCAAGAATTTTATTAAGTATTTTTGCGTTGATATTCATAACGGAGATTGGTCTGAAGTTCTCTTTCTTTGTTGGATCTTTGTGTGGTGTAGGTATAAGTATAATTGTGGCTTCATAGAATGAATTGGGTAGTGTTCCTTCTGCTTCTATTTTGTGGAATAGTTTGAAGACCTTCTTTAAAGGTCTGATAGAATTCCTCACTAAAACCATCTGGTCCTGGGCTGTTTTGGGTTGGTAGACTTTTAATAATTACTGCTATTTCTTTATGGGTTATGGGACTGTTTAGATGGTTTATCTGACCATGATTTAACTTTGGTACCTGGTATCTGTCAAGAAAATTGTCCAATTCATTCAGATTTTCCAGTTTCATTGAATATAGGCTTTTATAGTAGGATCTGATGATTTTTTTAATTTCCTCAGTTTCTGTTGTTATGTCTCCCTTTTCATTTCTGATTTTGTTAATTTGAATGCTGTCTCTGTGCCCTTTGGTTAGCTTGCCTAAGGATTTACCTATCATTTTGATTTTCTCAAAGACCCAGCTCCTGGTTTTGTTGACTCTTTTTATAGCTTTTGTTGTTGTTGTTGTTTCTACTTGGTTGATTTCAGCCCTGAGTTTGATTGTTTCCTGCAGTCTACTCCTCTTGGTTGTGTTTGCTTCTTTTTGCTCTAGAGCTTTCAGATGGGCTGTCAAGCTGCTAGTGTACACTCTCTCCAGTTTCTTTTTAGAGGCACTCAGAGCTATGAGTTTTCTTCTTAGCACTGCTTTCCTTGTGTCCCATGAGTTTGTATATGTTGTGCCTTCATTTTCATTAAATTCTTGAAAGTCTTTCATTTCTTTCTTTATTTCTTCTTTGACAAAGTTATCATTGAGTAGACAATTTTTCAGCTTCCATGTTTATGTGGACTTTCTATTGCTTTTAATCCTCATTCTTTAATGCTGAGCCTGCTGATAAACATCTGGCAAGCAAATCCATGTAAGATGCAGAACAATTTTAGGATACATGTGGGGGCTTTGAACAAACATATCTACAAGAACTAGAACATAGATAAGGATACAACTTAGAGGCACTAATAGCTCAAGGTGAGATGTGTACTTGGTTCTGTCTATATTCTGAAGAGTTTTCAAAAGCAAGCCAGCATGGGAACTGACAAAGGTGTTTAAGAGGCTATAGTATCTTAATCCTAAAGGCAGTGTGGTATTCTAGTGATATTATAGAAAGAATATTCAACAAATTTTGAGTTTTACTCCACGATTTCATTTTCTATCATCCATTTAAATATGAAAGTGATCGTACCATACCAATGGACTCCGAATCTGTGGACCATGCTGTGCACCACCCTATTGAGACTGTTTTACATTTCTACAGAAGTATAGTGGCCCACATAATTCAGGAGAAATCATTCTGGCCCCCAAGCCAAAAAACTTATTGAGTCAAAACTATAATACTAGAGAATTCTATAAATTCAAGATGTTCATTGTCAAAGACAAGCTATCTTTGCTGCAGATGGTTACACTTTGCATAGGGCAATGTAATAGGAAATTTGAAAAGGCCAATAATTATGGCCACTGATCAGTATTTTTTATTGGATATTTTATTTACATTTCAGATGTTATCCTCTTACCCCATTCCCCTCCCCTGCCCAGGAACCCCTATCCCATTCCCTCTCCTCTTGCTTCTATGAGGATGTGCCCCCACATACCCCCCAACTCCCACCTCCCATCCTCAAATTCCCCCACACATGGCATCCAGCCTTCATGGGACCAAGGATCTCCTCTCCCACCTATGCTTGACAGGGCCATCCTCCCTTACATATACAGCTGGTGCCATGAGTCCCTCCCTAAGTGCTCCCAGGCTGGTGGTTTAGAACCTGGGAGCACTGGTTAGTTGATATTGTTGCTCTCCTCATTGGCCTGCAAACCCTTTTAGCTCCTTCAGTCCTCTCTCTAACTCCTCCATTGGGAACCCCATGATCAGTTCAATGGATAGCTGTGAGCATCTGCCTCTGAATATGTCAAACTCTGGCAGACCTCTAAGGACACAGCTAGTATTTTTTTAAATACCTGTCACAGTATGTCTTTTAAGAAGCCAAAAGAACTTTACCACTCACATTAGCAATGGTGAAATTTCTGTCTAAACAGAGAGAATTCTAAAATTGACTCATCTCCTACACATCTTCACTGTCTCAGCAGATAATACTACCTTTTTATTCTGCAGAGCAATATAAACACCTACAAAACATCTTTGCCTACTTACTGTTACTGTCATTCCATACAAAACCATCAAGAACTTCACTCTTAAAAAAACCATATATTTGATAAGTTTCTAATCACCTCAGTCTAAGCTCTACCATTTCTCCATACTGTTTTTGAAATAGCCTTTAAACTTGACCCTTTAAACTTACTCATTCCTTTCTACTGTGATAAACATTGCCAGGTGTCAACAATTATTTCTTCATAATAAACTCCCAATTTTATCTAGTGACCCACCTTCAGTCCTGTTTGTGGAGCCTAGAGGTAGCCATTTTACCCAGTCCTTTTCAAAGAAAATTCAGGATACAGTCAAATGAGATTTCCAGAAGAACTCCTCATAGGTACAGATTTAATCTCATGCTTTTTAGTCCTTTGCCCTTTTTCTTTTGTCTTTCTGTAATATGACTATGCTATACAAAAGGTTAACATCCTTATTGCACCAAGAGATAAAAGCTACAGGCTAAGGATACAACATGGAAAACAAAAAGAACCTAGATCTTTCACAACATCATTGATGTGTATCAGATGTAGGCTATCCAGGTAATAGACAACAGAAGCTTAGCATAGAATACCTTACCATCAAACTCAGAAAAGATAAAAAGGAAAACAGAATTACCCTTTATCTTTAAAAGTCCTTTATGTCATGACCCTTGTCTATTTATTGAACTCATCTTTTGTTCCTTTCTAACCTGACAAACTAATATTTATGTTAGTAAAAAAAAAAGTAACTTTCATCTTTGTTTTCCAAAGGAAGATGTCCTATACACATTGTTCTCATTTCTTCAGTCTTTAGCTTAGTGCCAGCCTTCCCCTCCTTATGATGATGGTGGAGACCCAAGAATAACAGAGGAACATTTTAAGAGAGAGTGTTTGTCACCACCTAATCTTCTGTCACCACCTAATCTTCTTGACCTTCCACTTCTACCTTTTCTCTTTCTCTGCTTCTAGAGATGACCCACTCTAAAGATATACCTATATCTGATAAATTGTTTATTCAAATTTGAAGCTTCTAATCTTAAAATTCATCCAAAGAAAACATGAATTTATATCCAGATAACTCTCAAATATTTGGAGAGTTGTCTTTATCAATATGCCAAGACTACTTGTAACAGTTATATCTCTGAGTTCTGTTGATTGCACTGATGAAAACTGTTCCTTCAGTATTTCTATGGTTTACCAGTAATTTCATACATCTTTAAAATAAACTCAAATGTCCATTATACTAACTTCTTTTAAATATAGAACTGGTGTTCTGGCCCTATCCATTTTATTATTGTCTGGTCTATATACCAGCAAACTAACCATTTTAATTGAAACAATTAGATATGAGTTGACAAACGTACACAGTGATGTTACCACCACAAGGAGGTTATTAATTTTCAGTACCTTCCTAAGTTCCCATCTGTCCTTTGCAATCAATCTCCAGCTTCTGACCACTAGCCTTCACCAACCACTAGGCTGTTTTCTTATCATTACTGAATAATCTTTTCTAGAATTACAGATACATAGAATTATACAGTTTGTAATATTGTGTGCCTAACTTCTTTCACATACCAGAATGCTTGTAAGCCTCATGTATGTTATTACATGCATCCACTCAGTACTCAGAGGTATTTCTTGCCTGGCTATATCACTATCAGTCTATTCATTCTTTAGTTGGAGATATTTGGATAAGGTGCATATGAATATTTGAGTATGTCTAAGTAGTCATGGGTTTTCACTTTCACTGGGTAAGTAGGTGTTCTTTCTAAAAATGCTAGGCTTCATATATGTATATTTATTAAGTTTTTTCCCAAACTGCAATATTATAGGCATGTCTGCAATTTTCCAAAAACAGATGAACTCATTAAGATAGAGAACAGTGATAGAATTGTACTGAGATCATTTGAGGACTGATTATACAGCTTGGTTACTTTTATCTTTAATGTTTATGTTTTATGATTATTTCTGGTTTTTTGGATGGGGATAGCGAGAGGGTAAGATGTAGCTAAAAGTGTCTCCTGGCTTATATGGCAATTCCACCAGGATTCACCACCAGAGGATTTAGATTTAATATAGCTTACAAGATTAGAATTCTAGTTGTTTCAACCAGCGATTGAGTCACTATTGTTTCTGAACTGTTTGTGTGGTGTTTTCCTTCAAGGTATAGTTCAACTGGGTTCCAGAGCGAAACGTACTGCAGCAAAGTATGGGTTTGCCTGATGTGCACCACAAAGGCAGTGGGGGTTTTGAAGCATGGGTCTGGCATGGTAGTGACCAACCAGTGAGAACCTAGCGAGCTGGGTGGAGAGATTTCTGGAGCTCCAGGCCCGAAAGTCTTCCGAGATGAGAACACCTCCATGTGGCCTTCTGGTGATGGGCATAGCGCGGGAACATGCAAATCTTTTTAATATTTCCCACAACAGCTGGTGAGCCAATGTATTGGGAGAGAATCCACTGCAAATTTAATATTATTAGTCTGAGAGTTAGAGGTTTTGTTTTTTAGGTTTTTTGAAGTGAGTAGCTGGGTAGTGTTGAGACAGTCATGTGGACTCAAGCTCAGAAACTGAAACAAAGCAGGCTCTGAGGTCCCCTGCTGTGGGTAGTAGCAGGCTGATCTGAATCAGGTGAAAGAGAATGGAAGTTGCCTACTTCTTAGGGCAGAGATGGATTGAACTGTGATTTTATAATATTGGGATTATTTGCTTTTAGGATGGGTTTATATATAGATTTTGTCTGAATCACATGGGGAATTTAGCCCATGGTTAGGAACTAGGATATGGAAAATTTGTCACTGACTCCAAGTAGAGAGGGCTGTGAACAGATATTAATTAATAATGTCTGTGGCTCTAGGCAGAGAGCTGAACAGATAGAGGGTATTACAAGATGGCTACTCTAGGAAGACAGCCAAACAAAAGGATGGTGTAAACATATATCGCTCTAATACATCTTACAAGATACTAAAATTCTGTCTAACGTGGACTCCACAGGAATTCTAGGTTTAAATCCTGCTTTGACTAGCTTCCTGCTTATAAGCAGGTATAGATAGAAGTGTGAATCAATTGTTTAAAAGATGATATAAAGATATATTGTTCTAATATGCCTCACAGGATACTCAAATTCTGTCTAACATGGGCTCCACTGGAATCTTTGGATTATTATCCTGCTTGACAAAATAGAAAAGGCCTAAGAATAGGCACAACAGTATTTTAATTTACTTCATTTGTTTTGGATTGTTTTAACTTTCAAAATAGGTGTGATTTTGAGTTTTGTGGTTATATTATTCCTCTGGGAGAGAGGTCAATATAAAGGCTTTTCTGGTTACAGGTTTTGTCTTTGCAGTTTTAGAAAAAGGCAATTGGTGTCTACACACCTTCCAGAGTAATATGGATCAAGTTTGATAGAGGGAGACCCCTGAGAAATAGATTCCAGAGAATCAAACAAAAAAGTTATCTTGATGGTACTAAAATTTTATTTGAGATTTGTATATTACAGAATATACAGCCTTGGTGAGTCTCATCTTCAGACATGCTGAACTGTCCTGCTTGAACTCCTCATGTCTTGGACTTTCAACCGGATCCAGTCAGGACACAGGCATCAGAGACTACATCAATCATTCTTAAGACCAACAAACTCCCTTATTTTCCCTACCCTTCCCTCTCCCTTCAAAAATATCTCAACGCCCATATTCAGCTTGAAGAAGTTATGAAGAGTCATTGCCCTAGTTCCCTGGGCTTTGGGACTGGATGTGGTTATTATAGGTTGTCTTTCTAGGGAATGTAGAAATGGTAGTAATTGGAACAGGGGGTAAGTAGCTAGAATTGATTGTATAGCCATAATCTCAATTGGTAGAAATCTTTATAATTGTTACTAAGTTAAAGTCATAATTTCTTATTTTGGTATAGAATTTGATGCCAAATCTAGGTTTTTGTTGGTATAACTTTCTTCTATTGATACAAAAATTTTAAAAGTACAGGGCTTAGACCCAGTCCTTCTATAACTGTTATTATAAACTGATCTGAGATTGTTAAGTCTGTAAGTTTAGGGCCAAATAGCAAATTCATGGCTCTGAGTTTATTGTTAGGGTGTTTTCAGATATTTAATTAGAGTAGTTAACGGAAAATACTCCAGATTACTTTACACAGATAGTTAGTTTTCAAAAACATCAGAAATCCACAGTATGTGATATTTAATGTTATTTATTCACTTGTTGTTGAGACAAATCTGCTCTTAACAGCTTCCCATTCGTGGATTCAAAGAAGCAACTGAGCATCTTACCTCCAGTTGAGGCTGTACATTGTGGCTAGGCCACCACTGAGCAGAAAATTGCCAATCTCTCCTGAAAGGACACAATTTACAGGCTAGGACAACTTAGCTCTGCCGAGACAGAATAGGCTAGTCCTTAACATTCCTGTTACTCAAAAGTCTGTCAGATGATCCTGGGCCAGAAGACTGAAGACAGATGCTCCAACTTCCTGATTTACTGGGGCTATACAGGTAAGCATCTGTCTCTACAATTTGTCTGTCCTGGAAGCTATGTTAGGCTTCCTATATCTTCAGATAATGTTGGTCATTCTCGGATTTCTGACAGGGTTAAAAGACAACTCATAGCCAACCCAGGCTACTTAAAATTGAGAGAACAGATTTGAGAGAATGTTTTTCAGATAGCATGCAATCTAAAGCCAGGACATAAGTCAGATGTAGATTTTAAATTGTAAATCTTTTAAGTTAGGATAGATGACAGTGTTTTATTTTATTGACAAAAATGATGGACTGGGTGTTAGGTCTATCTTGTACTTTATAAATTACAAAATGGTAATAGTTGTGCTCAATTTATGTCTGAGATAAAAGTCTTTTAAGTGAACAAAATGGGGGAAGTGTTGTGGACGGCTCTATCCTGCCTGCATTTTGATGTTAAATCCACTCTCCTGGGAGGGCTGTGGACAAGGAATGAGTCACATACTCAGGTGCCTTCTTGTGAGCCAATCCCCTATTGAATAAAGGAGCCAATCACTGGGCTAGTAGGAGGGACTTCCAGGCTGGTTAGGGGAAGAGAAGAAGAGGAGAGAGAGATTGGATCTTTTTGGACAGGGATCGAGAGAGGGCAAGATGTAACTATTAGTGTCTCCAGGCTTATATGGAAAATCCACCAGGATTTGCCATGAGAGGATTTAGATTTAATATGGCTTACAGGGTTAGAATTCTAGTTATTTCACCCAGCAATTTAGTTACTATTGTTTCTGAAAAAGAAGAAAGAAAGAAAGAAAGAAAGAAAAGAAAGAAAGAAAGAAGAAGAAGGAAGAAGAGAAGGAAGGAAGGAAGGAAGGAAGGAAGGAAGAAGGAAGAAAAGAAAAAAAATATTTCTACATAGAGCTACTGAATCAACCTCCAAATATTTGCAGTCATTCCCTTTATTATGTATTACCACCATGCAGTAAACACCATATATTCTCAAGTATAAAATTAGGTAAATTTTTTTCAGCTGTAGATACTTAATAATGTATATAGATACTTTAAGCAGGATGATGAACATGTCTATTGCCTAAAATTCTCTTCACAAAACTAGGTGATTCTCCCATTGTGTTTCCTAATAATACGATGGTATTGATTGATTAATTTTAATCACTACAGATTAATTTGCATTTTCTAGAGTTTTGGGTCAATAAAATCGCATTTCAATTTAAATTTCTGAATAACACATACATGTTGAATATATCAATATTTGTTGCTGAAGACAGGCATAGTGGCTCACACTTGCAATCTACACTGTAAAAGGCTGACAGGAGGATTGTCATGAGTTCTAGGCCAAACTGAGCTATACAGTAAGTGAATTTGAAGCCAGCTTGAACTACAAGGTAAGGCTCTGATTTTTTTAAAAAGTATTTCATTGCTAACAAATATTTCCTTGTACAAATATACTACAGTTTGTTTACTAACTCAAATACTACAATTTATTTATTAATCCATCTGTTTAGCTTTGGTTGTTCGAATTTGAGTTACACTGTAAACAATGAAAGTTATACAATTCATGTTGGTTGGAAAACAAAGAAATTAAGAGATCAAGTTCCCACAACCCCTTTTGAGGTCATGCCCTTGTTGACCAAAAGTCTGTCATAAGTCCCCACCTATTAAGTTTTTTTACTGATGATACTAACTTGAAAACCAAGCCTTTAACTCATGTACCCTTGGGGAACATTTCAGATCCAAACTGTAACAACCATGTACATAAGGGTTCATTTCTTGATATTTTGGTAAGGATCTGTTTGTGTCTACAGTATAGCCATACTATCTTTACTACTGTAGATTTAACATTGGTCGGTGAACATTTGATAAGTTGTTCTGCCTGTTGTAAGATTTCTACTTTTTATTTCTTTACAAATTTATGAAAGAAAACAATTGAACCTTTCAATGAAATTATGTTGAATTTATTTGAGAAGAATTAGAATCTACTACTTTGAATCTTTTCATCTATGAACATAACTCTCCATTTGGTTCTTTACATTTCCCCCCTGATGCTTTAAAGATGTCATCTGATGCCCAGCCCTCTCCCACACCACTTCTCCTCACACCTGATCCTTATCCCTGTTCTCCTCTCACCCCTTCTCCCACTGAGTTTCCTCCCTCCATCTATCTCCGATAACTATTTCCCCTTCTGAGTGGGATTAGTACATCCTCCCTTGAACATCCCTTAATAGTTAGTCTATGAATTATAGTATGGATATCCTGTACTTCATGGTTAGTGTCCACTTATAACTGAGTACATACCATGCATATCCTTTTGGGTCCAGGCTACCTCATTCAGGATGATATTTTCTAGTTCCATTCATTTGCCTGCAAAATTCATGGTGTCTTTGTTTTTAAAAGCTGAGTAGTATTCCATTGTATAGATGTACATTTTCTTTATCCATTCTTAAGTTGAAGGGCATCTAGGTTGTTTTCAGTTTCTGGTTATTATAGATAAAGCTGCTATGAATACAGTCAAGCTCAGACAGATACAGACATCCAGAGCCAAACAGTGGATGGAGCTTGAGGACTCTTATAGAAGAATAGGCGGAAGGATTGTGGGCCCTAAGGAGATAGGAACTGCACAGGAAGATCAACAGAGTAAACCAACCTGAACCCTTGGAGCTCTCAGAGACTGAATCACCAACCGTGGAGCATACCTAGTCTACACAGATCTACCTCCATGGGCTGGACCTAGGCCTCCCTGCACATATGTTGTAAATGTGCAGCTTGGTTTTGATGTAGGTCTCAAACATCTGGAGTGGGGGCTATCCCAAAACATGCAGCCTGTATATGGAGTATGGTCTTCTAGCTGGGTGCCTCATCTGGCCTCAATGGGAGAGGAAGCACCTAGCCTCTCAGAGACTTAAAGTGGCAGGGTGGGGGATATAGGAGGAGGGGATACTCAGAAAACAAGAGATGGGGAAGGATTGTGGGAGGGGGTGACTGGGACGGGTTATAAAGTGAATAAGCAAAAAAATATAAAATAAAATAAAATCTTTTTTAAAAAAAGAATACAGTCAAGAAGGTATACTTGTAATAAAATAGGGCATCTTTGGGGTATTTGCCAGGTGTGGTATAACTGGGTCATGGGGTGGGACTGCTCCCAATTTTCTGAGAAATTCCAAATTGATTTCCAAATTAGTTGTACCAGTTTGCACTCCCAACCAGCAATGGAGGAGTGTCCCCCTTGTTCCACATCCTTGCCAGCATGTGCTGTCACTTCAGTTTTTGATCTCAAACATCCTGACTTGTATAAGATGGAATCTCAGGATCATTTTTATTTGCATTTCCCTGATAAATAAAAACTTTGAAAATTTCTTTAGGTACTTCTCAGTCATTCAAGATTCTTCTGTTAAGAATTCTTGGTTTAGCTCTATATCTCATTTTTTTAATTGAGTTATTTGATTTGTTGGTTTCTAATTTCTTGAGTTCTTTTCATATTTTGGATATTAGTCCTCCGTAGAATTGGTGATGATTTTTCCCCATTCTATAGGCTGCCATTTTGTCCTATTGATGTTGTTCTTAGCCTTGTAAAAGCTTTTCAGTTTCATGAGGTCCTAGTTATTAATTGTTGATCTTGGTGCCTGAGCCATTGGTGTTCTGTTCAAGAATTTTTCTCAAGGTCTGTAAAGAATTGTGTTGAAACTTTGATGGGAAGTGTATTGAATCTATAAATTGCTTTTGGTAAAATGGTTATTTTTATTGTGTTAAACCTTCCAATCTATGAGCATAGAATATCTTTCCATCTTCTGATATCTTTTTCAATTTCTTTCTTCAGCAACTTGAGGTTCTTGTCATACAGATCTTTCACTTACTTGCTTAGAGTTATACCAAGATATTTTATATTATTTGTGGCTAATGTGAAGGGTATTATTTCCTTAATTTCTTTCTAAGCTCATTTATAATTTGTATAAAGGAGGGATAGTAATTTTTTTTTTTAGTTAATTTTGTATCCAGCAACTTTGCTGAAGTTGTTTATTAACTTTGGTAGTTCTTTGGGGTCACTTATGTATACTATTATCTGGGACTAGTGATACTTTAACTTCTTTCTTTCCAATATATATCCCCTTGATATCCTTTAGTTGTCTTATTGATCTAGCTAGAACTTCAAGAGCTATATTAATAGATACAAAGAGAATGTGCAGCCTTGTCTTGTCCCTGATTTTAATGAAATTGCTTTAAGTTTCTCTTCATTTAGTTTGATGTTGGCTACTGGATTATGGTGTATTGCCTCTATTATATTTAGTTATGGATGTTGTATCCCTCATCTTTCTCATATTTTTAACACAAAAGGATATCAGATTTTGTCAAAGGCTTTTTCAGCATCTAATGAAATGATCATGTGGTATTTTTTCTTTCATTTTGTTTATATGGTGGATTATGTTGATGGATTTTCATATATTGAACCATCCCTGCATCCCTGGGATGAAACCTACTTAATCATGGTGAATGGTGTCTTTTATGTGTTCTTGGATTCAGTTTGTGAGTATCATATTATTTTTGCATCAATATTGCAAATTTGGAAAATTTGGTATGAAATCCATTTTTGTTGTTGGGTTTTTGTGTAGTTTCATTATCAGGCTAGCTGTAGCCTCGTAGAATGTGGAGCATCTCTGAGAGTAGCTGTTGACTTGGAGTGGGAGAGATTCTGGGGAGTCTATAGGGGTGATCCTACCTGAGACTCCTACCACAAGGGGATATGGAGACTAAACTGGCCACATCCTGTAGCCACAGGGAACTTCCAGTTGAGGGAGGGGGACACATCAACCAACCCACAAAACCTTCACCCCAAAATGTGTCTTGCCTACAAGACACACAGGAATAAAGAGGGAGGAAAGATTTAAAAAAAACAACCAACCAATGACTGGCCCAGCTTGAAACACATCCCATGTAAGATAGTCGATCCCTGACATTATTAATGATGCTCTGCTATGCTTGCTGACAGAAGCCTAGTATAACTGTCTCCTGAGAGGCTTCAACAAGTAGCTGATGCAAACACTTGCAGAGACCTACAGCCAAAGATCAGGCTGTGCTTGGGAAGGCTTATGGAAGAGTAGTGAGGGGAGGTGGTAAAGGATACTACACGAAGACTTACAGAGTTAACTAACCTGGGTTCATAGGGTCTCACAGAGACTGAACCACCAACCAAAGAGCATGCAGGAGCTGGACCTACGCTCTCTACACATTTATAGCATGTATGAAGCTTAGTCTTCATTTGGGTCCTTTAACAATTGGAGTGGAGGCTGTCTTTGACTTGGTTGCCTACTATTGGATCCCCTTCCCCTAACTGGATTACCTGGTTGGGCCTCAGTGGAAGAGGATGCACTTAGCATTACTGAGACTGGATGTCCCAGAGCAGGGTAGTACCCAAGGGAAGCCTCTGCTTCTCATAGGAGAAGGGTAGGGATAATGGAAAGAGGGATTTGTAAGGTTGGAACTGGGAGGAGAGTAGAGTGGGGGAGGCATTATCAGGATGTAAAGTGATTTAATAAATAAATAAATAAATAAGATGTCATTTGAATGTATTTTGAAATATTTATTACTAAGTATTTCTTCTTTTGTGATATTTGAAATGATTTTTTTTTCCACTTCAATATCTAGTTTTTGGTTCGTACTAATAAGCACAGTTGTTTGTTGCTTACTACTCTTGAAGGGGAAGCTGAGTTACTAGCTCTCCCCATTTAATGGTATGGCTAAAAAAAACAGTAATCATTTTCTTCTCCTTCTGCAGATAAAAACTATAGAAATATGTTAACTTCAGAAAAATAAACAGTAACTTTTATCTGTAATGTCTAATTTTAAATTTTTTGTTTGTATAATTAGCCTCATTCCTCTGAATTCTTTTGTTGATTGTCATAAAATTTGGTTTTAAAGACATTTATTCTAGAATTAATGGTTTAGCTCAAGGGTAGAGTTCACGGTACACTTCACAAGGCTCTGGTTTTGATCTTCAATGTGGTTTTTAGAAAAAGTAAAACAACACACCATATCCTGACCCATCCTAGAGGAACCACTGCACTCAGAACAACAGGTAAGAACCCTCCCACACAACCCTATTCCTCAGAGATATAGCTGGGAGCCTGAGGCACTCAGGATCCATCACTCACCCAAAACCCGCCCTCCAGAATGCTACTCCCCTTTCACCCCTGCTTGGTCCTTTTTGCTGGGGCAGACTCCTAGCTGGTCTGCTCCCTTGAAGACACCATCACCTGACCCATCCTAGAGGAACCACTGTACTCAGAGCAGCGGAGAATCCACTGCACTCAGAGTAGTTGAAGAAGTTGGCCTTCCAGGAGTTCTAACTCACTCAGGATCATAGGATTTCAGGATCCCAGAGGCAGCCTGAGTCCCAGGAGCTCTTCCACCCAGGAGCTCAGGATCACAGGATCACAGAGACAGCTGGACTCTGAGGAGTTCTGACACAAGCAAGATAACAGGAGAGAAAGGGTGCATTAGAGACAGTGAGTACAGGTACCAATAGAGATAACCAGATGGCAAAAGGCAAGAATGAGAATACAAGGAACAGAAACCAAGGTTATCTGGCATCATGAGAACCGAGTTCTCCCACCATAGCAAGTCCTGAACAGCCCCATCACACTGGAAAAATAGGATAGGATTCATATTTAAAATACTTCTCATAAAGATGATGATGATGATAGAAGACTTTAAGAAGGACATAAGTAACTCCCTGAAAAAAATACAGGAGAACACAGGTAAACAGGTAAAAGCCCTTAAGGAAGAAACACAAAAATCCTTTAAAAATTGCAAGAAAACATAACCAAACAGGTGAAGGAATTAAATAAAACCATCCAGGATCTAAAAATGGAAGTAGAAACAATAAAGAAACTTCAAAGGGAGACTACCCTGGAGATAGAAAACCTAGGAAAGAGATCAGGAATCATAGACTCAAAAATTACCAACAGAATACAAGAGATAGAAGAGAGAATCTCAGGTGCAGAAGATACCATGGAAAACATTGATACTGTCAATAAAATGCAAAATACAAAAAGTTCCTAACCCAAAACATCCAGAAAATCCAGGGCACAATGAGAAGACCAAACCTAAGGATAATAGGTATAGATGAGAGTGAAAATTCCAAACTTAAAGGGACAGTAAACATCTTCAACAAAATTATAGAAGAAAACTTCCCTGACCTAAAGAAAGAGATGTCCATGAACATACAAGAAGCCTACAGAACGCCAAATAGACTAGACCAGAAAAAAAAAAATTCCTTCCATCACATAATAATCAAAACATCAAATACACAAAACAAAGAAATTATACTAAAAGCAGTAAGGGAAAAAGGTCAAGTAACATATAAAGGTAGACCTATCAGAATGACACCAGACATCTCACCAGAGACTATAGAAGCCAGAAGATCCTGGACTATCTTACAGACCCTAAGAAAACACAAATTCCAGCCCAGACTACTATACCCAGCAAAACTCTCAATCATGATAGATGGAGAAACCAACATATTCCATGACAAAACCAAATTTATAAAATATCTTTCCACAAATTCAGCTCTGCAAAGAATAATAAATGGAAAACTCCAACAGAAGGAGTGAAACTACAACCTAGAAAAAGCAAAAATGTAATCTTCCAACAAACCCAAAAGAAAATAGCTACACAAACATAATTCAACAAATAATAACAAAAATAACAGGAAGCAACAATCATTTTACATTAATATCTCTTAATATCAATGGAATCAATTCCCCCAATAAAACAATGTAGACTAACAGACTGGATACATAAACAGGACCCAGAATTTTGCTGCATACAGAAAACGTGCATCAGTGACAAAGACAGACACAACCTCAAAGTAAAAGGATGGAAAACAATTTTCCAAGTAAATGGTCCCAAGAAACAAGCTGAAGTAGCCATTCTAATTTCGAATGAAATCGACTTTCAACCAAAAGTTATCAAAAAAGATATGAAAGGACACTACATACTTATCAAAGGAAAAATCTACCAAGATGAACTCTCAATTCTGAAGATCTATGCTCCAAATGCAAGGGCACCACATTCATAAAAGAAACCTTACGAAAGCTCAAAGCACACATTGCATGTCACATAACAATAGTAGGGGACTAAAACACCCTACTCTCATCAATGGACAGATGATGGAAACAGAAACTAAACAGAGACACAGTGAAATTAACAGAAGTTATGAACCAAATGGATTTAACAGATATCTATAGAACATTTCATCCTAAAACAAAAGAGTATACCTTTTTGTCAGCAACTCATGGTACCTTCTCCAAAATAGACCATATAATGAGTCACAAAACAAGCCTCAACAGATACAAAAAAATTAAATAATCCCTTGCATCATATCAAATTCCCATGGACTAAGGTTGGTCTTTAATAATAAAAAATAAAAAAATAAAAACATAGAAAGCCCAATACACGTGGAAACTGAACAACGCTCTACTCAATGATGACTTGGTCAAGAAAGAAATAAAGAAAGAAATTGAAGACTTTTAGAATTTAATGAAAATGAGAACACACCATACCAAAATTTGTGGGACTCCATGAAAGCAGTGCTAAGAGGAAAACTCATAGCTCTAAATGCCTACAAAAAGAAGCTAGAGAGAGCATACACTAAAAACTTGACAGCACACCTAGAAGCTCTAGAACAAAACGAAGCAAATACATCCAAGAGGAGTAGATGGCAGGAAATAATCAAACTCAGGGCTGAAATCAACCAAGTAGAAAAAAAAAGAACTATGCAACATATCAACAAAACCAGGAGCTGAGTCGTTGAGAAAATCAACAAGATAGATAAACCCTTAGCCAGGCTAACCAAAGGACACAGAGACAGTATCCAAATTAATAAAATTAGAACTGAAAAGGGAGAAATAACAACAGAAACTGAGGAAATTCAAAAAATTATCCAATCCTATTACAAAAGCTTATACTCAACAAAACTGGAAAATCTGGATGAAATGAACAATTTTCTATATAAATATCAGGTACCAAAGTTAAATCAGGAGCAGATAAACCATCTAAACAGTCCCATTATCCCTAAAGAAATAACAGCAGTCAATAATCCCCACCATAAAAAAACCCAAGACAGATGGTTTTAGTGCAGAATTCTATCAGACCTTCAAGGAAGACCTAATACCAATTCTCTTCAAACTATTCCACAAAGTAGAAACAGAAGGAACACTACCAATCGTTCTATGAAGCCACAATTACACTCATACCTAAACCACACAAGGACTCAACAAAGAAAGAGAACTTCAGACCAGTCTCCCTTATTAATATCAACACAAAAATACTCAATAAAATTCTTGCAAACTGAATCCAAGAACACATCAAAACAATCATCCATCATGATCAAGTAGGCTTTATTCCAGGAATGCAGGGATGGTTCAATATACACAAATTCATCAATGTAATCCACTATATAAATAAACGCAAAGACAAAAACCACATGATCATCTCACTAGATGCTGAGAAAGCATTTGACAAAATTCAACATCCCTTCATGGTAAAAGTCCTGGAAAGATCAGGAATTCAAGACCCATACCTAAACATAGTAAAAGCAATATACAGTACACCAGTAGCCAACCTCAAACTGAATGGAGAGAAACTTGAAGTCCTATGTCGTCTCCCAATCCGACCAGCGGACAGAAGACAATGGACACAGGAACTCCTTCTCAGCACTGTTTATTCAGGAACCCTTAAAATAAGAAAAAGCCCGCCAACCTTCATTCCCTGCCCTTAGATCTCTGTCTCCTTCAATCAGAAGCCATTCCGGATTGGTGCTCTGCCCATACATCACACAGCCTGATCTTATGTACAATATGTACGTAGAGTAATGCCAGATCTACGTGCCCTGATCATGGCGCAGCAATGCCCAAGCTAGGGCTGGCAGATTGCCAGCCTTCATCTTGTGACACTAGCTCTCCACAGTCCTAGGCAGATTAATTAGACAACAAAAGGAAGTCAAAGGGATACAAATAGGAAAGGAAGAAGTCAAAATATCACTATTTGCAGATAATATGATAATATACTTAAGTGACCCCAAAACTTCCACCAGAGACTTCCTAAACCTGATAAACAACTTCAGTAAAGTGGTTGGATATAAAATTAATTCAAACAAATCAGTAACCTTCCTCTACTGAAAGGATAAACAGGCTGAGAAAGAAATTAGGGAAAAGACACCCTTTACAATAGTCACAAATCATATAAAATACCTTGGCATGAATCTAACCAAGCAAGTAAAAGATCTGTATGACAAGAACTTCAAGTCTCTGAAGAAAGAAATCAAAGAAGACCTCAGAAGATGGAAAGATCTCCCATGCTCATGGATTGGCAGGATTAATATAGTAAAAATGGCTATCTTGCTGAAAGCAATCTACAGATTCAATGCAATCCCCATCAAAATTCCAACTCAGTTCTTCAGAGTTAGAAAGAGCAATTTGCAAATTCATTTGGAATAACAAAAAAAAAACAGGATAGCAAAAACTATTCTCAACAATAAAAGAACTTCTGGAGGAATCACCATCCCTGACCTCAAGCTGTACTACAGAGCAATAATGATAAAAACTGCATGGTATTGTTACAGAGACAGGCAGGTAAATCAATGGAATAGAAATGAAGACCCAGAAATGAAACCGCACACCTATGGTCACTTGATCTTTGACAAAGGAGATAAAAAACCGTCCAGTGGAAAAAGACATCATTTTCAGCAAATGGTGCTGGTTCAACTGGAGGTTAGCATGTAGAAGAATGCAAATTGATCCATTCTTATCTCCTTGTACAAAGCTCAAGTCCAAGTAGATAAAGGACTTTCACATAAAACCAGATACACTGAAACTAATAGAAGAGAAAGTGAGGAAGAGCCTCAAATACTTTGGCACAGGGGGAAAGTTCCTAAGCAGAACACCAGTGGCATATGCTCTAAGATCAACAATTGACAAATGGGACCTCATAAAATTGCAAAGCTTCTATAAAGCAAAGAACACTATCAATAGGACAAAATAACCACCAACAGATTAGGAAAAGATCTTTACCAATCCTACATCAGATAGAAGACTAATATTCAATATATACAAAGACCTCAAGAAGTTAGACTCTCGACAAACAAATAACCCTATTTAAAAGTGGGGTACAAAAGTAAACAAAGAATTCTCAACTGAGGAAACTTGAATGGCCGAGACACACCTAAAGAAATGTTCAACATCCTTAATCATTGGGGAAACACAAATCAAAGCAACCCTGAGATTCCACCTCACACCATTCAGAATGGCTAAGATCAAAAACTCAGGTGATAGCAGATACTGGCAAGGATGTGGAGAAAGGAACATTCCTCCATTGTTGGTGAGATGAGACCACTCTGGAAATCAGTCTGGCAGTTCCTCAGAAAATTGGGATCACAAAACCCGGCAGAAGTGGGGCACCAGGAGCTCTGACCCAGGCAGTATCTCAGATAGCTTACTTATTTCACATTATTTTCAAAAGTTTCTAGGAGATGCTAAGTGGCTAAGATCTTATTTTAAGCTCTCCACAAAAGAATTTTAGTCTCTGATTAATATTCTTGAGAGAGATGTAAATCCTAATTTCCCTCAACAACCAACTGACAAAAGAGGAACAATTTTACAAAAAGTAGAAACTGTTATTAATCGATATATTATAAAGACTGATTAGTTGTTGGCTGTTCTATAACAGTCCTTTGATAAAAGAGATTATTAATGTAGATTTATATTTCTTTAAATATTGTCTTTATGACTCTCTGAGTGTGGAAGAAGCGGCTGCTGGCGCCTCTGCCCAGATCTTACAAGAACTCTGAAAAATGTGTTTTTAAAAATAAAAGAGGGGGAACTGTTTACCCCCAGAAGGAGTCTCCTGAAACAGTCTCCATCATGCTTTGTTTACTATTAACTCTCTAAAACTGAAAGCTCATGGCAAATCTGCTGCTGACTGACTCTGGCATCACTGAGACCACTAAAGACTATGCCGTAGCTATGTGGAAGGTCCCCCTTACCCTTAAATGGAATGGCCCGGACCCAGTTCTCATATGGGGCTGAGGACTGATTTGCCTGTTTGATACCACAGAAGGCACAGCTAAATGGCTGCCAAAAGTTTAATGGAATAAATAGATACCCCCACAAGGCCAGGCCCAACTATAAATAAGATGAATAACAATTGACCTCCAGGGAAGAGAAATCTGAGAATTCCCTTCTTTTCCTTTCCAGGTAAAAATGAAACACCCGTGATGTCTCCTGGTAGAAGCTGTAATCCTGATGCTGGCTCCCAGACTTATACTACTCAGACCTTGGATGGGCCATTGACAAGGACACCAAACAGCTAGAGATTGACATCACTAATCCGAAGAAATCCTTTGTTTCGATGTCTGAAATTATCTCCAAAACTTGCAAAGGACTTTATCGGACTTGATTTACTCTTCTACAATGGAAAAGACTGTACAGCTGTTGACTGTGTACAGCCCTTAAAGAAGAATGTTGCCCTTACATAGACAAGACAGGGATAGTTAAAGAGAACATGAAAAAGGTCAGAGAAGGCCCAGAGAAAAGACAGAGAAAGAAAGAGAAAGAGAAAGAGAAAGATGAGAGCTGGTACAAGGACTGGTTTTCAACCTCTCCGTGGTTGTCAACCCCACTTCCTCCCATCTTGGGACCATTAATTGAGTTTTTTGCTGATTTCTTTTGGTCCTGGGCCTTAAATAGGCTGACTAACTTTGTGATACAACAGATAGATAATTTGATAGCAAAACCTATTCAGATACATTATCATAAGTTAGCTATGGAGGACCACGAGACTCAAGATGAGGTTGTTACTTTATCCAGGTTGTTCCTCAAACCCATCTCCACCCAACCTAAAAGAGGGGACTTCCACCCCTAGACCAAGCAGAGAGAGGCTACCTAGAACCCTCTCTGACTGGTGATCTGAATTCTTGCTTAGGCTGCAAGGCTAAGCACTGCAAGGGAATAAAAATAAAAGTTAAAAATATCTATCTAGGTTCCCTGAGGGACAAGCCTGACTGCATAGGGGTTGATGTCAAAAGTATCCCCTCTTCAGGAAAGAGACATCAGGATGGGTATGGCCCTCACGCCTCACTGGACAACAACAGGAGGACCTGAGCCATTACAAGGTCCCCTTCAATTATTGGAGGTCAGGCCTCTATACTTGCCTTCGCAAGAATAGAATTGCCAAGGCCCTTCTATACTTAGAGAAGGGAGGAGATGTCAGGAGTAGCCCTGTATATACACTAAAGGTCTAAAATCAGCCATAGGCCTAAAATCAGCAATAGGCCTGACATACATGCATGCTAACACAAAGTCTTGGGTCTCTGTGGAAAAACACTGAAACAGAAGGCTATAAGCTATTGTAAACAGGCAGCTTCTGTGGAAATTTACCAGACCGAGTAGTCATAGGTCTTATAAATAGGCAGCCTCAGTGGACAGTACCAACTTAGATAAGGACAAGTGAATCACAGGCAGAGTCATAGTGACCTGTCCCCTGAACCTTCACCCAGCCAATACCCTGTTCTGAAAGATATCTGTACTCCCCCTGAACACCTATGCTCTGGTGCCATTCCCTTCCCCACATCCTGCATCTTTGTGTTTATAACCCCTGTGTGAATAAGTAAATCATGATTTGATTTAAATAATTAAGTAAATTTTTTAAAAATTTAAAAAAAAAAAAAAGGTAATGATAAAAAAAAAAAAGAAAGAAAGAAGAAAGAAAGAAAATTGAACATAGCATTACCTGAGAACCCAGATAAACCACTTTTGGGCATATACGCAGAAGATGCTCCAGCATATAACATGGACTCATGCTCCACTATGTTCACAGCACCTTATTTATAATAGCCAGAAGCTGCAAAGAACCCAGATGTCCTTCAACAGAGGAATGGATACAGAAAATGTGGTACATTTACTCAATGGAGTGTTACTCAGCTATTAAAAACAATGACTTTATGAAATTTTTAGGCAAATGAATGGAACTAGAAAATAGCATCCTGTGTGAGGTAACCCAATCACAAAAGAACACACATGGTATGCGCTCACTGATAAGTGGATATTAGCCCAAAAGCTCGAAATACCCAAGATACAACTCACATACTACATGAAGCTCATAAAAAAGGAAGACCAAACTGTGGGTGCTTCAGTCCTTCTTAGAGGAGTAACAAAATACTCATGGGAGCAAATATGGAGACAAAGTGTGGGACAGAAACTGAAGGAGAGGCCATCCAGAGACTGCTTCACCTGGGTATCCATCCCATGTGCAGTCACCAAAGGCAGACACTGATGTGAATGCCAGGAAGTGCATGCTGACAGCAGCCTGATATAGCTGTCGCCTTAGAGGTTTTGCCAGAATCTGAAATGTACAGATGCTCACAATAAGGGATGCTCACAGCTAATCATTGAACTGATCAAGGGGTTCCCAATGGAAAAGTTAGAGAGAAGATTAAAGGAGCTTAAAGTGTTTGTGGCCCCATGCGGGGAGCAACAATACCAACCAACCAGAGCACCCAGGGTCTAAACCACCAGCCTGGGATCACATAGAGAGGGACTCATGGCTCCAGTTGCATATGTAGGGGAGGAAGTCCTTGATGGGCACAGGTGGGAGATGAGGTCCTTGGTCCCATGCACCAGTGTGGAGAGGTGGGAGTGGGTGAGTGGGTGGGGGCACATCCTCATAGAAGCAGGAAAGGGGAGATGGGATATGGGGTTTCTGGGTAGTGAGAAATGGGGAAAAGGGATAACATCTGAAATGTAAATAAAATATCCAATAAAAAATTAATTTCAAAAAAATAAAAGAACAGGAAGAAAGAAAACATATATTCTAGTGAAATATAATTTTAAATTGTTAATGTTTTGTGAAACTTTTAATGAAGGTTATTATGGGGAGAAAGGTCAAAACACTGTCTGGCAAAAATACCACTAATGTTGTTAAAACCTAAAAAGATTTTCAAAGGTACAAATTTGCAAAGCCTGTGTTAGAGTTCCAGAGTTAGCTGTATGAACAATCAACCTTATGTCACCACCAAATGGAAGTTTACTATAGCTCATTCTTTCAGATAAAGATATTCTTACCTCTGTTTCTTGAGTTACAGAATTATGATAGTATCACTTTGGGCCACCCCAATATCTTCATATAATTTTATAAGATGTAATATATTCTTCAGCTATGTTTAGAAACAATCTGAATATTCTTGATCCTCTACAGAACTCCACCCAGTTGACACCTCTCTTGTTATTTTCTCATCACAGTGACCAAATAACAAATAATTTTCAGGGAAGATAGGTTTGGTTTGGTTCCTGACTGCACAGATGCCATTCCATGATAGCAGGGAGGATTTAGTAGCACATAGGAGTTCACAATATGACAGATGAGGAAGAAAAGAAGAAGACATAAGAAAGTGCCAAGGTAGAACACAGCCATCCATACCTGCCGCCAGTGACCTCCTTCTTCCGAGGGCCCCACTTTCACCACCTCCCAGGAGTGCTGTAGTTATCAAGTCCAAGTCCTTGTGATCTAGATATCAGTGGGGAAAGCCATGAACAATACACTCAGAAATGTGCCTCACTCACTTAGTTCAGTCAAGTTGACAATCAAAATTAACTATCACGACTTTTTAACCCAATTATTTTTCTAGTTTATTCAACCTAGACCTAAATGAGTAAGATTCTTTCTTTTTGCCAGCATTATCCTTTGCCCATACTATAAAGGCTGCTGCACCCACCATCAGTGAAATGAACAGCACGAAGTTATATGCAGAGGTTGATTTACAGTATCAATAAATTTGCTATCTCTGGGGAATTCCTGACTATGAAATCATTAACTAATTAAATTAAAGGGTAAAGGAACAAAAGACTTCCTAATTTAGGTCACGGTAAACCCAGCAGTGGTAAGAAAAGTGGCAGTTTGTTAAATATTTCAACAGAAAAAAAAATGTTAGGCCCTTGGTTGAGGAGATTAAATAGCATTGGACCCTTTAATTATATGAGCTTGTGTTTCCTTACTATAAAATATTTATTTCCAAAAGCAACTCATCAAAATGTAAATAATTAAAATTTTATATGAAAGATTTATTTTAAAATAGTTCCATTGCTTATCAAGTAAAAAGGCACTTCTTCATTTAGAAAAATTCGAAGACCATGTTTTTAAAATGTTAATTCAGAAACAAAATCAAATCTTTTAAGTATTTGCATCAATTTGTGTGTATTACAATCTCTAGACATAAAGTATGTGAATAAAAAAGCTTTGTTAATGATTCAATACATCATAAGATCTTAGAAAGACACCATATATTATCTGATAAAAATTATAAACACAGTTTTCATGAGAAAATCCATAAAAATCTAATCACATATTCACAATCGAGAGACAAAATATAAAGTAAACTAATATATTTAAAGGGTAGACTTGAAACTATAATTACTTTATAATTTAATACAAAGTGAGTCAATTCCTTAAGAATGTTTATATTAAAACAGCTGGTATGTTCTGACAAAACAGAACATTACACAGCTAGGGGAACTGAAGCCTTACTGTGAGCACTGTATGGATTTGTATTTTCTCATACTAACAGAGGTCAAGAAAAATCTTTTCAATATATATCAAGATGATTAATAGCTTCCTTGCTAGAAGCTGTCAAACAAATTTTTCTGGTTTTGTTTAGTTTTCAAAGTATTCTAGTGATGTTAGTGAAGAAACTTTTTAAAAAACAAACTTATCTCAGAATTACTTCTGCTGTGTCATTATAGCCCATATAAATAAAAAGAAAGAACAGAATAAATGTGCAGATGTGTTAAAATAACCTTACAAAATAGTTCCTCATCAGCATAATCCACAACAGTTACCTAGAACATCTGTATTTTAAGGAAACATTATTTAAAAGCATGTATGCATTTCTAGGGTCAAATAAAGGCCTGTTTGATTTACTAGCTCTGCCTATTTGTTTGTGATTTGACAGGAACATAGGCCTGTTTCAAAAACAATGAAGAAATTTGATGTGCTTTTGGAGAGATTTGCATGGTAATAATTTTGTACATCTTTAAAAAAGAAAATGTATTTATTCCAACTATCTTCCTCAGTTATAATCCAAAACCATCCCTAGAGGCACTAGTCTGGCAAATACCAAAAGAGGTACTCAGTGAGCATACTCTCCTTCCTATCTCTGCCTAGGTCGACACCTTTCTGTCCTGTGCCTTACTATGCTTTCCCTGTGGTGACTCCTGACTCTGAACCCCCCATGGAGGGGTAGGCTGTGCTAAATCAGGCTAAGCTGTTGCCTAACACATTTGTATTACCAAGTAACTGTGTCAGAATCAGGGCTTTAATTGCAGTAGCAAGAAGAAGAAGAAGAAGAAGAAGAAGAAGAAGAAGAAGAAGGAGGAGGAGGAGAGAGGAGGAGGGAGGAGGAGAGGAGGAGGAGGAGGAGGAGAGGAGAAGGAGAAGGAGAAGGAGAAGGAGAAGGAGAAGAGAAGAAGAAGAAGAACAAGAACAGAACAAGAAGAAGAACAAGAACAAGAAGAACAAGAACAAGAAGAACAAGAAGAAGAACAAGAACAAGAAGAAGAACAAGAAGAAGAACAAGAACAAGAAGAACAAGAAGAACAAGAAGAAGAACAAGAAACAAGAAGAAGAACAAGAAGAACAAGAACAAGAGACAAGAAGAACAAGAAGAAGAAGAACAAGAAGAAGAACAAGAAGAAGAAAAGAAGAAGAAGAAGAACAAGAAGAAGAACACGAAGAACAAGAAGAAGAACAAGAAGAAGAACAAGAAGAAGAAGACGACAATCTCTTCTTCAGTATTAAATTTCTATGCTCAGCTTTCTCCTGAGTGAGCTCAGGTTCTCCTATAGCCTCTGATGTCTCTTATACAATAAGGTCAGGATGTTTGTTTCAAGTTCTTTATCTCCATTAGCCCTAGGACCCAGTGAGTCGCCATGTCCCATGAATCCTAAGTGTTTCTCCTCTCTGTTCTCGCATAGCTTCCAACATGGAATCATGTTAGCCTCCTGAGAACAGGAGCCAGGGCAGCATTTTCTAAATTACGAATAAACATCTGGGAGTGTAGCTCAGTTGACAATGCTTGTTTAGAATACACAAGGCCTTCAGTTCAATCCCAGCAAGCACATAAACCACGAGTGATGCTGGATGCCAGTAATTCCAGCACTTAGGAGGCAGATCCAAGAGAAACAGAAGTTCATGATCATCACTGACTCCATAATTTGGGGCCAGCCTGAGCTATATGAGACTCTGTCCAATAGACACGCGTGGAGGGTAGGGGATGACAATGAATTCAATTACAAAGAAGATTGTTGTTTCTTATGTAAATGTTTCAAAGTCTTCCATCATCTCACCAAGGACAAGAGAATATAAGAAGTTCTATTATCTACACACTCGTCTTTTGTCTCATCTTCATTTAGATCTAGCTTGTGATATCAAACAATGTCCAGATTGTGCCATGGTCTCTCAGAGATGTATGTTGTTCCTCTGATTGGAATGGTCTTTCTTCCACTTTAGTTTTAGAGTTCAGCTGGAAGGTCATACTCTATGCTCTATGTTTACCCTATGGGTGTCCTGACACATATGCACAAGTTTCTATAACAGTGCACTGTAGCAAACCAGATACAATGCTGTAGACATCTAGCCAGCATCTATGTCACCTCCATTAGTAGTAAGCTGATACCAACTGAGACATCAGGTCTTAGATAAATTTCTCTAGTTTTGCCTTTTTTTTTTTTTTTATTGAAAAATTTTTTATTTTTTACATCTCAGATGTTCTCTCCTTACCTCATTTCCCCTCCTCCCTCCCAGGAACTCACTATCCCTTCCCCCCTCTTCCCGCCTCCATGTTGGTGTACCCCCACCCACCCCCCCTGTACCTCACCCCCCACCCTCGAGTATCCCCCCCCCACTACGTCCAGCCTTCATGGGTCAAAGGATCTCTTCTCCCACTTATATATAGCTCCCTTGCCTATATAGCTGGAGCCTTGAGTCCCTCCCTAAGCACTCCCAGGCTGGTGGCTTAGACCCTGGGGGCTCTGGTTGGTTGGGATTGTTGCTTTCCTCATGGTGTCGCGAATCCTCTCAACTCCTTCAGCCTTCACTCTATCTTCTCCATTGGGAACTCCATGCTCAGTTTAATGGTTAGCTGTGAGCATCTGCCTCTGAGTATGTCAGACTCTTGCAGACCTCTAAGGAGACAGCTATATCAGGCTCCTGTCAGCGTGTACATCCTGCCATCCACATCAACCTCTACCTTTGGTGACTGCACATAGGATGGATATCTAGGTGGAATAGTCTGTAGACGGTCCCTCCTTCAGTTTCTGTCCTGCACTGTGTCTCCATATTTGCACCCTTGAGTATTTTGTTACTCCTTCTAAGAAGGACTGAAGGCTCCCCTATTTGGTCATCATTCTTCATGAGCTTTATGTGGTCTGTGAGTTGAATCTTGGGTATTTCAGGCTTCTGGGCTAAAATCCAATAATCAGTGAGTGAATACCATGTATGTTCTTTTGTGATTGGGTTACTTCACTCAGGATGATATTTTCTAGTTCCTAGTTTTGCCTTTTAAAGCACCTCTTTGCCTAAATCTCTTTGAATGCACACACACAGTTCACTGTGGTGTACATGCTATCTATCATTGCAGGGCTGTACTAGTCTCAGACGAACTTTATCTTTGGAAAATCCTTCTCTGTGCACCAACCAGGTTAGCAATACCTAAATTGCTTCATAGTTTTTTCTGCAAAGGGAAAAAGAGAACTTGAAACCTACAGAACAAGCAAACAATAATAAAGGCTTAGAGGAGTGACAATGGGAAAGAAAGGGTGAGAAAGAAGACATTACTCAGGAAAACAAGAAAGATTTGTTAACTGACTAATCACAAGGAGAAAGAGGGAGGAAGAAGTAACCATGACTCAGAATTTTCCATACTAAGTTAACTGGAAAATTCCTATAGTAGACAACAGAAAGGAATAGCCACTGAAGAAGATGGAAGACCTTGAGAAGCCTGCTTTTTTCAGGACAGTGGGGGTGTTCAGGGAAGGAGTTGATCTATGAAAGAGGTAAGAGAAGGAGGAACTGGGAGGAGTGGAGGGAAGGGAAGATGCAGGCAGGATATATTAAATGAAAGAAGAATAAAGAAAAAGAAAAAGAAAAATGATGGAAGAAATTGACCTTAAAATAGAAAGGTAGCAATATCCAGCACCAAGAATTAAAGTGGTAATATTATTACTAGTATATTGTATGATGTACAATTTACAATTGTATCTATTAATAATTTTGGTGATCATTATTTCTGTTCTACTTTCTACAGAAGAATATAAAGGTCATGGGGAAAGGCCAACAAAGTGAGATGATGTAACATTTAAAAGGCATGGGGTCAAGGAATGCTCCCCAGAGTCATCTGTGAGCTCCCCGAGGTAGATGCAGGATCCAACCAGAAACTTACAACATAGGCAGTTGGTGAGAAATGCAGATCAGTGTTAACAAATGTGATTGAGAAGAAAGAGTCTGTGAGGACAAATGGTGGATAAAAATTAATTTCTAACTAGATTATGAACCTTGTAAAGTTTGCAACATTTAAAAAGAGTGAGAAAGAGCCATTCACAAAGCAGGAGAAGCTATCTCCAATGCTGTTGCTTCCTTTACAAATGTGTCACAATACAATAACATTGCATGTTCCCATAAATAAGAAAATACAGGAAAACATAACCTGGTGTGGCACAGGCCTTCACTGGTAGACTCAACTCTAAATATCTATTTCTCAGCCATAAGCTTTGAAGGCAAAGGAAAGGATATTGCAAAATATATACCACCTTACTGAAGATCATAAATGTTACAGGTCTACTACATTTTATGATGTTTTCCTTTATATTTAATATTTTAACATCTTTTTAAAGAAAATTAAAGCTATAGATGTAGCTTAGTAAAGAGGCCTAGCATGCACAAGGTCCTTGGCTACATTCCTTAGAACCTCAAAACTGTCTATGTGACATATTTAATAAAATCTTTAGATATGACACCCATCAAATTGTCTATATTAAATAGTGTCCAATTATAAAAAGGCCAGATGACATGCAACAGACCTGATATTCAGCATTTGCCAACTTAGCTCCTGAAAGAATTCACACTCCTAAATTTAGCACAATTCCAAGTGAAATTAGAACAAAGAGTAGCAATCTGAGACACATGCAGCTTACTGATGGCCCACACCAGTTCATAAACAGGGGGAGCTTGAAACCTGCCCTTCAGTTCATAATAATAGCCTGCCAAGGGCTTCTAAAGCATGAAGGAAAGAATGGGGGAGTGAACTGTGATCTGGGGAGGAGATACTGTATATTTGGAAAATTCCATTTAAATAACACAGTTGTAGCAAATCCCCTTCCAGATCCCTATTCTAGAAGACTGAAAAGCAGTAATTACAATGGGTGGGCTGAAAAGCCAACTAAACACAGATTGGCAGATAAGCCTACCAGAAGAGGCATCCCCTGCACTGCATTATTCCAACAATAATGTCTTTATTTACATAGCAGAGTGGGTATATTATGCTCGCAACACTTTTCAGTAAGTAGAAACATACTGCTAAAAGAATAGCCCACCACCACAAAAACTGCTAATTTGAAGACACAAAACCAGTGACAATTATTTCTGTAATCCCCACAGAAAACAGTGCAGTGGCTTTCTCCACAAGCCTTCTAAATCAAAACCATAGCAACTTAACATGTGCCATCCCATATGGGCAGGCTGATTCTCAGAAAGAGGCCAGGGACTTAGGAATCATAACTCTAGCATCAGAAATAAGAAAAAAAATGGAGATGGAATAGCTTTGAATCAAAGTAAATTTTCAAAAATTCTAAAATCAATCTCAGAAATAATCTTATAAATGCCTGTGTCTTTTTGTAACATGGACATTCTTGGAAATTTTCTGCTGTTTTATATTCCCAAAATGATCAAAGAAACTAGCTGGTTAATAATGGCCATTTCAAAGATGCATGAATTATATTTGAGCTTTTTTATCACTGTAAACTGGAGAGAACTCTTAAACCATGCTTCTGCCATGTGTGGCTGATGATAGCTATGGAAAAGCAACTCTTCTACTAGCCTGCCACTAATTTCAAACACACACTAAAGCAACTGAAAATTATTCATGTGCTGCTGAAAGCTCGGGTGTGAAATAGACTCTTTACAGTGAACTGTGTACCTCTGCATGGGTCTCAGACTGATATTTGAGTGTTAAATTGGTGAGGCAGGAAATAGAAAGAAATTATGGAGACTTAGGGGCAGAAACCTAAAGGAGAATTCTTACCCCTGACTCAAATCAGGAAACATCCTTTGTTCTGTCCTGGACGAAGGCAAAAAAAAAAAAAAAAAAAAACAATGCTAGTAAGGGTAGCTCCAATTTCTAAATGAGCACCTCTGCCTCGAGGCCAGGTGAGCATGGAGAGGAGGTTGCAGGGCAAGCACCAAGTTCATCTAGTGAACAGCTTTGGAGATGGATCTTTGGATTTTCGTGGAACAAACAAGTTGTATCTATTCCCCAATTTCAACCTATTTCCTCAATGATTTTAGGCCCTTAATTCTTGGTGGGGGTAGGTAATGCTAGCCATATAGGACATCAAAAATCACTACCAGAGCTCTGTTTGTGCCTAATAAAGAGACATTATTTCCTCCTGGTCAAAAGAATCCAACCTACCTTTGGCCCTAGGTAGAGACATGACATTGTAACCTACTACAAAAAATTACAACAATCCATACTATTGTCTTCTCCTAGAGTTTTTTTTTTAATCCAGAAATGGTTTTGTCCAAAGGAAGAACAGGCACAAAAAAAAAGTGGAAGAGAGTCTGAAGGAAGGGACAACTGGGGAATGGACCCACCTGAGAATACATCATGTTTGCTGACACCAAACTCAACACTGTTACTGTGGTCAAGAGTCACTTACGGACAGGAACCAAATGTGGCAGTTCCTGGGGAGGTCTGGCCAGCAACTGACCAATGCAGAAGTGGATGCTTGGAGCCAACCATCAGGCTGAACTCAGGGAACCTGGTGGGAGAGCTGGAAGAATGACTGGAGGAGTGGAGGAGGATTGCAACCTCACTGGAAGAACAACATAGGCTGGCCTGACTACCCAGTTCTCCCAGAGAGTAGACCACCAACCAAGGAGTGTACCAAAAGTGATCTTTGGTTCCAGATACATATATAGCAGAGGATGGCCTTGCCTAACAGCAGTGAGAGGGGAGGCCCTTGGTCCTGGGGAGATTTGATGCCCCAGAGTAGGAGGATGCTGGAACAGTGGGACAGGAGAGTGTGGGTGGGTGGGGGAGCACTCTCATACAGGCAAAAGGGAGAGGGGAAGGCAGATGTGGGATGTGGGGTGGCAGAGGGGTAACTGAGAAGTAGGATATCATGGGTTGCAGCCTTGGTGGAGGAGGTAACCAAGAAGTGGGATATAATTTGAGATTAATGGAATGATTAATAAAAATTTTAAAAAAAGTTAACCTTGCTGGATTTGACAATCACCCAACAGGAGACTACTCCCTGAGGAAGGCTGGTAAAGCCATTCTAAAGTGATGGGTAAATAAATGAGCCCCTTGATGAAACAATGTACATATCCTTGTAGAAGCTCCTGTCATGGAGGTATTAGAATCCCAAACATCACAGTGATCAAAACATGTAACATGTCTCCCTGCCTCTAGAACCCATGATCAGAAACTCAGCACCACATGTGTTGTGCTGGCTTTGCTTAGGAATTAAACACTGAACCCAAAAAGGAAATAATTCTGATGAAATATTGCTTTCCAAACCTTTGGTTTCATTTTATTAGGAAGACCAAATAAATACTATTGTTTAGAATATGCTTTTTTAACTCAGTAATTTCTTATCATAATTATATCTTTTAAAAGAAGACAAATCCTATTGGCATTGGTAAGAGCTGAGCCAAATGTGGGGGTTGCTTTTCTTCCTTATTAGTCTTGGTGGTTTCTTTATGTTTTCTTTTTTATTGTATATTTTATTTATTTGCATATCAGACGTCATCCCCTTTCCCCATCACTCCCTGAGAAACCCCCCCCATGCTATCCCCTTCCTCCTTTTTGCTTTTAAACCATTTTAATTACATGCAAGTATTAAGGTCAGTTCTAGGTTGAGGAACTAGCAATACGATAAATGCAAGTAGTCAAGGAACAAGCAAGACAATAAACACAAATAGTCAAAGAACAAGCAAGGCAATAAACAGAGACCTATGATCACTCACGTGATCACTGTTTCTAAGGGATTATCAGGATAACCAAAATATCTGAGCCTACTTCCCTATACTAGCCCAAAGTCATTTTCATGTCTGAAGCCTACTTCTTTGTTCTAGCCTAAGATTTATATTCCTGCCTGAAATTATTTCTTTGATGTAGCCTAAGGTTTAGATTCCTGCCTGACATTACTTCTTTGTTCTAGCCTAATGTCAGACTCCTGCCTGAAGCCCACCTCCTTGTCCTGGGCCAATGTCATATTCCTACCAAGCAGCCCATTTCCTTGTCCTTAGTGTCAGATTCTTGCCAAGCAACCCCAAGCAAGAGCCCCCAAAAGCTCTCTGCCTCTCCCCCTTTTTATTTCATAAACAAGACTGGGCCTGTCTTAGATCATTCTACCAAGAATGCCTTCCTTATCCATTGTGGAATATGCATTATCAAAAGCAATGCATTTCTGTCTTAGATAAGGCTCTGTGCAGAATCTTATCCACTTTGACTTGCCAGCCTATTAAATTAATAACTCTGTCTGGAGATTCTATATTTTTTCTGAATCTCACATCTCTTTTAAGAATTCTATAATTGTGGAAATACAAAACTACAGGAAAGAACATAAAATGTGTATTAGGCAGAAAGAGAGCCCAGGTTGTAGGTCTCCATCACTACCTTCCCCTCTCCAAGCTCAGAGAAAACCCTGGAAAGTGAGGAGGAGGACTTGTGGAAACCAGAGGAACACTTGGAGAAAACAGCAGGACCCATGAAGACTCACAGAGATTGAAGCAAAAATTGCAGAGCCTATATAGATCTGCCTTAAGCCTTCTACAAATATATTGTGGTTGTTTAGCTTTGGGGTCTTGTGGGACTCCTAACAGTGGAAGACACACCCTCAGGGAATCTCTGATTCTTTTGCCTGTTCTTGGGACCCTTTTCCTCCTACTCAGTTGCCTCATCAAGCCTTAATGTGAGTTTTTGTGTCTGGTCTTATTGTATTGTGTTGTGCTGTGTTCATCTGATGTCCCCTGGGAGGCCTACAGATTTCCCCAGCACACAACCTATCAGGATAGGTGCTTGCTGCATAGACAGAGCTGGCACAATGGAACCCACAGACTGTGAACTGAGAGCTCCAAAACTCATGTATTTTGGTGACAGAAAGCTAATTAATGTATTGTTTTTTGTGATTCACAATTAAATAGTAAGTTTAGTGAGTGAGAGTGAGGAGTCAGCTCTCTCTGGACATGCAGCTTATTTTATACACATCACAGCACACTGCATTCTCCTACTAGTGAAAGCTGCTCTGGTACGGGTTTGGCACATTGCCTCCCAGGATAAAGCATTTGCCTGGCTCATACAAGACTCTCAGCTAGATCTCCAGTATAGAAGCATCAAACAGTACCAGGCTGGTCCTATAGTGAGTTGCTATCCAATTGTATACCACGGGTCCTAGGAAACACAAGCAAATGCCTTTTCACAAATTGATTAATGCTTGGGGATCTGACATGGAACATGGCCTTAGTAGCACACAATCATTAGAAACAAAGCATCAGATATAAATCCCTTTAAGAGAAGTAAAAGATGGGTAAATTCTGTGTAAACTGAGAATTGCTCTTATCCAATCATTTTGTGGGGAAAGGATGAGGCAGGTTAAATTAGCAGGAAAACAAAAAATCCAAGAGAACAGTTAATAAACCAGGAAGGAAGGTCTGCAAGCACTGAAAACAGGTTTCCATAGTCCAGAATTTCATCCAGCTTTATCCCCATCTTCTATGGTTTTAGAGGTCACCTTGCCACTGTAGGAGGCAGATCCATAACCATTGTGAGCAGAATGATTTTACCTGGTTGCAGAAGGAGGGAGGCAGCCTCTTCAATAATTTCCCATTGTCTAAACTCTAGATAGCTTTAAATAAAGAGTCTGCCCTTATTCTTCAGCCCACATACTCATTTTCAACTTATACCTCATAATCTTGACACATTTCATTTGGTTTTAAGTTCTTTGGATCTCTCTTCAGCATTAGTTAATTTTTTAATTGCCAAGAAAAGTTCTTGAAAACTATTAGGGGTATTATGATATGGAACAATTAAGCTTCAACATATATACTGACTTTCATATAATTTTGAAACCTGTCATAAAGTCTTAACTTTTTTAAATACTCCACTACTTTCATGAACCTTCTATAAAAGCCGCTCGTCACAGCCATTTAGAAAGAAATATGACATTAAAAGGAGGTAAATTTTCCAAGCATTGTACTGTGATTTAGTTGCAATCTCCCATTAAGTCTAAATCTGTCTTCTAACTTGTGTAAAGGAGTCATGATTTATTTGAGCCTGAGGGGAAGGTCTATTAAAACAATAACTTGAAAATATTCTTCATGGCTAATATGTCACTCATCACAGAAATGAGGGCAGTAATTCCACAGAAGGCTGTGGGTCTGTCTATGACTCAAGTTGTTGAGCAATGCAAGCGACAAAGTACATCTGACACTCACATACAAAATCACCCACTCCCCTGGAGTATCGAACAACTGGAGAATACTTGGCAACAGCTGGCTAAAAGATTGTCACAACCTGTGCCTGATTCAGGACCTGAGTTATTGTCACAGATAAACCATCTTTAAAAAAAGAAAAGATTTGATGCAGAAGAGATGACTCAGTAGGAAAAACACTGGCTGGACAAGCATGGGAATGTGATTTCCATCCCCCAGAACACAGGTAAATGACTGGGTACAGTGATACATCTGCAGAATCAGAGCTGGGAGGCAGAGACACAAGAACCCAGCCATGAGTACATTCCAGGCTCAGTAAGAGACTGTATCAAAATTGAGAGAGGGTGACTGAGGAAGACATCTGACCATACAAATGATATCATATGTGTTCACAAGCACATGTAGAAAGAGAGAGAGAGAGAGAGAGAGAGAGAGAGAGAGAGAGAGAGAGAGAGAGCTTGCAGGCAATAAGTGAGGAAAATAGACAATTTTAATTATCTTTAAAATGTCCAGCAAACCAGGCATGCTACAAATACCTGCAAATCCAGTACTTTGGAAGCAGAGGCAGTAGGATCCCTGGAAGTTTGAAGCTAAGCCTGGTCCATGTAGAAAGTTCCAGGCCAGCAGGTACCACACAACAAGTAAGATCTTTTCTCAATTAAACAAAATAACCAAAAACATGTATCTGAGTTGCTAGATGCCTTTCTTAGGGCTACCATTGCTGTGATGAAAGACCATGTCCAAAAGCAACTTGGGAGGAAAGGGTTTATTTCAGCTTACACTTCTAGGTGACAATTCGTCACTGAGGGAAGTCAAGACAGGACCTCAAACAGGGCAGGAACTTGGAAGCAGGAGCTGATGTAGAGACCATGGAAGAGTGCACTGTGGGAACAACCCACAGTGGGCTGGGCCCTCTACCATTGATCACTAACTGAGGAAATACTTTACAAATGGAGCTTATGGAAGCATTTTCTCAACTGAGGTTCCTACCTTTCAGATGGTCTAGCTCGTGTCAACTTGATATAAAATTAGCTAGAATATGGACTCCCAGTGGAGGGATAAGGACACCAACCTACGCACAAAACTTTTGACCCAAACATTGTCCTGTCTAAAAGAAATACAAGGACAAAGATAGAACAGAGACTGAAGGAATGGCCAACCAATAACTGGCCCAACTCAAGACCCAGGCAAACACCAATCCCTGACACTATTAATGATACTTTGCTATGCTTGCAGATAGGAGCCTAGAAAAACTGTTCTTTGAGAGGATCCACCAAACATCTGACTGAAACAGATGCAGAGACCCACAGCCAACATTAGATGAAGCCCAGAAAGTCTTGTGGGGAGTCAGGGAAAGGATTGAGGGACCCAAATTGGATAGGGACTCCACAGGAAGAGCAACAGAGTCAACTAACCTGGACTCTTAGGGCTCTCTGACACTGAACCACCAACCAAAGAACAAGCATAGACTGGACCTAGCCCTACCTGTCCGGCACATATGTAGCAGATGTGCAGCATGGTCCTCATGCAGATTCCCCCAACAACTGGAGCAGGGGCTGTCCCTGAATTTGTTCCCTGCCTATGGATCCCATCCCTCTAACTGAGCCACTTTGTCTGGCCTAGGTAAGAGAGGATGCACCTAGTCCTGCAGTGACTGATATACAGGGTTGGGGAGATAATACCCAGGGAGCTCCCCCTTCTCAGAGAAGAAGAAGGGGACAGAGGAGTGGGTGAGGTGCTGCAAGAGTGGGTACTGGGAGGACAGGTGGGCTGATACTGAGATTTAAAGTGAACTGGTTTTTAATCCAAAAAACAAAACAAACAAATAAAAAACCTAGCCAGTTAACCATTTAAATTAAAAGGATGCCAAGCCATAAGAGTTAAAAAAAAAAAAAAACAAGAAGGCCTAGAAGACATGCAGAATATGATCAGAGCAATCCTCAGGAAGACTCTATTCACAGGCAGCTCTAGGCTGCTTCGTGTTGGCAGCTGAATCTAACTGGGCAGTTTCTTCTCATTCATCGCGCTTTCTGGTCTGGTGCAGTGTGTGTTGCTATTATTTGTATTTTCTACTGCTTTCCAGAGACCCACTGGCTCCTGCTTCTTTTTTTTTTTTTTTAATCTCTCTAGTCATCTCTCTGATCAGTTTCCTCATGTCTTCTAACTAGTTCCTCTCATTTCTGCCAGTTCCCACGTTTTCACAGGAAGCCTTTTGTAATCACAGTACCACCTCTCCCTTCGTGATCTAACCTACCTTTTCACCAGGAATGCTTCAAACCCCCACCTCCCAGAGTCTCCAGAAGTACAGAACTTCAAAGCTATCTGATGTTTTACAGCTTCTCACACACTGTACCAGGGCTGCCTTCCCATTCCATTTAATCTCTCTCTCTCTCCTCTCTCTCTCTCTCTCTCTCCTCTCTCTCCTCTCTCTCTCTCTCTCTCTCTCTCATTCATATATATATACAGTGAGACACCAAAAATCATGGGTTCTATTGTGCATCCAGTCTGCTTCTCATAATCATCACTCCAACATGAGACAAGGCACTCCTTATTTGTCAAATGGATTGATGAAATAGCCTCTTACTGTTCTTCTGGCCAGCAATTTATCACTTTCATGGGGAGCATTTACAAATATGATCCTAAAAGCAATCACTGACCCTGCCTACATGGACATCTCTATTATTCTATCCCAGCTGCCCTCTATGACGTTCAAGCCCCTTAAACATGCATGCAAAACTTTGAGAGTCAACTCCGGTGGAGTTCATCCTTTAACACTCCTAAAGCAAGGTATTGGTATTATTTACCCTCTCTGGGATCTCAATCCCTCCCCTGAAACCTCTATTTGTCAGGTGCTCATTACTTTATGCCCAATGAGCAAACTTCCCTACCTCACAGAAATCTCTGGTCACTACATAACACCTCTTTCCTGTGGATTTCTGACCGATCAGCTCCATTTCAAACTAGTGGCCTCCAGCAAGAAGACTTCAGTATGTCTCCTCTCAGCTTTCTGCTCTTCTAACTCATCTTATAAAACTCATCTCAGTATATGACTTCTTCACTTCTGTTCCAGGGGTCATTCAGAAATAATCAAAATAGCTCATACTAGCAATACATACCACTATGATCAATAAGAAATTAGTAAGGAGGATGATAGAATATTTTCTACAGCTTTATAAAAGAGATTTTTTTTTTTTACTACTTTACATAGGTGAGTCCTCTTAAAGAAAGACCTTGTCTTGATCAGTTAAAACTTTGATCCCAAAAATCAAGACAGCATGGTCTGGGTTCTCCTTACCGGCATTTAGTATACAATTATCACATCAAATCTCATTTGTCAGTCTTTTCACATGAGTTTCTAATTGATTGACTGAAATAGAGAATTATTAAATTGTAGCAGAAAGCTATGTTCACTTTTTGATTCTCTGGTATGAACTGGAAAGGTATTGTTCCTTGAATAAAACAGCAATTAACATGGAGAGAACAAGGGTTGGCTTATTTCATTTGTTTTTTAGTCTTCTTATGATCTCTAGTGAATGCCATCTAGAACGCATGAGGGCAACTGGAGATTTAGGGAGAGATACTCCCTATACTCCCAAATACTACCAATAGCCCACTCTTAAAACAATGAGCAAGAATGAGCCATCACTACCAAAAGAGGGTATTCCCATTAGAGCCTTCTCTGGGATGGACCAGAGTTGAAAGTCAATACACTCATATTCTACCCCATGGCTGGCTCATCCAGTCCCTGACATCTGCACTTGTGTAGATTTCCACAAGAACCATTTCTTATTCAAGAGATGTCAAGAGTTCAACACACACACACACACACACACACACACACACACACACACACTCCAGAACATGAATTCTGAATCATCTCCAAAGGAAAGGTGGTTTGCTTTTCTCTAGCCAACATCAGTGGTGGAGTCTTATTTTCACACTTGGTCAGTCATTGGTCACATAGTTCGTTGTGAAAGGCACAATTGCAGTCTGCTTTTGATCTATTGACAAAGATCCTTTATGTGAACAAACATCAGTCAGGCTCCTGAACCTTTCCCTAGGCCCATCTTACAAAATCTAGTTTGAACAATAGTACCCTGCCAGTTTGGCTTAGAAAGAAACCTGAAAAATGAAACCCTGGTCCCTCACCTTCTGCCAGCTCTTGCACCTCCAACTTTGGCCTTACCATCCCCAGAGAGCCTTAGCAAAGGGCCTGTTAGAACCCTGACAGCCCCTGATGTTTCCTCCCAGTAACTTTCTGGTTACTGATTCCCACCCTGCTCCTTGATGGTAAGTCCCCAATTCCATAATGTCTGTTCAGGGATCAGCCCAATCTCTCCACTGAAACATCCCACTGCCGTGGGCCCTGTCCCTCCCTCCGTAGCCCTGAATAAAATCTGCCTTGCTGTGCTTTAGCCAGGATCATTGAATTTTTTTTTCTTTGACAATATCTAAACTAAGGTGCAGGGAAAGGAGGGGAAAATGAGCCAACACACATGTTAAAGGAGGAAGAGGAGGAAATCATTTATTTGACTCATATTTGACTCTGACTGCATTAATTTATGATTTTTGGAAACTTTTTGGGAGGAAGGATTTCAAGAATTCATAGGATCATTCTTTAAAAGTAGCATAGAGGGTAGATGTGCGATGCTACTAGGCTAGCTCTCTCAGATCACAAATATAGACATGAATCAAGGTATCAGTACTTTCTGGTTACTTTATTTATTTTATTTATTTATTTTTTTTAGGTTCTTCGAGACAGGGTTTCTCTGTGTAGCCCTGGCTGTCCTGGAACTCACTCTGTAGACCAGGCTGGCCTCGAACTCAGAAATCCACCTGCCTCTGCCTCCCAAGTGCTGGGATTAAAGGCGTGAGCCACTACCGCCCAGCTCTGGCTACTTTAAATCTGTCATTTCATGTATCCTTTTTTAAAATTTATATATATATATAATTACTTTCTTCAGACACAGCAGAAAAGGGCATTGGATCGCATTACAGATGGTTGTGAGCCACCATGTGGTTGCTGGGAATTGAACTCAGAACCTCTGGAAGAGCAGTCAGTGTTTTTAACTGCTGAGCTATCTCTCTAGTCCTCATGTATTCTTTTAAAAAGTGCAGGATAATGATATTTTCAGTTTGGAAAATAAGGATCAGCAAACTTAAGTAAATTCTCTAAGGGTACACAGCTTTCTTTAAAAAAAAAAAAAAAACCTACCAAGATTTAATCCAGATTTTTCTGGATCTCAAGAATCCATTGTGCTAGCTTTTTCTCACAGAGGCACTGTGCAGTTACATGACTGTCTTCTGTAGCAATGGGGGGGAGGGCAGTGAGGTCTCCTGACTCCCAGCCTCATAGACTTTCCACTGTAAATGATGCTGCAGTTTCTATTGTTCTTAACTGAAGACAAATGACACTGTAAATTAAATTACCTTGTTCATTCACTGTGGTGAATATCTCTTCCTTTTGCCTCCCTAGCACAGTTCTTCTCACCTTCTCTCCAGCCTCACTTGATATCCCATCATCCCAGAATCACTGTTATACTGAACTGTCACGAGCCAGCTTTCCAAATCCTATCCTTCTCTTTTGTCTGTATTATGCACTTTGGAATGACTGTATATCCTTCTGGAGTATACTGTAATATTAAGCTCTAGTTCTTTCCTTTAAAAAAAATCTAACTAATTTAAAGAAAATGTTAACTAATAATAGTCTAATCCTTTAGTGTATTCCACCCACTCACGCTGACATCACTGCATGTTACTAGCTGTCAATATCTACATGCTAATAGCCATATCAGTCATATTAATCCAAAGGATTCAGCTAGAGGGAATTTTACTCTTCCAGTTAGAGGGAAACTTTAATGCTCTGTGTGTGTGTGTTGTGTGTGTGTGTGTGTGGTTACATGTGTTTATACATCGGTGTATACATCTGTGTGTACATATGTGTGTACATCTGTGTATACATCTGTGTGTACATATGTGTATACATGTGTTTGTGCATCTGTGTATACATCTGTGTGTACATATGTGTATACATGTGTTTGTGCATCTGTGTATACATCTGTGTGTACATGTGTGTGTACATGTGTGTGTGCACATATGCAGAAAAGTATGAGAGAGGTCAAAGGTGTCTGCATCAATTATTCCTTACCTCATTTTTCAGATAGGCTTCCGTACTAAACTTGCAGAAGGCCATTTTAGCTAGATGGCTTACAAATAGTTCCCAGTAATCCTGTTGTCTCTGTTACTCCTGCTCTGGGATTACAATATGCACCACCATGTCTTGCTCATTTTTTAAAAACATAGATGTTAGCAATCTGACTAGGTCCCTCATGCTTACAACTTGTAGGCTTTTTAAATCAGCAATTTTAGAGTTAAACCATACTTTCTCACTGTGAACCTGGCTACCATAATAAAATATTTTGTCAATGCATATTTATGGAGCACCTATGATGCACTCAGCATTTTAGTAGAACTTAGAAGGCATGAAAAGCGAAGAACAAAATATTTCAGACATCATTCCTCACCTTATATGGCCTTCACAACATTCATGAACTTAGAGAAAAATAACATTCATAACCTAGTAGGAATATGCTCTTTGCAGCTGACTCAGACAGAGACTCACAGCCAAACAGTGGATGAAGCTTGGGGACTCTTATAAAAGAATAGGGGGAAAGGATTGTGGGCCCCAAACAGGATAGGAACTCTATAGGAAGACCAACAGAGTCAACTAACTTGAACCCTTGGGGCTCTCAGAGACTGAACCACCAATGAAAGAACACACACAGGCTCAACCTACCCTCCATTCCTGTGCACATATGTAACAGATGGGTAGCTTGGTCTTCATACGGGTCCTAAACAACTGGAGTGGGGGTGATCCCTAAAGTTTTACGTGGGATATGCTCTTCTAGCTGAGCTGCCTTGTCTGGCCTCAGTGGAAGAGGATGTGCCTAGACTTGATGTGCCAAGATGTGGAGATATCACCCAGAGAGGAAGAGTGGGGATGAGTGGAAAGACTGTGGGAGGAGGTTACCAGGAGGGAGAAGGATGTAAAGTAAATAAGTTTTTAAAAAATTAGTCAATTTTTAAAAAAGAAAGCTATTCTTTGGTGTACACCTAAAAGGACCTCAATCAAATTCAACACTTCTTCCTCTTCCAATGAAAACCAGCCCTCTTGCATCAGGAAAACATGTGTGCTTGCTTCAGTTACTGAGTATAATCCTCCCACTAACCAAGACACATCACTGCTGAGCTTTATCCGATAACCAGTTGATTCTGTCAGTGGTAGCATTCTAGCTGAGCCCTGCCTGGGAGCCCTCTCAGCCTTCCCTAGAAGTCTACATTCTTAGCTTTTGGTGGACATATCTCACTCTTCCTGCTGGCCTCTGAATTTCTAGAAATTCAAGACTAGCTTTCAATATGAATATTGCCAATATGCTTTGACAATAGGCAGTAACTAGGCATTGCTTTACATTCAGGGACAAAGACAAAGTGGGCCAGTCGTGAGCTAAGCCTTAAGAAAGGGGAAAAATGTAAAGGTAAGACTGAAAAGGTCTTGTTCAAGGAAGAGGGAATCTTGGAATCAGACTAATTTTTAAATGGTATTTATAGGGAAAAGAGTTTTCCAGTTTGGTTGGGTCTCATGGTATCTGGAAACAGTCTTCCCTGCCTTCTAGCTTATAGATAAAATGCCTTCAGAATTATTTTCCTTAAATACAACATTTTAACTTAATAGGTCTTACATTTGTAATTTAGATGAGTACCCAGCAAGAGCCTGAGAGAGCCACTAGATTACAGATGAGCTGACAAGCTGTGAAATCCACCACCTCTTACACTGTTCAAGGTTAGGGGAAGAAAAGAAAGGGAAACAAGATCCTCCTAGAAATGGAGCCCAGTGCATTATCTGGCAGGCAGAGAGTTAGTATAGCCCAGTAGACGAAACACTAAGAGGAGAATGATAAAAATCACCATCAAAACTGTCAAAGCCTTAACACAGGCATGAAAAGTATACACCACTAAGTGTAACAATGGAGTATGACTTCAAGTGCCACATGGTTTTCTCTAATTTTTCTTTTGTTGTTCTGTTCAGCGGGTTTTTTTGTGATTGTTGTAATTGTTTTGTTGTGCTGTTTTCTTTTGTGGCAATGGAGATGTAAACTAGATGTGTGTAAATCCTAAACAATCACTCTACCCCTGGAATATATCCCCAGTCTTAGTTACAGTAGGAATACAAGGAATATTTCTGAAATATTTTTAAAACTTCTGTACATACTGTGTTTATTACATGTACATTTCTTCTGATATTTTGAAGAAAATGCATAAAGAAGAAAAGTTTTATAACCACTTGGAAACACATCTGAATAGAAGCACACACATGCTCCATCAGCAGTTCTTGTGAATTTCTGTTCTGACTGAAAATGGAGACATGTACAAAAAAGAAAACAGTTTGCTGCCCTCACAGGGTTTGTATTCTGGTGGAGAAAGACAAGCAATAACTGAATCAGTAAGAACAATGTGTGGTTATTAGAAGGCAGTAGTAGTGTGGAATTAAATCAGAGGGGGTTCATATGTAGGGATAGGAGTGGGAGAGTATTAAATAGAATAAAATGAGGAAGTCATCGCAGAGAGAGTGACATTAAAACAGAAGAGAGTTGGAGGCACCGAGTGAAAACCGATTCAGACAGAGGAAACAGTAACTGAAAAAAAAAAAAAAAAACCCTAAGGAGAAAAATAATCAAATAGTATAAGGACTCACCAGTCAGGAGCCACCAGTGTTCATGTGAAGCCTATGGCTCTGACCAATGAAACTTACAGAAGAAAGAGGTTATATGAGGCTTACAACTTCAGAGTATAAGTCCATGACTACCACGATAGGGAGTGTGGCAGCAAGCAGGCAGGCATGGTGCTGAGAATTTGCATTTTGATTCACAGGCAAGAGAGCTAACTAGGAATCATATGGGTTTTTGAAAACTCAAAGCCCACCCCCAGTGACACCCCCTCTCCAACAAGGCCATACTTCCTAGTGCTCCTCCAAATAGTTCCTCCAACTGGAGACCAAGTACTAAAGTACAGTTGTCTGAGAGGGCCATTCTCACTCACCATTTGTGATGCTTGAATGAAATGAATAGAACAAAACAGGAAGTTGCACAGATAAGGGAGTACGTAATTTAGATACAGAGTGATTCTATAGGTGAATATCAAAATGTAAAGTCATCTTCATAGAGGAGGAAACAAGGCATTATCTAAGATGAAACACTAGCATTCCTGCTAGCAGAGTCAGAGCCACTCAGGAGTCTGTTTGAGGCCCGCAGAGAGTAGAGCCAAGCAGTGGGGGGAAAGGAAGTTTTGACTATGCCTTGGAAAGGCCTCTGCACGTCCTCTGCACAGGGTTCTACAGAGTGCCTGTGAGCAGCACGGCCACGGCACTACCCCAAACAGTGCAAGAGTGCTGTGATAGCATGAGCACTCACAGATAGTGCATATGCATATGATGGGCATGGCTGTTATCTTTGATAGTTCCTAAAAAGTTTCCAGAGGACCAGAAAGACAATCTGACCTGGAGGGTTCTGTGTGTGTGTGTGTCTGTGTGTGTGTGTGTGTGTGTGTGTGTGTGTGTGTGTGTGTGTGCAGTGTGTGTGTGCAGTGTGCAATATGAGAGATATACATTCAGATATAAATGTATAGGTATCTCTGTGTGTAAGCAGTATATGAGGTATATGTTCAGATATAGATATGTAGATATCTGTGTGTGCATGTAAGCAGTATGTGAGAGAGATATTCAGATATAGATATATAGCGGAGTGTAAATGTGTATGTGTGTTTATCACATACTCCCAGAACTTCTAAGAGGACAGTACTTCCCAGTACTCTGTGAATTAGGAAAGCAAGACCTCAGCAGACAGCAAATCTGTGAACACCTTGATTTCGGATTTCCTAACTTCAAGAACTAGAAAAATAAACTTGTGCTTTATAAGCATCTTTGTTCCTAGATTTTTAATCACAGCAGCCCAAACAGACTAGGACATCTAACCTAAGAACCTGAAGGACCTGCGGTTTGACACAAGTAAGACATCTTAATTCTTTGAAACTTTAGGAAAATTTTGCCCTCAACAAATACTGCCCTGGGGCTGGAGAGACGGTTCAGCAGTTAAGAGCATTGGCTGCTCTTCTAGAGGTCCTGAGTTCAATTCCCAGCAACCACTTGGTGGCTCATAGCTATCTGTAAGGAGACCTGATGCCTTCTTTGATGTGTCTGAAGACAGTAACAGTGTACTCATATAAATAAAATATTTTTTTTAAGAAAGAAAGAAACACTGCCCGTACAGTCAGTTATCAAATTATACTCTCCTAGTATGTTCTGCTGAACAATACAATGTACATTTAAGTGTAATATTCTAACCCTACTATAATAAGATTTGTTTGTTTGTTTGTTTTGAGACAGGATTTCACTATGTAGTCCTGAATGCCCTAAAACTCTATGTACATCAGACTGGCCTTTTAAATCACAGAAATCACCCTGCCTCTGCATCCCACGTGCTGAGATTAAAGGTGAAAACTACCACACCTGGCCTTATATATTTTTAAGATGGAGGAAAAAGTATCAAATGTTACATTTCATTACAGTGTATTAAAGATAGGCTGTCTAAAATCCATTAAATATATACTTCAACTCTCCTTCACCTCAGGAAGTGGGAAAACACAAACGAGAAGCTTTGCCTCACTAAAAATATCTATGACAGATTGCAAGTCCATAATAAAAGGAAACTGTCATTAATAATAGCCAGGAAAACTCTTTCAAAGCCCCCTGAACTAATACAGAAGACTATGACTTGCCTGGAAGTGGCACGTAGCAGGACTTCGGTTCTCCTGCGAGCCTCCTGCAATCAGGTTAGATTCAATTTTATTCCGCAGGAAAGCGGTGTCACAGATAATGATGTTATCAATCTCAAGAAAGCATAGAACTGTTGGATCTGGATATCATAATCCTGCTAAATTAGTGGTTTGTTACTAATTTGCTACCGTGCTAATTTTATCAAGGTACAAACACCAGGCATAACAATCCACCTGCCTTCACTAGGATTAAAAGCCAGGCGTTTTCTTCCGCAACACTGCCACCTCCTGCTCAGTGCAGACTTAACTTTTATCTCCATGCTGTCCCGCGATAAGAGACTTCACCTTGGATTCACTGGAACTGTGATATGTGCTGATAGGCTACGTAAGAAAGCCTAATCCACATTCAGACAGAAAGTGCGATCAGGAGTCTACTCGCTTGCCAAATATCCTGCTACTGTGTGGCTCAGAAGTGATTGGTTCTGTCTGGAACTCTTGCCCTGGTACAACCCTTATTAAATCAGAGAACACAGAACTTCCATCAAGAGCTTACCTATCATTTCCTCCACACGTGACACTAGATTATGTTATTCAATATTTTTGCTTGTTTGCATTACTTATTTTAAACTATAAGAAAACTATACTTTTCATTTTCAAAAGACATGTACTTGTTCTGAGTATGTCTAGCTCAGAAAAGCATATAGTAACTTTTTTTTCCATTACTGTTTTCTTCTGTTATGAAACTGCTTTTCAAATTGAGTTTAATATAATCTTAATGGGAAAGTATTAGAAAAAAACAAATGAGAGAAAATTCATCATAAGTATATATCAAACTTCTGTAAGAATTGTGTTATAAAGACTAATGTTTGGCAAAAACACATATATATTTAAAGTAGGCGATTTAAAGCTAAAAACCTTGCCTTTGGCAGGTTGTGTAAGCTTTATTTGCCCTGGTGGGGTGTAAATAAGATTAACATTTTTATTATAAACTCCACATCGTTGTGATGCATCATACTTCTAGCCTCCTGCTTCTTTATATTTTGTTAGGAATTTCCATGTCTATCTCATGAGCCACATTGATATGTACTTTCCTTTTCTCGTAATATCTGGGTTTCACATTTGATGAATATCAGCTTTGTGTTGTGGGTTTGACCTTTTGTTTACTAGAAATCTCTTTTTTTTTTGTAAAGTTGAGTTTATTTCTTTTATATATATCTATATTATGGATTTTGCCAACAGAACTACCTGAGGTGGGTTTTTTTTAATGAGGTTTACATTTTTTAATTCAAAGGCTTTTGTAAATACTAATCATTTTAATTGTATTTTGGGTTCATTTTGGTAATTTGTTATCTTTCAAGGATCTGGTCGCAGCATCTAAACCAATGGTTCTCAACCTGTGGGTGTCGACTCCTTTAGGGGTCACAAATCGGATATTTACACTATGATTCATAGCAGTAGCAAATTACAGTTATGAAGTACCAACTAAATAACTTTATAATTGGGGGTCACTGTAACATGAGGAACTGTATTGAGTGACCCGTCACAGCATTAGGAAGGTTAAGATGCTGTCCTGTATCACAGCGTAAAGCTGGTAACATGCGGTACTCTAAAAGTCAGCAGGATCTGCACTGATTCTCTGTTGGTTGATTTTTCAAATTTATTTATTTATTTACATCCCAAATGCTGCCCACTCCCAGTACCCTCATCCCAGACTCCCTTTCCCCATCCTCCCTCACCTTTTCCTCTGAAAGGGTGCCTCCCCAGGCATTTCCCCACCCTGGTGCATCAAGTCTCTACAGGGCTAGGCGATCCTCTCCCACTGAGACAAGGCAGCCCTGTTGTAAAACTGATTCCACAGACAGGCTTTAGGGACAGTCTCTGGTCCAGTTGTTTGGGACCCACTTGGAGACTAAGCTGTATATCTGCTACATATTTGCCAGGGCTCTCCATCTGGCCTGTGTCTGCTCTTTGGTTGGTGGCTCAGTCTCTGGGAGCTCCCAGGGCTCCATGTTAGTTGGCTCTGTTGGTCTGCCAGTGGAGTTACTATCCCCCTTCAGGACTTTCAGTCCTCCCAATAAAAGTCCTGACCTTCGTCCAATGTTTAGCTGTACCTGTGTCTGTTTCAGTCAGGGGCTGGATAGAGTCTCTCAGAGGGCAGTTAAGCTAGGCTCCTGTCTGCAAGCATAACAGAGTATCATTAATAGTGTCAGGGTGCTTGCCCATGGGATGGACAAGTTGGGCCAGTTATTGGTTTGCCATTCCTCGAGTCTCTGCTCAGTCTTTGTCTTTGTATTTCTTTTAGACAGGACAAAGTTTGGGTCAAAAGTTTTGTAAGTAGGTTGGTGTCCTTATTCCTCCATTATGAGTCTTGTCTGGCTAAAGGAGGTCCTTATCTCTCCACTGGGAATCCTGCCTGGCTACAGGAGGTAGCCTTTGCAGGTTCCACTGTTAGGCACCTCAGCTAAGGCCACCTGAATTGACTCCTGGTATCCTCCCCCATCCCAGGTCTGTGGGATATTTCTTCCACCCCTAACCCTAGCCCCTACCAGCTACATTTCCATTTATTCTCCTGTCCCTCTGGCCCTCTTTCCTGTCTCTCCCCACACCTGATCCTCACACACCCCCATTCTCTTTTCCCTTCCCTCCCACACCCAGTTCCCTCCATCCCTCTGCCTCCTGTGACTATTTGATTTGTTCGTTGATTCCTTATCTTTATCTTGTGTTTAGCCAGATGTCTATCAGCATTATTTGTATTTTCAAAGAACCAGTTTTGGGGTTTTATTGACTTTATATGTTTGTCTGATTTTAATTTCATTTATGTCCTGCCTTTAGTATCTCTTTACATTTATCTCGAATTCTTCTTTCTCTGACTTCTAATGGTAGAAGCCCAGATAACTGAATTGAAAAAACTCTTTTATTAGAACCATTTAAAATGTAAATAGATGCCAATATGGTGTCACACACTTTTAATTCCAGCACTCGGGAGGCAGAGACAAGTGGATCTTTAAGTTGAGGCAGCCTGGTCTACAGAGCAAGCTCCAGAACAGCCAGCACTACACAGAGAAACTCTGTCTCAAAAATAAATAATAATAAATAAATAAATAAATAAGTAAATGGCTCTCTGAGCCCTATTTTAGTTACATTCTGCAGATTTTGATATTGTATTTTCCTCTCTTTGCTTATTGCTCCTGTGAGTCATTCATTGACTGACTGGCATTGTTTATCAATGTGTTGGGTTTTTTTCTGGATTCTGAAGTATTTCTTTGTTTGTTGACAGCTTTATTATATTGTGATCATAGAATAAATTCTGTATAATATAGGACTTTTGAAAATAGCTAAGAATTGCCTTTTCGAGTGTCATATGCTTGATCTTAGAGAATGCTCCATGTGAGCTTGATACGAAAGCATTTTCTGCTATTGTTTAGCTAAAATGTCTTCTAAGACCATAAAGACCCATTAGTTTTAATAGATCTTTATGCATGTCAAGATATAAATTTATTTTTAGTTTAAATTTTGGTTTACTAACATTGAGGTCATTAGACTTGCCCTAGGATGTTATCAAATTAGAGATGAGTATCATTTCCAGAAAAACTCATCGTTCCGAAATGTTATGATCCAAATAGAAACCTTAAAAATATAGATCACAAGTCTTTTATAAAGAGGCAATTATAATTGGTTCTAGGGCTAGTGAGATTGCTTAATAAGTAAAGGAATGTGCCACCAAGTCCAAAGACCTGAGTTCAACCTATGTGATATACATGGTGGAAAGAGAGAACTAATTCCTGTAAATTGTCTTTGGATCTCACACTGTACTGTAGCACCCACAGTCATCCACCCACACACATACTTGCAGACACAAAATAAATAAAGTAATAAAAATTAGCTCTAAAATTTAAGATTACTAAAATTAAAAGGTAAAACTAAGAGTTAATCATACTTCCAGAAAGCACAATAAAACTTTACTTGTATAGTGGACAAACGCATCAAGTCTTTTACACTTACTCCTATTTAATCTACATTACCTAAAACTAAGGTTCTGTGTCCCAAAGCTGTTGGATTATTATGATATTTAGTTTCCATATTTCTTCTTTCCTTTTTTATTACATCATATCATAAATTCTACTGGTAAATAAGAATTCCTAAGTACTGAACTGCTCTGAGAGATCCTCCTGGAAGAACATCCTCAACTCTCACTCACAGGGTGGCCGCTTTACCTACATCCCCGCCCGCTTCAACCCTACATATCAACAATCATGGCTGCAAAACACAGACATATCTGCAAGTACTTACGTTCCTCTCCTTCTGTACTCAAAGCCAAGGCCTTTGAGCATTCTGACAGCCTGAGTTATACTTTTCCACCTCCTCCCCTCTCGCTAGTCATCCCCAACTGCACCTGCTGGAATAGTGAAACTGTCTTAAACATTTGAAGAAATAAGTACTGAGGAATAGAAATTGTCAGAGATGAGCAGGTTAAATAGAGGCGTGTTGCTAAAAGCTATGGACTTCGAATGTGAAGAGAAGAAACATGCTTGGAATCGAACACTTGATCTTTCATTTAGAAATTCTATTACATTGGGCAATTATAAAGCCAACTTTCTCCCCTATATAGTGAGTACTCTAAATGTTTCCTGGGTGTATAGGGTATACTTCATGATGCACAGTAGGTGTGTGAGTCCTCTCTAGCTACCTTCTAACTCAACAGATGCCATTTGTTGTTTATTAAGAGCATTTGAAGTAACTAGTTAATCTTACAAATTATGAAAATAGTATCAGAAGGTTAAATATATTTCCCAGACAGACTCAAGCAAAGTGGGGAAAAAAACAGCATTTTTGAAGAATAATCTGGCCTCTACAGCACACAATCCGAAGCCCTTTACTCATCATGTTCTTTCAATAGCCAGATTACTTACTGCACAACCCATACTTATCATGTCGGCACAGCTGAAGGCAGCCAGCAAGTTAAAGAAGGCTGGACAGGGCAAGAATGATAGTAAGAACTATGAAGTATTTACTCCTAGAACCTTAATTGCCTTATAATCAAACAAGTTGCATCCTAAAGAGTCATTACTAAATTTATGTGTGAAAATCTCCACAGATTCTTCCTTTGTGGTTAGCTCTACTTATATGATTGCTTCTAAGGGCAAGTTCATCATACTGAGCTGATCACACCTTTTCCTCCGTCACATAAGATGAGGACACATTTTGACAGCTAACTGTTCATCAGTAGAAATGTGACTGACTTCAACTAGCAACTTTAAAGAAGCTCAGTACAAGATCCTGTGTGGTAACACGCGCTAGTCCTTCACCATCTGCTCTTTCACAGCCCAAGAAAATGAGAGTGGAGTGGACACATCTCTAAAACTCCAAGATCTTTTACCACGGAAATGATTGCTTGCTGTTGGGAATCAGTGTGTCCTGACAAAAAAAAAGTGTTTGTGCTAATTAAGACAAACTTCATAAAAAGGGAAATTATCAATTTCAAGCTATCGGAATATAGTCAAATTCACTTAACACGAAAACTCTAGTGAACATTGTTCATTTCCTGATGTTGAAGAACATCAGAATCATGTACTTGCAAGTCATTGGTATGAACAGCAGGGGTCATTAGTTTAGATATTAAAATATGAAAGAAATATAAGAAATTAGAGATTCTTCATAAAACACAGTGTGACTCATGATGCCCACATTGCCAGCAGCCCCTCTAAACAAAAAGCTCCAGGGTCACAGCTTTTATGTGTTGACAAGCCCAAGGCAGACTGTTCCAAAGTTAGGGCAGCCCTTGCTGATTGGACCAAGGTGATGCTTGGCACACAGAAGCCAATCCACAAGCTAACCACTACTCTACAATGTGCTTTTAACATGAAAAAAAAAAATCAACTGCTACCTGAAAACTTTAAACTTGTTATATAGTATGTGGATCTACAAACTTAGAGATAGAAATAGAGATTGGAGATAGATATAGAGATAAAGATAGAGATTAGAGAAAGAGATAGAAATTAGATGAGATGGAGATGAAAGAGATGATCAGAAAATGTTTGTAGAAGAGTGTGGGATAAAATTTCTGAGTAAATCCAAACTATAGGCAAGCAGAAGGCATACAAGCAGAGAAAAGGGTGGGGAGGGTGGGGAATGGGGGTGGGGAGTAGGAGTTGGGCCGTGAGGGGATAAGGAGCATCGCACTGGATGTGGGAGTCCACACTGGAGAAGTAACAACTCAAAAGCAATGCCTAGATCTGCCTTGGGCTCTAAGCTGTCATCTAGCTCTCAGGTCTGGGCCCCTCTCCTCCCCACGTGTTACTGAAGATAAACTGGCTGAGTTTAACCCTTATCCCCAATCAAATCAGCAAAATAAGAACAAAGATATTGATCTGACAGCCACTTCCTCAGCATTTTAACGTCTTGGACAGGACATGAACAACTTACCAATATTATTGATTCTTTCATGATTAAACCGAAGTAACAGTTTGTTTTAATTATCAATTTTTGTGATTTCATTTTAAACAGAATGGAGGGACTCCATGACTCCACTTTCAGGTGAAGAGCAAACTAAAACCAGAGTTACAGCATTTAGGGTAGGAATCAAGGCTGAATACCAGGAAACCAAAGTCAGTTTCACAAACACAGGAACCTTGAGTACTATTATTATTGCCACTTAAAAAGTTTTGAGTACCATTTGTCTCAGACCCACGGGAAAACAAAATTCACATTGCTTCATAAAAATGTGTTACATTTATTACTGCTCAATTTAGCTACAACATAGAAATGGAGAGATCTAACTCAGTTGCCTCCAGGAACACTATTCAAATCAACAAGTCTGAGTAGAAAAAAAAATAATCAATATAGTAGAAGGAAATTGTGACAGAGAAAGAAAGAGCAATTGGGAAAAGTTATTCTAGGAAGCTACTAAGATCCAAATTCTGGTAGAAATATATTCCAGATTCCACAAGGAAAAGAAGTCCTGGGTAGGGAGCATGGGATCAGACTTCGGAAAACAGGAAGGCCAAAGAATGAAGAAGACATAATACATCTGCACTTTATATCTTCTTGGATTTCTTTTGAAAGGGTAAGTCTGTGTATCCTTCAGTTCTGTGTTATAATTTGACCAGGAAAAGAAATTAAGTGGTGGTCAGTGTGTTGTTCCTGAAACCCTGTGTGCTCGTGTTAAATTGTGACAGCCCTTCCATGCCTGCCTCTGGTCTGCCTGAGACCCTGTGACCACACTACATTATTCCCTCTGCTAATTTCTGCTACAGAGGCTCGTGTGTGGCTCTCATTTCTTTGGTTTGGGTTTGCTCTTCTAGAGCAAAGGTATGCTTTGTGTTTGTGTATTGGTAACAACTAAAAACAGCTCAATGTATGCAGATCCCTTGTGCCTAAGTTTATGTGACTTTAGCACTCCAACTTACATTTAAGTTCATGCTCACCCCCTCCCTACAATAGATCCCACCCACCCCACCTATCACCAGATCCCAGCTCAGTTAGAAAAAAATGGTCATAGAAATTAAACATTGTCTGTAGGGGATTCTCCTGATTGCATTAATTCAGGTGGGAAGACCCACTTACTGTAGGTGGTACCCTGCCTGAGCAGGGCATCTGGATCATATGAGTGGGAAAGTGAGCTGATTACCAGCCAGAAGGCATTCATGCTTTACTTTCTTGAGGGGCTGAAAAGACCCAAGATCAGTAAAGAAATTCTAAGTCTGACTCTCTTTGCTCTGGTGACTGTGCATGTAATGTGCAAAGTTGTTTCAGGTTCCCAACTCCCTGACTTCCTCACAGTGATAGACTGGAACCTGAGACTATGACCCGAATACGTCCTCTCTCCCCTAAGTTGCTTTGTCAGGAATTTTATCGCAGCATCAGAGAAGAACTTGAAGCCCCTATTACCTCACCCTCTGTGGTGGTTTGATATGCTTACCCAGGGAGTGGCACTATTTGGACGTGTGGCCTTGTTGGAGGAAGTGTGTCACTGTGGGCATGAGCTTAAGACCTTCATCCTAGCTGCCTGGAAGCCAGTCTGCTAGCAACCTTTAGATGAAGATGTAGAACTCTCAACTCTGCCTGCACCATGCCTGCCTGGATGCTGTCATGTTCCCGCCTTGATAATAATGGACTGAACCTCTGAAACTGTAAACCAGCCCCAATTAAATGTTTTCCTTTATACGAAAAAATAAAAGAAATTAGGCATGATGATACATACCAAATGAGGACACCACAGTCTGTAAAGATTCATTATCACACTCTTCCCTTTATGGTTATTCTGGGGGAATGTGTTCCATTCCCTAGTTGGTGCACCAGCAGTTTATCCTTTGAGACTTACAAGTTGAGGATAGATGCATTGGAGTGATGTATTTAAGGGGGACTTCAAGATCTTCTTGGGAATCTATGCAATATTTTCTTAATTCCAAGAAGAAAAAGTTAACTTTTTTTAAGCTTTTTTTACACTGAATAGAAATATTTCAATAACACATTTGTTTTTGAAAAGTCAGGAATTTTGCCACAGTTACAGACACTGTTTATATAAAAATGAGTCCAAACAGGAAAAGTGTCAAGTGTGCATATCATGTAAAATGTTCAAAGTTTTCATAATCTATTATAAAGTTTAAAAAATGACAGTGTAAATAAAATGTTTAATAGAAAAACTGAATGCATTTGGAGGAAGTCAATTAAATTAAAGTGATTTTAGTACATTCTGCATTCTCCTTGCTTCCAGGCGAAATAATAATCCAAGACTGGCCCTTATTCATTCCTTTGAGAGCCATAAAGAACAATGACTGGAATGACTTTGAGAGAAAGGGAGGAGGACTTGACAGCCAGCAGGGAGGAGGACCTGACAGCCAGCAGGGAGGAAGACCTGACAGCCAGCAGAGAGGAGGACCTAACAGCCAGCAGGGAGGATGGATACTGCTGGGAAGAAAGAATTCAAAGACAAAAAGGGAGGAGGTGTGACCAAGATGTAAAGTGAATAAATAAATAAATAAATTAGTGAAAAAGAAAAGAAAAGTAAATCCTCAGGGAAAAAAGTAAAAATGTAGCTGAAAAAACATAGAAACAAGCACAGAAGAATAGATGGGTCAGGGAAATACAAAATACTACGGTTTTGCATTCAAAACATAAAATACAATAGACATGATACTGGCCAGAAATAAGCAATGAAAAAAAACCACTCTGTGCTCCTACTGCCTATAAAGTGTTTGCACAATGAAATTCCATCTTGTTAGTATACTCCCTATTCCCAAAGCTACCATCATGAACAAACAATATCATATTCATCATGTGTATCACTTACCTTTAATTTCTAGGACTCCAAATTGCATTAAGCTAAAGAAAAACAGACTCTGAGTCTATCTAATGGAGAATCAGAAGCATTGCCTTCAAAGTCAGCTGAGCAGAATTACAACGTTGAAAAAAATGGAGCAATATTAAATCTGTAGTACTCTTATTTATCAGTAAATAAAAAGGAGTTTGTTACCAGTTATACTGGTTGGTGCACACCTTTATGACAGCATTCAACAGACAGAGGATACTATCTCTGTGTCCTTTGGTTAGCCTGGCTAAGGGTTTATCTATCTTGTTGATTTTCTCAACGACCCAGCTCCTGGTTTTGTTGATATGTTGCATAGTTCTTTTTTTTCTACTTGGTTGATTTCAGCCCTGAGTTTGATTATTTCTTGCCATCTACTCCTCTTGGATGTATTTGCTTCATTTTGTTCTAGAGCTTCTAGGTGTGCTGTCAAGTTTTTAGTGTATGCTCTCTCTAGCTTCTTTTTGTAGGCATTTAGAGCTATGAGTTTTCCTCTTAGCACTGCTTTCGTGGAGTCCCACAAGTTTTGGTATGATGTGTCCTCATTTTCATTAAATTCTAAAAAGTCTTTAATTTCTTTATTTCTTCCTTGATCAAGTCATCATTGAGTAGAGCGTTTTTCAGTTTCCATGTGCATATGGTCTTTCCATTGTTTTTGTCATTATTGAAGATCAGTCTTAGTCCATGGTAATCTGATAGGATGCAAGGGATTATTTCAATATTCTTGTATCTGTTGAGGCCTGTTTTGCTACCAATTATATGGTCTATTTTGGAGAAGGTAGCATGAAGTGCTGAGAAAAAGATATATTCTTTTGTTTTAGGATGAAATGTTCTATAGATATCTGTTAAATCCATTTGGTTCATAACTTCTATCAGTTTCACTGTGTCTCTGTTTAGTTTCTGTTTCCATTGCTGAGAGTGGGGTGTTAAAATCTCCCACTATTATTGTGTGAGGTGCAATATGTGCTTTGAGCTTTTTCTTTTATGTATGTGGGTTCCCTTGCATTTGGAGCATAGATGTTCAGAATTGAGAGTTCATCTTGGTAGATTTTTCCTTTGATAAGTATGAAGTGTCCTTCCTTATCTTTTGTAATTACTTTTGGTTGAAAGTCGATTTTATTTGATATTAGAATGGCTACTTCAGCTTGTTTCTTGGGAGCATTTGCTTAGAAAATTGTTTTTCATCCTTTTACTCTGAGGTTGTGTCTGTCTTTGTCACTGGTGCACATTTCCTGTATGCAGCAAAATTCTGGGTCCTGTTTATGTATCCAGTCTGTTAGTCTACATCTTTTTATTGGGGAATTGAGTTCATTGATGTTAAGAGATACTAAGGAAAAATGATTGTTACTTCCTGTTATTTTTGCTATTATTTGTTGAATTATGTTTGTGTAGCTATCTTCTTTTGGGGTTGTTGGAAGATTACTTCCGTGCTTTTCTAGGTTGTAGTTTCCCTCCTTGAAGTGCTTATCCTTTGAAGTGCTGAGTTTGTGGGAAGATATTGTGTAAATTTGGTTTTGTCGTGGAATATCTTGTTTTTTCCATCTATGGTAATTGAGAATTTTGCTGGGTATAGTAGCCTGGGCTGGCATTTGTGTTCCCTTAGGGTCTATATGACATCTGTCCAGGATCTTCTGGCTTTTATAGTCTCTGGTGAGAAGTCTGGTGTAATTCTGATAGGTCTGCCTTTATATATTACTTTACTTTTTTCCCTTACTGCTTTTAGTATATTCTCTTTGTTTTGTGTATTTTATGTTTTGATTATTATGTGATGGGAGAAATATCTTTTCTGGTCTAGTCTATTTGGGTTCTCTAGGCTTCTTGTATGTTCATGGACATCTCTTTCTTTAAGTTAGGAAGTTTTCCTCTACAATTTTGTTGAAGATATTTATTGGCCCTTTAAATTGGGAATTTTCACTCTCTTCTATATCTATTATCCTTAGGTTTGGTCTTCTCATTGTGCCCTGAATTTCCTGGATGTTTGGGTTAGGAACTTTTTGCATTTTGGAATTTCTTTGACAGTTGTGTCAAATGTTTTCTATGGTATCTTCTGCACCTGAGATTCTCTCTTCTATCTCTCGTATTCTGTTGGTGATGCTTGCATCTATGACTCCTGATTTCTTTCCTAGGTTTTCTATCTCCAGGGTAGTCTCCCTTTGAGATTTCTTTATTGTTTCCACTCCATTTTTAGATCCTGGATAGTTTTGTTTAATTCCTTCACCTTTTTGGTTGTATTTTCTTGCAGTTCTTTAAGGGATTTTTGTGTTTCCTCTTTCAAGGCTTCTACCTGTTTATCTTTGTTCTCCTGTATTTATTTATTTATTTATTTATTTATTTATTTATTTATTTATTTAATGTATGTGAGTACTCTGTCGCTGTGTTCAAACACACCAGAAGAGGGCATCAGATACCATTGCAGATGGTTGTGAGCCACCATGTGGTTGCTGGGAATTGAACTCAGGACCTCTGGAAGAGCAGAGGGTGCTCTTAACAACTGAGCCATCTCTCCAGCCCTCTTCTGTATTTCTCTAAGGGAGTTATTTATGTCCTTCTTAAATTCCTCCATCATCATCACAAGAAGTGATTTTAATTCTGAATCCTGCTTTTCCAGTGTGATGGGGTGTCAAGGGCTTGCTATGGTGGGAGAACTGGGTTCTGACGATGTCAAGTAACTTTGGTTTCTGTTACTTATGTTCTTGCTCTTGCCTTTCACCATCTGGTTAACTCTAGTGCTACCTGCACTCACTGTGTCTGACTGGAGCCTGTCTTTCCAGTTATCTTGCTTGTGTCAGAACTCCTCAGAGTCCAGATGTCTCTGTGATCCTGTGATCCTGGTTGGAAGAATGATGGGATTCAGGCTGCCTCTGGGATCCTGAAATCCTGCTGCTTTGAGTGCAGTGGTTCCTTCTCTGCTCTGAGTGTACTGGTTCCTCTATGATGGCTCAGGATATGGTGTCTTCACCAGCTTGGTGTCTACCCCAGCCAAAGGGACCAAGCAAGGGCAAAGTTCACTTTATTTAAGTGTCTTTTGCTAGGTACTCTGTCAAAACAATGAGGAACGAAACTAACAGCCCAATAAACTAGGATAACCCTCCTTCAGGGAGGCCCGTTATCAGCAAAGCAGCAAGTAGTTAAGGCAGTACTGGCTTCGCTGATCCTTTTGTCCGGGGATGAAGCAAAGACAAGAGGACATGGCTAAGTTCTGTACTAATGTAGTGTGTTTAGGGAATTGAGCAAGCAAACTAATCAAATGTTGAAAGACAATGACAAAGAGTAGTTTCATGGCAAGGGAAATAAATATTCTACAAATAAAAGGTTTCTTTTTATTTTCTAACTAAAAAACAATTCATAAACTTTCATATGAAAAACATTATTAAAGAAATTGATGATTTTGTATGATTCCATCAGTTTGATAAAAGACATACAGAGAAAGGACCTGGATTCTCTCTGTATGCTTGAGAGGCATTGGGTACATAGGTAAGGACATGGGAACATGGAGGCTGGAATCTTGCCCTGGCATTACAAGCTCAGGCCACCTGCCCTGTCAGTTACCTGGGTGCTGCTGACAGAACTCAGGTTCTCATACTCGCATGGCAGTCACACACATAACTGACTGAGATATCTCCCCACCCCACAAGGACCTGGATTCTTTGTAGTCCATCTCTGTAATGTCAGAAAAGGCAAAGCCACCAATGGCCAACTTCATAAGAGGACAACGAGTCTCACCTGTTCTAGCTGACCAGTTGAGAGTAGTATAAAATTTAGAGGGACATCAAATTGCCCATTAAATATTATATATCACTGCAACCTGAAAATTGACCACAAAAATAAAGTAGAATAGGAATGTTGTCCCAGGGCCAGGCGGTGGTGGCGCACGCCTTTAATCCCAGCACTTGGGAGGCAGAGGCAGGCGGATTTCTGAGTTCGAGGCCAGCCTGGTCTACAGAGTGAGTTCCAGGACAGCCAGGACCAGACAAACCCTGTCTCGAAAAACCAAAAAAAAAAAAAAAAAAAAAAGGAATGTTGTCCCAACCATGTGCTCAGGTATCCTCCATGTTGACTGCATGGTGGGACACCATCCATCCACACCACTTAAATGAAGAGATGTACATCAGAAGTTCTTCATAATCAACAAGTCATTTGTAAAATAATGTCTCTGAGAAAAATGATGCTAAGAATCTAATTTACAAGGGAATTTGATAAGCTGTTTCTCATATACAAACAGTCCTCACCCGGAACTTTATGGCTAGCTGATCCTCATCACAGAGAAAAGAAAACAAAGGTACAGATGTGAAACATGAGACAGTTAGATGAAAATTTTTAAGTAATTCTCATGACAGCAGCTGATAAACCTTACATGGGATTTGTATGAGAAATTGCACAATATCCTTTTAAGGAGGTATTTTTTAAAAAATAAACTGTATCCTATTCTGCTTTGAATAATTCTATCAAATTTCTGTCAGCCATCAGATAAGAACCTTCCCATAAAAAGATTACAAAAAAATTGTTTAAATAAATCTCTTACAAGGAAGAAAGTTATTATAAATCAAGTACTTGGCGAAGTAAACTTTTCATTGTACAATGTTTTACCTTAAATTATACACCCACATTTTAAAGAAAAGATCAGCATTAATGCTTTTAAAACAACTAATGCCTCACAGAAAAAAATACATAATTTCAGAAACCATCTACCCACAAGTCATTCTCTTTTGTTACTTCTTTGTGTTCTTAACTACTTGTTAATATTTTCATAAACACGGGGCCTTACTTTCAGGAAAGCAGACACTCCATCGGTGTTTATAATGCTTCATAGTTGAGAATATACTGAACAAGAAGCACAGCCATGTTTCTAAGGAGCCTGGGCTCTGAAGGCATAGGGATTCTAAGGCTAACACTGCACAGGCACGTGCTCCAGCCTTCCTTTACCTGAGGAACAGAGAGCTTCCTTCTAAGGTGCAGCAGTGGAGTGCTGATGTGTTCGCAGGTATCAGGAAGCCTCCTTCTGAAGGGCGCCTGCCCTGGCTGGCTTAAAGAGCGAGAGTAGGTTGCTAAGGTCTCTAAACGCATGATGTACTCTGGACTGTGGGTGGGGTTTTTTGTTTTGTTTTGTTTTGTTGGTTGGTTGGTTGGTTGGTTGGTTGGTTGGTTGGTTGGTTTTTAGCAGATATTCAGAGCAGCTGCCTTGACTACGAAATGTGACTTCATAATACACATATTTTGGTCTTCACATCAGTAACTGTCTTCTGGGTCTAACTCTGCTTGTTCAATAAGCTACTGATACAGGTACATATACAAACTATCAGAACTCCTTGAAGCTTAGAACTGCCATAATGAACATGTTAAATTTAATAAAATATTCAATCAATCCAGATCCAACCATCACGCCAAAGGTCAATTGCAAGGCACTCAAACAATAAAATTCAGATATTTATTAATTTATTTGTTTATTTATTTATTTATTTACATTCCAAACACTGTCAACCCTCCCTTTCCCCCCTCCCAGAGTCCTTCCTCCATCCTCCTTCCCCTTCGTATCCCCCCACACTGGTACATTAAGACTCTGCAGTTAGGCTGTGGCTAGACAAGGCAGTCCTAAGTGCTGGGAGCCTGGACCAGCCCGTATACACTCTTTGGTTGGTGGCTTAGTCTCTGAGAGCTGCTAAGGGTCCAGTTTACTTGATTCTATTGGTCTTCTTGTGGCATTTCTATCCCTTTCAGGTCCTTTAAGCCTTCTCCCAATTCTCCCAAAAGAATCACCAACCTCTCTCCAATGTTTGGCTATAAATATCTTCATCTATTTCAGTCAGCTGTTCGGTAGAGCCTCTCTAGGCTCCTGTCTACAAGCATAACAGAATATCATTAATAGTGTAAGGGAGTGGTGCTTGCCCCTTGCCAGAGGGATAGGTCTCAGCTTCGGCTGGTTATCGGTTGGCCATTCCTCAGTCTCTGTTCCATCTTTGTCCTTGGATTGCTTTTAGACAGAATTTTAGATGAATTTTAGGTCAAAAGTTTTGTAGGTAGGTTGGTGTCCTTATCCCTCCACTGCAGATCTGCCTGGCTACAATAGGTAGCCTCTTCTGGTTTCATGTCCCCACTGTTAGGTGCCTAGGTTAAGGATACCTCCAATGATTCCTGGGAGCCTAGTATCTGATCTCTGGGGCCTCCTAGAGATTACCCCCACCCCATTCCCATCTCCTGGTATCTGCAGATTTCCATTAACTCTCCTGTCCCTCTGGCCCTCTCTATGTCTCTCCCCACATCTGATCCTGACCCCCTATTCCCTTCTCCATCCCCTTTACCACCCAGTCCCCTTCCTTTCTTTTCCTTCTATGACTATGTTATTCCTCACTCCCTTCTAAGTGAGATTGAAGCATCCACATTTGGGCCTTCCTTCTTGTTTAACTTCCTAGATTTATGGGGTATATAATGGGTATTATGTACTTTGTGGCTAATATCCACTTATCAGTGAGTATATACCATGCTTGTCCTTTTGAGTCTGGGTTACTGTTGTATTTAATCTCAATCTGCGATTTATATTCAGCTTTGATCACTCAGTTCCCAAATAAAAAAACACACAACCTTTATTTTTGTAATAAGCCTTAATCAGCAATAGAACTGGGCAGATATCTACACTCTAAGCTATTAGGATATAATTTCCCATCAATAACCCCAAGTTATAACTTGCTATCTGGCTACTGTTAACTCCAGTTGGCCAGCCTTCATGGCCATGTTTTGAAGATTCACCTACTTCATGGTGGCTTCCTCCTCTCTCCACCTTCTTCTCCTTCCCTTGTTCTACTCAGACCCAAGCCCAGGAACACTATACCCCATCTATGTCTCTTCTGCCCAGCTTTTGGCTGTTAGTATTTTTATTTAACTACTAGTTTTAAATTAAGGAGCAAGGTCATATTGTATGTATGGAATCTCTAATCCCTTGGAATAACCAGGTCTTGGGGGAACATATTTACAATACATACAATTACAATACATAACAAAAGACCAAGCCTCAACAATTCCCCTTTTTAGTCCAATAAAAGGCTCTTTTTCTCTCAGACATAAATTAAATACAATTATAACAATTATGAAAACTGTAAAGCATGATATACATTTATAACATACAATCTATTTACATTTGGCAATTTAGATGAAGTATCCTATTATCTATCCTATCTTGTACTTAAATTATTTTCTATTCTAACTTGTATTACTAAGCTAAATACATCTCCTCAGACCTATAATATCTTCTTAAATCCTAAACAATTTAAACTTATAGTAAAATTATGACTATCTAATATTCAACACCAACAGGGACCTGAGAAGGAATACATATTACCTGAGTATGCAAGAAGTATAGTGATGCAGCTTCCAAAAATTATATGACAGACTGCTGACTGCCTGGACAGTCTCCAATATTCGTTACAACATTAAAGAATCTATCTTCAGTCTTTTGGGCCAGAATATCTGTTAAACCTCATATGAAATAGGAATTGTGAAGGACTTAGTTACTCTGTCTTGACAGAACTTGGCAGTCAAATATCCTGCATTCATTTGTCCTTTTTGGACAGCACTTTGTCTGCAGATGAATTTAGGACTTTTTTTTTTTGGGGGGGGGGTCCGGTGGCTTGCCACACTGGAAGCAACTCCATATGGAGGTTTTGATGCTCATAATTTTCTTTTTTTTTTTTAATTAGTAACATTTTTAAAAATGTTAATCAAAGGCTTTATAAGTTTGGTAATGCTTAATAACAAGATGCCCATACAATCAGAGGTGTAACCCAATACCCAACCTAGATATACCAACTACCTTTGACTGGCAGAGACATGTGAACATCCGCCTCCATGTTCCTCTCTCTCTCCCTCTCCCTCCCATCTCCTAGCTCCTCCTCTCCTTCTTCTCTTCCTTTCCTTATTCTTACCACCTTATCTCCTCTTACATATCACCCTTCCTGTTAAAATTTAAAACAAAAATTTCTCTCAAAACACAATTAGAGCATAACTATACCAATTTGTATAGACCTAATACCCAGTTTTGTTGACTAACCAGAACCTCTGTCATCTCTCCTAACTAAAAACTTAGTTCTGAACCTGGCTTTTTTCTTGGCTTTAGAATGAATGTCAGCTGAAAATCATCCTCTCAAATCTTTTCTCTCAAAGTAAATAGCCGGGATTGGCTATGAGACTATAAGTCTTCAACCCCATTAGAAATCCAGAATGACTGAATTAACTGAAATTATGGGAAGCACAAAGCATAGCTTCTAAAACTTAGCCAATTTATAGAGACCGCTAAACACCTGGACAGTCCCTATACTACAAAATGTTGGAGCATCTGATCTTCAGCCTTCTGGCCCAGGATCATCTGACAGATCTAGTAATGCAGAATTATTAAGGGATGATTATTCTGTCTTGGCAGATATAATCAGTCAACTATTCTGCAAGTGTGTCCTTTTCAGGACAGTAATTTGTCTGTAGATGAAAAGAGGCAATTCTTGCCTAATAGCTGTCTTACCACAACTGGAGTAACTCCAAAGATGCTCAACTTCTTCTTAGAATCCAAGACAGGGAACCTGTCAGGAGCAGACAGGTCCCTAATCAAAATGAACATTAATACAGAAATGTTTGTAACATCAATAATGTGGACTTCTGACGTTTTGAAAACCAACTATCCATGTAAGGCAATCTGGACTGCTGTCTGTTAACTCCTCCCAGCTATTTCTAAATCAAATATAGAAAACACCCTAACAATAAACTCAGAGCCATGAATTTGCTATAGGCCCTTAACTCACAGGCTAATCATCTCAAATCAGTTTAAAAGTTAAAGAAGGACTGGGTCTAAGCCTAGTATTCCTAAATGTGTTAGCTAAGCACAATGCCTACGAGAGTAACAATATTAATCTCACTTTTATATCAATAAGAAACTCGTACCAATGAAAACCTTAAATTTGAAATCAAAGTAAATTTTGTACCATTTAAGAAATTATAACTTCAGCTTAATAACAATTATACAGATTCCTACCAATAGGTTATGGCTATGCAATAAATCCTAGCTATTCCTCCCTGTTCCAACAAAACCATTACTTTTCCCTAGAAAGACAGCCCAATATTAACCACCTCAGTCTCAAGCCCAGGGAATAGGGGCGACGATTCTTCATTAACTTCTTCAAGCTGATTACGGGTGTTGAGATATTAGAAGAGGGGGGTGAAGAGTAAATTGATAAGCCTCTGATGGCTGTGTCTTCACTGCATCCAGCTGAAATTCCAGGACATCAGAGGTTTGAGCAGGTCTTCTCAGCTTGCTTGATGAGTAGATACACCAAAGCAGTGTATTCTGCAATATACAATTCCCAAAACAAATTTTAATATCAAGATAATTTTTTGTTTGAATTCTGGAATCTAGTCTTCTGGCAGCCTGTCTCTGTCATGTCTAATCCATATAATTCTGGGAGTTTCTATGAGGATGTGCTCCCACCATCCTCCCATTCCCTCCTCCCTGCTCTCGAATTCCCCAACACTAGGAAATCCAAACTTCCAGGCACCAAAGCCTCCTCTTCCACTGATGCCTGACAAGGCCTACTACCCTCAACTACCTATACAGGTGGAGCCATGAGTCCCTCCCTTTGTGTTCTCAGCCTGGAGGTTTTAGAATGGCTACTCCAGCTTGTTTCTTAGGACCATTTGCTTGAAAAATTGTTTTCCAGCCTTTTACTCTAAGGTAGTGTTTGTCTTTGTCATTGAGGTGGGTTTCCTGTATGCAGCAAAATGCTGGGTCCTGTTTACATATCCAGTCTGTTATGCTATGTCTTTTTATTGGGGAATTGGGTCCATTGATGTTAAGAGATATTTAGGAATAATCATTGTTGCTTCCTGTTATTTTTGTTATTAGAGGTGGAATTATCTTTATGTGGCTATCTTCTTTTGGATTTGTTGGAAGAGGATTACTTTCTTGCTCTTTCTAGGGCATAATTTCCCTCCTTGTATTGGAGCTTTCCTACTATTATCCTTTGTAATGCTGAGTTTGTGGAAAGATATTGTGTAAATTTGGTTTTGTCATGGAATATCTAGGTTTTTCCATCTATGGTAATTGAGAGTTTTGCTGGGTATAGTAGCCTGGGCTGGCATTTGTGTTCTCTTATGGTCTGTATCACATCTGTCCAGGATCTTCTGGCTTTTATAGTCTCTGGTGAGATGTCTGGTGTAATTCTGATAGGTCTGCCTTTTATGTGTTACTTGGCCTTTTTCCCTTACTGCTTTTAATATTCTTTCTTTGTTTTGTGCATTTGGTGTTTTGATTATTATGTGACTGGAGGTATTTCTTTTCTGGTCTAGTCTATTTGGCATTTCTGTAGGCTTCTTGTATGCTTATGAGCATCTCATTCTTTAGGTTAGGGATGTTTTCCTCTATAATTTTGTTGAAGATGTTTACTGGCCCTTTAAGTTGGGAATTTTCACTCTCTTCTATATCTATTTTCCTTAGGTTTGGTCTTCTCATTGTGTCCTGGATTTCCTGGATGTTTTGTGTTAAGAACTTTTTGCATTTTGGAATTTCTTTGACAGTTGTGTCAAATGTTTTCTGTGGTATCTTCTGCACCTGAGATTCTCTCTTCTATCTCTTGTATTCTGTTGGTGATACTTGCATCTATGACTCCTGATTTCTTTCCTAGGTTTTCTATCTCCAGGGTAGTCTCCCATTGTGATTTCTTTATTGTTTCTACTTCCATTTTTATGTCCTGGATGGCTTTGTTCAATTCCTTCACCTGTTTGGTTGTGTTCTCTTGTAATTCTTTAAGGGATTTTTGTGTTTCCTCTTTAAGAGTTTCTATATGTTTACCTGTGTTCTCCTCAAATTCTTTGAGAGTGTTATTTATGTCCTTCTTAAAATCTTCTATCATCAACACTAGAAGTGATTTTGAATCTGAATCTTGCTTTCCTGGTGAGATGGGGAATTCAGGACTTTCTAGTGTGGGAGAACTAGGTTCTGATGATGCCAAGTACCCTGGGTTGCTGATGTTTATGTTCTTGTGCTTGCCTTTCACCATCTGGATCTCCTTAGTGCTATCTGCCCTGTCTCTGACTGGAGCCTGTCTTTCCTTTTATCTTGGTTGTGTCAGAACTGTGTGTGGTCAGTGTTACTACTGGGGTTAGAGCTGAAGCCCAAGATCTTCTCAGTGCTCAGGCACAGACTGGAGGGAACCAGTGCTCTGGGCCAGGAGTGAATTCCTGGGTCTCAATGAGTCCCAGTTACTCCCTATTTGGGATGGGTGTTGCTGTCTTCTTACCTAAGATACTGCCAGGGTTAGAGTTTCTGGGAGCCCTGCCTCCTCTGGGTTTTTTAGGACTGGATGCAGAGCTGAAGCCCAAGATCTGCTCAGTGCTTGGGCCCAGACCAGAAGGACAAAAGATCTTTTAATAATGAAATAATTTTAAAGTCTATATTCTGTGGATCTCTGAGGCTTTGATACCATCTACCTATTTATAGCATATCTTAATTGTCAAACATTATTTTTACTTATTTACTCTCTTAATAATCTTGAAAACAATTTATTGTAATTAACTAAATTAGGATCTAATATGACCATATTAGTTTGACTACACAACTATTAATTTGCATTACTTTAATTATTTTGAACAGTTTATAATATCAGTTATTAAAAGGACTGGGTCTAAACCTTATATTTTCAAGTGATTTGCCTAGGCATAATACCTATATAAGAGCTGAAAGATGTAAACATACTGTAAAAAATTATTCTTAAATTTTTATCAATATACAAAGATTTATACCAATGAAAACCTTATATCTGTATCAGTATACAAAATTTTGTATCAATGTAAGAAAATAAAATTTCAATTCTTCATCATAATATTAAAATCTCTATCAATGTAAGATTATGGCTATAAAATGCTTTGGTTTAAAAACAGATTCAATAATCCACCCTTATTTATCTAATGTCTTATAATATTCTATATCCCTTCTTTTTCCTTTTAATCTCCTACCCTTTATCCAAGTAAGAAAGGATGGAGAGAGGAAAGGAAAGATAGAAATCCATGAATCTTAGCTTAGAGAAATGAGCTCTGATTGACAGATTGCTCAGATTGGTTTGGCCTGTAAGCATGTCTGTGAGGGATTGTCTTGATTTTTAATTGATGTGGGATTCAGCCCACTTTGGATGGCACCATTTCCTGGACAGGAAGTCCTGGAATGTATAGTAAATCTGAACAAGCATGATTTTACAAGCCAGCAAGCAACATTCCTAGATTCTTTGGTGATGGACTACAAGGTGGATGTGTAAGCCAAGTAAATCCTTTCCTCTCCAAAAAAAAAAAAAAAAAAGAAAGAAAGAAAAGAAATCCATGAATCTAAGCTTCCTATTTTGTTTCCTCCCTGTCCAATACCATAATTATTTGTAATCATACCCTAAAATGACAACATATCTATAATTCATAAAATGACCAAAACCATCCACTTCAACTTGAGGGACTGTGACTACTGTCTTCTTATAATTGCTTCCTGCTGAATGGGGGTAAAGAATTTCTGTTTGGGGGCCCAAAAGGAAACTGGAAAAATTTTTGAAAAAATTGGAAGTAATTCTTTTCTTCTTTCCTGTTAACACAAATATAGAGCCTCTCCTCCAACATAGCATACCTATGCTCCAGCAATTGAAAGCATTAAAAATATAGACAGGCCCAATTTAGCAGTTCCTTTTTTATTTAGGTATGCTCTATTTTGACCTCTTTCATAGAGGATTTATTATACCATCACAACCATAGAACTTATAACTTCCTTCATTTTGGTAATTTAAAAAATTATCATTTATTGGAACAGGGTTTCTCTGTATACCCCAGGCTGACTTTAATTTGCTCTGTAGACTTGGCTGGCCTCCAGCTAACAAGGAATCTGTCTGTCCATACATTTATCTCTCTAGTATTGAGATTAAAGGCCTGTATTTATTTATTTATTATCTATGTGCCCTTGAAAACATTTATATCAATTCCCATTTCTTTCTCCTTTCTTTGGAAATTAATATCTTTGATAATTTCAAATGATTAAAATACTAAAAATCTATTGTTATTATTATTATCTGTATAGCCTGGGTTGACCTGATTTTGTTCAGTAGATTAGGCTGGCCTCGAATTCACAAGAAACATATCTCCCAAGTATTTAGATCAAAGGCTTGTATTTATTTATTTTTTTTATTGGAAATGTTTTTTACATTTCAAATATTCTCTCTTTACCCCATTTCCCCCCTCCCTCCCAGGAACTCACTATCCCTTCCCCCATCCTCCTGCCTCCACGTTGGTGTACCCCCACCCACCCTCCCCCATACCTCACCTCCCCACACTCGAATACCCCCCCACCCACGATGTCCAGCCTTCATGGGACCAAGGATCACTTCTCCCACTTATATATAGCTCCCTTGCATATATAGCTGGAGCCATGGGTCCCTCCCTAAGTGCTCCCAGGCTGGTGGTTTAGACCCTGGGGGCTCTGGTTGGTTGGGATTGTTGCTTTCCTCATGGTGTCGCGAATCCTCTCAACTCCTTCAGCCTTTACTCTATCTTCTCCATTGGGAACCCCATGATCAGTTTAATGGTTAGCTGTGAGCTTCTGCCTCTGAGTATATCAGACTCTTGCAGACTTCTAAGGAGACAGCTATATCAGGCTCCTGTCAGCATGTACATCCTGACATCCACATCAACCTCTACCTTTGGGGACTGCACATAGGATGGATATCCAGGTGGAATGGTCTGTCTCTCCTTCAGTTTCTGTCCTGCACTGTGTCTCCATATTTGCACCCTTGAGTATTTTGTTACTCCTTCTAAGAAGGACTGAAGCCCCCCCTACTTGGTCATCATTCTTCATGAGCTTTATGTGGTCTGTGAGTTGAATCTTGGGTATTTCAGGCTTCTGGGCTAAAATCCAATAATCAGTGAGTGAATACCATGTATGTTCTTTTGTGATTGGGTTACTTCACTCAGGATGATATTTTCTAGTTCCATCCATTTATATAAGAATTTATCAAATTCATTGTTTTTAATAGCTGAGTAATATTCCATTGTATAAATGTACCACATTTTTTTGTATCCATTGCTCTGTTGAAGGGCATCTGGGTTCTTTCCAGTTTCTGGCTATTATAAATAAAGCTGCTATAAACATAGTGGAGCATATGTCCTTGTTATGTGTTAGAGCATCTTCTGGATATATACCCAGGAGTGGTATAGCTGGGTCCTCAGGTAGTGATATGTCCAATTTTCTAAGGAACCGCCAGACTGTTTTCCATAGTGGTTCCACCATCTTGCAATCCCACCAACAATGGAGGAGTGTTCCTCTTTCTCCATATCCTCGCCAGCATCTGCTATCACCTGAGTTTTTTATTTTAGCCATTCTGACTGGTGTGAGGTGGAATCTCAGGGTTGTTTTGATTTGCATTTCCCTGATGACCAAGGATGCTGAACATTTCTTTAGGTGCTTCTCGGCCATTCGCATTTCCTCAGTTGAGAATTCTTTGTTTAGCTCCTTACTCCATTTTTTAATAGGGTTATTTGGTTGTCTAGAGTCTAATTTCTTGAGTTCTTTGTATATATTGGATATTAGTCCTCTATCGGATGTGGGATTGGTAAAGATCTTTTCCCAATCTGTTGGTTGCCGTTTTGTCCTATTGACAGTGTCCTTTGCCTTACAGAAACTTTGCAATTTTATGAAGTCCCATTTATCAATTCTTGATCTTAGAGCATAGGCCATTGGTGTTCTGTTCAGGAACTTTTCCCCTGTGCCTAAGTATTCGAGGGTCTTCCCCACCTTCTCCTCTATTAGTTTCAGTGTGTCTGGTTTTATGTGAAGGTCCTTTATCCACTTGGACTTGAGCTTTGTACAAGGAGATAAGAATGGATCGATTTGCATTCTTCTGCATGTTGTCCTCCAGTTGAGCCAGCACCATTTGATGAAAATGCTGTCCTTGTTCCACTGGATGTTTTTAGCTCCTTTGTCAAAGATCAAATGACCATAGGTGTGTGGGTTCATTTCTGGGTCTTCAACTCTATTCCACTGATCTTCCTGCCTGTCTCTGTACCAATACCAGGCAGTTTTTATCACTACTGCTCTGTAGTACAGCTTGAGGTCAGGGATGGCAATTCCTCCAGAAGTTCTTTTATTGTTGAGAATCATTTTCACTATCCTGGGTTTTTTGTTATTCCAAATCAATTTGAGAATTTCTCTTTCTAGCTCTGTAAAGAATTGAGTTGGTATTTTAATGGGGATTGCATTGAATCTGTAGATTGCTTTTGGCAAGATGGCCATTTTTACCATATTAATCCTGCCAATCCATGAGCATGGGAGATCTTTCCATTTCCTGAGATCTTCTTCAATTTCTTTCTTCAGAGACTTGAAGTTCTTGTCATACAGATCTTTCACTTGCTTGGTTAGGTTCACCCCAAGGCATTTTATATTATTTGTGACTATTGTGAAGGGTGTCATTTCCCTAATTTCTTTTTCAGCCTGTTTATCGTTCACGTAGAGGAAGGCTACTGATTTGTTTGAGTTGATTTTATAACCTGCCACCTTGCTGAAGTCGTTTATCAGGTTTAGGAGTTCTCTGGTGGAGTTTTTGGGGTCACTTAAGTATACTATCATATCATCTGCAAATAGTGATATTTTGACTTCTTCCTTTCCTATTTGTATTCCTTTGACTTCTTTTTGTTGTCTAATTGCTCTGGCTAGGACTTCCAGTACTATATTGAATAGGTAGGGAGAGAGTGGGCAGCCTTGTCTAGTCCCTGATCTTAGTGGGAATGCTTCAAGTTTCTCTCCATTTAGTTTGATGTTGGCTATTGGTTTGCTGTATATTGCTTTTAGTATGTTTAGGTATGGGCCTTGAATTCTTGATCTTTCCAAGACTTTTACCATGAAGGGATGTTGAATTTTGTCAAATGCTTTCTCAGCATCTAATGAGATGATCATGTGGTTTTTTTCTTTGAGTTTGTTTATATAGTGGATTACATTGATGGATTTCCGAATATTGAACCATCCCTGCATTCCTGGGATAAAGCCCACTTGATCATGATGAATGATTGTTTTGATGTGTTCTTCGATTCAGTTTGCTAGAATTTTATTGAGTATTTTTGCATCAATATTCATAAGAGAGATTGATCTGAAGTTCTCTTTCTTTGTTGGGTCTTTGTGAAGTTTCGGTATGAGTGTGACTGTAGCTTCATAGAACGAATTGGGTAGTGTTCCTTCTGTTTCTATTTTGTGGAATAGTTTGAAGAGAATTGGTATTAGATCTTCCTTGAAGGTCTGATAGAATTCTGCACTAAAACCATCTGGTCCTGGGCTTTTTTTGGTGGGGAGACTTTTAATGACTGCTGCTATTTCTTTAGGGGTTATGGGACTGTTTAGATGGTTTATTTGCTCCTCATTTAACTTTGGTACCTGGTATCTGTCTAGAAAATTGTCCATTTCATCCAGATTTTCCAGTTTTGTTGAGTATAGGCCTTTGTAGTAGGATCTGATGATTTTTTTGAATTTTCTCAGTTTCTGTTGTTATGTCTCCCTTTTCAGATCTGATTTTATTAATTTGGGTACTGTCTCTGTGCCCTCTGGTTAATCTGGCTAAGGGTTTATCGATCTTGTTGATTTTCTCAAAGAACCTACTCCTGGTTTTGTTGATATTTTGTATAGTTCTTTCTGTTTCTACTTGGTTGATTTCAGCCCTGAGTTTGATTATTTCCTGCCATCTACTTCTCTGGGGTGTATTTGCTTCTTTTTGTTCTAGAGCTTTCAGGTGTGCTGTCAAGTTGTTAATGTGTGCTCTCTCCAATTTCTTTTTGTAGGCACTTAGAGCTATGAGTTTTCCTCTTAGCACTGCTTTCAAGGAGTCCCACAAGTTCTGGTATGATGTTTCCTCATTTTCATTAAATTCTAGAAAGTCTTTAATTTCTTTCTTTATTTCTTCCTTGACAAAGTCATCATTGAGTAGAGCATTGTTCAGTTTCCACATGGATGTTGGTTTTCCCTTGATTCTGTCATTATTAAAGACCAGCCTTAGTCCGTGGTGATCTGATAGGATGCAGGGGATTATTTCAATCTTTTTGTATCTGTTGAGGACTGTTTTGTGACCAATTATACGGTCTATTTTGGAGAAGGTACCATGAGGTGCTAAGAAAAAGGTATATTCTTTTACTTTAGGATGAAATGTTCTATAGATATCTGTTAAATCCATTTGGTCCATAACTTCTGTTAATTTCAGTGTGTCTTTGTTTAGTTTCTGTTTCCTCGATCTGTCCATTGGGGAGAGCGGGGTGTTAAAATCCTCCACTATTATTGTGTGAGGTGCAATGTGTGCTTTGAGCTTTAGTAAAGTTTCTTTTATGTATGTAGGTGCCCTTGCATTTGGAGCATAGATGTTCAGAATTGAGAGTTCATCTTGGTAGATTTTTCCTTTGATGAGTATGAAGTGTCCTTCCTTATCTTTTTTGATTACTTTTGGTTGAAAGTCGATTTTATTTGATATTAGAGTGGCCACTTCAGCTTGTTTCTTGGGACCATTTGCTTGGAAAATTGTTTTCCAGCCTTTTACTCTGAGGTAATGTCTGTCTTTGTCACTGAGGTGTGTTTCTTGTATGCAACAAAATTCTGGGTCCTGTTTATGTATCCAGTCTGATAGTCTAGTCTTTTTATTAGAGAATTGAGTCCATTGATTTTAAGGGATATTAAGGAAAAATGATTGTTGCTTCCTGTTATTTTTGTTATTAGAGGTGGAATTATGTTTGTGTAGCTACCTTTTTTTGGGGGGGTTGTTAGAAGATTACTTCACTGCTTCTTCTAGGTTGTAATTTCCTTCCTTGTGTTGGCGTTTTCCGTCAATTATCCTTTGAAGTGCTGGGTTTGTGGGAAGATATTGTGCAAATTTGGTTTTGTCATGGAATATCTTGGTTTCTCCATCTATAGTGATTGAGAGTTTTGCTGGGTATAGCAGTCTGGGCTGGCAGTTGTGTTCCCTTAGGGTCTGTATGATATCAGACCAGGATCTTCTGGCTTTTATAGTCTCTGGTGAAAAGTCTGGTGTAATTCTTATAGGTCTGCCTTTATATGTTACTTGACCTTTTTCCCTTACTGCTTTTAAAATTCTTTCTTTGTTTTGTGCATTTGGTGTTTTGATTATTATGTGACGGGAGGTATTTCTTTTCTGGTCTAGTCTGTTTGGTGTTCTGTAGGCTTCTTGTATGTTTATGGGTGTCTCGTACTTTAGGGTAGGGAAATTTTCCTCTATAATTTTGTTGAAGATATTTACTGGCCCTTTAGATTGGGAATCTTCACTCTCATCTATACCTGTTATCCTTAGGTTTGCTCTTCTCATTGCATCTTGGATTTCCTGAATGTTCTGTGTTAGGAGCTTTTTGCATTTTGCATTTTCTTTGACTGTTGTGTCAAGGTTTTCCATGGTATCTTCCGTGCATGAGATTCTCTCTTCTATCTCTTGTATTCTGTTGGTGATGTTTGCATCTATGACTCCTGATCTCTTTCCTATGTTTTCTATCTCCAGAGTAGTCTCCCTTTGAGATTTCTTTATTGTTTCTATTTCCAGTTTTAGATCCTGGATGGTTTTGTTCAATTCCTTCACCTGTTTGGTTGTGTTTTCTTGAAATTCTTTAAAGGATTTTTGTGTTTCCTCTTTAAGGGCTTCTACCTGTTTACCTGTGTTCTCCTGTATTTCTTTAAGGGAGTTACTTATGTCCTTCTTAAAATCCTCCATCATCATCATGAGAAGTGATTTTAATTCTGAGTCCTGTTTTTCCTGTGTGATGGAGTATCCAGGGCTTGCTATGGTGGGAGAACTGGGTTCTGATGATGTCAGGTAACTTTGGTTTCTGTTGCTTGTGTTCTTGCGCTTGCTGTTTGCCATCTGGTTGACTCTAGTGTTACCTGTGCTCACTGTGTCTGACTGAAGTCTGTCTTTCCAGTTATCTTGCTTGTGTCAGATCTCCTTGGATTCCAGATGTCTCTGTGTTCCTGTGATCCTATGCTCCCTCTGCTCTGGATGCAATAGGTCTTCTAGGATGTCTCAGGATCCGATGTTTCCACAGGCGCAGACCAGCTAAGTGTCCTCTGCACTGAATGCAGTATGTCCTCTAGGTTGTCTCAGGATCAGGTCTTTCCACCAGAGCAGACCAGCTAAGGGACCTCTGCTCTGGTGCAGTGGGTCCCTCTAGGATGTCTCAGGATCCGGTGTTTCCACAGGAGCAGACCAGCAACGGCCTGCCCCAGGCCAAAGGACCAGGGTCCGGGCGCAAGGGAAGTTATAGTCTGGAGGGGCGGGCTTTTGGTGCCTGCTAGTCCCTTAAGCCCCTCCTGGCTCCCGGTTGTAACTCTGGGGTTTGGGGTAGTGGGCAAGGTGTCTTACCCTCTGCTCTGTGTGCAGTGGGTCCCTCTAGGATGTCTCAGGATCCGGTGTTTCCACAGGAGCAGACCAGCTACGGGCCTGTCCCAGGCCAAAGGACCCGGGTCCGGGCGCAAGGGAAGTTATAGTCCCCAAAGGTTTGTATTTATTTATTTATTTATTTATTTATTTATTTATCTATATACCCTTGAAAATATTTATATCAGATTACCTCACTCAGGATAATACTTTTTAGTTCCATCCATTTACCTGCAAAATTCTTGATCTCCTTCTTTTTAATAGCTGAATAGTATTATTCCATTGTGTAAATGAATCACATTTTCTGAATCTATTCTTCAGTTGAGGGACATCTGGGTAGTTTCCAGTTTCTGAATACTAAAAATAAAATGACTCTGAACATAGTGGAGCATGTGTCCTTGTGGCATGGTGGAACATCTTTTAGGTATATGCCCAGGAGTGGTATAGCTGGGTCTTCAGGTAGAACAACTTCCAATTTTCTGAGAAATCATCAGATTGATTTACAGAGTGGTTGTACAAGAGTGCAATTCCACTATCAATGGAGGGATGTTCCCCTTTCTCCACATCCTCGCCAGCATGTACTGTTATGTGAGCTCTTAATCTTAGCCATTCTGGCTGATATCATGTGGAATCTCAGGTCATTTTAATTTGCATTTACCTAATGACTAACATTTCTTTAAGTCCTTCTTGACTATTCAAGATTCCTTTGCTGAGAATTCTCTGTTTAGCTCTGTAACCCATTTCTAATTGGGTTATTTGGTTTGTTGAAGTCTAACTTCTTTAGTTTGTATATATATATATATGTGTGTGTGTGTGTGTGTGTGTGTGTGTGTGTGTGTATGTATGTATGTATTTTGAATACTAGCCCTTTGTCAGATGTAGGGTTAGTAAATATCTTTTCCCAATCTGTAGGCTGCTGTTTTGTCATACTGACAATGTCCTTTGCCATTCACAAGTTTTCCAGTTTCATGAGGTCCCATTTATCAATTGTTGATCTTAGAGCCTGAGACATTGGTGTTCTGTTCAGGAAATTGTCTCCTGTACCAATGTGTTCAAGGTGCTATTTCCAACTTTCTCTTGTAATAGATTTAATGTATCTGGTTTTATGATGAGGTCATTGATCCACTTGTAATTGAGATTTATGCAGGGTAATAAATATTGGATCTATTTGCACTCTTCTACATGCAGACCACCAGTTAGACCAGCAACATATGTTGAAGATGCTTTCTTTTTCCATTGTATGGTTTTGGCTTCTCTGTAAAGATAAAGTGTCCATAAGTGTGTGAGTTCATTTCTGGGTCTTCAATTCTATCCCATTGATCAACCTGTCTGTTTCTATACCAATGTCATCCAGTTATTATCACTATTGTTTTATAGTACAGCTTGAGATCAGTGGTGGTGATACCTCCAGAAGTTATTTTATTGTACAAAATTGTTTTAGCTATCCTGGGCTTTTTTTTTTCATATGAAGTTGGAATTGCTCTTTCAAGGTCTGTAAAGAATTGTGTTGAATTTTGATGGGAATTTCATTGAATCTGTAGATTACTTATAGGAAGATGGCCATTTTTAGTATGTTAATCTTACTGATCCATGAGCATAGGAGATCTTTCCATCTTCTGATATATTCTTTAATTTCTTCAGAAACTTGGAAGTTCTTGTTATACAGATCTCTCACTTGCTTGATTAGAGTTAAACAAAGGTATTTTATATTATTTGTGACTATTGTGAAAGGTGTTGTTTTCCTGATTTCTTTTTTGGCCTGTTTACCATTTGTATAAAGGAGGGCTACTGATTACTTTGAGTTAATTTTATATCCAACCACTTTGCTATCATTGTTTATCAGCTGTAGAAATTCTCTGATAGATTTTTGTGGGTAACGTATGTATACTATCATATTATATGGAAAAGCAGTGATACCTTGACTTCTTCCTTTCTAATTTGTATCCCTTTGATCTCCTATTGTTGTGTTTACTGCCCTAACTAGAACTTAAAGTTCTCTATTGAATAGATAGAGAGTGGGCAGTCTTGTCTTGTCCATGGTTTTAATGGGATTACTTCAAGTTTCTCTCCATTTAGTTTGATGTTGCTATTGGTTTGCTGTATATTACTTTTATTATGTTTAGGTATTCACTTTGTACTCCTGACCTCTCTAAGACTTTTAACATTAAGGGGTGTTAGATTTTGTTGATGGCTCTTTCAGCATATAGTGAGATGATTGTATGATTATTTTTTCTTTCAGTTTGTTTATATATTGGATTATGTTGGTGGATTTTTTTATATCAAAAATTCTCTGCATTCCTGGGATGAAACCTACTTGTTCATGGTGAGTGATGTCTTTGGTGTGTTCTTAGATTTGGTTTGGAAGAATTTTATTCAATATTTTTATATTGATGTTAATAAGCAAAATTGGTCTAAAATTCTCTTTCTTTTCTGAGTCTTATGTAGTCTAGGTATCATGGCAATTATGGTCTCATAGAATGAATTATGTAGTATTCCTTTTGTTTCTTGTGAAGAGTCCTTGATGACACTTCTAGGATATTGGTAAGAATATTTACACTGGACTAAGAGGACAAGAGAGTAGGCTCAGATAAGAATATTTACATTTGGTCTAATACAAAGTTCAAGGTAAACAGCAGAGAAATGTGTAGTATTCCTTTTATATTGGTCATCCTGATAAGACCTAGAAAGAGTGACTACAGGACTTTGTTTATTGCCTGTTTGACTACTTTGTTTATTGCCTTGAATACTTTGTCTTTAATCTAAGACTCTATTTTTTGCAAGTACCTAAAATGTTATAAAAGCAGACTGGGAAAAAATAAACTTGATTCAGCCTCAGCACTGCCTGGAGTTATGTTGTAATGTTGTCTAATCTGCATAGGGGTTGATGTCAAAATTATTCCCTCTCCAGGAAAAAGACATTGGGATGGGTATGGCCCTCATGCCTCACTAGACAACAACAGGAGGACTGGAGCCATTACAAGATCCCCTTCAACTATTGGAGGTCAGGCCTCTATCCCTGCCTTTGCAAGATTAGAATCGCCTCGGCCTTTCTATACTTAAAGAAGGGAGGCGATGTCAGGGGCAGCCCTGCTTATACATTGAAGGCCTAAAATCAGCCATAGGCCTAAAATCAGCAATAGGCCTGACATACATACATGCTAACACAAAGTCTTGGGCCTCTGTGGAAAAACACTGAAACAGATGGCTATAAGCTATTGTAAACAGGCAGCTTTTGTGGAAATTTACCAGCCTGAGTAGTCATAGATCTTGTAAATAGGTAGCCTCGGCAGACAGTACCAACTTAGATAAGGACAAGTGAATCACAGGCAGAATCATAGTGACCTGTCTCCTGAAACTTCACCCAGCTCCCTGTTCTGAAAGTATCTGTACTCCCCCTGAACACCTATGCTCTGGTGTCATCCCCTTCCCCACATCCTGCCTTTTTGTGTTTATAACCCCTGTGTGAATAAGTAAAAATTAAGATTTGATTTAAATAATTAAATAAATTAAAAAAAAAAGAAAGAAAGAAATGAGCTTCCAAGTCAGGAAAAGATTTGGAGGAAAGATACCAGAGTATGAAAAAAATAAAAGAAACCAGTACCAGAAAAATAATAATAATAATAATAATAATAATAATAATAATAATAAAAATGTTGTCTAATTGTCTTTTCTTTCTTTACTCCTCACTCCTTCCCTCAAGACCCTGTTGACTGAGCTGGCTTGGTCAGTTTCTCCTTTATGGAGTAGTTTGAGTAATGTTGGCATTAACTCTTCTTTGAAAGCCTGGCAGGTTTCTGTACTAAACTATCTGATTCTGGACTTTCTTTTGATTGGGAGTCTTTTAATAATTGCTTCTGTTTCCTTAGGAGATATAGAACTGTTTAGATAGTTTACCTGATCTTGATTTAACTTTGGTAACTGATATTTATCTAGAAAATCATCCATTTTGTTTAGATTTTCCAGATTTGTGGAATACAGGACTTTGAAGTAAAACCTGATGAACTTTTGAATTTCCTCAATTTTTGTTGTTATATCTCCCTTTTCATTTCTGATATTGTCAATTTGGGTATTGTTTCTGTGCCTTTGAGTTACTTTAGCTAAAGATTTTTTAATATTCTTTCTTTGTTCTGGACATTTGGTGGTTTGATTATTATGTGATGGGAGGATTTTTTCTGGTCAAATGTATTTTGTGTTCTGTAGGCTTCTTGTTTATATTTATGGCCATCTCTTTCTTTAGGTTATGGAAGTTTTCTTCTATGATTTTGTTGAAGATATTTTCTAGCCCTATGAACTGGAAACTTCACACCTCTTCTACTCCTATTATTCTTAGGTTTGGTCTTTTCAGAGTGTCCCAAATTTCCTAGATGTTTTCATTTAGAAACTTTTTACATTTTCTTTGACCAATGCTTCAATTTCTTCTATGGTATCTTTTATGCCTAAGATTCTCTTTTCTATCTCTTTTATTCTGTTGGTAATGCTTGCATCTGTAGTTCCTGTTCTTTTTTCTAGGTTTCCCATCTCCAGAATTTTCTCCATTTGTGTTTTCTTTATTGCTTCTATTTCCATTTTTAAGTCTTGAAATGTTTTATTCATTTCCTTCACCTATTTAATTGTGCTTTTCTATATTTCTTTAAGAGATTTATCTGTTTCCTCTTTAAGAGCTTCTACCTGATTAATTGTGTTTTCCTGTGTTTCTTTAAGAGATTTATCTATATCTTCTTTAAAGGCCTCTATTATCTTCATGATATGGGACTTAAGGTCACAGTGTTGCTCTTTGAGTGTGTTGGGATTTTCAGGGTTTGCTGTAGTAGGAGAGCTGGGTTCTAATGGTGCTATATTGCACTGGTTTCTGTTGATTATGTTCTTGTGCTTGCCTTTCACCATCTGGTTGTTTCTGCTGTTAGTAAATTAGGTTATCCTAATTTACTGAGCTGTTAGTTACTTTCTTTGTTGTTTTGACAGAATATCTGGCAAAAGCTACTTAGAGTAGGTGGGGTTTATTTGGACTCATGGTTAAAGAGCAATATAGATTTCCATGACAGCAGCAAGAGTGTGGAGCAGCTGCTCACGTTGCACCCGCAGTCAGGAAGCGAAGAGATGAATGTTCAGTTTGCTTTCTCCTTCTTATTCACTCTGGGCCCTCAGCCCCTGGGATGCTGGCACCCATGTTGAAGTCCTCACTCTTCAGCTAAATCACTTTGGAAACAGCCATTTCAAACATGCCCTGAGGTTTTTCTCCTAAGTGATTCTATATCTTGTCAGGCTGACCATCAGAATTAACCATCACACGTGTGTGTAAGGCACTACTGCCTGGAGCCCGGGATCTGCTATTCTTGTTTTTTTATTTTTACTTAACATTATTATATCTGTTTCTTTCTTTCTTCTTTTCAATGACAAGGAACTATTGCTAAAGTTGGGACATTGAATTTATCTCTTCCAGTTGATCTTCCAGGCCTATCATTTTGTCATGTTACAAAATTAAGTTAGTCTGAAGATACAGGTGCCAAGTACAGACAGTTTTATTGGGTAAGCATCTCTTCATTTACTTTCAAGCAAAGTTCAAGGATTTGAAATATTGAGAAGCATTTCATTTTCATATATACTTACTGTTGGTAACTCTGTGCTTATTTTTTTTTAAAGTATTTCAAACAAAGAAAGACACAAAAACTTATATAACAAAATAAAACCCCATAGTTTAGCTGTACATTTTTCAGTCTGTCCTTCTGCTGACAGGTATGATTATGTTTAGTATTTTACTCTTAAAAGAGGTGGAACAAGAACAATGAATGCATCCAGGTGTCTTGCTTATCCCCATGAGAAATTCTAAAAATCCTATGCTTACTAGACTATCTGAGACAAAAAGTTTGGATCTTCAGTTGTATGAGATACTGACAAATTTTCCCACCATTATACTAATTATAACTGCATCAGCAGTTTATAAGGAATCATTACTCCATATTCTTGTCAGCTCTTGGTACCATTGAGCTTAAATTTATTATTATTAAATTATTGATCATGATATGGTATCATGGCACTGTATTAACTTGCATTTTATAGATTACTGGTTCAAATGAATCTCATCACTTGTTGTATTATAAATTACAAAGAAAAAACTAACAATGGGACTCAAAAGGAATAAAGTTTCCCAACTCCAAAGAAAAGTTACATTTCTTCCTTAGGTTCACAAACTTTGGTGGTTGAACATGAAAAACTGACCCTTGACTTAGAACAGCCATGAATAAGCTGTGAGACAAAGTTGTGTAGAAACCAGCCAGCAAGTCCCAGTTGTGCTAGGAAAAGTGACACTTGTAATGCACATGTAATACCTTCAAGTATATATCCCAGTGGCATTACATACACATGCTGAGTAACTATATATCTACTTCTAAAACTTGTCACCCTACTTAGAAATTCTGTAGATACCTCTAGAGTTTATAAATGCCTTTAAAGGAATAGAAAAGAAGGTCAAAAAGCAAGAAGGAATGCAATTTCATGAATTGATGGACACAATTTTCTAGCCAGCCCTGAAATATAAACACTCACCAAATGCAAATTAGATATCTAAAACCAAATGCAAGTTAGATATCTAAAAAGGTATATAACCTGGCACTCATTTCTTTAGATTTAATCACAGAAAGTCTATTCTGTAGTATAAAGTTAAAGTTACCTTCTAATATATTCTAACTTTTAGAGTCACAATATGTCAAAATGAGGACAAAAAGATGTCAAGCATTTTTCATTTAGGAGAGCTGTGGAAGTTCCCTGGCCCCCTGACTGTTTCCGTCATGGGAAGACATCACTAGGCCTGTGGTAGAGGTTACACAGAAAACATATGATTAGCATGTGCAGCCCTGAGTTTCATTTGGATCACAAAGCCAGTGAGGGATATTGCCAGCAAACACAGCACAGTTGTGGAGTGGGGATCATACTACTATTACATCTTATAGATGCTAATCCTGCTTATTAGCAGGACAGAGGAAAGACACAGAGGATGCCATCCATAATTAGGGTGCAAATTAGCTTAAAGAGAAAGATTTATGAAACCGAAATGGTCAGTGTGTGTGTTTTCATTCATTTTAAGTATCAGACTAATGGTTTCAACAATTTATAGACTCTGTTACATAAATGTTTTGTGGAGACATCTGGGCTTAGGCAGTATAATAATAGGTGGTTTTTGTCAAATCCAATCAAGAATATGACTCGTGTGTACTCAGTTCACATGTAGGCAAGAAACTCACACATATTTTTTTTTAAGCTTAACATTTTTGAATTTTGAAAAATGAAATGGTCCAGGGTACAAAGCACTTAGAAGACACACTGGTAAAGAAAGCTCCATACTTTTTCAGAAGACCCAAATGTGGTCCCACCACCTATGTCAGGAGCTTACAACCACTAGTAACTCCATTCTAAGGGAGTTTTTCTGGCCTCCAAGGGCACCCACACATAAATGGCATACACAGACACACACACATGTAGACACATAAATAAAAATAAGCCTTTTTTAAAAAAGATTATGGTTTCTTATTCAGCACTGGGCTCTAATTGAGTTCTACACAGCCCTAAATTTATATTTCATACCAATCCTTTCCACCCTAAATTGGCTTTTTCCCCCTTCTTCACCCTATTTTACTTTTTTATTGTAGTAAAATACTGTTAAATTTGTCATTTTAATTATTTGAAGTATGTGTTTCATTAATTACATTTACAGTCTTACTATTCGGCCATCATCATAGCAATGCACAAGACTTCCGTCACCTTGTGTTGTAGTTTGAATCTGGGATTTCACTAGTGAGCTCATACATTCAAACTCTTGGTCTCAGCTAGGGATAGGTCTTGAAGTGGGGCCTAGCTGGAAGAAGTGGACTGCTGGGGTAGACCTCATTTCCTGTCCTTTCTGCTTCCTCAGCTGCACAGCCAATGTGACCAGCCATCTTACTTTATGCTCCTACCCCCGACCCCCAACCCTCCCCCACACACACACAATGATAGCCTGCATCCCCTCAAACTACCAAGATAAACCCTTCTTTCCATAAATGGCTTCTTGTCATGTCACAACAATAAGAAAAGTAACTAATACAGAAAAGTAATACAGCCCAATTGAAAGCTGTGAGAAACAAGTTCCCAGTCCCATCCTCAGAACTCTGGCTAGTCTAACATCTTATGTAAATGGATTCATACAATACAGCTCTTTCTGTGCCGAGTTCATTTCACTTAACATGCAGCATATATCAGAACTTCATCCGTTTCACAACTAGCTAATTAATCTTCTGTAGTGTGCAGATATTACATTTTTCCAACACTTTTCATTATTGCCTTTTGTTGGTGCCTGCTTCCTTGTCGCCACCTGCTGGCTGTTATGGGTAATACTATGGTGAATTACATGGATGTACAAGTATCCATTTGACTCTCTGTTTTCAATTTCTTCCAGTTTCTATATTGGCATGAAATGACTAGGACACGTGGGAGTTGTGGCTTTAACTCTTTTGAGGAGCCTGCAGGCTTTTCACGGAGCTGTACAGATGTACTATATGTATGCCAGAAAGGAGTAAAGAACTGGCCTGTGCCTCAAGAAGCTAGACTTGGTCATCTTTAATCTTGTCATATTGTCCCCTGACTCTGATAAACAGCCTGCAAAATAGCCTCCATTTTAACACTTGGCTTTATGGTTTAGTTTTCTTTTTCTATTTCACAGCCATGTGTAATTAAGTGCATGTTTCTCCATTTAGTTCACAGCCCACATTATTTCCATTTTCCATAGCAGGCCTGTGGGGAAAACGTTATTTTGCTTGAACGGAAGGAAACATGTCCAGAGCCTATTATTAGTTGCCCTCTATGTACTCTGGGAATTACTTTCCACTCCCCAGAGCCGTTAGTCCTCACTGGACTGTGATTGCTCTTTCCAATCTTTTTCCTCCTCTAAGGAATTCTCCTGTGTCATTTCCAGAGCTATTGCAGGCTGCCAGTCCTCCTTCTGGTTGAGGGATTGTCTTGCTCATTGCCGTGGTTTTGCTTTACCTATAGGAAGAATTTGTGCTGTGTCAATCCTTTGTATACAACTCAATAGTTGTTAAGAACATAAATTGCATGTGACTACAATGAATGGACTACTCGGATGGCACTTTGTAAAATTTCACTGGATACTGAAGTTTTCAGCTCATTACATGCCTTCTGTCAGACAGCACAAGAGCCCTATGAAAAGACTCATTCTCTTTTTCTTGCTCACCTACTTAGCCTACCATGACCCCTGTTACTACCGAATGGCTAGTAGGCCCAGGCTTAGGGAGGTATGTGTGAAATACTATCTTTAATGCAATTATTAAAGGGTGTCACAATTTGTGATAATTGTGATAAATACTATTTTAGTGCAATATGCTTAAGCATAAAAACCAGTGCAAAAATATCTGTGACAACAACACATCAGAGTTTTAAATAAAGATGGTATTAGTCCTACTGACTTTTCCAGTTTTGTCTGGCCCCATTATTGCTCAGCATAGCAGTGATAGGTAGGAAGGTGTCAATCATAACAAAATAAAAACAGAACCAGTGTCACATGTCTGTGGCTACATAATTCTACTTTTTCAAATCTCTCGACTCTGAGAACCACAGAACTCTGGGAAAACAGCAGCACCAAACGTTTGCTCTATGTGACCTCCATCCTTTTGGCAAGTTCTCTCATGGTGCCTCCTAATCTTTTAGGGCCTTCCACTTGGGCACCTTAGATGGATCTGTTAGCCCCCACCCAAAAAAAGTGCAACCATGCATGTTCCTATCCTTTTGGAGTCTCAACATAAAAAGAATTTACCCCAGAGGGAGAAAGGCTTACTATCAAACTTCATTTTATTTAATATCAGTATATTTTGATATGTCATATATTAAAGTATCAAGCCATGTAGATTGTTGGCTGCTAAAGTGACATTTTCAGGAACAAGCAGAAAATGTGAAAAACCAGTTTCAAGATGTCACATAAGCCTAGAGAGAGAAAAGGAAGACAGAGAGAAAAGTGAGTCATGTGATCTCAAAATGAGGTCCCAGTTACCCATCAGGCCAAATTACTTCTATTTTACTAATAAAGAGAACAGACCAAAGGAGATTTAAAAGGATCTGTGCAATGAGGTACTAGACACATAGTCAAAACTAGAACTGTGTCTACCTATTCATCCACCAAAACCAACAGCACTTAACCTTTACTCCAGATCTTGACATTTATAGCTGATTATTCAAAAATTCTAAGTCACCGGGACTTAATATATTTCAGTGTCCTGGAGCTTACAACACAGTCATTATACCTAGTTTATTTATCTAACCATTGAGGATGGATGAAAACTCGAAGGCTTGGCCTAGAGGGTGAAATCTCAAATAAGTCATGAATAATTGTAAGAAAAGTCCACAGTGAAAAGAAAATGGGGATAATGAGAAAAACCAGCAGTGTGTGAATATGCAACAATCCTTTTATTTATTATAAAAAAGCTGCGATGTTGGTAAACATAAGTGGGTTGTGAGGTGAAATTAAACGCACTACAGAGACCTGCAGAGCAGTCTTTCAGCAATAAAGTACCGAAGATGTGGAAGCAAAACTCCTTCTCATTTCACAGCTCGGTATATGTTAAATGTTAAGTATATGTATCATAATATTAATATCATATATATCATAATATCATGTATATCATAAATGTTAAAGACAAGTCAATAGCTGTTCCTTCACAATCAATGTTCTCTAAACATTCTAATATGCAAAAATTATAATGTCAAGTCAACCAGACTTTAAATGATGCAAATAACTGGATAAAATAGAAATAAAAATAACTTCATAATTGGCTAACATGCAAATTAATCTTTATTTAAATAAAATGTTCCTGGAAACTTACTTCATAAATCAAACATAGGAATTCCTGAGTGATATTTTCTGATAATATTACTCATGGTTGAAAAAAACAAAGTAGCTTTACCTATAAATTATAAAAGTTCTTGAACAAAAAGCATTCTATTATTTTGCCATCTTAAAATGGAAGAAAGTCACCCTCCATATCCACGGTTTCCACATTCATGGATTCAGCCAACTTCCATTGGAAAAAGTATCTATATAAAATATGTACATACTCTTTATTATCATTTGTTAAATAACCATAGTGATGTACATTTTGTTACATAGCATATTTAATCTATAGATAATTCAAAGTACAGTCATACACAACCAAATGATATTTTAGCCAATGGAAGATAGCTGTCTTAGCTAGGGTTTCATTGGTGAAGAAGAGACACCATGATCACAGCAATTCTTTAATTGGGGCTGGCTTACAGTTTGAGAGGTTCAGTCCATCATTTTCATATAGTGAGCATGGCAGCCAGTGTCCAGGCAGACACTTTACTAAAGAAGTTGAGAGTTATACATCTTAATTCAAAGGTAACAGAAGACCATCTTCCACAATGGGCAGAGTTTGGCATAGGTGATTTCAAAGGCTGCCTGCACAGTGACACACTTCCTCCAACAAGGCCACACCTACTCCAATAAGGCCATACCTCCTAATAGTGTCACTCTCCATGGGCCAAGCATTCAAACACATGAGTTTATGGGGCATACCTATTTTAACCACCACATTGGCATACCTAGTAAATAGTTCCATATGATTTCCAAGAAGCTGAATATGGCCTATTGCTTATTGATGCCATAGTGCTGTACCATATCATGATATCCATGTTTAGAGTGGTACTGGAGCAAACAATTCTACTTGCTGCCCCTCATATAGAAGCAGCACACATCCAATCATGCTCAGCACCTATCACTTCATAAATTACTTAATTGATGGTTTGTATATTTACTATCATGCTCAGGTGTACTTTTCCTTTAAAAAAACAGAAAAGGTGTCAAACAATGACAGCACACACCTTTAATCCCAGCACTCCCAGACTTGCACAGAGAAACTCTGTCTCAAATAATAACAACAACAACAACAAATTAAAAAGTGAGAGCATTGACATAGCTCATCAGGTAAAGGGTTTTTTGCTACCATGCCTGATAACCTAAGTTCAGTCCCTGGAACCCAAATAGTAGAAGTAGAGAACTGATTTCCTGAAGGTGCCTTCCAACCTCCACATATTCACCATGTTGCCCACTTTTCCTACACACAAAATAAACAAATAACTGTTTTAAAAAGAAAGAAAACTATGTTGTAGTGACAGCCTCAGACCCTTATATTCTTTCATCTCTTGATTATTTCATTTTCTCTTGATCGATTCTATCTTGTGTTGTTTTGTACATCATTTCCCCTAAGCACACAGAATCCCCCTCTAATGTTCCCACCAAGAGGGGCACATCAAGCCATTGACCAATTGAGGACTGTAAAGGCAGAAGGCAGAAACTCCTTACCAATCAGATCTGCCCTACATCGGATCTGAAATCTTGACAGAGCAAAGAGACAGAACCTACTACAATCTGCTACATGGAAGGCAAGAAGACTAGCAACATTTGCCATGCATCTGTATCAGATATGAAGAACATTTAGCAACATGGATGGGAGAGTAAACACTGAAGAGTGTCTATCTAAGTACTGTCATAATCATGGACAAAGGGCGGGGCGCGATAGAGAAGGCAAAGACTGGACTGAGCTAAAAGTTGAATTCACTTTTAGTTCTGGGGGACTTAAGTTGTTCGTAGGTCCCTTTTCATTATGCCTTGTCAAAGTAATCAATGAATCTGCTAGGGCTGACATAAAGGCAACTGAAGAATTTTTGCAAAGTTTAAGAAAACAGTGAAGACTTTCCCAGAATAAGTCCTCAATCTGGATAAAACCTGTTCTAGAAACAAATGTCTAAAAGGATTTTCATCTATAAGCCCACGTTAGTGTTACCAGGAAATCAGCCATTCTTCTTTGCGGTTTTGTTCTCATTAATCAAAGAATTTAGAAACAGAGTTGGGAGAAAGCTCAAGGACAATTTTATTGGAATTTGAGAAAAAATAACAACTGAGCTGGTAAATTGTATGTGTTGGAAGTTGCTAGGAGGGAGACGGAGAAGAGGGAAGAAAAGGGGCCATACCTTTGGGGATCAGCAAGCAGCCGTGTGGCAGACAAGGAGCGAAAGTGCTTCAGAGAAAAACAGAAAGTGGAAAGCATGCCCAAGCTTTGGTCAAAATCTAAACGAAATTAATAGGGAAAAAAAATGAAAAGTTATGATTTTTCCTAGTAACTCAGGAGAGTGAGCAGAGGGAGGGAATTCTGAGAAAGATACTATTTCATTACAAAGATAATCAGCCCTGCCCGCTCCTTCGCATGTGTCTCAGATTTAGGGTGAAGCGGTAAATTCCTGGCCAGGTGACTGATAGGTCCAGAAAGAATGCACTAGGATGTAGCAGAATCTTCCCCCCAATTAATTTAAATATTAATACAAGAAACCTGTGATTGGGTAGAGGAAAAGGGAGGCAGAGCTAAGAGTTTCAGGGACAGAGACAGGGAGGAGGAAGTAAGATGGAGGAGGAGGAGGAGGAGGAGGAGGAGGAGGAGGAGGAGGAGGAGGAGGAGGACGACAACGGACAACCAATCCAGATTCCGTGTGGCTTTAAATAGCCACAGGCAGCTATGAGTATCATAAGAGGATAGAATAATTGGGATAACTTGTCTAATCTAGGTGGACAGCTTGTATCATTATCAATTGGCTCTGAAATTATTGTGTGGGCATCTTTTGAATTGAGAATTTATTGATATATAAATCTGACTGATTAATTATACGATTCTAGAGTTTTGACTTTACCAGTTACTGGGATTTGGAACCACTGACCACAGAAGTTGGATGGCTGGGAATGTGAGCAGAATCTGCAGCGACAGAACCAAGAGCGGTCGCTGCTGGAGCTAGCCTAGAGGCTAGAGGCGGAGACCGCTGGGGCAGAGAGTAGCTGTGTATAACACAGGATGGTGCCACGGTTTTTTATTTCCCGCAACACTAGGAACCAAGTGTCAAGAGCAACCTTTGAACCCCACTCCTAGTGGCCTCTTTCTACCCACCAGGCCCCACTCTTTTATTCTTTCTTTTATTGAAAATAGATTTCTTTCATACAATATATTCTGATTATGGTTTCCCCTCCCCCAACTCCTCCAAGATTTCCCCCACCTCCACTCCCATCAGAATCAACACCCTTTCTGCCTCTCGTTTAGAAAACAAATGTGCATCTAAAGAATAACAAAAAATAAGATAGAACAAAAACAAACTAACCAGATAGAATAAAACAAACAAATAGAAGAAAAAAGCAAAGAAAAAGCACAACATATACGTGTAGACACATGTTCGTACACACAGGAATTATCATGAACATTAGTCTATCGGGGTGAAGGTTTGAGGTGAAGGCAAGGCGACTTCTTCATTATCAGTGAGTTTTGTGGTGTTGTCTTCAGTGATGCAGCTTTACCAGTGTTTTATGATGAAGGAACCAATAGCTGCATTGCTGGTTGCTTAGGCTCCAGACCTACCTCTATTAGGTTTCCCTATGTCCCCTCAAATGGCCCTTGGTTTTAGTTATCCCTCCCCATACTCCCTCCCTCACCCTCTTCTTCCCTCTCCCTCCCCATTTGATCCTTCTACTCCAGTCCCACACACACACCTCATCCATCCATAACTATTTATTTCCTCCTCCTAGGGAGATTCATCCCTCTTCCTTAGTCCCTTATAGAATACCTAACCTCGGTGGCTCTATAGATTGTAATTTGCTTCACATTGGCTTGACAGCTAATATCCACTTACACATGAATATATATCATATTTGTCTTTCTGGGTCTGGATTACTTTACTCAGTATGATTATTTTTCTAGATCCATCCATTTAGCTGAGAATTTCATGATTTTAATTTTTTAACTGCTGAACAGACATTGTGGAAATGGACCACATTTTCCTTATCCATTCATCAGTTGAGGGACATCTATGTCATTTCCAGTTTCTGGCTATTATGAATAGAGAAACAATGAGCATGGTTGAGGACATGTCTCTGTGGTAAAATGAAGTGTCCTTTGAGTATATGCCTAAGAGTGGATGGAATTTGAGGTAGATCAATCCAGTCTTCCTGAGGGACTATCCACACTAATTTTCATAGTGATTGTTCAAGTTTTCAGTCTCACTGTTTCCTACTTCTATGGTCTCATCAGCATCAGCTGTTAATAGTGTTACTGATCTTGGTCATTCTAACAGGTGTAAAATGAAATCTCAAAGTACTTTTAAGTTGCATTGTGTTCTCAGCCATTTAAGTTTTCTCTTTGATGAATTCTATGTAGATCTGTACTCCCTTTTAAATTAGGTTATTTGTTTTCTTGATGTTCAAATACTCTTTGTCTAACACTACTACTATAATTTATAGTCCCTGAAATGACCGTAATGGAGCATAATATAAAGTTGGGAAAAACTTTAGAATGAACATTAATGAGCAGTTTTCATTTGTCATTTATTCCCTGCCTAAAGTAAAATTTCATGGGTCTTGGTCATTCATAGATGAGTAATCCATGTCTTTCCCATTCTACCAGGACATCATTCTAGACTGTATTGAGTTCAGGCAGATAAAATAAATGGGAAAGCCGAAGGTAAGAATAGCTTATAAATTTCACAAAATCATTTCTTCAAATATGTGACTTTTCAGTCTTGCATCTCCAAAACTTTCATCTTATTTAAAGTTACTATTCAATAAGAATAAACAGGGAGTGGAAAGATGAGGGACACAGATGGAGTCCGTCTTTTTTTGAGTTGGTTTGAGACGGTGAGTAGTGAAAACAACTTGTCTTCTCCCTATAACAGAGTTACTGGTCTGCCCCAGCCTGTTGCCAAGAAGGATGCTGGCCCCACATCAATGGATCTTCTAACTTTGCAAGAGAATCGGGAAATCCAGTGCATATACATCTTCCTAGTCTTAACTCTTCTGGCAATTCTAGTTTTTCAGTATTGTATATGCCAAATGCAATCCATACAGAGCATATAGGTCAACCGTAGATTCCTGTCTTCTATCGTACATTCTAGGGTTTTTCTATACTATGTGGGATGCCAGAATATTGTCTAAAATGGCTGTTTTAAATATTAAGTAGCTTACATACAAATTTAGCTTACATAAGAATTTATTATATATATATATATCTGTTTTATCAATAAAACTATAAATATTATAAATAAGATTTTTATAAATAAAATTACAAATATATAAAAATATATTTTATAAAATAAAATTAATGAATAAATGTTTTGTAGGCACATATATATGTGCACCATATATGTGCCTGGTGCTCAAATGGGCAAGAAGATGGAATCAGATCCCCTTGGGAGTGGAGTTACACATAATTATGAGCTACCATATGGGTGACAAGAATCAAACCTGGGTCCTCTGAGAGAGCAACTGCTTTTCCTAACTGTTGAGCCAACTTCCTACCCCTAAATACATCCTTTGAGGACCAGCTGAGGAATGAGGCTGAGGCTTAAGAACATTGGGTCCAGGCAATTAAATTCTATCAGATTTTTCGACTGGTCAAGGATAATTTTCCTGGCTACTTTCTCTCTCTCTTTCTCCTTTCCTTCCCTCCATTACTCCCTGCCTGCCTCCCTTCCTCATGATCTGAATATCTGAATGGTAATCCAGATATAGAAAGCTGTGGTAAAGTAAAATAAATAATGAGTAATGAGAAGATATGAGCTTGCAAAACCACCTCTACTAGGAAAGAAACATCATGAAATGACAAACTTTTAAAATTGAATTATATATTTCTTTAACATCCAGACCAAGTTGAGATTCTATTAAAGTCTCTGCTCACTACTTCCCCAAAACTCCCAGAACTATGCCTACACCTGACTCAGTCCTTTTCACTGGCCCTGACTCCTAGTACTCTCAGATTAATGAAGGTTAGTTCATTGAAGACTGGTTATATTTTGCCTTTATTCCACCAAATACTCTTTTCCTAAGGCTCTGGTTTTAGCATAATCTACTCATAGTCTCTCTTTTTTCTCTGTTTCCCCTTCTGAAATTCTATATGCCATTGAAGAACAAATGAATCTGCATTACAGCTCCTGTTGGGACTCTCACTGGAGCCAGGTTGAGGACCAGCTATGTGACTCACCACTTGTTTTCCTTCAGCACATCAGTGACCACCTGAAGCTTAATTTTTCATCTTTAAAGTACAGCTCTTCATCTGGATGGACAATACTCGTGTTAGCTAAACATGGAATTGGCAACACTGCCAATCATCACATAAGCACAGAAATTAAAAATGGTATTTACATAATAGAATATTATTTGGCCATTAAACTGAATGAAAACCTATTATCATTCACTGCAAAGTGGATGAAACTAGAGAACATCACACTGAGTGATAAGTCAGACACAAAGGCAAGTCCTCTATGTTTTCCGTCATGTGTGGGCGCCAACAACATTAACAGTAATAAATAGCAAGTACTAGAGGTTAGACTATGTGGAAAGATGAAGACTGGGAAGGGACAGGATAGTGAGATCAAAGGACAACAGTAAGTGGTGGTAGTGGTGGTGGTGGTGGTGTTAAACACATTAAGGTGCTTACGTGACAATAATTCACTATATCTTTTATAAATAATTAAATGATAGGAGCTCAAAGCTACAAACACAAAGTAATGGTAAGGATATAGAAATATTACCCTGTCTGAATCAGTACACTGTATACACACATTGAATACACTACTTAATTTCATAAATATGCACAACTTCTATTTGTTACTCAATCTTTTAAGTTTAGAAAGCTATACATTGTCAATATTTAATTTCATCAATACATATTATATGGATTTGGTAATGTACTATAATGCATTCCATAACTGTGCATAATAATTAATATAATCATTAAATGAAGTTAAGTTGTTTGTCTTAGGATTTCTATTGCTGTGATGAAATACCACAACCACAGCAACTCTTCTAAGGAAATACTTAATTGGGGCTGTGTGGTCGTTTGAATAAAACTAGCATCCATAGGCCCATAAGGAGTGGTGCTATTAGGAGGGGTGACCTTGTTAGAACAGGTGTGGCTTTATTGAGGCAAGAGTGTCACTGGGGTGGGTTTTGAGGTCTAAGATTCTCAAGCCAAGCCAGTGACTCACAGTCTCCTTCTGCTGCCTGTAAAGTCAGATGTGGAGCTCTCAGCTCCCTCTCCAGCACCTTGTCTACCTGCATAGTGCCATGCTTCCCTCTGTGATGATAATAGACTAAACCCCTAAAACTGTAAGCCAGCTCCAATTAAATGTTTCCTTTATAAGAGTTGTTGTGGTCATGCTGTCTCTTCACAGCAATAAAACCTAAACTAAGACAGGCTGGTTTACAGTTCAGTGGTTTGCTCCATTATCGTCATGGTGAGAACCATGATAGTATGCAGACAGAAATAGTGTTATTATTTATAATAGTGGGAGTTTTACATCTAGATCAACAGACAGCAGGAAGAGAAAGTGACACTGTGCCTGGCTTGAGCATCAAAGCCCACCCACACCCAGTGACACACTTCCTCCAACAAGGCCACACCTCTTAAAAGTGCCACTCCCTGTGGGACTGAGGGCCATTTTTATTCAACCCATCACTGTGTTAATGCAGTTATACCTCCCCTGTACTGTTTGCTGTACAAAGATAAAGCCTGATGCCATTTGAAGAGATATATAAACTGTAAGTGCAAGGATGCATATAAAAAAGTAAGACAGCTTATATTCAATTACAAAGTTCTAAAGCTGAGACCTCTAACACTGAAATAGTTTTAATGTTCCGTAAAACCCCTGCTTGCACCTGCAAAATTGCCTGGTTTTACTACACTGTGCTATGAGAGTTTCAAGATCCATTCACGCCCTCACTGTGGTTGTTTCCTACAGTATAAAAACTCAACTGTGATGCACTAGCACTATGTTGAGCACCTGGCTTGACTTTCACGTTCTCGTTCAGACCTCATCCCATGGCACAGCCTTTTGCATTAACCTTATGTTTCTTAACTGTCCTTGATGCTATTTCTGACTTTAAAAAAAGAGTTTAAATGAACCTATCTGAGAAGCAGGAGCCACTAAATATTTGAACCTTCAGTTTTCCTAATCACCCCTCGAAATATTTATAAAATATAAAGCTATCTAACGGCAAAACTGAAATTTTAAACCATTTATAAGCAAGAAGATAAGAAATATGAAGATTTTACATTCAATGTTTTCCATGATTTTCCATGCACAGTATGTTTTTAAAAGTTTAGTGAGCCTACATTTAGTAATAAAGTCCATAAGATGTCTGGCAGAAACTCCCTGCCACAACACAGCCATCTGTGTCCAAGAAGCTTACAGACATTCTGCCACCTGATTCACTGTCCCAATGTTTCTCACATCTATTCACAGGCTTCTTTCAATTTCCTGTGTCTACTATATCTACCCTAAAAGGAAGAAAATATTACCAAAACAATACAGTGTTGCATATTTCACCAACTAAAATAAGAATGAAAAACTTTTAGCAACTAATTCCATTTGTAATGGAAGGACAAACCATTCAGAATGAGCCAGAGGCTAGCAGGAGTGTGGGCGCTGTGACGTCTGTGGGCAGAGATTGACTCTCCACCAGTGTTTTCCCATCTGGACACTCAAATCCAGTCATCCTATATACCTCGTGATTTGCTTCATTCCAGGATTCAGAGGAGTCTCTCAATTAGACATATAACCAAGAAGGAAAGAATAGCCAAGTGCCATAAAGCCTGGCTGACCTTACAAGCTGCTTCACTCAAATCCCTTTGCTAACCAGCACTCCCGCCCTATAAAAAAGGTAACTGAGGCAATCAGCTGATAAAGAAGGTTTATTTTGACTTGCAGTTTTCAAGGTTCAGGTCTATGATCACTTGGCCCCATGCTTGTGTGCTGGGGTATGCTGACCCTCAGGGCATGTGGTGGAGCAAATCCACTTACTTCATAGTCAAGAACAAATGAGGAACAGGAATTGTAGTCCACCTGTCAAGCCACACCTTCAGGAACTGTAAGCTCTTCCACTGAGCTACACCTATTAAAGCATCCACCATCTTCCTGTGGGGCTACCCTGGTGACCAAACTTAACACAGTAGAAGATAGTCAAGATTTAAACCATCACACACCCAGAGTTCTTTATAACACAGTGGAATGATAGAGCCTTCAATGTCGTATCCTGGGTTACTCTCAGCTCTGTGCCCTCAGACCAGACAGCCCCTACATGCTTCTACTCCCTTCTTCCAGTAGGACACAAGTTTGACCTGTGTATCAAGGAAAAGTCTGATTTAATCATAAAAGACTATGTTTCTCCACACTAACATGCAAAGACTAGTTTACAAACTCCTACCTTTCTCACAATTCACTACTGCCCCAGCATCCTTTTATCTAAAAGAATGAAATGCCTCCTCTGTGCCAGACACAAACTTAGAAGAATGAGTCCCCATTACAATACTGCTTTGGTAGATAATCCTCTCCATGAAGATGCAGAGCAACTCAGTTAACCTGTTAACTTGTCCTCTCTGTTACCTGGACAATGCTAGCACATTATTTTGGAGTTTTCCTCATAAGATGGTTTGAGTTCCATGCATATAAAAATAATAAGTCCATTACTTCTTTGTATAATTAAAATTGAAGCTTAATCCAGAACACCCAAAAATAATGAAGTCTTTAAAAAAAACTATAAACAATTAAGTAGTCATAGGGAAAGATGTCAGTTTCTAAGGAATGTAACTTTAACCTCAGCTGCTATTGTCAAAGCTGCATCATTAAGACTAAACATTCTACCGTGAGGTAGTTGGGTGCCTACAGATTTAAGAGGAACACGTAAACAGAGAATTTAATGTCTGCTGCATATGAGAGGCTTATTAAACATTGTTTAGCCAGGTATGATATCCTTTAAACTTTATAGGACTTGGCTTTAGCAATTAAAATTTAGCTATGATAAAAATGTGGCAATGTTTTTAACAATTCTGAGTTAAATTAGTGCAAACACTGGAGAGAGAATTGGGGAGTGGGACTAATGAATAATTTTATGAGGTGTCAAAAGCAGCTGACAAAAAAAGTAATCACATTAATTAATACCAACTGGCTTCTCAAAATATACCCAGAGCCCCTCTTGGGATACGTGATTGCTGGGTCACGTCACACAGGCTTGTGTTACAGTTGGAGCGAATTCTGAATCTCTGAGCATTCTGGACTGTGAAGAGCCCTCAGATGGAGCAGCAATCTCACTTCACATAAATCATACCAAACTTGGGTGACCTCCATCCTGTACTTTCTGGAGAATTGTCACCTCCCAACACTGTGTGATATAACATACTGATGTCTCATGGGATGGGACGGGTGGGATTTTCTATGTTAAGATGTTAAACTGAGTATGAGTTCAAACATCTAAATAAAGATAACTGGAACTCTTAGGGAAAGTTAATCATTATCTTTTCTTTTTGATAACTTTTCTAACTAACGGAAAAAAATATTGTTTCTATATGGAAGTTGAAGATGATAGAAAAGCACCACTAGTATCTATTCATCCTGAAAAGTCCACAGTTATAATCTACTATAGATTTTAAAATATTGAAGTTTAACCAGGACTATGATGATAAGACTAGTGACCAAAGAGAAACTGGCTCAGCCAGATGCAGGATGCTCAGGGCAGAAAGAAACAGTAAAAAGCTGTTCATTTTTTATTTTTCATGTATATATGGGGGGATGTGCATATGAATTTTTGGTACACATGTGTGTTTGCAATATGCACATGAATATATCTTCATGTGGAGGCCCAAGGTTAATGTCAGAGATCATCCTCAGAAATGACCACTCTTCTACCTTGTTCATTGAACCAAGGCCTCTCGATGAAATCCAGTGTTCATCAACATGGCCAGTCTATCAATCAAATCCAGTGCTCATCAGTACAGCCAATCTATCAATCAAATCTAGTGTTCATCAGTATGGCCAATCTATCAATCAAATCCAGTGTTCATCAATATGGCCAGTCAATAAATCAAATCCAGTGCCCATCAGTATGGCCAGTCTATCAATCAAATCCAGTGCTCATCCGTACAGCCAGTCTGCTATATATATCAAGTTAGCCTGCTCTGGAAATCTGCTTCTGTGGCTGGATTTCCAGATGGACTTCTGTAACTACCCAGCATTTCCTATGGATTTAAAGGCATCTAAACTCATTCTTATGCTGCAACACTTTAACAATTAAACCATCTCTCCAGCACCAAAAAAAAAAAAAAATGCTTTAAAAAAAAAATAAAATATGTATTCTGGCAAAAAACTAGGTAGACTGATAGGATTTTCATATCTAACTTTCACAAGGAAGCCAGCTCACAGGGACAGAGGTCAGGATATCCAAGCTTTGGTACCTTTGTGGGCTTAGCTCAACCTGGAAGGAAGGGAGGGAGGGAGGGAGAGGGAGGGAGGGAGGGAGGGAGGGAGGGAGGGAGGGAGGGAAGAAAAGGAAGGGAGGGAGGGAGGGAGGGAGGGAGGAAAGAAAAGGGAGGGGGGAGGGAGGGAGGGAGGAGGAGGGAGGGAGGGAGGAAAGAAAAGGGAGGGAGGGAGGGAGGGAGGAAGAAAAGGGAGGGAGGGAGGGAGGGGGAGGGAGGGAGGAGGGAGGGGGAGGGAGGGAGGAATTGCTGTCACCTGATGCATGTTCCACTATGATGGATGTTCCACTTATGAATTTACTTGTGTTGGCAAGGACAAGGGACTGGGCTGCTGCCTGTTAATGATATAAAAATGATGACAACATAAATCAAAAAAAGCAGCAACATAAGATCAAGAAAAGCACCCCATGAGAAGGAAAATTTGTCAACAAGGAAAGGTGAAACAGTCTTTTCGAGGAGATAGGATAGTACAGGCACAACCAGGCTTAATGTTTTGGAACAGTCTGGGTCCTGAGGCCTTTGATAGCTTCACCACTGCATGAGTGGTGCAAAGCTCACAGTCCACAAAATTTACTGTCAGAGCTGGGCTTTGTCTCACAAGTTCTGAGCTATGAAAGGTCGTTTTCAAACGACTTTATTCTGATATCTATATTTCTATTGTCGAGAAATGCAGCAGAAATCCTCCCAAAATTATTCAGCGGGAGGCTTGCTAAAGAATTAGATTGTATAAAAAAAGGAAGGGTTTGAAGGAGCTATCTAGTATTGCATGCTTAGAGAATAAATGAGAGAAATTTGACCAGAATGAAAGTCTGCGTAACGAGAGGACCTAACCAGCCTTTGGAAAAAGTGAGGCGAGATAAAGGTTAGAGAAAAACGGAGAATTGCTAAATGACTGCTAACATTGCAATTTGAGTACTTTGCTATATAGAATCATTGGAAGTTAGATTACGATAAAGTCTAATTTCTCGTAGGCACTTGGTTTTGTGATATGCTAATTGAGATCCTTGGTTATTTCTGGGAAGCTGAAGAGCTTGTTCGTGGGTACTGGGTATGTGATATTTCGGATGGGGTTATTGCGGGGTAAGCATGGAGTGGGTGGGGCTGGCCAGTGGAGGCCAGCGCTCAACCTAGGGCCCAGACCAGGGTTGAGGCTGCCAGGGATGCAGCACCTCACACTCTGGGCCAGACCAGACTGGCGGCAGAGAGGAGCCGACTCTATGTTTTGTAAATGTCGACTGACCAAGACCAATTTGTACATTCTAAACATAATGAAATTAGCTTTAACAGGTCATGGTAACCTTGATTGCACCAGTTGAGTAACCTTGTCGCGGTTGGAGTTAAAACTGGGCCTGAGTTGATCAAGCTGGTCTACAAGGAGTTTCAGGCCAGGGATACACAGAGAAACCCTCCTTCAAAACAACCACAAAAAATAAATGGGGACTTGCTTACAGCTTTGGGGAGTTAAGTCATGATCATCATGGTAGGAAGCACGGCAGCAGGCAAACAAGGTATGGCACTGGAGCAGTTGCCGACAGCTCATCTGGCTAGACTTGGAAGGTCTGGTAAAACCAATGCCTCTGGCTAGAATGTTTCTGGTATGCCTGGCCTCTAACCAAGGCAAAACTAAAACCAGGCCATGAACAGTATCTCAGTCAGAACTGTTTACCTGAAAGTCCTGTCCTGGTCACCATAGCAATTATCTATCTCCTCAATGCCATATCAATGGGGAAAAAATGAAAAGCTTTTGATTCAGAATAAAGCAAGAATGCCAACTCTCAAACTTAGCCACTTCTATTCAACTTATTATTAAATAATATTATTAATTGGCTCCAGCCATTAGGTAAGAATTGGAAATAAAAAGTATTCAAATTAGAAAGGAAAAACAAAGAGTAAATCAAGTCCAATAAAGTCCTTTGAATTTTTGTTCTGAAAGTATCTAGTACTCTCCCTGATTACCTATGGCCTGATGTCATTCCCTTCCCACATCCTGCCTTTTTGTGTTTTAACCCCTGTGTGAATAAGTAAATTATGATGTGATTTAAATAATTAAATAAATTTAAAAAAAAAAGAAAGGAAAAACAAGATTATACCTGTTTGGTTATGTCATCATGCCAATAGACTAGCAGCCAATGACTCAAAAATTTATAGTCCCCAAAATTAAAATATATAATAATGAATTCAATAATTTACTGAATACAAAAAAGAATGAAATACTTTAAAGATGAAGAAGCTGAGACAGATAGCTGACCTCAAATAACAAGACTATAAAAATGATAAAGTTACTATTCAAATACTGATCTGTCTCAAAAAAAATTCACTGTCTGCTCTCAGTGTGATGGCTCATGGCTAGAACAATTGCTACTGATTGTAAAAGTTGAAAGTTTGAGTTGGATGCAATATTTTAACTCTCAGCTTCTCAGGTACATTAATCTGGGCTCCAAACCAGAAAAAAAAAAAAAGTTGGACAGTTCTACACACCCGTAGTCCAAGAGCTCAGGAAGCAAGGGAAGGAGGTAACTGTGAGCTCAGGAACGTGATGAATTCAAGTTTAGCCCAGGCTATGAAAATGAGAACCTGTCAGAGAGAGAAACACAGAGAGCAACAGAAGGCAGACAGACAGACAGACAAAGACAGAAGCAACGAGTAGATTTACTGAAAACTCGATTTTGTTGTATTGTGGATTCAAACTAAAAAAAATCTTAAACTTTTTGTTTAGGACATCATAACTTTTTGTTAGACAAAAGTTATAATCTATTTTTTGTTTATTTTAATAGCATTTTACAAAAGCCATCTATATGTATTATAGAAAGCTGGAAAATACAAATTATCAATATTGACTAAGGTGTTTCTAGAACAAGAACTTACAACTTTTGTTGCAATTTTTAGCATCTATGAGAATGCTATATGAGAACATTTTTTAAATTCCCTTTGAGCAGTTTGATACGAAAAAATTCTACTGAAAGATCTGTTAGCCATATTTCTATCTCTGTTAGCAGTAAGTAAACTAGATTGCCAAGAAGATGCTGAGAAAGGGACCAAATGAAAAAAGAAGAGCCTTGAACTCCTGGGAGATTCGGAGTCATTTTAGAATTCCTTTCTTTTTCTGAACATCCATGATGCTGTGTAGCAACAGACTGGAGACTGTCAGTCCAAACAGGCTCAAAGGAAATGTTCAAACTTACTTTTCAACCAAAATGCAAATGTTTTACAATACTTCAGAAAAGGAAGCAAGCCAGAGAGTGGGTGAGTGCAAAGTCTGAAATAGAAAAGGAGACTGTTCAGGCTACAGTTACCATTTAAATCACATCAAACTCAGTTTCTGGCTCCTTGTTTTCTGTCCTCTAAGCATTTGCGTGTGTCACTACATTTTACAGTTACTTAAATGTCTTTATAAGACTGTATTTTATTATACTTCCTTTCACAGTTAAGAGAATAAAGCACAATAAGACAAAAAAAGAAAGAATTACATAACTAGTTGCTAAAGAAATAGGAATTTGCCGCGTGTGGCCACGCCTTAATCCAGCATTGGGAGGCAGAGACAGGCGGTTTCTGAGTCGAGCAGCTGGTTTCTACAGATGTAGTTAGACACCAGGACTACACAGAACCTGTTCAAAAAACCAAAAAAAAAAAAAAAAAAAAAAAGAAATAGGAATTTAACTCTGGACTCTAATTACTCCTGAATGTTTTATTTTGCTACACTTAAATGTCAAATTCCCTGATTAACCAGGAAAGTGTAAAAGGAAACAGAAAACCAGGAGAACACAAGCACACCTCTCCAAATGGAGTGAGCAACTTCAAAGTATAAAACACACGTGTTGGCAGCCTCCTTGACAGACTGTAAAACAGATGGTTTTGACTGGATGATCCCAATAAGAAGCCAGCTCAGCAAGTCCAAAGGTCTTGCTCAGCCCTGACTTTTCCACGGTACAAATGCCCCACAAATCAAAAACGGGAAAAGAAATCTCTTCTTCAAGCTCCATAGTGATTTCAAATGCACAGTCACCAGAGCTGTGTTAGCTGCCACATTGTATAAGAGAGATGGGGTGACAATTATAGGAAAAAGAACACATGAAGATCATTAAGCATACCAGAGATCCAATGAAGACTGTGACCCACACACTCAATGACATCAATAAAATATCAAAGGACCCACAAAGACTTCTTTAAAGTAAGAATTAGAAACAAAGACATAAGACTCTTAAAATGTTATCAAGAAGTCCTTACAGATTACTTATGCTTGGAAAGGAAAGAGCATAGGTCAGTTTCAGGAACTTCCTGTCTATGCTGAAGGAGCTCCCTACATGGTAGACTGTTTTGCAACCCTTGAAACATCTCATTGTTTCATCTCTTTCTAATATCTTGTGTGTCTTAACCAGCTTTCTTCCAATAGAAAGGTTTTAATCTTGAAGGAAGAAGTGATACAAATCCCAGCGACAAGTTTATAAATTCAGAGAAATACTTAGGTCTACCAGTTTGTCTTTTTTTATTTTTTTTACCAATTTGTCAATAAAAGATATGTTACATTCTTATTTTGAATCCTTATTTTCTAACTTTTTATTTGTTCCTTAGAACTTTACATGTATAATGAAGAATTTTATTTTGATCAAAATTGGTTCTGTGACTATACATACAAACAACCAACAAACAGCTTCATAGGTTTCATAGGCCTGGGTGAGGTGGTGCATACCTTTAATCTCAGGATGTAGGAGACAAAGGCATGCAAAGGACAGTTTATGCTACAAAGTGAGTTCCAGGTCAGCTAGGGATGCATAGTAAGACCTATTTCACAAAAAAAAAAAAAAAAAAAAATCATGAAGGAGAAGTGGACACAAGGTCCCACCCCTAATCAAGACGCTATTTGAAACTGACAGTTGCTGGGAGAGGGAAAATCATACTGCAGGCAGGTCCAGGGCTCAAGAGTATTTGCTGACATGAATCAGATTTCCGTGCAATTTTGTGTTCTTAGTTTGTTTTGAGTTTTGGGTTTTGATTTTGTTTGTGGTTTTGTTTTGAGAAAGAGAAATAACATGTAGTTGGGTAGACAAGAAGTTGGTAGGATCTGGAGTTGGGAAAGAAAAAATCTGATCAAAGTATATTGTATAAAAATTCTAAAAATAAATAATTTAAAAAATAAATTTTAAGAACAAGATCTTGTTGGGGGGATCATGAGTGTAACATCTTCTGTACCCATAGAGTTGGAAGCCAGCCCTGCCAGCATGTGATGCAGTCACCAACCCTGATGCTTTCTGAATCCTGTAGTTCACATGAAGTAGAATAAGGTTTTTAAAATTATTATATAATGATTTATTGATGTATTCTTTATTTAGTGATTTATTTAAAACATTGTACTGCCCATTTGCCAAGCATGACTTCACTTGTTACCTGAAACAAAACGACCTGGAGAAATAGCTGAGACAATGAGCTGTTACCCTTAGCAACCTGCTGCCTGCAAGGTTCACTTCTGTAAAACCCTTGCCTACCCCACCTGTGTTGTTAGAGTTTGAAATGAGACTACAAACTGGCCCTGAGACCAAAGCATTTCAGGAACTCTTCTGGTTTCAGTCCACCAGTGACATCTCCTCTCTTCCACTCTTATCAGTGTTAGGATGCTTATTCAAGAAAGATCCCACAACACAAGGATGTTTATGGTTTAAGGTTAATTTATAATTACCTACTAACTCCATTTCTGCTCCAGTCTAGAGAGAATAGATGTTAGAGCTGAAAGTTCCGAAGATTATAATCACAAGCTTCCTGTACCCATCACCACCCAGGCCACTAAGATTGGGTACACTAGAACAAGAGATGCTTCTGTTGCCCAGAAAATTTTTATTTGCTCATTTATTTTGAGACAACAGGTCTCACTATATAGACAAGGGTTTCCTCTAACTCATAGAGATCCACCTGCCTCTGCCTCATGAGTGCTGGGGCTAAAGTATTAGCTCTTGTGGATAGCCCTGATGCTGTTTTTGAGTATTTTTGATGCTAATTCTACTTTCCCAGGAAGGGCTGAGGACAAGGAGTGAATCGGTAACAGGTGACTTCTCCCCACCTTAACTTGTAAAATAAAGGCTAGAGCCAATGATTGGGCAATGGAAGGGAAGGTGAGGTGAAAAGTTTGGGGGAGAAGGAGGAGAGGAGAGAAAGGAGGATGATGGTGGAAGGAAAATGGAGCAGAAGTGGCCTGGAAAAACTGCAAGTTTAAGGGATCTCATAGTTGGGAAATATAGTAGTGTAGTGGTAGATCTGCCCAATCTAGGCATGCAGCTTGTATTCATATTAGTTGAGTTGCGTTTTCTTTGTACGGGCTTATTTGGGTTGGAGACTTACTGCAATAATTAGCCACCATATCTAACTTGCCCAGGAAATTCTAAGGCTGTGTTTCAGAAACCAAAATCAAAGACCATATATTCGAACAAAAGATTCTCCTAACACCTCTACTGACCAGGAAATCAGTAAGTTTCAAGAGCTCTGTACCAGGCATGTAAAGCAGAGACCATATATATTAGTTCATAATATTTGATAATAGTTATTATTTTACAGTTATCCAATGATTTAACCCCTCCCCCAAATAAAAAAAACTCAAATATAAAAGTTTTATTAAAACTTCATAGACTTTTAAAAAGTCAAATTTAAGAGCATATTGCTTCCTGAGTCTTTCTGTAAGATACTGTTAGAGAATAAACTTCCCAACAGAGGGAAGAACAGAGCACAGACAGTGAAAGTAAACTGAGAGGCAGAAATCCAAATTGAGCATTGAAATCAGTGAATCAGTACACAGTTCCCTACTCACCTGGGAAGATGGAGCTGAAGTACTGAGTACCGAGTACTGAGTACTGAGTACTGAGCCTGCACTTCCAGCACAGTGTTTCTTATACATGCATTCAGTTAGAGCACACTTTCTGCCATGTCTTCCACATCGAATGGAATGCCTATTCCATGTTAACTAAATAGTAATGCACTGTGATGGTAACTTTCACAAGACGAATGTACGAAAACAATCACAATAACAAAAACTTGAAGTTTTCATCTCTATTCTTCATAATTTTAGGATAAATCTGATAAACTTAGCAATCTCAGTGCAAGATCTTTTTTCTTTGTTAAACAGAAACATTGACCTTTCTACTTTACAGATTTTCTTTGGCATATACAAGCCCACAACATCAGTTCTCTTGAATTTGGAACCATGCTTGACTGCAGGCACTGTGGTATGTTAACAGTAGAAAAGACACCAACACAGCTGCTAAGTGACTAATGGTCAGGAAGCTCACACAGCTAGTATATAGCAGATGGTGCTAGGATGACTTATGTCCTGCTGGGGCAAAGATGGACAGTGTGTAGTTCACTACACTACTCAGAATGCCACATATTTTGAAACTTACAAATTACTTATGGAATTTCTCATTTGATGTTTCTGCCTACATTTGTTGACTGTAACAAACCACAAAAGTGACATCATAGATAGTAAATCTATGAATAGTTAAATCATAGAATACAAAGCATTACTAAAACAGATGTATGAAACATTAGAATAGAAACAATAGAAACCAAGAAGTGGGCTACAAGTATCATCACAAATGCACATAAGTCTAGTGCACATAAGTCTACACTCATTCTGCCATTGTGTATGTCTCAATAATTGATTCCTGAATAAATAGATGGTTATGAAGTGAAACACAACAAAAGACTGAAGTATCTAGTAGGTGCTTTGTTCTGAGTTCAATCTATAGAGTGCAAACACACAACACACACACACACACACACACACATAAACACACTTTAATAAAGTTTCAATAAAACTAAAGCTAATCAAACAAAATATTAATCTTTCAATTTATAAAAAGAAATATTAAAGAGCCAAGCAAAAACATGTTATTTGTGAGTTCTTCTTAATTATATTTTTATTATTTAAAACAATTTCAAATTTTAAATACCTTTTGGTCATATTTTTCCCCTTTCCCCAAGTCCTTCCAGATCCTCCTCTTTCCTACCTACCCAACTTTAAGTTCTTTTGTTATGCCCAGATCACAAACTCTCCTAACATCACCAGAGACCACCAAGAGTCCAACTCATATGTAAAAGCAAAGAGTCTTTATACAAGCTTGAGCTTGGACCTCCAACCTCTCCAGTGCAGTGGATGGGGTGCGCAAGACCCCAGGCTGGTAAAGCCATGCCTTTTTGTCATGTTTACAATCAGAGGGGAGGGGCTTTCCAACTTGGCAGTATATGATTGACTGACATTGCGTGGAGCAATCATATTGGCTAGTAACAATTTCAACTATGAACAATGGGAGTCAGCTTGAGTGATCTTGTCTGGAATGGTAGATGCTGTCCTGTTTCATGCTGGTTGGTCGTTGCTAGGGTAGAGTGGCTGTTACTTTGGGGGAGGGGGTGAGTAAGAGTGGAGTGGTTCCTGGAATAAGTTATGGTTTTTCTAGTAACTGAGTTCAAACTAGGGGCAAGCTAAACTTAAGATGGAGTCTAGGTGCAAAAATGGAGTCTATTAGACTAAAACTAGAGCAGTAACACTGGGCTCTTACTTACTCAAAAAACAAACAAAACCTCAATACACCAAAACCAAATAAATAAATAAATAAATAAAACCACACCCGAAAAAAATCAACACAACAAACAAAAACTACTAAATAAAACACACAGATGCGCACAGAGAAAGAGACAGAGAGACAGAGAGAGAGAGAAAAACTGTAGAGTCCACTATATGTTGGTGAACATGAGGCCTGACCTGAGTGGGTAATATACCTAGTGTCACTCTATTGGAGAAAACTGATTTTCCCCTCTCCCAGCAGGTATAAATAACTACTCAGTTGTTAACCTTCACCCTCGTGCCTAAGGTATCATTCATTCATCATTTGTGAGTTAAACTACACAAATAGTAAATAAAAATAATAAACAGAACTATTGTGGTGGTTTGAAATCAAAGATTCCCTATAAGTTTATGTACTTGAATACTTGGTCCCAAGCTGGTGCCATGGTTCACAGAGGTAATGGAACTTTTAGGAGGTAGGCTGTGGCTATAGGAAGTACATCACTGGAGGGCAGGCTTAGGGAGTTGCTAGTCTCATTCCTCTTCCTGCTTCCTCTCTGCTTCCTGTGTACAGTTGAGATGTGAGCTTCCTACTCCACCAGCTGCCATGCCTTTCTCTCTATAGACTCCCTTTTGGAACAGTAAGACAAAATAAACTCTTCTTCCTTCTGTTGTTTTTTGGTCATGGTGTTTATCACAACAGGAAAAGAAATAATACAATTAATGAATGGATAAAGAAATTATTTTTCCATATACACAGAAAAAGAAACTGATAGACCAGGAGAGATATAGACAAAGAGAGAGAGAAAACTCTGACATCAGTTAAGTGAAATAAATGATGGGCAAAAATGTGCCAGATCTGTGCATATTAGCTAAAACAGTAATCGTGACCTAAATGATCAAATATATTTGAATTCAAGGCCAAACTACTTATCTAAACCAATGAGAATATTTTATCATAATAAAGAATATATTCCACACTGACTATCTGAAACTAATATTTGCCTGAGCACAAAGTAACCAATCATCCACATTTATTAAGTAAAGATATGAGGAATCTCAAGAACAAATATGCACGGCTCTCTTGGCTCAGAAGCCATGTATCAATCTCATAATCAAGAAGAAATGTGCAAAAATCATAACAGTAGAACTTTTGTTTTGTTTTGGTTTGGTTTAGTTTGGTTTTGCTTTGTTTTTTGAAACAGGTTTCTCTGTATAACCCTAGCTGTCCTGGAACTCACTTGTAGACCAGCTGGCCGCGAACTCGAAATCTGCCTGCCTCTGCTCCAAGTGCTGGGATTAAAGATGTGTGCCACCACTGCCTGGCACAGTAGAACTTTTAAATTCATCTTTTCTAGATGATATATAAAGCCAAAGTAAAAAAATGCCAATAATTGGAAAACATGCCTTAAACAATATTTTTGTCCATTTTCAAAAGTCTAAGCATGGTGGCAGTCCAAGTCTCCAAGGAGACTGCATCAGGCACTAGAATTCAAGACCAGCCTGGACACAGTCTAAAAACAAAAATAAAAAAACAAATCACTTGATATCCCAGAGAGACACAATACAATCTTCTTTCAAATATCTAAGGAACAATAACACTGTGAGGAAGAAGGAAAATGAGGGAGAGGAGAGTGGAAGAAAGGGGAAGAAAGGGGAGAAGAGGCCAAAAGGAGAGAAGGGGTAGAGACAATAGAAGAGAGGAGAAATGAGGAGAAAGGGAAATGAAAAAGAGGGAAGGATGAAGGAAGGAACAAGGCCAAAGAAGGAGGAAGACAGGGGAAGGGAAAACCTGGTAATAGGCTCAGAAAACAACTTGCAAATGGGAAAAATAACTAGAAATAGCATTCTCTGATAATATGAGATAATAGATTCAAAATAATAGCATAAATAATCTCTATAAAATAAACCCAACACTTATGAAAACTAATAAGCATTTCAGATATGTGAATGAAATAGAATTATTTAATACTGCCGAAAAATAAACTGTATAAACACCTTTTAAAAAATGAAAGAGACTGGAGCCCATGACACAGATCACAAACTACCCCTCAGTTCTGAGCTCCTTTTCTGTCATTAAATTAAATTTCCAATTAGGGTCCTAGGTTCCCTGCCAACTCCCTCACAGTTCGTCATGTCTTTGTAACCTCACTAACCACTAGTCAACGGAATACACAGTTGGTGTGTTTTTCCAAGAAACATCTTTACAACAGAAGCATCTTCCATCCTTAATCTCTCCCTCCTCTGAATGAGAATTCAGAGGTTTTGACTAGAGCACCCATCACCACCTTGGGCCATCAACTGGCCTTGGTAGCAGACAATCCTGAGTGAGGTAACTGAGGTGTACAGAGCAGCATAACTGTCTTCTGAGGGGCTCTACCCAGCAGCTGACTGAAACAGATTCAGAGAGCCACAGCTAAACACTGGAAGGAGCTTGAGGAGTCTTATGGAAGAGTTGGGGAAAGGATTGAAGGGCCCAAAGGAACTCCACAAGAAGAACAACAGAGTCAACTAACCTGGACCCTTGGTGGATCTCAGAGAGTGAACCACCAACCAATGAGCATGCACTGGGCTGGACCTAGGCCCCCTGCACATACGTAGCAGATGTGCAGTGCAGTCTTCATGCAGATATCCCAAAAATTGAAGCAGAAGCTGTGCCTAGATCTGTCGCCTGCCTGTGAGTCCTGCTTCCCTAACGGGGCTACTTATCTCTGCCTGCAGTGACTTGATGTGCCAGAGCTGGGTGATACCCAGGGGAGCCTCCACCCTCTCAGAGGAGAAGGGGAGGGGGAGATGGGTAAGAGGGACTGTGTGAGGGGGGTGACTGGGAAGAGGGAGGGCAGTGACATAAAGTGAATAAATAAATGAATTAATGGAAAAATAAATTAAAATTTATTCTAATTAACACTACTTACTAAATAGGCACAATAAGAACAACTGATGATAACATTATTCTTTGGACAAAATGTTGAGGGAACATATATTTAATGTATTACTGAGTGACAGTTGCTATGATATAGTAGAACAATTTGACTATTATATAATTTGTAGAAATTTGAATATATATGTATGTTAAGTAGTTGATAACCTTTTGACTCAAAATTCCACTTCAAAAATTCATTCTACAGTACATGTAAATACTTACAAAATGATGTAGCACAACGATAAACATCACTGATTTACTTGGACAGACAGAAAAGAACTTAAATGTCCATCAATTAGAGTTGGTTAAATAAATAAATACATACATACACCATACACTATAATATAACACTGGAATTCTACACTTCTGCTAAAATGAATTTCCTGGGCACTGTTATGGAAAGTGAAGGAGTGCAAAATACGTATCTAATTATTTGTGTTTGCAAAAGAGGAAAATGTGTGTGTGTGTGTGTGTGTGTGTGTGTGTGTGTGTGTGTTTGCTTATGTGATGAATAGTCCCTAATAGTCTTTGAACTATCACAGAAAATACATAGGTTGTCTCCAGGAAGCAGAAGCTGGCCAGCAGAGAGGAAATGAGGGAGGGATAATTAATAGCCCGAGGTTCCTCAGAGTATGTTGGACACTTCATGGGCAGGTGAGCCTTGTGAAGAGGTGCCTAGGTCATGAGGGCTTGTCCTCCTGTAGGGCTTACTGTCATCATATGAGTGTGTTGATTTCTGTGAGGATGGATTGTTACAGAAGCCACCATGACTCCTTTTTAAGATCCTGATCTCACTCTTTTTTCCCTTCTGCATGGGATGACGCAACAGAGGGCCCTGGCCAGATGCCAGCACTGTGGCCTTTGTGCTCCCAGGCTCCAGAAATATACAAGCCAAATAAATTTCTGATTTTAATAAATTATCCAATCTATTCTATTACAGCTGAAAAATAAAGAATTAAACATGAGACTTCAAACTCATAACTATAAATCTTACAAATTCATAAATTAATATTCATATACTATCTAGTCAAACTGTTTACTTAATTGGTTTTAGTGAACTAGAAACAGTCATATAATGAAAAAGATAAAAATTATAATCTATAATGTCTAATTGTACTATTATCCTCATATTAGCTTTCAAACGCTTCAATAGGCATGCCACAGTCCATATATTTACAGAGGTTAGTTATCAAGCAAGGGTTGGATAGGATCTCTCATAGAAGAGGAAATGGGATATATAGTTACAGAGAGACAAAAACAGAACAGCAAGATTAAACAGAGACAAGAAGGGAAGAGGGGTAAGGGAAGGAGTATGAGAGGAACAGATAACACTAAGGGCCACCTGAGGGGTCATATGAAACCTAAAACAAGTGCAAGCAAGAAGGGGTCTCAGCTCTGAAATGACAAAGTGACATGATCTCCTATCACTAAACAAGAAGGTTTTTTCCCAATTGAAAACTGCTCAGAAAAGAAAATTTTAAAAGATATTTAGTGTCAGGGGTCATTTGAAACAGAAGTTGACTCTCCAATGGAGTCTTGCAAACCACACTTAAATGTCATGCCCAGGAGTAAACAGCCAACACAAAACTAACTCAACACTATTTTTGTAGATTTCTTTTTTGTCTCATATTGGTTTGTTTGGGCATTTTTTTTTTTACCTTTCAGTTCTTTTGCTTATGTATTATGGCTTACATTTTTGAGATCTTTATGCTGTGTTGTGCGTGTGGTGTTGTGAGTATGTGTGTGTGTGTATGTTTCCTGTGCTTTTTCTTTGTTTTTGTTTATTTTGTTTTATTCTAGCTAGTTCGTTATTTGCCTGTTCGTTTTCTAAAAAGAGAGAGAAGAAGGCACACAGTTGGATGGATGGAGGCGGGAAGAGCAGGAGATAAGGGAGGGCAAACAGTGATGGGAATATATTTTCAATAAAATATAGTCCCAGAATAATAAACATTTTTTAAAAATGTTTAGTGTCAGGGGACATTTGACACAAAAGCTGAAAAGCTTAAATGATGCACAGTGTTGTTGCAGCAGACAAATGCTAAAATAATTTATTATAATCAAAATCTGACATAAAAAGACGATGTTACTTTGTTTCAAAAGTTTTGTCCTTTAATTTAAGGACAATTAATAAACTCCTTAAGAATGGATTCTTCTTCTTAATCTTTATCTCCAGAGCCTATGTTTTGTTTTACCTACCTGAAGCAGATAGAGTTACAAAAATAAAGACCAAAATGGAATTGTAAACTAAAAGAAACAGCAAAAGGAAGGAAGGAAGGAAGGAAAGAAAGAAGGAAGGAGGGGGGAGAAGGAAGGAAGGAAGGAAGGAAGGAAGGAAGGAAGGAAGGAAGGAAGGAAGGAAGAAGAAGGAGAAAGGAAAGCTGACCCTAAGGTCATGAGAGCAGGAGAGCTGTCCCTGCCCCTCAGTCTTACCAGCTGCAGCACATGGGAGAGCAGGACCATACCTCACCTGGGCAGCATAGTAGAGCCAGCCCTGGTGACATGAGGATATGTGAGGGACCCCAATAGCATGAGAGCTGTAGAGCTAGGCCTGTCCCTTACAGGCTGAGCACTGGGTGAGCTAACTAGGGCAAGTGCTGGAGAGCTTGCCCTGGTTTTGAGGATATAGGAGAGTTGGTGGGTTGACCAGCTCAGCTATTACCCGAGCCCAGATCCAGGGCTTTGAGTTGGCCCACCATTTCTGGAGCTTGTTAAGGGACCAGTCCTGCAGACCCAAAGCTGTGTAGGATCTCCATGACACAGGGCAACAACAGGCTATCTGAGAGGAGCCCTGGTAAGAATCTGGTATTGATAGTGTAGCAGAAGCCAAAGGCCTGAAACCAGACCAATGACTCATTGTTATGAACATTTGCAAGTAAAGATGTGTGAACAAAAGTGTATACTCTGTGACACGTTACAGCTTCCATGATGAGATGGTTTTTAAGATTTTTTGAGGGAAAGAGTGGAGGTTGCAAGGGCAGAGAGCAGATGAGATGGGGATGTTGGGGAAAGATAGGTGGGGAAAGAGATAAGTGAGATTGGGGTGCATGATGTGAAATTCACAAAGAATCAAGTTTTTAAAGGGATACCACAATGTGTCTTTGAAATCCATTGTAAACCATTTTGTATATTAATCCAACTACTTTCTGATTTTCATGATGTTTGGGTCTTACGACTCGTTACCTGGCACATTAACTGTACTGCTAGCTCTGAAAAAAAGGTTGCTATGTTTTAGTTTGCTTGGGCATATTATCATGCTGTAGCACTTGCTCTCTTACACACACACACACACACACACACACACACACCTCACACTCTTCTCATTTACACTATTGCCAGGCTGCTCACTTCCATACCAGCTGCTCTTCCCACATGTTCCACCAAAACATAATGTAAAGGCTGCATCTGATGCCCAGAAGGAATATCACTGAGATACAAGGGAATCTCTGGGGATAGTTTTATTCTTGACTGACACAGAGGGTGTTGAAAGGGCCCAGAGACTAGATAGCAAGCAGATGTTATTTCAGTTCAGCTATGAAAACAGCAATGTTTGAGCATCTCTCAAAAAGCAGAGAGATAAGGATTCAGATGGCTTTTTCCTTTGGGCTAAAAGTACAGAGTCCTAAAAACCCTGCTGAGAACAAAAAGCACTTAGTAATGAAGATTTGAATGTCTTCTGCAAAAAGTCATCAATTTTCTAATAAGAATTCTTCCCTTAATTTCTTTGTCTGGGCTTCCAAATAGTAGTTGAGGTTTTATAAGATCATTTTAGGTATATTTCTCATATATAAGTTGATTCAAGAATTTAGGCATGCTGAGTTTCTTTTTTTTTAATTGGATATTTTATTTATTTACATTTCAGATATCATCCCTTTTCCCCATCCACCCCACATAAACCCACTATCCCATCCCTCTTCCTCCTTTTTGCTTTTATACCATCTTAATTATATACAAGTAGTAAGGTCAGTTCTAGGTTGCAGAGCTATCAATACAATAGATGCAAATAGTCAAAGAACAAGCAAAGCAATAAACAAAGTCTCCTGATCACTGTTTCTAAGGGCTTATCAGGATGACCAAAATATCTGAGTCTACTTCCTGTCCTAGCCCAAAGTCATTTTCATGCCTGAAGCCTACTTCTTTGTTCTAGTCTAAGATTTAGATTCCTACCTGAATTTATTTCTTTGTTCTAGCCTCTTGTCAGATTCCTGCCTGAAGCCCATTTCCTTGTCCTTGGCCAATGTCAGATTTCTGCCAAGCAGCCCCAAAAGCTCTCCATATCTCCCCTTTTTTTATTTTATAAACACATACTGAATTTCTTGAAGGCTACAATGTGAATTTAATTTTTTCTGGAGCTTGAGAAATGACTAATCAGTAAAGAGTACTAGATGATCTTGCAGAAGACCCAGATTCTGTTATCAACACCCATATTGTGTCTTGCATCAATTTTTAACTCCAATTCCAGGGGACTTTAAGCCCTCTGCTGGCCTCCACAATTACCAAGCACACACACAGTGCACAGACATACATGCCAGCAAAACATATAAAATAAAAATTAAAGAATAAAAATTCAATTTCTTTCCTCCAAAAAAAATTTGTAAGTTACTCACAATATAGTAGATTTGTGAAACCTTAACAATTAGAATATGGAATTAAAATACAGGCCAAAGTATTTTAGACAATGTGTTTAGTTTCCATGTGATTGTCTCCTCCTGCATTTCCAATGTTGCAATCACTGTCACTTTCAGGATTCATGCCTGGGAAACAGAAATCGCTGCCCCCTTCCAGAGCTCCAGTAACTTGGAAGTTACTATCCTCTGTACTTCTCTGAACCAAGATGAAATTCTTTGTTATCTGGCTGTCGTGGTTGCCTCTTTACAGGTGACTCTTACAGCAAGAAGCATTGGTCATAGAGTGAGAAGGTCACAGCTCTGAGGCCCATCCAAGAACACATCAAAACAATCATTCATCATGATCAAGTGGGCTTTATTCCAGGAATGCAGGGATGGTTCAATATTCGGAAATCCATCAATGTAATCCACTATATAAACAAACTCAAAGAAAAAAACCACATGATCATCTCATTAGATGCTGAGAAAGCATTTGACAAAATTCAACATCCCTTTATGGTAAAAGTCTTGGAAAGAACAGGAATTCAAGGACCATACCTAAACATAGTAAAAGCAATATACAGCAAACCAGTAGCTAACATCAAACTAAATGGAGAGAAACTTGAAGCATTCCCACTAAAATCAGGGACTAGACAAGGCTGCCCACTCTCTCCCTACCTATTCAATATAGTACTGGAAGTCTAGCCAGAGCAATACAACAAAAGAAATCAAAGGAATACAAATAGGAAAGGAGAAGTCAAAATATCACTATTGCAGATGATATGATAGTATACTTAAGTGACCCCAAAAACTCACCAGAGAACTCCTAATACCTGATAAACAACTTTCGCAAGGTTGGCAGGAAAGAATGGAGTCTATGAAATATCTCTGTCTCTTGGTTAATGCTGGTAGAAGTCCTCACTATCCTTTGGCTCAAGTTTCATGAATTTTGCCACATTTCTCCTTCTGGATGGGAGGAAGCAATTTGTCCAACAAGGTAACGTTCAGTAAGGAGCCAATGCCTTCTTTTAACTGAACTTTTAACTTCCCACAATGATAAAGGAACCCTTTCTGTCCCTTACGTGTGAACTTGAGGCAGGGTGAGCAAGGAGGGTTACAACCTCAACATCGCAGCAGTCCTTTGCTGTGGTACATAGCTACTGTGAGAAGGACTCACTCTGCTCATCCCATGGAAAATGGGTAAATGTGCAACATGTTCCGCGCATCCTAGTGGGAACTTAGCGATCTAATTATGTACTTATCAACTGCGTTCTCAGTCTGCTATCTTGCTGCAAGAGAATACACCATTCCAGTGCGTCAGTTGCTCAAGCCTTTATTTTCTGGTCCTTAAACATCCCTGAATCTCAGTCCTCGATTTCATAGTCAAGATATAATAGGACCATTCCGGCTAGTCAGAGGATTTAAGGACTCAATTGTATGGTGCCAGTGAAACGAATTGGCAGTCTACTGAGAAGCAGCAGGACTCACAGAAAGAATTTTGAAGCAAATGATCCCTCTTAGATGTGTGTAAGTTTGCAAGGGTCAGTGTACAGGCTGGTTTGTGACAACTGACGAGGCTGGAGTTATCACAGAGAAATCGGGCCTCTGAGAAAGCCTCTATGAGATCAGCTGTAAGGCATTTTCCAATTGTGATCAAGGTGGAAGGACCTACTGTGGGTGGTGCCATCCCTGGGCTGATAGTCCTGATTCTATAAGAAAGCAAGTTGAGCAAGCCAGGGGAAGCAATCCAGTAAGCAGCATCCCTCCATGGCTTCTGCATCCACTCCTGCCTCCAAGTTCCTACCCTGTGTGAGTTCCTGTCCTGACTTCCTTTGGTGATTAACAGCAATGTGGAAGTGTAAGCTAAATAAACCGTTTCCTCTCCAGCTTGCTTCTTGATTATGATGTTTGTGCAGGAATAGAAACCCTGACTGAGACAAAAATTAACAGTTTTCAAGTGCTCTCTTGGTATGAGGCCCTAGAATTTAGCATATCATATGTGTGTTTTCTCTCAGCTTATCTTTACAATACACTTAGAAAAAAGCATTTGCTTCCTCATCCTAACATATGGAAAGTAAGACTTAGAAAGGGAATAACTTCCTCAGGGTAAAGGCTAAGAAATAGCCAAAGCAAACTGAACCTATGGTCCTATGTCAACATCTCCATGGACTCACAATGGTATGTTTGTACATGGACCTGGTTCTTCTCTAGGAGCCGTGATCCATCTTGGAAACCATAGTCCTTTTTCTTCCAAACGTTGTTTCCTTTACTTCCGCCTCTTTGGTGAGCTCCTGAGGTGACTCTATTTAGCCCTCCTCTACCTGCTCATCTTCCTATCTGGCCACCCTCTTACATCTAACAAATCTCTCCTGAATATTCAGCAACTAAGTTTGGATTTCCTCCTCTAAAGCCTGAAAACCAGTTTATAAGGGTAATGTCCAAAATTCCTACTACCAGTAAATCACTCTCAAAGATTTTGAAGCCATTATTTTATCTACTTCCTTTATCACTGGGATGTAGACAGGCTCAGGGATCAACAGTCAAAAGAAAAACATTTTTTGTTTGCCATGATATATTACTGTTTCAAGATCTTATTACTTTTGTATTGGTACAATTTTATTTGGATTCTAATAGACTTTGGGGAACTGTGAAATCTGTAAAGCATATTTATGCCACTGCAATAAAAGAACTGAGAAAGCTAGGAAGGAAGCAGAAAGGAACAAAACATCAAAAGATGCCTGGAGTTTTACCATGAACACTCTATCTGCATCTTGGAGGTAACTGGTACAGAGCCTATTTTCTAAAGCATATAAATAAAAACTGAAAGGCCAAAATATAATTTCAGCTGAGAATAAGATCATAAGAATTGTTTCTTTGCATTTTTTTTATGTTCTAGGAGGATGACATGTAAGTTCCAGAAAACAACGCTTTCCAAGTTCAAGTGTACCTCTTTAAAGCAACTTTAGACTTTTATTCAGCTACAAAACCTAAGATCATAATTTATCTTTTGAGAAATGTTTTAATTTTTATTTCATCAAATATATTATTTTACACCTTGTTTCTTACTATTCTATTATTCTCTAAAGTTTTCTGTTGGTGGTGGTGGTGGTGGTTGGTTGGTTGGTTTGGGGGGTTTGGTTGGTTTTGGTTTTTAGACAGGGTCTCACTATGCAGCTCTGACTCTCCTGGAATCCCTATGTAGACCTGGCTGGCCTTGAACTCATGAACTCACAGAGATTCACCTGCTAGAGTAAGAAGGAAATGCACCCACTCTATCATAGAAACATTGTCAAATGTGCAAGATCTGATAGGAAACGTTTTTGACAGGAGTACTCTATTTCATGACAATAACATGTATATAAACTTATTATAGTATTGAAGTATTCAAATAATTTTAATTTAAAATTAAAATTACCAAGAAAATAAGCTGCTCAGGCCATTTCTAAAGTTCACATGAGAAAGACAATGCACAAAAATAACAAGAACAATTCAGCAAAAGATGATGGAAAGGGAAAGCTAGTCTAAAAGCAAATCTAATATACATAATAAAGTATGTATAAAGTATATAAAGAATGGTAATCAAAAATGAGATATTGAAGGACAGATACAGTAACTGAGCAGATTAGAAATGTCAAAACAAAGTTCAAACACATGCAAGAATTTGTTGTTGTAAAATAATATATCCCTTCACAATGGCAACCAACAGGACTAAATACATATAGGAAATACAATTTTGGAATTTATCCTACATCATAAATTTTATATGGATGTGGTCAAGGCAGAAAAATAGAACTGAAAAGTATTTAAAGGAAATGTAAAATTTATTCTTGAAATAGTATAAGAAAGACCTTTTTTTAAAGTATAAACCAAAAGCAATTTTTTAAAGGCTGAAAGGTCCAACTACTAAAAATCAAAAGCATTCAGTGTCAGGCTCTAATATGCCCTAAGACAATAAAAGAACATCAAAGATACTTATTGGGAAAAGAGATGAAGTTGCCTTTTTGCAGCTAACAAGTTTACTTATACAGAAAAGTTGAAGTAACAGAAAACACTAATCTCCACAACTAAAAAACAATTATAGAAAAGTTGCCTGACAAAAAGTTAACATACAAAAATCATTGTCCTATGTGTGGGCAATTAACAAGTGGATTGAAACTTAGTAGCACACTGCTCATACTAGTGTTGGAAATAAGACTGAAGGCTTGAGAAAATGCAGCCATTTTTAGTATACCATCCTGCAGAAAAAGACATCAGCATGGAGAAAAAAGAAAAAAAAATGGCTGCTGATTTGACACAAGACAGTGGTTTTTAAGGTCCTGAGAAATTCCTGTCCTTTTCTCTTAGAAGCCAGCACTACTTGCTGGCTTCCAAGATTTCCTCTCACTGGTTTAGGATACAAAGTTTTATCTAGTGATTTGGGGATTAAAACTGCCTATTTTTTCTAATGGTGGTCTCACCCACTTAGCACACTCTCTGTAACCTTCCAACTACCTGATTTCTGAAACAAGCAAGCAGACACCAGACACCAGCTAGGTAGAAAGGGGCATAGATTATCTGAAATGAACCTTATCAATCTATTTATCACAATTAGAACACAATTTAAAAAAAACAGGTAACTAAACAAAATATATCTAAGTTTTTTTTGTGGGGAAAAACAAAAAAAAACTCTCATTTCAAAAATGAAAAGATTAATGAATACTCCACATTTGTGGATTGAAGAACTTAGTATCAGGACTGGAAAGATGGCTCAGCAGTTAAGAGCACTGACTGTCCTTCCAGAAGATCTGGGTTCAATTCCCATCACCCAAATAATGGCTCACAACTATCTGTAACTCCAGTTCCAAGGGTTCTGATACCCTCCCACAACATATATGCAGGCAATACACCAATCAGTGCTTATAACATTTAAATAAATAATAAATAAATAAATAAATGTTTTTAAAGGCTCAGTATTGACAAGATAGTATTTCTTCCTACCACAGATTAAAACAACTCCAGTTAATTTCATAGCAAGGTATCGTGTGGATATTAGCAAGATGATTCTAAAAATCAGAGAGGGAAATGTAGAGGCAGAAAACAATAAGATTGGGAGTTAAGGCAGTTTTGAATAAAGGCAGAATGAAGCAAAACAGGTTTAAAAAATAAACAGTCAGATAACCTACAACAACCCGTGCACTTGGAGACAGAGGCAGGGAGAATCTTGGCTCCAGACCAGCCTATATTCTTTTGGAAAGAATATCCAATATCCAAAAGAAAAATAAACAATCCCAAAAGAACAGAGCAGAAGAAAGCTGCTTCATAAAACTGGCACTAAATATTAAATAAAACTAGTATTCTGCTAAAAGAATGTAGCAATAAATCTAGCTCTGCCAGAGCCTGACAAATACAGAGATGGATGCTCACAGTCAACCAATGAACTGAGCATGGGGTCCCCAGTGGAGGAATTAGAGAAAGGACTGAAGGACCTCAAGGAGTTTGCAACCAATAGGAAGAACAACAATATCAACAAACCAGACCCCCAGAGCTCCCAGGGACTAAACCACCAACCAAAGAGTACACATGGAGGGACCCATGGCTCCAGCTGCATATGTAGCAGAAGATGGCCTTGCCAGGAATCAATGGGAGGAGAGGCCCTTGGTCCTGTGAAGGCTCAATATCCCAGTGTAAGGGAATGCCAGGGTGGGGAGATGGGAGTGGGTGGGTGGGTGGAAACACCCTCATAGAAGCAGGAGGAGGGGAGATGAAAGAGACGGTTTCAGGGGGCAACAGGGAAAAGAGACATTTGAAATGTAAATAAAGAAAATATCCAATAAAAAAGAAAAAAAAGAACGTATCAATAAAGCAACTTCTACTGACATCCTGCTATACTCACAGATCGGTGCCTCACTCAGTCATCATCAGAGAAGCTTCCTCTTGCAGGAGAAGGGAGCAAATACAGACACCCCACCCACAGTCAGACTTTGTACAGCGAATGAGAATAAAGACTCAGACCTAAATAGGATGTCTCCATCAAATCCCTCCTCTCAGGGCTCAGGGAACATTGCAAAAGACAAGCAAAAAGATTATAAGAGCCAGTGGTGATGGAAGGCACCAAGAAAATAAGCTGCATGAACTCGCAGAGACTGTAGCAGCATGCACAAAGCCTGCAAGAGTCGGCATTAGATCAAGCCCCTAAACCACAGCTATGTCCAATTGATAACTACTTACAAATAAAAAATTGATTTTCTCCAACAGAGTCTCTCTGGGTATATAAACCATTCTTATGAGGCCTATTAAGAGACAGCCAACACAAAAAGAACTCAATGGTATCTTTGGAGGTTCTATGTCTTGTATTCTTGCAGATGCCAAGAAGTGCTTGCTGACAGGAGTCTGATATAGATGTCTCCTGAGAGGTTTGGCCAGAGGAAACCGGGAACGGGGATAACATTTGAAATGTAAATAAACAAAATAACCAATAAAAATTTTTCAAAAAAGTAAAGACTATCTTGGCTCCCTATAAAATATACATTACTATCATTTGGTTCTGCTTTGGGTTTGGTTTAGTTTTGTAACAGAATCTAACTCTATAGCCTAGGCTGACTTCAAATTCATGGCAAACTCATGACTTTGAATGAAGAAAACTTACAGGAACTCTCTGAGTTAGAACATGTAGGCACTAAAAGCATTAAAAGCAATCTTAGGAATTCCCCAGGAAAGGGGGAAAGGAGGAGATAAATCTAACCTCTCAGATTTTAGGTGAGGAGAAACAAGGAAAACAAAACAGTGACATAAAAACAATGACGCCACTGGAAACATTTTTCCAGTGAGACAAGACTCTGATATAGCCACTATACACTGTTCAATAGTCAGGTAGACACTATACTATATGTAGGCAGCTATAAGTATGCTATAGACAGCTACTTACTATACTATACTATACTATACTATACTATACTATACTATACTATACTATACTATACTATACTATAGGAACTGAAGCATCTTTATGACAGTTTACAGAAACATGCCCGATATCCTGGCATCCTGTAACTTCTTCACAGTGAAGGTTACTTGTGCAAGTTAGAACCCAATACAAACAAGTTGGTGACAGCTTTGCCGATAAACAAGAATTTGCTCTTCAGTAGCCAGAAAGAAAGGCTGCCATAGTGAGCACATCCCAAAGGTACACGGAAATATCTTAAAACAATTGACAATGCCAAGGGGAGGGGAACTTGCTTCCAGACCATGGGGGCAATGACTTCCCTTTCTGCCAAAAATGAAGCATCAATCAAAGACCTTTAGTGGACAAGTATTCCTGAGCCTTTACCTGTATGGATAAATACAAGTTTAAAAACCACTTTCACAAGATTAACCCAATTTATTCCCATCACAATTCTTTGGTCAGTAAAGTTATTAAGCCCACTTGATACATGAAATAAAAACTCAGATTTGGAACTGTATTTTAAATAGGTTAATGTGAAATGTCAGTCCTGAAACTTTCAAAATCTCAGATTTACTTACCCTGAAACCATCTTTTAAAGTAAAAAGATGTTATATTCCTGTTATATCATAACATGTATGCTTTCTGGCTATTATAAAAAACATTTGAACCAAAAGCTCTCATTCTACCAGCAGCTGAAAACCACATCTACAGACACAACAAATGGAAATAAGTATCTACCAGATTTCAATGCAAAGAAAGCACAGGATTCTCCTGCCTCACATTTCACTGATTACTCCAATGACTTTGGAGGTGTTGGGAGAACACCGAGTCCCTCCCCCTTTTTCATATTACCAGGGAGGAAAGCAAATTTCTCAAAGAGAAACAGAAAATACACCCTGGACTTTACCCAACCCCTTGCTTCCACCTCACAGAACAGCAGTGGTGCTGACACCCATTAGTGCATAGCCAGGGCGTCCCTGCCCTTCTCTTCAGTCTTTTTCAGAACCAGTCAACTGTTTCTTCATTTCTCAACTACTTACAAGGTTGAGAAGAAGAAAAAATCAAGGATGTTACTCACTAGCCCCTAAAACCACAAGCAAAAATCAGCAACATGGACAAAGAACTTTGGTGTTTTCTCCCATACCCAGTATTTCTGAATCGTCCAATACTAAGAATCCACAAACGTAAATGGTAAGGTGGATTTACACTATTGGTTCTTTAACCAGAGCATCAACATGATCCCAAGAATACAGCAAAGGTTAAGAATCTAAAGTGCTTAAGCTATAGATAGAGATAGAAACTATATAAATGCAGGGGAAGAGAGACAAAAGGAAGAGGAGAGGAGAGAGAGAGGAGGGGAAGAGGAAGGGAAGAAGAAGGGGAGAGGAAGAAGAGAGGAGGGGAGAGGAGAGGGAGGGGAGGGAAAGAGAAGAAGGAAAGGAAGGGGCAAAAAGGAGGAGGAGAGACAAATAGTACTTGCCTCCAGGAGAGACATCAGATTTTGAAGCAACTTCTAGCTAGAATAGATGATCTCAATATTTCAAGAATTATCCTGAATTTAAATTTTTTATTTCTCTCTAAAAGCTCATGTGCAATTTGCATATACCACTTTAAACTGTGGTTCTACTTGCTTAGCAGTTCAAGCAAAGTATAACTACAGAAACCAAGCCCTGAATATACATGGGCGTCTCCTTCTCCTGAGATGCAGACATGATCTTCTGACTCAATTTGCCTAAGTGAAAAAGTCCATCAAACTCCAGGATGTAGCGGGCTGTGGTTATGCATGCCTTTAATACCAGCACAGAAGGCAGAGGCAGGCCTGCTCTACACAGCAAACTCAAGGCCCGAGAGACTACGTCAAAAGAAAATTTTCTAATTAAAATGAATAAATAAATAGGCATACGTATTTCGGTTCGTCATTATCAAACTTCCTGCAGATACTATCTTTGGCCACCAGATGGCAATCTGCAAAAGTAGATCAAAAGCTGGCCAAACTGCAACAGAGAAAATCTAGATTTCACTTAACTGCTAATGTGACATGTGTAAATAAATGTATAGATTTTTCCTGGCATCTGATGAGCTACAAGGTAAGACTTCAGACATGTAAAAAGAGAGACAGAGAAAATTTCCCACTCTGAAGAAATTAAAATGCTAATAATGAAAGTGCTCTGACCCCAAACTGAGAGAAATTATCTCATTCCTCAGAATCAGGTCTACGTGCCGGTATGGGCAGGAATTCCTTACATGGAAAATGTGACAACATCACTTCATTTTCTGTTCTAGATTAAGACTGAGCATGCACATAGCCTCACAAAATTTCAGTGAAAAGATTTTTGGTTCTTGGGAAGGTACTATAATCTCAGTTAAAGGGAAACAATGAATATATGGCTCAATGAAATCCGACTTAAAGTTAAAAATGACACTGAGACTTGACTATAAAATCAAGGCTAAGGAATCCTGCTTAAATAGGACACTTTCCATTCATAGTCCAAGAGGACCATGTGGGAGACAAGTAGAAGAGACTCCCTTAAATGCTGGGATTCTCAGAGAATTGGAGAGCAGAGGCCAGGTATAGAGAGTAAGTGTATCAATTATTAAGACACAGCTTCTTGATTATCAGTCTGTTGAACCATCGCCCTTGGTAAAGAAACTGCAACACAGAGAAAATATGCAAAAAAAAAAAAGAAAGAAAGAAAGATACAATCTCCTCAAGAATGTACAGACCAACAGAAAGTCAGCAGGAAAACATACAGTTCAAGTACTTAAGACGTGGGTACCACAGCACACACCTGCAATCCCTGCCCTGGGGGAGCTGGGGCAGAAGCAGGAGTCTGAGTCTGTCTGTCTGTCTGTCTGGTTACATGGTAGAACCCAGCCTTAGGGTTTGGGAATGGAGCTCAGTGACAGAGCTAGCAAAGCCTAGCAAGTACTATCTTCAGCACCACAATAAAGCAATGAGAGACACAGAGACAGAGAAACAGAGAGAGAGAGAAAGCATAATGTGCTAAAGGTATAGGGACCTTCTGCTATTGCCATAAAATCAAAAAGAAAAACATTTAATTACTCACTACAAAGATCGGATGAAATGCTGCTAAGATATGCAAGAAACCTATCTATATTTAAGATTCTAAACTGTCACATACCCTTAGAATTATCTTCTACATTTGAAAACAGAAATAAGCAGGAAAAAAAAATGATCCAAGCAATTAGTGTTTGTCCCTCCCTTCTGTGCATTAAATGCTTCTGTGCTTCTTCCATTCCACTTCTGTTGTTTCCAGCTACCATCTCCCTCTCTAACAAACACACTGATAGAGGAATAAAAACCAAACAAAAACCACAACAGCAATTTATGTCTGTTAATTACACTTTGTAACGGACGTTCCTCAGGGGACTGAGCCCAAACTGCAAGTGATACAAAACAAACACATATATTAAATACAAGCAAAGCAGTCTAAAAACATTTTAAAATAAAAAAATAAAATAAAAACTAAACTGTAACCTTTGATCATCAAAGGTTACATAACCTTCTTAATTCTGAAACATACAACTGGGATTTTAAAGAAGAAACATGGGCCTAAGAGATATAGAGATAAAAGCACTAACTGCTCTTCCAAGGACCCAGGTCATTCCCAGAACCTATTAGGTAACTTTTTTTTTTTTTAATACAGAACAGTTTTAAGAATGTAATACTGCTTATTTAACTTCAAAAACATTTCAGCATTCTGAACATACAAAAAATAACAGAACGTTGCAAATTGCACTTAGGTACAGAGGGTTATTGAACTTCCATTGATGCAGTATTTCTTCGCTTTGCTGACAATGATGAGTTCTACAGTTTCTTTAAAAAGTTTAAAACTCCAAATACTTCTCATACCAGCTGACCCCTCCCCCCCTTTCCACAACTAAGAATGTCAGCAGAATGCTATGCCACTATATATAAAAACAAGACAACCAGAAGCTCAATGGATGCCCACCGCAGTATCAACAGGTCCAGCCTCACAGTGCACGCCCTGAGCTACGACCCCTTCCAAAAGGCATCTTCCCCTCACAGCCTCCACACCAAACAAGGAGCATCAAGAATCTATCTGGGTTGTTTTATTCTCTTTACAAACTATAGATATGTACAGTTGAAAACTCGGGATTTCTAGCCAATAACCATATAGTTAACACTACCTTACGAGTTGAGAACAAAATGCCAGAAACATCTTCAAATGCCCTGTCATACCAACAGCAAAGTGCACTGAGTGAGGAGGACTCGAGAGTGCCTTTCCATTTTAAAATGTTTGGAGCTATGTACAACTCTGATACAGTTTCAGGGCGCTCCGGACACCCACGGCCACTTCATGTAAACCACTGACACTTTGAGAAACTACAATATGATCGTGATCAAATTTTGTAATTAAACCTAACAAGCGCAATAGACACGACTCAAATAAGAGATGTGTCGATCACAGCGCTCTCCTACTCTAAGGTATTCACAAGGAGACAGCGTTTTTATTCCTCTTCCTCGTCCTGTTCTCCCTCTTCCTCCTCCTCCTCTTCTTCTTCCACCTTTTTGAGGGCAACTTTAGCAGGACCCTTGGCGCCATCAAACTTCCCTTTAGACTTATAGTCAGCAACATCGGTCTCATACTTCTCTCTCAGCTTTGCTGCCTTGGTAATGTAAGGCTGCTTTCACTATCACTTAAGTAATTCCACGTCTCACCCAGCTTTTTTGCTACATCTCCAATGGAGATGCCAGGTTTTGTGGATTTGATCTTGGGGGGAATTTGGAGCAGAATAAGAAAAATTCAGACGGAGGTCGTTTGGAGGCATTTGGGTCCTTCTTCTTCTTGCCTCCTTTAGCTGGTCCATAATCTTTCATCTCCCTATCATAGCGTACTTTATCCGCCTTTGCCATTTCATCAGACTTTGATTTCTCTTTGCTAGACATCGTCTTCCACCTCTCAGAGAACTTCTTGGAAAACTCTGCAAAATTGACTGGAACCTCTGGATTTTTCTTCTTATGTTCTTCTCTGAATGTCTGCACGAAGAAGGCATAAGCAGACATCTTGCCCTTTGGTTTCTTGGGGTCACCTTTAGCCATCCTGACTGTATTGTTCTCTATTAGGTAACTCCTAGTCATCCATAATTCTAATTCCAGGGGCTCTGAGGCTTTCTTCTGACCTCTGAGGGCACTAAAGACACACATGACACACAGACATGCATGCAGGCAAAACAAAATATACACATAAAAGAAAACATTTTTTTTTGAAAAAAGAAATACATACTCTGCCAGGCTTAGTGCCTTGTAGTCAGCCGATCAGGCTTATGTTTAATGTAACCTTCTTTCAACAATTTCTCCAAAAACTACTGCAAGTATCAGGAAAAACTAAAGTCAGTAACCAGAAGAGCAAAGCACACTCAAATATCTACATGCTTAACCAAAAATACAAAAGCAACATTATGATAGCAATCACCTTAGTGTCACAGTCAATACAAATAAAAAGGACAGATTCACAGGCAAGACAAATTAAGAAATGCACATGTAAGAATCCTTTAAAATTACACCATTGATTCTATTAAATAAAAAGTAAAAAATAATAATTTTACTAGTAACATCTTTGGCATTTTATAAAATAATAATAAAATTTAATACACCAAGTTGCCCTTATTCAAAGTCACTGTTTCATATATATTAAGTAGCTGCTTTTATTATAAATGCTAATTATGTTCCCCAAAAAAACCTGTTTGCACAAGGGGGTCTACACATAGTTTCTGGGCTTGGGACTGGGAGGACAGGAAGAAGGCAATCCGCTATGCTTTAGGAGAGTGTAGACAGAGGACAGACCTAGAAGCTGCCACTGGGATAGAGAAGCAAGGAAAGCACCGGGCTCTGGGCCTAGAAAGTGCAGCCCAGAGGGCTGACAAATGGGTCCAGAGCCAGTTATAAGAATTATCAGCAGAAGGTAAATTCTAGCAACATAGAGGCTAGACAGTCGCCCAGAATTGTGCTGCTTAAAGCATATAAAAATATAAAGACTGTGTTTGAGTCTTTCATTCAGGAACATAAACCATCGGGGCGGGTAGCAACCTCATACCGGGATTTATTAATTAATTATTAATTCTAAAACCTTGCACCACAGCTAGGGTAATTTTCTGTCTGAGTTTTGGTGTGCTTTGACTGTGACTTGTCACAGGCTTATGTACAGACGCTACGCTTCTGGAATCATTTCGTCTCTCCAACACCTTCAGATTTTGGACATACTTGAATTTTGGACTTTCAGATTAGGGAGGCTCAGTCTAAAAATCTTAAGTCAATAGGACAAAACAGCAACCAACAGATTGGGAAAAGATCTTTACCAATCCCACATCCGATACAGGGCTAATACTCAATATATACAAAGAACTCAAGAAATTAGACTCCAGACAACCAAATAACCCTATTAAAAATGGGATACAGAGCTAAACAAAGAATTCTCAACTGAGGAAACTCGAATGGCAAGAAGCACCTAAAGAAGTGTTCAACATTCTTAGTAATCAGGGAAATGCAAATCAAAACAACCCTGAGATTCCACCTCACACCAGTCAAAATGGCTAGATCAAAAATCAGGTGATAGAAGATGCTGGCGAGGATGTGGGATTGCAAGATGGTGCAACCACTCTGGAAATCAGTCTGGTGGTTCCTCAGAAAATTGGACATAGCATTTCCTGAGGACCCAGTTATACCACTCCTAGGCATATACCCAGAAGATGCTCCAACATATAACAAGGGCACATGCTCCACTATGTTCATAGCAGCCTTATTTATAATAGTCAGAAGCTGGAAACAACCCAGATGCCCTTCAACAGAGGAATGGATACAGAAAATGTGGTACATTTACACAATGGAGTATTACTCAGCTATTAAAAACAATAAATTCATGAAATTTTCAGGCAAATGGATGGAACTGAAAAATATCATCCTGAGTGAGATGACCCAATCACAAAAGAACACACTCACTAATAAGTGGATATTAGCCCAAAAGCTCACAATATCTAAGATACAACACATAGACCACATGAAGCTCAAGAAGAAGGAAGACCAAAGTGTGGGTGCTTTGGTCCTTCTTAGAAGGAGTATCAAAATACTCATGGGAGCAAATATGGAGACAAAGTGTGGGACAGAAACTGAAGGAGAGGCCGTCCAGAGACTGCTTCACCTGGGTATCCATCCCATGTGCAGTCACCAAAGGCAGACACTGATGTGGATGCCAGGAAGGGCATGCTGACAGGAGCCTGATATAGCTGTCTCCTTAGAGGTCTTCAAGAGCCTGACATACAGAGGAGGATGCTCACAGCTAACCATTGAACTGATCAATGGAGAAGTTAGAGAGAAGACTGAAGGAGCTGAAAGGGTTTGTGGCCCCATAGGGAGAGCAGCAATACCAACCAACCAGAGCTCCCAGGGTCTAAACCACCAACCTGTGAGCACATAGTGAGGGACCCATAGCTCCAGCTGTATACGTAGGGGAGGATGACCTTGTCTGGTGGGAGAGGAAGTCCTTGAAGGCTGGATGCCCCAGTGTGGAGGAATTTGTGGGCAGGGAGGTGGGAGTAGTTGGGTGGGTGAGGGCACATCATCATAGAAGCAGGAGGAGAGGGAATGGGATAGGGAACTGGGTGAGGGGGAAATGGGGAAAGGGGATAACAACTGAAATGTAAATAAAATATCCAATGAAAAAAATTTTTAAAAATGAAATAAATTTGAATACTTTAGTAAATTTTTAAAAGTTTTTATTTATTTCAAATATTTTAAATTATTGTGATTAAAAAACCATATCTTTGCCGGGCAGTGGTGGTGCAAGCCTTTAATCCCAGCACTTGGAAGGCAGAGGCAGGCGGATTTCTGAGTTCAAGGCCAGCCTGATCTACAGAGTAAGTTCCAGGACAGACAGGGCTATACAGAGAAACCCTGTCTCGAAAAACAAAACAAAAACCATATCTTTCAAAATGGAAAATCTATAGAGTCATAAATGTCAATTTATAATTTCTGAAAGCCTTAAATATGACTCTGGTCATAAGAAATAAATTCAGGGCTGGGGAGATGGCTCAGTCAGTCACATGCCTGGCATGTGAGCACAAGGACCTGCCTTAGCTCCTGCGTACAAACAGCTGGGCGTAGCACCACACTGCTAGGAGCACTGCAGAGGCAGAAGCAGGCAGATCACTGGGGTTTACACCAACCAGACTGATGTGTTTCATGAGTTCAAGGCCAAGGAGACCCTGTCTCAAAATGAGATGGACTTCTGCACTACTGAGGCCTGCGGGAATCCTCAGGGCAGAGAGGAGCTGTTGGGAAGGAAGCTCATTCAAGGCTTTCTCAGAGACCCTGATCAATGGATCTGTATCCTTGCCCAGCAACAGACCTGGCAGGTCCATCTAGGGCCAGGGCCTTTGAAGGAGTTAAGGTGAAAGACCCCCAAGAGGGGAGACCCTCACTCAAGTCACGGGAAATCATGGCCACCCAATGACTCACAAAACACCAATCTTGATGCAAACAGCAAGAGGTTTATTTCCAGGATTAGCACTGAGGCCAAAACTCATAACCCATGCAGGGGCAGAGGAGTTCAACCCCCAGCTCAAGGAGTACAGGGTATTTAAAGGAAAAGAACAACCCAGGAGGAGTGAGGGGTCGCTGGAAGGCACCAGTGGAAAGTCCCGTTATTTAGCATGTGACAGGGTTCACGGAACAGTCATGGGGGAAGTACAGGTTTTTCTCAAGAACTCAGTCATCTACTTTGTGGTCAGCCAAGTTCCTGAAACACAGAGCCCAAGAACTAGCTGACCTGCTCTCTTGGCTCCATTCTGTCTGCTAGTCTGCTAGGGGTAAAAACTTTTTAATTTTTTTATTTCCTTTCAAAGGTTTCACATCCTAAGAATCTGACTTTTGTTCCCTGAAGAAACTGGAGTTTTCAGTCCCAAGGCTACTGAGCACTCAGTTTGTGGCACATGTATGATGTTACACTTCTTTATAAGCTTGTTTGGCACAAGGTATAGCTTGTGCAAGACCTGACCCCAACTTTCCTGTCTTCTTTATTACTTCTGATCCCCTGGTCATCCCTTTCAAGAACTTGTCACTGAAGAACAACCTGCTGGTCCAGATCCAGCAACAAAGGAACTGTGAAACAATAGATGAGCTGATAAAAGCTACATAAACATTGGCTAGTAAACCTTCCTCAGACTGCAGTTCAGAATTGGTCACTATACAAATGTTATACACAACTACTATTCTTAAAACCTGTCAGTGTGGTTTGCCTATCAGTAGGTCCAAGCTAATTCCAATGAACTTGAGGAAATCGTAGAATCCCAGCAAATCAAGCAAGCAAGAGTAGGGGTATTTCAGGGCGGAGCAGGCAGAAGTAGGGTGAAAAGTGGCTAAAACTCCGAGCGGAGGAGGTAGGAACCTGATTTCCAGAAGCAGCTGGGTAGGCACCATGGCCAGGAGCACCACCATCGAGGCAGTAAAGCACAAGATCCAGGTTCTGCAGCAGCAGGCTGATGATGCAGAGGAGAGGGCCGAGCACCTCCAGCGGGAAGTGAAGGGAGAAAGGCGGGCGGGGAGCAGGCTGAAGCTGAGGTGACCTCCTTGAACCGCTGGATCCAGCTGGTTGAAGAGGAGCTGGACCGTGCCCAGGAGCGCCTTGCCACTGCTTTGCAGAAGCTAGAGGAAGTGGAAAAGGCTGCTGATGAGAGTGAGAGAGGTATGAAGGTGATTGAAAATCGGGCTCTAAAAGATGAAGAAAAGATGGAACTCCAGGAAATCCAGCTAAAGGAAGCAAAGCACATTGCAGAAGAGGCAGATAGGAAGTATGAAGAGGTGGCTCGTAAGTTGGTGATTATTGAAGGAGACTTGGAACGTATGGAGGAACACGGTGAGCTGGCCGAGTCCCGTTGCCGAGAGATGGATGAGCAGATCAGACTGATAGACCAGAACCTAAGTGTCTAAGTGCTGTTGAAGAAAAGTACTCTCAAAAAGAAGACAAGTATGAAGAAGAAATAAAGATTCTTAATGATAAACTCAAGGAGGCAGAGACCCGTGGTGAGTTTGCTGAAAGATCGGTAGCTGGAAAAGACCATTGATGACTTGGAAGATAAGCTGAAGTGCACCAAAGAGGAGCATCTCTGTACACAAAGGATGCTGAACCAGACAATGCTGGACCTGAACGAGAGGTAGACCTCCCCCATCCCTGCCCTGCGGCCTCTCCTCCCTCTGACCTTGACTCCGCCCAAGGCCAGCTTCCCAGAAGCTGACCTTGAAACTGAGGGCTGACCTTTTTAACCGAAGGCTGCTTTCCCTCCTGCCACCCCTCTACCCCTCTTGTCTTTTTCACATAACCGTGCCAGCCTCTTCCCGGAGTTCCATCCAGCTGGAGGGGCTGAACACCTTTGGGAACAACATGTAAGGGAATGTGAGCACAACACAGTGTCCTCAATGCAGTTGTGATATGCACATTGTGATTACTTTTTGTCTTAGCAACCACTTCTAACATTCCGAGCACTTCTGCAGCTCATAGCAGCACAAGTTAGCCTAATGGATACTGTCTCGCCATGGAGGAGAAACACAGGAATGGGCCTGCCTTCCTGAGAGCCAGCACAAAACAGGCAGTCTCCACTGTGGGAGACCTCAGTGCTCTGCACTATGTCTTAGCCAAACAACGGGGATTCTAGGAAGTTAGCCAAAAACAAAACCCTCTTCCAGGCTGTGAAGGGTTTCACCTTTGATATCTTTGAACAACTTTTACACTTATTTTTTTACTTTTTCCATCAGATGTGACCAAATAAGACATTGGACACCTGAGACAGCCCCACCTCCCAGGGCATCGTGCACGTTAGACAAGCGTGTTACCCGTCAGCCCCAGCCCTGAGCCCAAACTTGTCTCAGCTCTGCCCCTTCCCCAACTGCTCAAAAATGGATCATGCTGTTCCCTAGCGTTGTGGTGGCCTGTTAGTGTTTACCTGCCCCCAAGGGAGACAGAGAAGTGTAGGAAGCGGTTCTCCCCGCCTTCAGGATGACGCTTGGCATGTAGCCAGCAGGCATGAGTGGGCACTGTGGCTGTGGCTCATTATAGAGAAAAAGTTCGCACTTCCAGGTATGGCTACTCGATTAGCCCACCTCGCATCACAGGAGCAGCCAATTAACAGTGACAGCTGCGTGGCAGCTGCTGATAAGAGTAAAGCAATGCATATAAGGCGGCAGGGGGCAGTAGCCGGAAGGATTTGAAGGAGAGGATTCAAGGGGCATTCAAGGGGCATTCAAGGGGCATCAAGAGGAAGAAGGTAGAAGCAAGCATGCTGTAACAAGGACCCTGAATAAAGCTGCTTTAAGAAGAAGACGGTTGTCGCTGCCTTTTATTCCGCGGGACGGAGCAGAAGGCAAGCTACAAATGGTGGCCAGTACGGGGAACCTTCAGAGACAATGTATGGGGAAGCAACAGAGAAGGAAAATTATATTTGTGCCACTGATTTACCCACATGAAAGTCATCTCATTGCCCTTTCCTGAAGCTGTTGTCTCTAAAGTGCCATCTCATTGCACTTTGTATCAGTCAGTGCTGGAGAAATCTTGAGTAGCTTATTTAAAAAAAAAAAAAAAGAAGAAGAAGTTTTTAAATTTTATATTATTTCGAAATTTTGTTTTTGGGAGGTTGGGTTACCTTGGCCAACCCACTGGCTGTGAGAATTCTTTGCAGTCTGTGAGCTAGTGGTGTGCTGATCTTTCCAGTGTCCCCACCCAATTGCCATGTTCAGGTGGTTTCTTCTTGGCCTGTTAGGTGGGCACCCTGCAGATTCCTGGCTTGTTTGTACTCTCCTATGACCAGAGAAAGAGAACTCTGTAGTGCAACTGTTTTGATACTGAATATTGACAAGTGACATTTTGAAATAAAGAACCAGTCCCTCCACAACAACAACAACAAAAAGGAACACAAGAGTAGTCTACAGGATATTTTCTAAAAATTTATATATGGACTTACAATTCCAATTGCCTGTGTCTTCTGTCCAATTATCACTTTCCAAAAGATTTTCTCATCTTCAGAAGAAATAATTTTTTTTTTTACCAAAAAGTCTGAGGTAAAACTTAAAGTCCCAACTTTTTCTATTGTGCTACAGGAAAATAAATTAGTCACATACAAAACATTAACTCCTTGTATGCAGAGAATTCTGCCCCAAAGCTATGTATCAGCTTGGAAAGAAGTGAGACTGCTGAAAGGCCCAGGACAAAATCCAAAAACAAAGACCAAGGTCAGAGGTGCTGAGCACTGTATGCTCAACAGCTCTCCTCAGCAACTAACGGAACTCAAATCCTCTGTTTGCACATGACTGGGTCACTGTCTAAACCTCACTCAAAGATTAGGTTCTCATAATACTTACTGTATGGAATGCTATAAAACATATACAGTCGAGAATAAGCACAAAGTGAGTACAGAAATCACACAGTCATCTCAGTAAGTGCAGAATGTGTTTCAGCAGAGTTCAACATCCCTTCATGATAGAAACTAGAACATGACAAAGACTACATGCACAACAAACCTGTACCCAACTGTGTTAAACGGTTGTCCTCTGTCCACTTGGATTCAATATAGTGTTAGAAGTCTTAGCTAGACCCATAAGAGAAAGAAACAAGAGGGGTAAACCCAGAGAAAAAAGGTATCCAATTTGTGTCCATCAAAACTCTACTAGGAAACTCTTAGACCTAATAAACAACTCCAGCAAAATAACAGAATACAAGAACAACATCCGAACATCAGGAGTTTTTCTGTATGCTACTAATGAAGTAGCAGAGAAAGAAATCAGGAGGAAAAAAGTCTTTTCAGCCAGTTCTCAAAAGAAGAAATAAAAACAACTAAAAATCTGGGAAAATATACTTAATATCCTTAGCCAAAAGAAAGTAAAAATTAACATTTCTTTTGGGTATATACCCAGGAGTGGGACAGCTGGATCATCATAGGAAATTCTAGTTGATGTAGTTGTTGTTGTTTTTGTTGTTGTTGTTTTTATTGTTGTTGCTGTTGTCATGTTGCCATCCACATTCCTACCAGCAGTGAATTATGGCTCCTCTCTTCCATCATCAACCTTTGACCTCCACAGGCATGGCACAGGCCAGCACACCAGCCCACACAAGTACACACACACATACACACACACACACACATACCATCCTCCAACACACAAAGAATAACTGATAAAGTCTGTCTATCTGGGACTCTTCTGCTTCCCAACAACAGAGACCAACACATCTGTAGAAAGGAAAAACACAGGGTAAGTTTAGAAGCTAACCCAGATACTGTTTTCACAAACTCCAAGTACAGAATGATCTCCTGCCCCATAATATCAATGATTTCTTTTTCACTGAAGGCAGCACAGGTTTTCTTATATACTTCAATGATGTTATCTTACAAATGCATGAGATTTATGAGGTGGTGTTAGGAGGGCATCCACAGTCCTCCATGAGGTTTAATGAGGTGGCGTTAGGAGGGCGTCCATGGATCCACAGTCCTCTGAAGCCAAAAGCAGTTGCTTCCCACTCAGAGCAGTACTCATGCCAATGTTGACAGCAAGCAAGCTCTTAGGAAAGGGAATGATATACAATAAACATGACCTGTTTGTTTGAAAATAAAATATTACATTATTTCAAAATAACAGAATTAAAAATGAAGTCCTTCCTTTTCGTTGGTTATTTGGTTTGCGAGCTTCATACAAAGTACATAAACTAATTTACTAAATGTTGGGGAGGGGGTAAGCATTCCTATATTGTAAATATTTATTTCAAATCGAGTGTATTGGTGATATATTCATTCCTTCATAATTGGAAATATAATTTAAAAGATAATTTCCTATGTTCAGAAATACAAATTAACATATGAAGAGGAAGGAAAAAGAGAATGGAGAGAAACATGCTGTCACACAACACTTTTTGCCAGAGAACGGATGTTCTACATTCTTTTACTATTTAGTCCTAATTAGCATAATCTTCACAATGAAGTAAACTTATTTGGATAATATGATCCTCACTTTATAGAGCAAAAAGCTAATGAGCAGAAAACTGGGTTAAGTGAGGGAATAGGGAGCTAGGTTTAAATAGTCCTGTTAGTCTTCTGGAACCCAGTCTTCGAATATAACCATTACACCATACTTACCAAAAACAGTCAAGGAAGTGGATCAAGGAAAATTTAATTGCAAGTTCATAAAACATGAAGTTTCCTACTCAAAGAAATTAATTTGGACAAAATGACTTAGTCAGATTGCAAGTAAATATTTTCTTTTTATAAGTCCCAAGCTCCCATCCTAGCACTTTGGAGACTGCTGTGCGCTAGTCCAGGGATTGGAGTAAGGAAGAGAATCCTCCTATCTTCATTTTGAGGTTTATGGTCTAGTCTAGACAGGAGAAGTGTCCCATGCCCTCACCGGCTGCAGCCCCTGGGAAGACCCCCACACATTGCCTAGCCAGCTTGGTAGAACTGGCCCTGGTAATGTGGGTGTGGAAGAGAAGCTGGCAGGCTGAGCAACTCAGCTACCAGGGGCTTTGAGTTGGGCCGCCCTAACATCTATCCCAACTATGAAGGGGAAGGTCCTGCAGAACCAAAGCTACAGGATCTCCGTGACTCAGGGCAACGCCTGTGTGCCTGTGTGCCTGTGTGCCTGTGTGCCTGTGTGCCTGTGTGCCTGTGTGCCTGTGTGCCTGTGTGCCTGTGTGCCTGTGTGCCTGTGTGCCTGTGTGCCTGTGTGCTGTGTGTCTGTGTGTCTGTGTGCTGTGTGCCTGTGTGCCTGTGTGCTGTGTCTGTGTGTCTGTGTGCCTGTGTGCCTGTGTGCCTGTGTGCCTGTGTGCCTGTGTGCCTGTGTGCCTGTGTGCCTGTGTGCCTGTCTGTATGCGGATGTATATGTGCAGCACACATGTGACAGTTAACTTTCTGGAGTTCTCAGCTTCTACTATGTTGCATCCAGGAACAGAACTCGGGTTCGTTAGGTCTGTGTAGTGGGCACCTTCATCTGCTGAGCCATTTTACTGGTCTAACTTATTACATCTAAAAACACAAGAAAAAGAGCCATGGATAGGGATGATATGCTCTTATCAATTTCATCATTTATACTAAATGTTGAAAATGTTCTGAAAAATGTATTTCGAAAGTTTACAGGCCATAAAAGTTTCCGTAACACAGCCTCAATTCAATTTATCTAACATGCCTTTAAAATGTGAAATCCAGTGCATGGCATGATGGGTGCCATTATGAAGAATGAATGTGTGATGAAGAAGTGGGAAAGATCGAGGAGTGGGGTAGTTCTTACACTGTGGAGAGAGGAAGAACTGGAGGTCTGAGGGCAGTGAAAGGTATGAGAGAGAGCTACAGTCGACAGTGGAACAGGTCATTGTCCAGTGTAGTCTGAAGAGTGGACCACTGTGGTCATGATGCCACTGAGGGCCATGGTCCTTATGCAGCTGGTAGCCAGGTACCTGTCCGTGGCTCAAGTTACCACTTAACACCATGTGGACAGCCATGACCTATGCTGTGGCCTAAAGCCATGTTGATGTCTGTGTGCTATGCTGCCCCTAGGGGCCATGTGCATGTGAGTGGCCTGAGTTCCCACCTAAAGCCAAGATGATGTCCAGGGTCTGTGCTGTAGCCTGAAGCCATGCTAATGTCTTCGGACCACACTGTCACTGGAGGCAATATTGATGTGAGTTGCCTGTACTGCCACCTGAGTCCATATTTATATCTATGGCCCAGGATGCCCTCGAAGGTCTTGTTTGCATCCAAGGTCCTACTGCAGCAGGGGCCATATTCTTGATCTGTGCTGTCACCTGACACCATGAAGAAGGCCGTGATCTGAGCTCAGCTGACCATAAAGAACAGGGAAGCTACGTTGGCAGTGCTGCTGATGACTGCAAGTGCACAGCTGAGAAAGAGGGACAACGGAAGGTTCCTGTGATGACCCCTACCCCAACCCTCAAAAAGTAACAACCCAAAAAGAAGCCATCAAAGAGAGCTCTTAAAAATAATTATGTGTTCTTGCGTGATAAGATGGCTCTCCACAATTGCTGGCTTCAGGCCGGGATGAAGGTGGAGAAGAACTCAATTTTCTTTAGGGGTGGGCCACTGGGAATTTAACCATGCTCTAGTAAAGACTGAAGCTCTCAAATAGGACTTGGGTTTTGGGAGGTGTTTGTTTGTTTGTTTGTTTGTTTGAGGGAGGGATCACAACGTAGGGGAACATGAAAGGACTGGAAAGTATGATCAGGGTACATGAGGTAAAATTCCCAAAGAATCAATAGAAATATTTTTTTGCAAAAACTGTGAAACCTGTTGTTAGCTCACAAGATACATTTGTTCTGAATACAACCAACTACCTGAATTGTACTAAGTTCAAGATTAGTAAATTAATGTTCATTTTATTTTAAAAATGAGAATATTTATAATTTTCCTTGAAAAGAGTATAACAGAATTATCTTGGAGTTGAATAAGAATGATAAAATTCACATTATATCTGTCTGTCTATCGATCTATCTATCTATCTATCCACAGGGTCTCTCCATGTAGCTCTGGCTGTCCTAGAACTCACTATATAGACCAAGCTAGCCTTGAACTCAGAGATCTGTCCACCTCTACATTCTGAATGCTGAGATCAAAGACATGTGCCACCATGCCCTACAAAATTCCCTTCCGTAGAGAACAACTGTGCACAAGCACACACAATACATAAACTCGCACAGTAAGCAACATAAAATTTATTCTCTGACCTCTTTACCAAGGACCTCACTCAATAAGGTTTTCCATTGAAATACCAAAATAATTTGTTTATATGTGGCTACCATTACAAAAACATTTCCATTTCCCTAACCCTGAGTCAGAGACACAGGAAACAAAGTATGTCTTCCTACTCTCAAGCACTTAATACAACCAGAGAGAGAGAATACCAACAACCAGTTCTTGGAAGGTTCTCCAGCATACCAAGCTGAGTGCCCTCTCATCCATCTCTAGTTGAATTCTATTGAATTCAATTCAGTCTAACAGTGGCTACCTAGTGAGAGCATCACATCCCACAGGCTAACAGCTCAGTCCTGCAAGCCTGCCCCCAGATGCCAACATCAGCAGAAAGCAGTCCCCACACTTCTGACACAACAGTCATGACTGAGTCCCTGAGATTCCCTCCTTAGAGGAGCAACTCGCAGGGTTCCTGCCAACACTGCTCATGCCCACACTTTCATTATGCAGGTTCTTACAAGGGTAGAGATGAAACCCGGTGGGAGAGACACAGCACAAAGCTACGGGAATGCAAGCGAGTCACTGCCCTCTCTGAGGACACCTTTCTGCAGTAACTCCCACATGCTCCAATATCCAGAAGCTCTTGAATGTGTCTTTTTACATATAACAGCATCTTCATACTCAGGGATGACTAAACGAATCATGAGCCCCTGGAGACATCCCCTGCAGTCTCCCATGTTTGGAAACCTGATCTTGGATGATCTCTTGGATGGCAGTATTTGGGGAGGTTATGATTTTATTAGCCAAGTTGACAAATGGCTAGGAGAGTGGGGCTTGTGGGTTATAGGCCCACCCAGCTTCTTCTCAAGTCACTATCTGTCACTGAGATGACCACCCCCTTCACACGCCCAAGGTGACAAAAGGCAGCACAGTATTCAAACCTTCTCTATGATGAATCTTAGATTCTAAACTGTGAGCAAAAAAACAATAATAATTTTCTTCCTCCTTATTCTGTCTCAGTGATGACAAAAACAATACAGTCAGAGACAAGAGGCTCATCTACCACATAGCCTGCCCACAGAGGAGCCACTCCAGTGTGCAAGTATATGGTGGAGAGACTGGAGATAAAGAGAAGCAGAAAGGCTTGAGCACTGTGAAGAAATGCAGAACTGGAGACACAGAACTGGAGGTGGAGAGGAATGTGAGTAGCCTGCCCTGTCACCTGAAGCCATGGTGAAGTCCTGGTCCATGTTGCAGGTGAGGGCCACATCTGGGTCCTTGGCCCTGAAGCAGCAGGGGTCAGTGTTGATGTCCATGGTATGTTACCACCAAAGGTCACGTAGACATCCTTTGTCTGGGGCTGCTGCCTGGGACCAAGTTGATGTCCAAGGACTGTGCAGAGCTGGCCCTGCCCCTCACCAGCTGTGGCACTCGGGAAAGCAGGCCCTGCACCATGCCTGGGTACCACAGTAGAGCTGGCCCTCAGTAGAGCTGCTCCTGACGAAGGAGCAGGTGAGCGGCCCCGAGCTGACGTGGGCACAGGAGAGAAGCCCTCTCCCTTGACACTCAGGAGAGCAGGCACTGCCCCTTGACTTGACACCACAATAGAGCTGGTCCTGGTGGCATGAGTACTTGGGTGAGCCAACCTCAAGGGCATGAGAACAGTAGAGCTGTGTCTACCCCTTGCCAGCTGTAGCTCATTGGGTGAGCTTAGCCAGGGCAGTGCTAGAGAACTTGTCCTGGTGGTGAGGGTGTGGGAGAACTGGCACTGACCAACTCAGCTACCAACCAGGCCTACATCCAGGGCTTTGAGTTGGATCATCCCAATATCTACTCCATCTATGAGCTGCTGGAACTCATGAAGAGGTTGCCCCTGAAGAACCAAAGCTACAGGATCTCCATGACACCGGGGAACAACAGGATATTCAAGGAGAGTCCCAGTGAGGATCCAGTATTGATAGTGCAGTAGAGCCAAAGGCCTTGAACCAGACCAGTGACTCATTGCAATGAACATTTACAGGTAAAGCTGTGTGCACAAAAGTGTATATGTAGGACACACCATGACACTCTGTAACTCCCATGGTGAGATGTTTTTGTAGTTTTTGTTGTTGTTCTTGGTTTTGAGGTTTTGTTGTTGCTGTTGTTGTTTAATTTTGAGGGAGGTTGCATGGTCAGAGGGCAGATATGAAAGGACTGGAAAATGAGTGCAACTGGGGAGCATAATGCAAAACTCACAAAGAGTAAATAAAAAGTTTTTAAAAGTGAAACGGTTCAGCTGCATCCCCTTCCCAAGAGAAAGTGTGGCTAAGTTCCAACTCTCCAATAACACCTCGGGGTCTCCAGCGGTCAGGGATTACTTAGACCATTAGTCACTTCATTAGTAAATAAAAGACAACTATTTTTACTCCTGAAAGTCCAGGAGTTTTATGTATGTCATACTATGCTGGTTTAGAAATAAAGCCAAAGTCAAAAGTAATACTCATACCTAACAAGGAAAGAAGTGAGGAATTAAATTAAACTGCAATTTAAAGCCCATTAAACCTCACAGTCTTATCTCATTTAATTATAATGAAAAAATATTTTTGGCGCACGCCTTTAATCCCAGCACTTGGGAGGCAGAGGCAGGCGGATCTCTGAGTTCGAGGCCAGCCTGGTCTACAGAGTGAGTTCCAGGACAGCCCGGGCTACACAGAGAAACCCTGTCTCGAAAAAACCAAAAAAAAAAAAAAAATATTTTATGTCATATAATCAAAGTACTTTGTAACATCAGAAAGGTACAAAAAGAAAAGCCAAGTATAGTGGCACATGCCTTTAATTCCCTTGGGAGGCAGAGGCAGTCAGATCTCTATGAATTAAAGGGTACTCTGGTCTATAGGGCAATTTCTAGGACAGCCAGGGCTACATAGTGAGGCCCTGTCTCAACAAAAGAAGAGGAGGAGGAGGAGGAGGAGGAGGAGGAGGAGGAGGAGGAGGAGAGCAGGAGGAGGAGGAGGAGCAGGAGAAGGAGGAGAAAGAGGAAAGAAGAGAGATTATGTGGTGATTTGAATATGCTTGGCCCATAGGGAATTACCGGTACTGTAGGAGGTATGGAGGAAGTGCGTCACTGTGGGGGTGGGCTTTGGAGGTCTCTTCCTACACTCAAGCTCCACCCATTGTGGAAGAGAGCTTTAGCTGCCTAAGGATGCCAGTCTCTCCTGGTTGCCTTCATTCAAGAAGCAGAATTCTCAGCTCGTCCTCCAGCACCAGATCTACCTGCAGGCTGCCATGCTTCTCACCATAATGATAATGAACTGAACCACTGAATCTGTAAGCCAGCCCCAATTAAATGTTTGCCTTGTCAGGAGCTGCCTTGGTCACAGTGTCTCTTCACAGCAATGGAAACCATAACTAAGACAGATTATATTAGGATATAGAAGATCTACTTTCAACTATTTACTGGTTTATATGATAGTTAACGTTATATTCAAAAATTAGTCATACTATGCCTGAGAGACCAAAAAGCAAGAACAGCCTCTAACATGTAAACATCTGACTTGTACAGGCTTTACTGTAGCAGCTCACAACCCTTTGTTTCTCCAACATTGAAAACCATTCTTAAATTGACTGATCTTAGAAAACTACTGTCCTTGAAAGACAATAGATCATAAGACAATAACTGCTATTTCTGCTTCTGTAACAAACTTGCTTACTCTGCCCAATAACTGCAAGACATATATGTTAATATATATATATGTATGTATGTATATATGTATGTATGTATGTATGTATGTATGTATGTATGTTGGACTCTGCCTACACATAGACAAATAACATGTAATCTTCTGGGTTTTGACTTTATAAGCATTGGGTTGATATATGTAGGGGCTTCACCTTGGGAATGCTCTCAGGTACAGACCTGGCCCCAGTGAGTCTGGGTGCCAGTATCTAAAATAAAGTCTCTCTTACTAAAATTCATTTATGGACATGATTAATCTCTGAGTAACCCCACACCCATAACAATATTAAGGGACATTAACCTCTCCAGACTTTTCTAGCTTAAGCATAAAAACAAATGTTAAGTTTACTTTGTCAACTGAAAAATCTGCATGATGTTATTATTAATATGTACTGGCAACATGCTCTAGTTGAACACATAACAACACAAGGAATTCAAGCTACAGACTAAGCTACAGCACAAGAGGAAAACTATCTGGACCCATCACACATATACTCAATATGGATATAACACATCACTGAACAATTACATCTTTGAGCTACACTTTAAAGTATTAATATATTAATATATTAACAGGTACATTCAAGTGAACATAACAGTATTAGCTCACCTGAGTGCCTTCATGTTTCAGTAATAGACCTGGCCTTACTTTCTGTCCTTAAGAACTTCTCCATTTTATTGGGTTTCAAATCACCATCATGACTGATGTTCATAGTGATACTGTAAAGAAAAAGTATAAATCTTAAAACTCCTGAAGGAACAATTATAATATTACTCGTATGTTCTATAGTTTATGAAAAATGTCTGTGATATTTTTAAAAACCTTAGTTTCCTTTTCAACAACCTAGAAAGGTAAGCACAAATTAAAAAATATAGAAAACTTCAGAACATAACACAATTCACGATGTTTCATCTGTTAGCTTCAGTCCTCCACTGTGATGTAAACTGTGCTAGAAAAGAATGCCAGCGGACAGTGCATGCCCAGGAGACATGTAGAAGGAATAAATGAATGTTAGTGAGTGAGCATTTGTGTCCACTGTGCTCTCAGTACCCTGAGCACATGCTATACCACACTTCATGGCTTTGCACATGATTTTAACTTAGTTGAGTAAAAGAAGCACACACTAACCAATGAGAGACTGTGATGTAACTTCATATGATTAACTGCTAATAGTACTGCTGCTGCTTGTGGCATAACTAGGAACCAAAACACTAGATCAATGTTAACTGGAAGAGTTGGGAAGATTTCAAACTGAAAGGATCAGAACACCGTAGAGTCATTTGAAAAGACGGTATTCAGTGAGTAAGAAAGAGCAAAGGGAAGACAGAAGTGTCTGCCAACAGTAGTAACATAGAGGCAGAACTTGAGGGTCAGTAACTGGTTTTGTTATCGTTGCTGCTGCTGCTGCTGTTCTGTTTTGAAACAGGGTTCCATGTATTCCAGGCTAGCCTCCAACTTGCTAGAAGGCTGAGGGTGACCTTGAGCTTTCAGTGCCTCTATACCTCCTAAGTGCTGGCATTACAGGTGTGTGCCCACATTCCCAGTTTGCAATTTTTTTTTATTGTCATTGAAACGATTTCTCACCATGAAGGCCTAGCTGACCTCTGACTTACAATATTTATTCTGCCTCAGCTTCTATGTGCTAGGATTACATATATGTGCCACCATGCCCAGCTGGCATAAATTTTTTAGAGCAGTAAATATTTACAACCCACTAGTCCAATGTTGCATACTTAAAATTTAACAAGTGAAATAACTTAAATAAAATTATACTTAAAAAACAACTGGGGCACAATCAAAACTCTAATTACTAGTTATAATTTAAGGATAGAAAAAAAAGTAGCATTAGTTCAGTTTCCTAGCACACAGAGCACGCTAGGAGGTACAGCAGCACTGGAAGGAATGTTGCTTCCTAAAGTGTCCAATCAGCACAGTAAACATGTGAGTGGCTGGCTGGGAAAGTGGCGCTGACTGTCATTAAGTGTAGGCATGACCTGTGTTAAGAAGAGGAGGATGGACCAGAAGGTGGAAGGCAGACAGACGGTGTTGGGGTCCAGGAGTCACCACACAAACCATGTGAACACCAACTCAGTCAGACAGGGTTGGTTCATTTAACACACACCTAAAGAATGATTGACCAGGGCAAAAGCTTCAGCTCCTTAAGGGGGGCACACACCAAGATGAAAAAGATGAAGTAATTGAACTGGGGCAACAGGATGCAGGGGTTATTTTATAGTTTTGTTCAATAGTCATACCTGGGTGTTCTAATCTAATTAAGAGTAAATAAAATATTTACAATTCAAGATTTCTTTTTAAATTGTATTAGCTATATTTAAAATGCTCAAAAGTCACCAAACTGGTGTCCACCACAGTGGACAGCTCAAGGTAGGAAACATTCTATGTTTGCAGATCGTTATTGATGTTTAGCTTTGAAAGAATCCGACAACACAGAATCCACGGAACCCTCTTGTCTGTGTGCTGGAAAGTGTTACACCAACATAACACTAAAGTCATCAGAGAGGTGGGAACCTCAATTAAGAAAATGCCACGATGAGATCGGCTGTCAGCAAGCCTTTAGGGCATTTGCAAAATTATTAATTGATGTGGGAGGGCCCATCTCATTGTGGGCAGTGTCACCCCTGGGCTTGTGACCCTGGGTTCTATAAGAAAGCAGGTTGAGCAAGCTATATGAACAAGCCAGTAAGCAGCTTCCTCCATGGCTTCTGCATCAGGTCCTGCCTCCAGGCTCCTGTCCAAGGCTGAGGTCTTGAATGTCCCCAAGGTCAAAATGTCCCAGCTAGCTTAACTTAACACTGAATGAGAATGGAAAGTGCAAACTAAGTGCTAGAACCATACATACATTCACTTCTCTCTGCTGTTGAAGACGGATATGATATAACTAGCTGCTCTAAGTTCTTTCCACCTTAACTTCCTTGCTTTAATGGACTTTAATCTTGAATTCTGAACTAAAATAAACCCTTTCTCCCCTAAGATTTTTTGTCCGTTTATTTTATCACAACACCAACAATAATACACACATACTGCATACTCTTATAGTATATAACAAGCCACTTGCCATCCATATTCTAATCCCTATAAAAAGTGAACACAATGCATTTAAATAACCCTTATTTAGAATACATCATAATCGTTTTCAAGGATGACAGTATTAAAAGCAAGCATTTACTCTAGCTGATAGGTGAGAAATGAACAGTAATTAGAATGACTTCAGCCATGGAGAACTAAACACTGTGTTGGAGAGATGTAAGGGTTCTTGTATAAGAAGCCTTTAGTGACCTGGGAGCCACACCGAGAAAATAACCAAGAGGAGAAAGAGACAGGGTTCTACAATGACAACTGTTTTATCTTGCAATGACATGAATACATGGGAGGCAAAGCCTTCTCAGAGAAAGGCCAGCATCTTGTTTTATCTTTATTAAACTTAGGGCAGAAAAACTAATGGAACAACTCTTAAACTCTAACTGACAGAACTATAGCAGAGTACATCTGTGCTGAACTGTTAAACTTTGGATAACTTGTTACAGCAGCAACTGAAAACTAATACTTACCAGACTAACCACTAAATAAAAGAAGTAGAATTTCCAAAATTGCCTCAAAGTCAACTGTGATTCACTCAGTGAAGTAGGGTGAGGCTCAATATGTCTAAGATCAAAGGACATTGATAAACTTTGTTCTGTCTCGAGGTGAGGAAGGGGAGGAGTTTTCAGTGATTGTTTACTTTCTATTGGAAAATGATTTTATCTGGGAGATGATCTGAGGAAAGAACAGGGAGACATCGGCAATAAGAGGTTCAACATGAGCTCAGTATTAGTGTTTCCAGGCCTGACCCAGCCACTTGTGGGTGAAACTGACAAGAAAGGGGCCCTGTCTCACTTTTGTCCAAAAGCTGGAGACTTAACCTTGACTATGGAATTGCTGGCAAGATTTGGGACCTTACTCTAAAAGGGGGCAGGGAATTAGCAAGTTAAAAAGAGAGATTTTTTTTCAGCAGATATAAAGGAAGCAAACACTTATCTAACAGATTATCTTAATATGTTGACTCCAAACCTAGAGTAAGGGTTACTAGAATGTACACTTTCTACATGAGGTGTGGTAGCACAAAACCCTTAACTCCAGCATCCTAAGGGCAGAGTCAGGAGGATTGCTGTGATTAGAGTTCTGTGAGTTTTGGGTCATTTGTAACACGTGGTATTTTAACTGTGAAGCATAGACCTTCCAAAATCATTTGCTTATTATTAGGAGTGAAGACCTATTTATTTTTCAGGATAATCTATTCTTCCTACAATGTTTTTTTAAATAGAAAAGAGTAAAGAAATAAGTGATTTGGGGTGCATAAAAAAAATCTCAGTTGTCTAGTCAATGTTATGTGTGAAGGACTATAATACAACAATCTCTTAAAACTGTTTTCCTTATTATTTTTTTATATCTCTTGTATTCAGTTTGCAACTACTTCATTGAGAATTTTTGTATGTATATTCATGAGGGATACTGGACTATAATTTATATATTTTTGTTGGGTTTACACTTGATGTCACTATTTCAATATTATTTGCTTTGTGAAGGAGCTTATTGTGGTTCTGAATTTTTTTAAACATAACTCAAAAAGTATTGCTTGTTTGAAGGCTCTATAGAATTCTTGTATAAGTATATCTGACCCTTGGTATTTTGCTTGTTTGTTTCTTTTCATTTTATTCTGTTTGAATGCTTTTTAAATTTTTTTGATTTGCTGAAAATAAAAATTTAAAAAAAAAAAAAAACTGTTTTCCTAAATCACAAGGGGAAAACTCTTAAAAATATAGAAACAGTTCCTTTTTAAATGTCCTGCTGTTTGATAGTTTCATGATATGAATCTATAAAAGACCCAAAGATAAATCCTCCAAAAGGATAACTTACATTTTTAACTGTATTACAAATAAACTCATATTTTACATAGCATTTATAATCATTATATATGTATGCATTTATGTATGTGCATGTGTGGGCAGACAAATATGAGGTGCATATACACAAAAAGCTAGAGGAAGAAGACATCAGGCATCCTGGCTATCATTTTCTGACTTATTCCTATGAGACAGGATCTCTCACTGAACCTGGAACTGGACTGACATCCAGTAAGGCCCAGGGATCCCCTTTCATCTGTGGGGAAAGGCTGGTGCATGGCCATGCCAGGCTTTCTAATCGATTCTGAAAACTAAGCTCGCACCTCAGTGTGCCATGGCGATTGCTCTTACCTGCTGAGCCGTATCTCCAGCAGTAATTATTTCCAATTTAGGGACTACACTGCTTGTCAGATCTGAGTGCACAGGATTAGTTTTTACTTAAATTGCGACAACTAAGATGGGATCTAGAAGCATCAGTCTTCTCATCCATGGTCGGTAACTCAGGCTGGAATTATTATCTTTAAGGAATTTGAGAATTATGTTATAAAAATCTACTTACCAAACACAAGAACACTGAGAGCAAATTAGGTGTCTTAACAACCAGCGTGGCCTGCCTGAGTTTCCAACCTTTCTTCTTTCATAGTGCATGAGTCTACTTGGTCAGACAAGCAGACTCAGTGAAGATTTCAGTCTATTCAGTGTATTTGACATGAGTGGAAATTCATTTTGGATAAATATAAGTGGCATGCTCAATACGCTCTTCCAGGTCCTCTAACCATATACACTAATTTAAAATGCATTAAGGTGCACATCTCAGTGGGTAGACCTTAGGTACCTACATCACTGAGTGACTAATATTTCATAAAGGTAAAAATTGCAATTCCTAACAAAACTAGCTTGTTTTTTAATGTATATGAATGTTTTGTCCATACATGTGTCTGTGCACTACATTTGTGCCTCATACTATGGAGGCCAAAAGTTGGCATTGAATGTACTTAGAGCTGGTTATGAGCCATCATGTGGATGGTGGAAATCAAACCCAGGCCTTCTAAAAGAGCAGAAAGTGTTCTTAACCTCTGAGCTATCTTCCTAGTATACATGATCTAACTAGATTTTATAATATAGCTAGTAATAAATGTACATGTTGATACTTTTATGGGCTTCCAACATTCTGTGTCTGGGTTCATTAATCTACATTTATATCAAGAAATAATCCTGCTGCCTTGGAAAGTATTAAACATCTAACAAAAAGAAAGCGTATTAGCCATCAACACGGAAGTCCTGTGAAACTTCCTCCAGAGTCAGAAGCTGTGAGACTTCTACTATGTTTGGGACCTTTCACTTCAGGAAATATTTTACTCTTGTAAGGAATGAGATACACAGACGCAAATAACCCAAATTCACAAAATTAAATTTTAAAATCCAAAAATTGTGTGTCAAATAAATTTGATTGCTAAAATCATCATATTCCATTTTACAGCTGTAATAACTGAGACTTGAAGTTCTTTGGTTAAGTGGAAGTAACATATTCAGATCTTTGTTATCATATGAATAAAATTACTCAGTTTTGTAACCTAAAGGCTAAATATCATTATCTGCAGCTATTTTTATTGAAGTATTCAATACTAAATGCACATTATTATTGAATCCTTAAAAACCTCCAATTTAATTCTTCAGTTTATTTATTTAAGTGTGTATTTGCATGCCATATGTTGGGATGTCCACAGAGGCTAAGGTGTCAGATCCCCTGGAGCTAGAATTACAGGTCATTTTGAGCCACTTAACACTGGTACTTGGAATCAAACTCAAGTCCTCTGGAAAAGCAATATGTGCTCACAACATTAGGCTGAGTACTAAAGTAAGTTTACATGGGGTTTCTGTCCCACTCTTTTCCATTTAGCTCCCAATACCACCAAGACATCAGAATTTATTAACAAGCTACAAATCTAAACTGGACAGGTTCTGGAACTATTATAATCTGGCTAGGTTATTAATAAGCAGATAAATACCCCCACTATTTGGTAACTGGGTCTTGCTCTGTTTGCTCTACTCCATGTGTGTCCTCAGGGTGAGCTTCTCTTGGCCATGTGCTCATGGAGCATCCACAAGTTTCATCCTGCCTCATAACAACCTCCTTCTTCTACCTCCTCTCTCTTTTCTCAAGGACCCTACCTGAGATCCACTACTTGATCTCAAGTCCTGCCTTTGTCTCTCTCCTGCCCAGCAATAGACTAAAGCCTTTTATTACCCAGTCGGATATTATTGAGAAGCATTGTTTATAGCACATCGGTCAGTACAATGCCTTTGTCCAGACTATGTCGGGGCACAGTACTCAGCATCTGAATACACAGTGAACAAGACCAATCCCAGCAATCTGGCCCTAATTTTCTAGTTTAATTCTCCCAATTTCACAACTGACATCTGAGGTTCAGCATGGTTAAATGACTTTCCAAAATCACATATTTAGTTATGAAGCCAGGAGCCTACCTCAAAGGAGGAAATGCCCTTACCAACTTCACACAAGTCCTACTGGCTCAGTGGGGAATGTCGCTTGCCCTCAAGCCCGGCCTGAATCTCCTCCCCAGCACCCCAATGATGGAATGAGAACTGACTCCTGAGAGTTGTCCTCTGACACACTCATATGTGCACACTCGATCAGTAAATGTGAAAGACTGCTGGGCAATACCAATATCAAAAAGTTAGGGGTTTTTTGATATCTTGACATTTATCTAAGTCTAATAATTCAAAGACCGAAACGACACAGATGATATGTATATCTGTCTCACAAACACAGGCAGGATTGATTTACATAGTACAACTTTTAAAACCATAAACAGAGCAAAAATAAAAGGTTAATTGAAAGTTTATCTGCTATATTACATAAAAACCGAACTAAAGCAAAACAACACATATAACTTAACACTAGGCCTGGTGGCACAAGATTACAATCCCAACTATTCAGGAAGTTATAACAGAAAATTCACAGGTTCAAAGCCTGCCTAAATGTCCATGACTTCAAGGCCAACCTGGGCAATTTAGTGAGCCCTTGCCTAGAAATATAAAGAGAGGGAGGAGGGTGTGGCCTGTAGTAGAGCACTTGCCTAGAATGTGAGACTTTCAGCTCAATCCCCAGCACAACCAACCGATAAACAGCAGCAGTTGTCTGAGTTTATCCCCTCCTTTTTTTTTTTTTGGTTTGGTTTGGATTTTGGTTTTGGTTTTGGTTTTGGCTTTGGCTTTGGTTTAGCTTTGGCTTTGGACACATGGTTCCTCTGTGAAGCCTGGCTTTCCTGGAATTCACTGTATAGACCAGGCTGCCCTCAAGCTTGGGAATCCACCTGCCTCTGCCTCTCCAGTGCTGGGATTAAAGAGAGGAGGCACCATGACCAGCTTTTATTCCCCACTTTTAAAGCCAAAAATAAGACTAGATATTCTCAATTTGTCCCCTATCTAAGATGTATCTTAGGGAATCAGAAAGAAGTGACTCAAACCTGGGATTTACTTTTCTAAACCTGTAGGCAGTCTGTTGACATTCTCAGGGTACGCATTAATCAGAACTGGTTAGGACACACTTCTTTATGCTACTAACATACTGTTAAGACCTGGATAGTGACATCACAGCCCAAACTCAGTAGTGGCAGCATTTAGTAAGTCTCGGGTGTTGGGCTTACATGCAAGTATCAAGGTCCTTCTAAGAGAAGGTGGAGGGTGTGTGCTCAGTCTTCCCTCTCTTCTACAGCATAAGGCCACATCAAGAACGAATAGACAGACGCTCAGCCAACATCAAATCTTCAACCTGGACTCCCAGGTCACCGAACCATATAAAATGACCTGATGCTTCAGCTGAGTCATATAGAAGATATTTGTTACAGAGCTAGGAACAAGCTAAAAGCATATATAAATTAGAAACAGGTGGTTTTGAAGAATTAGTTAAAATGAAAGTTGGCGAGGCTGAATTATTGATCTGGCAACATAGGTCGATCACGACCTTCTGCTAACATGTTTTCAAGTCTCTCTTTCTTAAGTATTTATTGATATTCACAAGTGTCTGGCATCTCTTAAAGTGTTGTCCATGTTATAAACTCCTCTACAGTTTTGTTGTGTTTTGTTTTCTTTTCCTTCCATACCTTTAAACATCCCTTCAATCCGGTACACGTAAGTAGTATGGTCACGGCCTCTCACACAAGGAGTTTGAGGTGAGGCAAGGTGATTAGACAGGTGTTGGCTGAGAGTTCAAAAGCCACTTGGAACAAATTATTAAAGATATAAAAACCTAAAAATATCAGACAAAGCAAAACAAACAGAAAAATCTTAGGTCAACATTTCCCAGTGCAACTGACACCTTTCACCAAGAGGTGGCAGCAACCGAAGCAAGAACTTCTAGATGAATCCTAGGCAAATAAATACACAAAGACACCCAGATCCTTTAGGGCTCTGGAGTCTGCTACAGCCATCTCACAGGTAAGGAAGCCATTTGAGGACACTTCTTCACTGAAAAGATCCCAGGATTTGTCTGCTGATACTCCAAAAAGGACATGACAAAAGGTCTCTAGAATTTCTGCCCAGTTTACAACAGAGGAAGAAAAGCCAAACCAGTGCGACAAAGGGGCTAAGGCTAAGTGAGTGTTTAAGCCACATGTCCCAGAATAGGGCAAGACACAAATATGACTCAAAATCAAAATAGCTGATAAGTTACCAGTGTTGATGAACTAGCCTGAGCTTCTGAGTCATACCAATGAGTAAGTAAAGGTGACTCAGATGGCTCAGCAGCAAGAAGCACCTGCTCGGCAAGCCTGGCAACCTGAGTTTGACCCCTAAGCCAGTGGTTCTCAATCTTCTTAATGCTAAGACCCTTTCATATAGTTCCTTGTGTTGTGGTGACCCCAAAACATAAAATTATTTTTGTGGCTACTTCATAACTGTAGCGTTGTTACTGTTATGAATCACTATGTAAGTATCTGTGTTTTCTGATGGTCTCAGGTGACCCCTGTGAAAGAGTCATTACAACAGCCCCCCATAGGGGTCTCAACCCACAGGCTTCGAACCACTGTCCTAGGTTTCCCTCTGAAACTTCACAAGCCAGTCCTCCAGTGTCTGCACTGTTCTCAGCATTCCTATCCTGCAAGCTCCTACAGAACAGCCCACTGAGCTCTCATCACTCAATGACTTTTCTAGCCCGAAGTTATAAATTCCATCATCTAGCCAGGAAGTGGTGGCACATGCCTTTAATCCCAGCACACAAGAAGCAGAGACAGGTAGATTTCTAAGTTTGAGACAAGTCTGGTCTACAGAGTGAGTTCCAGGACAGCCAGGGCTACACAGAGAAACCCTGTCTCCAAAACCAAAAATAATAAAATAAAAATAAAAAATTCCACAATCCTCCCAAAACAACATAGTTAAGTCTGTCGCAGCAATACCCACTACTGGTATCAACTTCTATTCTAATTAGGGTTACTATAGCTATTATGAAACATCAGGACCAAAGCAACCTGAGGAGGAAAAGGATTTATTTTAGCTTATAATTCCAGGTAACAGTCCATCACTGAAGGAAATCAAACAGGACAGGAACCCAGAGGCAGGAGCTGATGCAGAGGCCATAGAGGAGCGCTGCTTACTGACTTGCTTTTCATGGCTTGCTCAGCCTGCTTTCTTATAGAACTCAGGACCATAGCCCAGGGATGGCCCTACTCATTATGGGCTGGGCCTTTCCCCATCAAAACTAATTAAGAAATGCCTTACAGGCCATCCCACACAGCTCAAATGGGGATAGACACCCAGAGGCCAGCTAGCCACAGAATAGCAGCAGGAGCCATGATGATGTGCAAATATATGATGAAAAGATGGAAGAGAGAGCAAAGCAGAGCAGTTTGAGCACTATGAAGAGAGGTGGAACTGGGGTGTGAAGGTAGAGAGGATCAGCTCGTTGTGGGTAGCCTGTCCTACACCTGCAGCCAAGGTGAAGTCCTAGCCTATGCTGCCCCTGAGGGACATGTCTGGGTCTGTAGCCATGCAACAATAGAGGTAGGGGTTGATGTCCTTGGCTCATATTACTACTAAAGACCATTCAGACATCCCTAATCTGAGCTGCCACCTGGGACTATGTTGATGTTCAAGGGCTGCACAGAAATGTCCCTGTCCCTCACCAGCTATGGCACTCAGGAAAGTCAACCCTGCACCTCACCTGGGCAGCACAGTGGAACTGGCCCTGACAGCAAAGGTGCTGGTGAGCTGACCCTGAGGATATGAGAGCTGCAGAGTTGGCCCAGCCCCTTACCGGCTGCATCACTCAGAAGATGAGGTCCCGCACCTCACCTGGGCACAACAGAGCTAGTTCAGTTGGTGTGAGGGCACTGGCACTGAGGGCATGAGAGCAGGACATTTACCCTGCACCTTGCTGGCTGGGGCATTGGGTGAGCTGGCTGGGGCAGGGCTGGTGGTGAGGGTGCAGGAGAGCTAGTAGGCTGACCAGCTAGTGGGCTGATAGCCTAGTTAAGCTATCAACCAGGCCTAGATCCAGGGCTATGAGCTGGTCCACCCCAACATCTACCCCATCTATGAACTGCTGGAACTCCTGAAGGGGCCAATCCTGCAGATCCAAAGCTGGAGGAGCTCCATGACACAGGGCAACAACAGGATGTCTGAGAGGAGTCCCAGTGAGGATCCAGTACTGGTAGTTAGCAGAGCCAGAGGCCTCAGACCAGATCAATAACTCATTGCAACGAACATTTGCAAGAAGTGTGGACAAAAGGGTATATTATGTGACATACTGTGACACAATACAGCTTCCATGATCTTTTGTGTTTTGCTTATTTTTATTTTTGGCTTTTTTTTTTCTTTTGAGTGGGAGGTTGCAAAGGGTAGATACAAATGGATTGCGAGATGAGTGGGGTTGGGGTGCATGATTATTTACAAAGTTCACTTAGTAAAGAATCAATAAAAAGGTAAACAAAGGAGAGAGACAGAGAGAGAGAGAGAGAGAGAGAGAGAGAGAGAGAGAGAGAGAGAGAGAGAGAGAGAGAGAAAGAGAGAGAGAAAGGCCTGACATCTGGATCTTATGAAGGTATTTCCTCAGTTGAAGTTCTCTCCTTTCAGATGATTCTAGCTTGTGTCAAGACGACATAAAACAAGCCATCACAAGTGATTTTTCTCAATACCTCAAAGAAGTGGTTAGAAATTGAAGGGATCAAATCTAAAACTTACCACAGAAAAGAGAAAGGCATCCTACACTTACCGGATATCTAGCCTACAGTAAAAAGTTCACTTCCAATGCAATGCCTTGGTTTCCTGGTTCTGTTGTTTATAAACGCAGTTTGGCCTCAGGGCCATCTAAAACTGCCCGTACTTCTAGGCAAATCGACCACAGATTGGAGCAGTAAGTCCCTAAGGAAGTGGAAGCAGAGAAATGGGCCACACTGGAGGAATGAAGGAACAGCTAAGAACACTGTTGTTTGTTCTAAACGACGCTTGCAGTCGAGAGACCTGCTGGTATTTCCTATGGAGAGTTGTCTCAGGAATATGTTCCATTAGCCATAAGTTTCAGGGTTTTGAGCAAGGTTGAAGCCTGCATGGATTTATTGCATTGTTCATCTGAGCCCAACACCAGGGTGAAGTAAAAAATAGTTACCTGTCTCCATACTATCTGGAATGGTGGTCAGCATGAGATAGGCAGCAATACCTTGGAGCAGTCCGGGGCTCTCTCATATCAGGAATTCAGACTCATATTCTTCCATCTAGGTCGTCCTGAGACTGAGGCAAGATTTAGAAAAGAAAGAAAGAAAGAAAGAAAGAAAGAAAGAAAGAAAGAAAGAAAGAAAGAAAGAAAGAAAGAAAGAAAGAAAGAAAGAAAGAAAGAAAGAAAGAAAGAAAGAAAGAAAGAAAGAAAGAAAGAAAAGAAACTGATGGGAACACAGGAAGAGAAAGCGGCCCTTCATCCTAGGATGAAGCAGCACTGATGTAGCCAGACTTGGCTACAGGAATAATGCATGCTTTCCTAAATGTATCGCAAACAAGGATGCTAAAATCAACCACTGTGCTAGCTTAGGGCCAAATGTGTCTGAACTGGAGTTTCCCTGTGGCAGCACTCCCCCCTCATCCCTAAACCTAAACAACACACTCTGTAAATCCACCGTACTGTTTACTTACGGAAAGAACCAGAGTAACCTGAGATTAGCTCGAGGCTGTGTGGGTTCATCGGGAACTCGGTGCTCTTTGCCAAGGCAGCTGAGGACTGGGACTGAATAAGGAGTGGCTTTCCTGATAGAGAAACCCCACTTCACAAGATTCCTGAGGAATGCTGAGTTTACATTTCTATTTACCTGATAACAGTCCTTCGATTGACGCTGTCAGAGCTCTGCATGGATTGGGCCCCATCCATCATTTAGGACAGTCAGCAGCGGTGCCATTTTGGGGGCCCACTTTGGATCTAACACACGGAATTTCTTATCAATGGGCACTGTTCTTGACGTCAGCTATCTATACACACCATTTCTTGGCAGCCTCAGACCCACTTACATTACTGAAGCGCATAACTCTGCTCCAAACAATGCAACAGTCCATGTCTCCCCTAGGAACTCTTCAGCAATCCCCTCTGTGGTTAGTTCACATTCAAATATGGCCCTGAACACATCTGCAGCAAACTTCAGGCTTGTTGCATCCTGAATGGATTTACATGCTTAAGCAGTGAGATAAGATTTTTTTCCTCTGAGTGAACTTTTAGGGCAGAAATTTCAAATTTACTCTCTTATCTGTACACATCATTGGACACGCATATAGTTAAAATCAGAAATATCCTGGGAAAAGTTTATATAACGTAACACAAGTCTATCAATGACAACAGAGAAGCATCCTCCTGCCGGACCCCGGGAGCCTCAGACAGTAGAGGCTCTTGTGCAGCTTTACTCAAGCAGCTTGCTGCTCACATTCACCTAGCCTGTACTGTCTCTTATTATTTTGATATTTGTGTGGTTTTTCAATTCTTTTTTATTTTAATTTTTCATTCACTTTACATCACACCTCCCCTCCTCTCTTCACAGTCTCACCCTTATAAATCCCTTCCCCCTTCACCCTTTCACCACCCTGGGGCTTCTAGTCACAACAGATCTAGGCCCAACCAGGCAGTCCAAGAAGGGAAAGGGGATCCAATAGCAGGGAACAGAGATCAAGACAGCCTCCATTCCACTTGTTAGAGGAACACATGAACACCAAGCTGCACATTTGCTACAGTCATATAGGAGCTCTGGATCCAGCTCCTGCATGCTTCCTTGTTGGTGGTCCAGGCTCTGTGAGCCCCATGGTCCCAGGTTAGTTGACTCTGTCTTCCTGTCTTCCTTTCTTTGACCCCTATGTCTTGCCCACTTCTATCCCCTACTCTTCCACAAGACTCCCTGGGCTCGGCCTGATGTTTGGTTGTGTGTCCTCTGCATCTGCCTCCATCCCTGCTGGATGAAGCTCTCAGGGGACAGTCATGCTATGTTCCTGTCTGCAAGCATACCAGAGTATCATTAATAGCATCAGGGGTTTGGCTCTCCCACATGGGATCAGTCTCAAGTCGGGGCAGTCATTGGTTGGCTGTTCCCTCAATCTCTGCTCCATCTTTATCCCTGCACATCTTGTAGGCAAGAACATTTTGGGTTGAATTTCAACCCATTTTGTGGGTGGACCAATGTCCCCCTCCCTCTTCTAGATGTCCTTCCTGGCTAAGGAGGTGGCCTATATCCCTCTGTATATATCCAGCTCTGGTAGGAATCTAAGCTAGGTCGATGCTCATAGATTCCCCTTCTTTCCCATCCCAGGCCTCCAGCTGGTCCCAGAGATGCCCCTCCCAATGCCAATTTCTATTCTCAGTCCCAGGCCTCTCTCACCCCACCTCTCCCTACACCTGACCGCCATACCATTCCCTTCTTCATCTCCATCCAATAACTACTTAGTTTCCCCTCCTGAGTGAGATTTGTGCATCCTTTTTTGGGGGATCTCCTTCTAATGTAGATTATTTGGGTCTGTGGATTGTACCATGGTTATCCTGCACTTTACAGCTAATGTTCACTTATAAGTGAGTGCATATCACATGTGTCTTTCTGGCTCTGGATTACCTCACTCAGGGTAGCACTCTCAAGTTCCTTTCATTTACCTGCAAAATTCATGATGTCTTTGTTTTTAATAGCTGAATAGTATTCCATTTGTAGATGTGCCACACTTTCTGTACCCATTCTTCAGTGGAGGGACATCTAGGTTATCTCCAGTTTCTGCCTATTACTAATAAAACTGCTATGAGCATATGAACTATGATACAGGAGGCATCTTCGGGGAATAAGTCCAGGAGTGGTATAGCTGGGTCTTGAGGTACAACTATTCTCAGTTTTCTGAGAAACTGCCAAATTGATTTCCAAAGTGATTGTAGAAGTTTGCACTCCCACCAGCAATGGAGGAGTGTTCCTCTTGGTCCACATCTTTGCCAGCATGTGCTGTCACTTGAGTTTTTTTATCTTAGTCATTCTAATTGGTGTGAGGTGAAATCTCAGGGTCATTTCCATTTGCATTTCCCTAATGACTAAGAATATTGAACATTTCTTTAAGGGCTTCTTGACCATTCAAGATCCCTCTGTTGAGAATTCTGTTTAGCTCTGTACCTCATTTTTAATTGTATTATTTAGATTATTGGTATCTTAATTTCTTGAGTTCCTCATAAATTTCGATATTAGCCCTCTGTCAGATGTAAAGATTCTTTCTCAACCTGTAGGCTGCTGTTCTGTCATGTTGACAATGTCCTTTGCCTTACAGAAGCTTTTCAGTTTCATGAGGTCCCATTTATCAATTGTTGATCTTAGAGACTAAACCATTGGTGTTCTCTTCAGGAAGTTGTCTCCTGTACCAATGAGTTTAAGGCTATTAGATGTAGTTTATCCCATTTTATGTTGAGGTCTTTTATCTACTTGGACTTGAGTTTTGTGCAGGGTGATAGATATGAATCTATTTTCATTCTTCTACATTTGACATCCAGTTAAACCAGCATCATTTGTTGAAGATGCTTTCTTTTTTCCATTATATGATTTTGCCTTCTTTATCAAATATCAAGTGTCTGTAGGTGTATGGGATTATTTCAGGGTCTTTGATTCAATTCTATTTATCAACATGTCTGTTCCTATACCAATACCATGTAGTTTTTATTGCTTGATTTATCCTGGATTTTTTTCTTTTTCCATATGAAATTGAGAATTACTCTTTCGAGGTCTGTAAAGAATTGTGTTGGAATTTCTCCCAAGTGCTGAGATTAAAGGCGTGCACCACCACTACCCGGCTCAAGGTTGGGAGACTTTTAATGACTGATTTTATTTTCTTAGGGCTTATAGGGCTCTTTAAATAGCTTCCCTGGTCTTGATTTAATTTTGGTGAGTGGTATCTGTCTAGAAAATTGTCCATTTCATTAAGATTTTCCAATTTGGTGATATACAGGCTTTTGACTTAGAACCTAATGATTCTTTGAATCTTCGTCTGTTGTTATGTCTCCCTTTTCATTTCTGATTTTACTTGTTTAGATACTGTCTCTCTGTCTTTTTGTTTAGTTAAGGGTTTGTCTAGCTTGTTAATTTTCTCATAGTACTAGCTCTGGGTTTCTTGATTCTTTGTATTGTTTTCTTTGTTTCTAATTAATTAATTTCAGCCCTGACTTTGATTATTTCCTGCCTTCTACTCCACTTGACTGTGTTTGCTTTTGTTTTTTTTTCCGAGAGCTTTCACATGTACTTCTAAATTATTGGTAAGAGATGTTTCTAATTTCTTTATGGAGGCATTTAGTACTATGAACTTTCTTTTATGGCTAAGGTGTGCTTCTTGTGTGCAACAGAATGGTGGATTCTGTTTACACTGTCTTTTTATTGGACAATTAAGTCCATTGGTATTGAGAGATATTAATGACCAGTGATTTCTAACTTCTGTTATTTTGATGTTGGTAATGTTAGTGTGTGTGTGTGAGTGTGTGTGTGTGTGTGTGTTGTTTATTTTGTTTTTGCTTTTTACTGGTATGGAATTACTTATTTCTTGTGTTTTCTTGGGTGTACTTATCCTCCTTGGGTTGCAGTTTTTCTTCTAATATTTTCTGTATGGATGAATTTGTGGATAGATCTTCTTTAAATTTGGTTTTGTCTTGAAATACCTTGTTTTCTCCATCTATGGTAATTGAGAGTTTTGTTGGGTATAATTGTCCAGATTGGCATCTATGTATTTTTTAGAGGTTGCACGATATCTCTCCAGGCCTCTCTAGCTTTTAGAGTCTCTGTTGAGAAGTTGGGTGTAAATCTGAGAAGTCTGTCTTTGTTTGTAACCTGGCCTTTTTTCCTTGCAGCTTTTGATATTCTTTCTTTGTTCCATAGATTTAGCAATTTGATTATTATGTGGTCGCAGACTCTTCTTTTCTAGTCCAGTCTAATTAGTATTCTGTAAGCATCTTGTGTATTTATATGCATCTCTTTCTTTATGTTGGCAAAGTTTTCTTCTATGACTTTGTTGAAGATGCTCTCTGGTCCTTGGAGTTGGAATTTTATTTATTATTCTATTTCTATTATTCTTAGGTTAGGTCTTTTCATGATATCCTAGATTTCCTGGATGTTTTATGTCAGGAATTTTTTAGATTTAACATTTTCTTTGACTGATAAATCAATTTCTTCTATCCTATCTTCTACACCTGAGATTCTCTCTTCTATCTCCTGTATTCTGTTGGTGATACTTGTGTCTATTTTTCTTGTTCTCTTGGTTTTCCATCTCCAGAATCCCCTCAGTTTGTGTTTTCTTTATTGCTTCTAGTTCCATTTTCAGGTCTTAAATGGTTTGTTTGTATGTATTTATTATTTATTTATTTATTTATTTTTATTTATTATTTTCCTGTATATTTTTAAGGGATTTATTTGCTTCCTCTTTAAAGGCCTTTACCTGCTTGGTTGTATTTTCCTGTATTTCTTTAAGGGGTTTATTCATTTCCCCTTAAAGGCATCTGTCATCTTTATAAGATTGGATTTAAGGTCATTTTCTTGCACTTCAGTTGTGTTAGGCTATCCAGGGCTTGCTGTGGTAGTATAGCTGTGCTCTAGAGGTGTCATGCTGTCCTGGCTTTTGTTGGTTGTGGGGTTTTGTTTGTTTGTTGTTTGTTTTATGGTCCTTTAGCCATCTGGTTGTCCCTGGATGTTCCTGTTGTAGCATGTATTGTGAGGGGGTGTCTAACCTTGATGATCTGGTGTGGCAGGCTTCTGGTCGGTGTATCCTTGGGCTGAACAATGATACTCAGGGAGTGGTGCAAGTTTTCCAGAAGTTGGGTGTGTCCCTGAGGACACAACAGGAAGGGGTTTGGGGGGATTGGGTTGGTAGAGAGGTGGCTGGACAGTAGAGGTCCAAAGGGGCAGCAGGCAGCTCACGGCAGCTAGGCATGCTCAGAGGATTCCGCAGGCAGGGGAAATTCCTTTTTTTTTCAATTTTTTGTTTTGTTTTTTAGAGCATGGTCTCACTATGCAGCCCTGGCTTGCCTGGACCTGCCTGTGTAGAACAGACTGACCTCAAACTCATCGAGATCCTCCTGTTTCTGCCTCCCTAGCTCTGGGATTAAAGATGTATCACACCATGTCTGGCTTTTTTTCCAATTCTTTGAATAATCAAGAACCTGGAAATGCCTGGTCCAGACAGGCTAAATGACAAATTCTGTTGATGAGAAGTTGGACACTAAACTTCAGAGCAACAACTGCTGGCAGGGACGTCATACAGCCACAGCCTTCCTTCTTTATAAGTTGGGTTGTCTAAAGCCAGCCTCCAGCTCTTCAGTCAAAACAAGAACCTGAAAGATGCATATACATCAGAGAGCACTTTTAGTCCATCTCATAGCTGTTAAGACAGTTCTCCTGTCTTAATTAATCTCAGCCCGCCATTAATCTCAGCATCTCAGAGGCAGGAGACAGAGGTCAGCCTGATCTACAGAATGACTCCCCAGAACAGCTAGAACTATGCAGAGAAACTATGTCTAGTAAAAACAAAAAACAAACATACAATCAGCTCCTCCCTATGAATAAAAGAATCAGAAGCTACTGCAGAGTCCTGAATCAAACACCAAAGGGAGACAAAGGCACAGAAAACTTCAGATCAGATAATAGGGTTGGAAGTTGGCATTTTGGAAAGAAATAGGCATGTAAAGATGATAAACACAATAAAGACCTTTCAGACTTTAAGTAAGACTATTTCAAACAACTCAAAAGAGACAGATCTAAAGGAAACTGACACCTTGCCAGACATAATTATTGCACTGTTGAGCTTCACTCTTGTCCTAATAACCATAATAGTTTGCTGTGTCTTTTAAATAAACAGGGCCTTAGAAAAAAATTCACAAATCTTAGAAGAAGGATTAAAAATTTTGTAAAACAGAATGAAAACAATGTCAAAGCATTAAAGGGGAGAATATTGAAAATTATAAATCAGAATATGGAGACTGTTCAGATGCCTGAGAAACAGGAAAAGGAAAAGATAAAACATGGAAGCAAATGTTAGAAAAATATTTAGAGACATTTATGAACAATATCGTGGAGGATCTAATACGTAATAAGTATAGAAAAACATTAGAGGAAAATTTAGAGAAATTTATAAGCAAAATTCAGGGAGGATTAAGATAATAAAGATTCAAGAAAAAGAAAATAGTAAAAATTGGAGAGAAGTCTTAGAAGAAAATTTTAAAAAGTTTATAAGTATATTCTAAGATACAGGAGTTGAAAGGAGATGAAGAAAATCCACAGAGTTATTGAGAATTCGAATGGCAACCTATAGACACAGGATTTAAAAAGGGCTGAGGAAGCAACAACAAGCTATGACTTACATTCACCATACGTCAAACAGATACTCAATAACTGGGCCATACAGAATCATATAATTCTAAAAGATTAGACAGATTTGATGACAGCCATCCTAGAGTCTGGCCCTAGTTCCAATGGCTGACATGGTAGAAAGATGAGGCTTCAATTATGGAACAGAGAAATAGGACTGGAGACATCGATGTTCTCAAGGATCAGTTACTAGGTAAAGGCCCATACTCTGAATTAGGAGTATAGACTGCTCTTGAGGATGCTATCCTAGAACAATGTCTCACAATAGCCTTAAATGCTTGGTACAACATTTAACAACAGGGTTAACAACAGGGACAAACTGAATCATTTACAAAGATAACCCAGAGTTCAAATGAACCTTTTACAGACTTTTTACAGAGATGAACCACAGCTCTTACTAGAGCAATATCAGATCCAAAGCTACAAAAATCTTAATTGAATCTTTAGCTTTGAAAATGCTGATAATGAATGCAAAAAGGTTATAGACCATTAATCACAAAATCTGCACCTCTTTATGAATGGATTAAAACTACTGGGTACATAGAGGCAAATGCTCACAATCCAATTATTGTTGGACAAACAATTACAGGAGATGAAGAAAAACAAGATACCCATTGTTGTGTCTGTCAAAGATCCAGTCATTCTCTAAATAATGGTAACCAAACAATTCCTAAGGATAAATCCTTCTACAGTAGTAATAATTCTGGGAGAAAGTTTCTTGTACTATGTAGAAGATGTGGAAGAAACGGACATAGGTCTCATGAATGTAGGTTATCCAAAAATACATAAGGAAATTCCTTAATTTTGGAAAACTAACTAAGGAACTTTGCTCAAGGCCCAGAATAAAACAACATGAGCAATTCAGTTCCTGTCTGCTAAGGAAAGATATTTCTGAAAATCAATTTAAAAATTCAAGGTCTCCTAGGACAGACAGAGCCACTCAAAACTCAATTAAACCATTAACAAAAATCAAGCAGCCCCTTAAGATAAAACAAAAGATTCTAAGGATACTGAAAAACAGATATTTTGGCTGACTACTATAAATGATGAGGCCAAAATTAAAATTACAGTTAGATGGAACTGAGATTGAAGGATTTGAGGATCCTGATGCAGATGTAACCTTTATATCACAAGATTCCTGGAATCCAGTTTGACTGCTTCAAAGGGTATCTACTCAGTTCCTAGGGATTGGGACATTATCTTAGGTACAACAAAGTCTTAAATGGATTAAATGTATAGGACCAGAAGGACAAATAGGAAGGTTAAGTCCACCTGTGGCATATATAGCCATAAACTTACAGGGAAGAGATCTATTGCAACAATGGGAAACACAGATTGGCATTCCTGCAATTCTAAAGATGGGCCATAAGGAAGGAGGTGTTTCTGATTTTTTTTTTTTTTTTAAAGAAAAAAAGGATGTTATCAAAGACGGTTGCATACTGTACAAGCTATCCATAGACAGACTACATCAGAGACTAACTCTTCAACCTTGGTTGAGTGAGTCACTACTAATAAGACATCAACAGCCTTAACACTAATGTGTTTGACTGACCAATCCATTTGAATTGATCAGTGGCCTATAACAAAGGAAAAATTATAGGCACTAGAACAACTAGTCCAAGAGCAGCTGGAAGCTCAAAATATAAAAGAGTCCACTAGTCCTTGGAACTCTCCTGTATTTTTCATTAAAAAGAAATCCGGTAGGGACTACAGAGATGGCTCAGTGGTTAAGAGTATTGACTGCTCTGTCAGAGGTCCTGAGTTTAATTCCCAGCAACCACATGGTGGCTCACAAATATCTTTAATGGGATCTGATGCCCTCTTCTGGTATGTCTGAAAAGAGTGACAGTGTATTCACGTACATAAAATAAATAAATGAAAGGCCGGGGGGGGTGGCGGCGCATGCTTTTAATCCCAGCACTTGGGAGGCAGAGGTAGGCGGATTTCTGAGTTCGAGGCTGGCCTGGTCTACAGAGTGAGTTCCAGGACAGCCAGGGCTATACAGAGAAACCCTGTCTTGAAAAAAAGAAAGAAAGAAAAAGAAAGAAAGAAAGAAAGAAAAAGGAAAGAAGAAGGAAGGAAAGGAAGGAAGGAAGGAAGAGAAGAAGAAAACATTTGCTGGGTAGTAGTGGCGCATGCCTTTAATTCCAGCACTTGGGAGGCAGAGGCAGGCGGATTTCTGAGTTCGAGGCCAGCCTGGTCTACAGAGTGAGTTCCAGGACAGCCAGGGCTACACAGAGAAACTCTGTCTTGAAAAAAACCAAAATAAATAAATAAATAAATAAATATTAAAAAGAAAAAGAAAAAAGAAATCTGTCAAATGGAGGGTGTTAACAGATCTGAGAGCAATCAATAAAATTATTCAGCCACTGGATTCCTCACAGCCTAGAATGCCATTGCCTTCCTTGTTACCTAAGGAATGGCCTATCATAGTGATTGATCTAAAGGACTGGGTTTGTTTGTTGTTTTTCACAATCTTTACAAGAACAAGAGGGAGAGAGATTTTCTTCATGGCACTACATTTAATCACTCAGAAATAGAGATTGTTCACTGTATATAGCCAGATTCCATATGGGTCTACCAGGCCCTCTAGCACAAGGTAATGATGAAATTAATTAGCTATTGATTGAAAATGTGATAGAGGATTCAGAAGTTCATAGAAAAAAACATGTTAACAGTAAAGGTTTAAAAAAGGAATTTTCTATCACTTGCCAACAAGCCAAGGAAATTAAAGAAGTCAAGTAAAGTAAAGACATATCCTTACTTGTTCTATATATAATCAAACTCCATTAACTTCAGTGTAACCCTAAAGGCACCCAAAGAAATAAAATTTGGCAAATGAGTGGTTTCATTTTGCAAAGTTTGGCAAATTGAAATGTATGCACCATACCATAGATACATATTCAAGATTTCAGGGCAATTGCTTTAACTTCTGAAAAGGCTGATTCTGTAATTACATATTTATTAGAAGTTATGGCCATTATGGGTATACCTAGACAAATTAAGACTGACAACGCTCCAGACTATGCCTCCAATAAAATGAAATGATTTTTTTTACATATTATGGTATAAAACATATTACAGATATACCACACAATCCTTCAGGACAAGCAATCATATAGAGATCCAACTGCACTTTAAAAGAGATACTTAACAAGCAAAAAGGGATAACAAAGACCCCCCCCCCGAGATATATTACATAGTCCTTTATTTAAATTTTTTGAGTGCTAGCAAACAAACAAACAAAAAAACTACAGCTGCTGAGACATATTGGATTATGGGGGGAAACCTGTTGAACCAACCCAGCTTGTTTATTTTAAAGATGTCCTAACCTCAGTGGAAAACAGAAAATGCATTACATTGAGGGAGAGGTTATGTCTATATTTTCACAGAAAAAGAAAAGATACGTGTTTCTTCCAAACTGTCTGCATGTCAGGAGAAGACCTCCTGAAGATTTTAACTATAGACAAGAAAAACTTCAAAAGGATTAAACAAATCAGTAACATACAATGCCAAACCTTCAATTAAAACAGCTCTGAAACTGACTGGAACGTATGTATGTCTCCAGCCAGAACTTCGGCTTACATAGCCAATAAGTTGTGTTGGCTAAAAAATTCTCAGATTTATTATTGTATATCATCCTTTCATATGGCATAAATGGAGATTTATATTGCAGTTTGATTACACAATCAAACTAACCTCTGAAGAAAGATAGTTTGTCTTTCACCTGCTCAAACAAAGAGTGGAAAATCATCCTTAATTGATCTGTGCAGACTGCATATTCCATACAAATGTCTTTATAGAGCCATGTAGTGTTTATAAAGTTTGTATGTTGCAGAAGAGAAGACCAGAAGGGCAGCCCTGACAGGATTCACCCTCAAGGATGCTGAGACTCTGAGACCTGCTGCTCCAGCTCCTTTCTTGATCTTACCTCAACTGCATCAAAGCTGCTTCCTCTAAAGACTTGCTTACGGGGCATTTTCAGAACAGCTAGCTCACTCTGGGCCAGCCTTTCAGACTGTTCCAATCAGGGCTTCATTTACACCTGTACTTTCTCAGCATACAGAGACTTAACAACAAATACTGCAACTAGCTTTCTTAAGACTAACCATTTTTCTAATTTTCTTGGACTCCCACAAAAAGGAATTCTTTGCCCCAAATCATCAGAAAGCAATTATAAGAAGATGGTCCTCCCGGTCCCTTAAAGTTGGGGTAGATGGTTTTCATCATTTTATGAATTATAGATATGTTATCATTTTAAGGAATGATTACAAATAATTATGGTCTTAATAGGGAAGAAACAAAATAGAGAGCTTAGACTCATGGATTTCTGTTTTTCTTTCTTTCCTAGGTAAGGGAAAGGGTGTTGAAAAGAAAAAAGAGGATATAGAAATATCATAAAAAATTAGACAAGTAAGGGTACATTGTTGAATCTACTCTTAAAAAACAAAGACATTTTATAGCCATAATCTTACACTGGTACAGAATTTTGTATATTGATAAAAATAAGGTTATATGTTGTTTCATTGGTACAGAATGTTGTATATTGATACAGGTTTAAGGTTGTCATTGGTATAAATATTTGTATACTGAGACAAAATTTAAAATCAATTTTGTTACAACATAATATATGTATGTTTCAACTCTTAAACAGACATCACACCTATGCAACTCATTTAAAAGTACAAAGCTGAAACCCAGTCCTTTTAAGAGCTGTTATTACAAACTGTTCAGGAAAATTAGTAATGTAGGTTAGCAGTCAATTAAACTCATGGTCTTGTCAGATGCTAGTCTGGATTATCACAGAAATATATATCCTGGGTTGTACAGACAGCTGGAGACAGGCAACATTTGCTCATTTGGATATGCTACGAATAGATAGATGGTCTTCAAAACCTCAGAGATCCACAGAATATGGCATCTAAAGATGTTTTCTATTAATTTAAGGCTTTTTTTTTTTTTTTACATTGAGACACGTCTGCTACTGGCAGCAGCCCCAATTCAACTTGGAAGAGAATGGTGAACATCAAAGACCTCCATATCAAGTTGCTTCAATTATGGCAAGCTAGCCACTGGGCAAAGAAAATTCTGACTTCATCTGCAGTCAGAATGTCATCCAGAAGAACAAAACAGATGCAGGGAACTTGACTGGCAAGCTCTGCCAAGACAGTGTTAGTAAGTCCTTCCTAATTCTTGATTCACAAAAGGTCTGTCAGATATTCTGGGCCAGAAGGTTGAAGACAGATGATCCAACATTATAGAAAATATTGGGGATTATCCAGGCAGTCAGCTATCTCTGTCATTTTTATAGATTTTGGAAGCTGCATCCTTGTGCTTCATGTGTTCTCGGGTAATATTTATTCCTTCTTAGGTCTCTGATGGGGTTGATGACTAAATAGTCATGGTCTTACTATAAGTTTAAGTTGTTTAGGATTTAAAAGAATATTCTAAGCTGGCACTGCTGTAATCGCCGTGCTTGGGAGTCCGAGGGGGGCGGCTTTCCGAGTTTGAGTCCAGCCTTTGCTGCACAGTGAGCTCATCTCACAGACAGGAAAAAAAAGAATACTCTAGATCTAAAAGGAGCATAATACAATTTAAGATAGAAATTGATTGAGATACAGAACTCTGAACTCAGCAGGATAGGACAGATAATAGAACACTTTCTCCTGAGCTGCCAAATACAAACAGACTGGACTTTCTGAATGTTTAACTTTTACTTAATATTTTTCATAATAATTTCATAATTGTTTCTAGGCATGTTGTTTATTATTATAAGAAAAAGAGCCTTTTTATTTGGACAAAAAACGGGAATTGTTGAAGTTTGGTCTATTGCTATGTATTATAATGCTAAATTCTATGAAGGTCTAGGCCTATGAGTGACTTCTCATGTGCTTTTGTTGTGCAAATCTTATTCCTTGATTTAAAACTAATGGTTAAATAAAAATGGCTACAGCTAATTACTGGAGGTATTAGAGGGAGGAGAGTTTAAAGTGTCCTGGTTGGAACAGAGAGACAAGAGGAGGAGGAGCAAGAAGAAGAGAAGAAGAAGCCGCCATAAGGAGAGAGAAACCATGAACACATGGCCAGGAGAAACAGCAAGTATCTGGGATATACTGCTGAGGAGGTAGTCAGGCCAGAAGTTAGAAGAGTAGATTAGGGGTTACCCCTCCCCCTACTCCCACCTCCATCCCCACCCCACCCACCCGCTCCCAGTAATTGTCAAAGCCAAATAAAATAACCATAGTCTGACTCTCATTTATTTGTAAGCTAATGGAGGATAAGCTTAAATTGGTTGTACTACATCTCAAAGTTGTTTTTATTTACATTTCTCTAATTCCTAGAGATAATGAAACATTTAAAAGATGTTCCTTAGTCATTTTTATTTCTTCTTTTGAGAACTCTCTGTTCAGATCACAAGTCAATTTTTTAAATGAGCTGTTTGAATTTGTTTATTTATTTGTTTGTTTTTATTGTTGATTTTTCATTTGTTTTTAGCTCCTTGTATATTCTGAATATTAAACCTCTGATAGGTGTACAACTGGCAAAGATTTTCTTCTAGTCTGTGGGCTTCCTCTTAAGCAAACTGATTTTTTCTTTACCTGTCTAGGAGCTTTTTGGTTTTATGAAGCTTCCCTTGTCAATAGCTGGTCTTACTTCTTGGACAAATGCAGTCCCATTTGGGAAGTTTATTTCTATGTCCCATAGGCACGGCCTATGTTTTCTTGTAGCAGTTTCAGGTTTCATACCTATGTCTTGTGGTTTGGTTTGTTTTGTTTTGTTGGGTTTTTTGTTTGTTTTTGGGGATTTTTTTGTGTATTGATTCGAGGCCGACTAGATATTCTCTGTCATAGACACCTAGCCTATCCTGAACTCACTTGTGACCAGGCTTTGCTCGAATCAGAATCTATCTGCCTTGACCCTCCCAAGTGCTGGATACAAAGAAAGATGCACAGAACAACCTTGGTCTTGTGATCTGGAAGTAGATTTTGTGAAGGTGTAGAGATATGGCTAAATTTTACTTCAACACATCAACACTCACACACACAAATAGATGGAAATAACTGAGTTTTAATGGGTCGAATAAGTCATCATGTTGATCACTTGTTCAAGATCTTGCCTAAATTGTTAATCTCTAAAATGACATTTGCAAATCATAGACTATTTAATAGCATTTAAATATTAAGTCAATGTATTATTTCCTATATGTATTAGGCTAATTACTGTATCTCTAATACTTTTAATTATGACCTATCTTTATTCATAATTTTTTAAGATATTCTTGTGTTGTTAGAGTAAACTGTAGCTGTCTTCAGTCACACCAGAAGAGCATCAGATCCATTACAATAGTTGGAGCACCATGTGTTCTGGAATTGAATCAGTCCTCTGGAGATGCAACCTCTACCTATCTTTACCCTCCTTCTTCTTTACCCTCACCTCCTTGCCCATCCAGATCCATTTATGTCTCTCGTTAGAAAACAAACAGGCTTCTAAGAGATATTTAATAATAAAACAAAATATAATAAGATAAAAACAAACACATTTGAATAGGACAATATAAACATGCAGACAGAAAAGAGCCCAAGAAAAGACACAAGAGACATATACAGATGCAGAGACACACTAGTTCACATACTCAGGAATTCCCCAAAAGGGTGGGTGGAGCCATAATCTATATGAGAAGAACCTGTAGGGTAAAAGGGAGAGGGGGTAGGAAAAAAAGAAAGGACAAAATGAAAAAAAAAATTTTTTTTAATTGAAATAAAATAAAAAATAAATATAAAATGTAAAAAAAAAAGAAGCCCAGACTCAACATTATCAGACAGGGACCTCCAAAGACAACGCTGAGCTCTTTTCCTGTTGGCTGTATACTGTTGGGCATGAGGATGAGGCCTGCCTGCCTCCTTGTGGGCGCCACTACAATGAACAAGTATATGATGGAGAGATGGGAGAGAAAGAGAAGCAGAATGGTTTGTGGGTTTGTGCTCTATAAGGAGAGACAGAACTGGAGACTCCACAGCTGTGAGAACAGCTTGATGTAGGAGGCCTGTGCTGCCACCTAAGGCCATAGTGATGTCCAAGTCACGTTGCCACAAGGGCCATGTCTGCATCCATGACCCTACCACAGCAGGCGTGTGTGCCAATGTCCACGGCCCATGTTATCACCAAACGCCATGCAGATGTCTATGGTCTGGGCTGTTGCCTGAAGCTATGTTGATGTCCAAAGGCTGCACCAAGTTGGCTCTGCCCCTCACTGGCCACTGCATAGGAGACTAGCAGGCTGACCAATCCAGATCCCACCCAGGCCCAGATCCAGGGCTTTGAGTTAGCCAGTGCCAACATTTACCCCATCTATGAGCTGCTGGAGCACAAGAAGGGGCTGGTCCTGTAGAACCGAAGCTTCAAGATCTCCATGACTGAGGGCAACACCAGGCTGTCCAGGAGGATCCAGTGTTGATAGTGTAGCAGAAGCAGAGGCCTCTAACCAGACTGATGGAATAAACGTCGCAATGAACATTTGCAAGTAAACCTGTGTGGGCAAAGATGGACACTGTGTGACACACTGTGACACACTGCAGTTTCCACGGAGGAATGTTTTTAATTTTTAATTTTTTATGTTTTATTTTCTTTTGTGGGGAAGGTTACCAGGGTGGAGGATGTATATGGAAGAACTAGGAAATGAGTGGAATTGAGGTGCATGATATGAAATTCACAAAGAATCAATAAAAAATTATGTAAAAAAAAATAAGAATACTTTGTTCCCTCAGTGAGACTCCCTTGGAGAAAACCAAATTTTCATTTGCAATTGGTTTTCAATGGGACATAGCTTCTGAGTTCAGGAGGAGGCACGTGTCCACTTCTCCCAGCAGCTAAAGCTTAGCAAAGTCAGTACAACAAAGACGCTAGATACAGAACTTCAAGTCATTACCGTGAACCTGAGTAGACCTTAGGAATTCATGAACCTTACTCATCAAACATATGTTGCTCCTTATTTAAAATTTTCAGAAGCTTGATGTTGAGCAGTTAGCACAGACATAAGTGGCAATATATACATCTCTAAGTCAGTTTTTCTTATACATTTATAGCCTTAGGAATTCTTTTAACCTTAGTAAAGATGACTGCCAGCCACATGGTTGCTTCCATCCTGATTAGGTCATCAGCCAAGATGGAGGCAAACCACATGGTTGGTATTTAAAAATATCTATTCTGCTAAAAAAGAGTTGAATCACATATATAATATATCATAGCTAACTAATATTATCTATGTATAGATTTATAAATTATCAACCTTGGTTACAAGTTTTAAGATAACTTTTGGTTACAGATTTTAGAGATCCTTTTTTTAAACCATACTCAGTGAACTTACAAATCCTGAGATAGTTTACAACATAGTTTTAAGAGACTTAGTTGGTTTTTTTTTAGAGCAGAGAACAAATAAATCATAGAGATGAAAGATGTTTAAGAGTGGAAAGTAGAAAAACCTTAGAGATAAGAGACTTTTGGGAGTGTAGAGCAGAGAAAATTCAGATATATGAGACTTTAGGATCATTTGTTTGTGCAGTGGCAGAAGTTGTTACCACATGACAGAATTGGAAATCAGGTGTGCCAATTTTGGAATTGAGCTGTACTGAGTGAGGCCAAGCTGTTTGCAGTAAGACAGTGCAGCCTGAAGAAAATCTCTGGTCCAAAATGAAAATGAGAAAGGGTCACAAAACAGAACTCCACTAGAACAGTTCTTATAAATTCCAAGAGCAAGAAAGAGCTGGGTAGCAGATAAGAATTCCTTCTGAGAATTCCAAAGTCATAGAGGCCCAGGAGGGCAGAGAGAAGCTGCAGGACTTTGCAAGCAGCTCCTATGGGGAGACAAGGAAGCTCCCCAAAAGAGCTGAGAACAAAGGGAGCAGAAGAACTAAGTGTCTTGGTGACAATAATTTTATTCCGGCATTCCAAGCAGACTGAAAAAAATGTCCCAAACCACAGAAGAGAGGCATCCCTTCCCATGTGACAGGGGCCCATTGGGGTGAATGGAGCCTCCTGGCACAGATTTGTGACTTAGTTAAGACAGGATGCTCTGGGGTGACATTTGTCCAGTAGCAGAGGAGAGAGCATCTGAAGAGGCAGACTGAGAAAAACTTTGGGTAAAGGGGCAGGTTCCATTAGAGAGAGAGGCTCAAGTGTCTTAGAGAGATGTCCACATGCAGAGTGTAGCAGGCGGACTAACAGGCTACTTACAGTAGACAGATACTTACAGGATGAGGAAGCACAGTGGTTAGAGCAGCTGACGAGGCAGACTCTAGAATTTGGAGTCAGAATCCAATGGGTGGCAGAGGCCAGCAGAAACAGATGATTTATACATACTTTAGGAGAGGCAAATCAGCACCTTGGTTCACAGAGGCCATGTCCTTTGGAAGGGAACTCCTAGGTTTGGCATATATGAATAAATGAAAAAATACATAAATAAAAATGAGGTCATGACTGCTCCTGTGTACAGCTGAGAAGGTTTTTGTTGTAGATATGAGAGAGAGAACAGCCAAAGGTATCTAGATGAGTCCAGACTCACATGGCCAGCAGAATAGACTGGGTCATGAGAAGAGAGAAAGAGGAAGAGAAGAGGGAGAGGCCAAAGGAATGAAGAGACATCCAAGAATCCAAGAGCACATTAGGGTAGTGGGTGGGGTGAGCAGGGCTGAGAGGAGCCAGGATTCTGTAGCAGGTGCTTTGTGATGCTGAGAGCCTGGTGGCCAAAGTCCATAGAGTAGGCCCAAAGTTTCTGTGCACTGAACAAAGATTATCCCTGTATTCAAATGCTGATTTCTCTGCTCCATATCTAGCGCCAATCTGAGCACAGTATTGTAATGCTTACTCTAAGAATCTTCTGTCTCAAGTTTATGCAAACATTGCTCCCACTTATTCTCTTGTTTGTCAACAAAAACTGACCAGTCAATAACTGAGAAGAGAAAATAGGGTGGAACTTCAGCTAGCCAGGAGGAGGAGAAGAAGGAAGAAAGGAGGAGGAAGAGAGAGACATAGGGATGGGGAGAGAGGATTGAGCCATGAGGAAGGGGTCTGGAGAAACACCATGGAAGATCACTGAAGCACAGAGAGACAGATCAATACTAAAAATGCAAGTATAATGGGGATTTTGACCAGGAGGTTGCCAGAGTAGCCTAGTGGAATAGAAAAGGCTTATAACTAACTGTCCAGTTATTGTGCTGTAAAGATTATCAAATAAATTTTATAGTTTCTGCCTCATCCTGGGAGGTAGCCAGGGATAGAGAAAAGCTGCCACTTTTAGGTTTTGGTTTTTTTTCCCCCACAGAGAACTGTGGGGCAAGCACAGGATTCGAACCAGAGAGAGACAGAGAGAGGACGACTCCAGAGCGTGGAGTCGAGAGCGCTGCGCCACCGCCAGACGGCTAAGCTGCCACTTTTAAAAATACATTTATACCACATTAATATATTAACTATCACCTCACTTAGTTGTTCGTGGGAGGGTAGGTTCCTTTGAGACCTCACAACCCCTCCTCCCACCCAACCCCCCCCCCATTCTCTGAGTGGCCTTGGATGACAGGGTATTCTTGAAGCCCCTGTCCAGCTTGACTGCCCAAACCTTCTCATTGGTTTTGAAGTTAGTCCCTTTGGGAAGAAACAGAGGGTTAGAAGCAGCAACATGGGCATGGCCTCTAGAAGCAATGCTGGCCAGACATGGACCCTATTGGAATCACTGGCACCTAGCTAGGCCCTAGTCTTGCCATCAGCACTGAATTAAGCATTTTACAAGTATTAACTCTTTCAATCATCATAAACATCCAGTGGTATGGCAACATAACCTCCCTACTTCATAGAAGTGGAAACTGAGTCATGAAAATAGAGGAGGCAGAGCTAAGAGTAAAGCAAGAGCAGCAACTGTACCCATGCAGACTTTAGAGGGAAAGCATTCTTTGGGAACTGATATGATATTTTCATGCAGTTTTTTGTTTTTTGGGGGTTTTTTTTGTTAATCTACGTAAGGGCTGGAAAGATGGCTGTCAGTAAAACAATTGCCATTTGAGTATAAACCCCTGAGTTGGATCTCTACAACCCATGTAAAGGTGTGATTGTACACTTAATTCTAGCACTGGAGATGTGGAGACAGACAAGCCCATGCAGAGATCTCCAAGCCAGTGAGAGACTTTGCCTTAAAAATAAGGGGGTGATCCCTGAGGCCCTAGGTTGTCTTCTGGCCTCCATACACACCAGCAACCACAACAAAAGGATGGCTGGCTCAGCAGGTAAAGGTGCTTGCCACATACGCCTTACTACATCAATCCTAGATTGAATCCCTAGATTCAAACCAAGGTGGAAGGAAAGAACCAATTTGTTGTTTTTAAAAAACAAAATCCCAAACATCCAATTTACCAATGGAGACTCAGGAGCCAGATACTAGGGTGAAAGCCTGCTAGCTCAGAGAGGCAGAGAAAGCACCCAGCTGAGCTTCTGTCTTCACAGGTGTCCCAAAAGGAAAAGGCTCCTAAGAAGCTCCTTCTCCACACTGTCTTAAATCCCCTTCAACTCAAAGATCCTCCTTTCTCTTTCCTGGGTTTTCCTATGTTCACTCCCTGTCAACTGGTTGCTTCTCCACCTCTTGACCTACCGTTGACTTTATTTAATCCTGTTTACAGAAAGTTTTGGGAATTAAAGGTGTATGCTAGGGCTGAGCCACACCACAAGGTTTTTCCAGTTCATGATCTTGGGGTTCCCAATGTTATCAAATATCCTGCAATACCAATTACTTTGCCTTAAAAATAGTTGCTTTAAAAACAAACAAAAAAACAAAACAAAACAAAAACACAAACCTGTTTTGTCCTCTGACCCTACACACATGGGCTGTGGCACACGTTCCTACATATGTACCTAGAATAAAGGTTTTTAAACCACAGGGAACAGGCTCTACTAACTGTAGAGCTGAGTAGATCTTGTTGGGACTCAGACTACGTACATGTCCTTGGTCTGGGTCTGAGTCTATAGCACTGGGCAATGGCAGGCCACCTACAGCTCTTTCCTCATCCACAATGAAAGTCACCAGAGGTTTGGGGCTTTTAGCAAAGACCTCCCCAGCCAGAGCCATGCAGTGACAAAGTGGACACATGCGATGTGCAGGAGCGCGAGCGACTCCTCTGCTCTCTTCTCTGACTCTGCAGGGGAACCACGACGTGGCATCTGACTCACAAATGATGACAAGGTCCTGGACACGGAGGATCCTAGAAATGAAATAAGCCTGGGCTCTGCCCAGCCAGGTGGGGTGGATCACCTCTCTCTGCTGACACCTGCCAACCCCCTCCAGAGAGCAGACCCTCAGCCACTCAGTTACAAAAGCCTGGAGAACAAGCTGCTTTAAACCCAGGTGATATGAACCCACTTTTCCTGGTTACTTGCTGTGCAACATCAAGCAAGCAACACTACCCCTCTGCGTCTGTCCAACTATCAGAAAGAAGTTCAGTCCTTCTATGATGCTTTGCCAAGGCTATGTGCTTAGTGAATAGCAGGTCTTTAACAAAAGTCAGATCCCTTCCCTCCCAACTCCCAGTAGCCTTTGTTGTTGAGCTGCTGGCAGGCTCACATCAGCCTCCATCAGGCCATGACGCAGACTGAAGATTTTCTCCTGAGTGACAGGTTCAAGGAGGCAGAACAGACAAGTACTCGATGTTCAGAGCGTAGGCCTCTCTGAAACCCGACTCTCTGGGCTCATTTTAGAGGCCAGAGGATAGGAAGGGCAGCCTAACAGCTCAGTCTACCCTGTCCTAGGTGGAGATGTCTGCAGGGGAAGTCTTCCTCAATGTTAACCTCCTCATTCTAGTGCCAGAACTGTGCGAGCAGGAAGGAGTAGAGAGAGAAGAGGGAGGAGGGAAGAGGGAGCATGGAGCAAGGGAGAGGAGAGGAAAGAGGGCCATGGAACTAGCAGGTCTGGGCTACGCAATGGAAATAGTTGATTTGTGCTCATCTGTTCCAGCTGGAATCTGCCTACCACCTGTTTGTGTTCAGTGTTTGTTGGGATGTGATTTACTCAAAGTCCCACATGGAAGCTATTGATGGTGACAGTGGGCTAGGCTCTAAGAGGACACACTGGGGACGACGCTTTCCCATGCAGCCAAGACAGTGACTGTAACAACAGGAAAAGGTCACTTCCCTGTTTCATTCTACAAAAAGACATGACCAAGAAAGTGCCAAGAAGCTTGTGCCACACTCAGAACCATGCCATGTGTGGCCAAGTGTTAGAGAACAGACAGGTAGGCAGGGTGCTCTCCCCACACTCCAACAGTCTAGCCTACTTTGCTTGCAAGTGACCCTATAGGGATTATGGCCCCCTCGTCTGAGCTCCTGGCCCTGTGGTTCCTTTGACTTATTCTTTGATTTCCATCTGCAGGCCCTGGCAACCTGCTGTGCTCAAAGCCATCTACCAGGATGAAAACCTTTCTCCCAGACACACCATGGTCCCAGAACCCTTCACATGTCAGCTATGCCTCTTGGACAAGCAGTTGAGCTCCGTGCCAACTGAGAACACATGGGCCACAAGGTATACCATAGAAATGGACAGGAGGATGCTCGAGGTGGGTTAGCAGGAGCCACCTGCCTTTCCCTCTGCCCAGAGAGGGGCACCCAGGCACATGAAGCACGACTTGTGGGGTCATTCAAGGTCCAGCATCCAGTGTCCCTGCCTCCAACATCCCTGCCTCCAGGTGCTGTCCCCAACCTCATCCCGTCCCTTCTCACTTCAACTCAATGTTCTTGCCATTCAGAAAGCTACCTGTTGTCACACATTGACAGACGCTGGCCCTTCCCCTAGCTAGTCTTCTAGGTGACATTGTCCACCATCCCTATGGAGTCTCTGTCCTGTGTCTTAAAAGGTGTGAGTGGCCTCTCTGCCCCCTTCCAGCAGAGAGCTGGTGCAATCCCATCTTTTCCATTACGTAGAGACAGCAGACTCATATTGCCAGGCTGATCACTGTAGCAATCCTCCTGCCACAGCTATTAAGCAGTCAGGACAACAGACACATGCCACAATGCCTGGTTCCTCAGCCAGTCTTGATAATCAATGATCATTGCAGACACTGCTACTAATAGCCACTCAGGGGACACACGCTGGCAGGCCAGGCCCAAAGTCCTTATTTGGGTTTCATTCTCCAAAATTTGAACTCAAAAACACTGTTGTATGCAAGGAGGCCTTGGCCCAGGGAGAGGTCCCGCCCATGGAAATACAGGAAGTTAAGCATCAAAGACACAGCTGCTAACAAACCAACTTTAATTGATAGTGTACACAGAGGTCCGGGCAGTGGAGCTTGAACGGATGGGGCCAGGCCATACACCTGCCTGGACAAGTACCTGGTATCCTCTCAGAATGGGGGCTGGGGTTACTGCAGGACAGAAGCAGGCGCTGAAGCAGTTGTGCTGAGCAGCAGGTGTTGAGGTGTGTATGGAGTCAGGGCTGGGCCTGGTGTGCGTTAAGGGCGACAATGCACACAGCATCCACAGATAACCTCAGTGACTGCTCTGGGGGAGGGGTGTGTAACATGATCCAAATCCCTGCCACTGGGAGCTCCAAGAAGACAAGGTATGACATGGTGTGCATGGAAGGCCCATGGCTGGCCTAGCTTGCAGTGAGTGACCCGGGCCTTGAGAGGATGCACTAGTAGAGTCCTGTGGTCTCTGATAACCACAGCTTCACCACTTGGTGTATGTGGAGGAGGGTACCATGACGCATGTGTGGAGGTCAAAGGATGACTTACAAGCTCCTTCTCTCCTTCCACCATGGGGACCCCAGGACTAAACTCAGGTTGAAAGCTTGGCAGCAGGTGTCCTTACCCACTGAGCCATCTCAATGGGCCAGATGCAGTACTATTAAGACTAAAGCACAGATGTATTAAGAGTTGGTGAACAGAAACTTTGGTTTTCAGGGTCAGAGCCATCCCTCACCTCCACTCCTGTGTACCTAGCACAGCCTGAACACTGAGAAAAGTGCCACCAAGTCTTCCTTCCAACCTGTCCTGGACTTGGCTCTGGCTCTCAGCTGCTCCACTTCCAACAGCTGTGTGTGCAGAAGGGGCATGGGTGGGCAGAGGCCGGAGCTGGGGACATACAGGACCCCTCGCTCTCTGGTGCCTAGCACACAAGGGACCCAGTATGCAGTAGGTGCTTGGCAGATGTTTAAGAACTACAGCGGAAGAAAGTTACATCTAGTCAGAGCTCCGTCCTGAACTAGTTAGGAGTGCGGAGGGGTTTAGTCACTCTAAGCCCAGTCATCCCCTCCGGAGGGCGGGCAGGAGAGTCCTGCTGTGACTGTGGTGCTGTGTGCTCTTTGTAAGCTGAGGGACACTGGGCAGGACCCAGCTGCACAGCCTGCCTGAGGGCAGGGAGGGAGACCCCAGCTAAAGCAATGGATTTGAATTGGAAAGCCTGGTCCAAGACAAGTCAGTGGGTTCTAACAGTACAAGGACTTCATGTCTACTGCAAACAGAACAGGAAACACTTCAAAACAAAGAGAAATGTCATATGGAGGAGTCTGGGAGTGGAGCCAAGAGGCAGTGGTCTGAGGGACACAGGCACGTCTCTCTGTCTCTGTCTCCCTCTCCCCGCTTGCTCTCTCTGTTGGCTCAAGGTCAGGGTGGCCAGGGACTAAGTTGTGGGGGAGGGGGAGTGTACACAGCTGGGCCAGAGGGCAGGAGCTGAAGACCCAGGAGGATGGATTCTCCAGGGGCACAGAGACCAAGCTGGTCCACACCGAGGGAGCAGAGGCCACCAGGGAATCTGGCTGGGACATCTGGCTAAGAAGTTCTCATCCTGTGACTTGTTCTGAGCATCTTGCTTTGACGCAGGACTCCTGTCCTTTCTGCATCCCTCCCACTCTAAGGACACTGAAAGTTTGTCTCAGCATGAGTGCTAACATGTCCCCAGATAGGTCTCTGTCCTCCCACAAAGGAACCACACTCAGAGCTCACAGGAGGTGGCCAGGAATCAAGAGAATGAGCACAGGGTACACACCTAGGGCCCTCTGTGGGATGTGGGCAGTGGGAATCCTGAGCCACCTCCCTTAAGGCACTGCCCAAGCCCCTTCCCCGATGTCCCTGCCTCTCACTGGATGCTGCACTTGTCCCTCTCGCGTGCCTGGCCCTCCCGTAGGACCTTGGCCTTGATGTACTTGAGGTCACTGTTGACACTGGGGCGGCGAGCGAAGGGTGAGACCATGCCATAGGCACCTGCGACCTTGGTGCGGCGCATGCAGAAGGGCCGGGGGTGGAAGGCATCACCGTACTGCACAGAGATCTTGTGGTGCAGCGCAGGGCTCATCTCGTGGGGCAGCTTGGCCATGCTGAAAAGCACATAGAACATCTCGTTCACATTAGTGTTCTTCTTGGCTGACACCTCGAAGTAGGCGCAGTTCTCGTCACCAGACACCAGCAGCTCGGCCTCCATGGCAGGGACCTGACGGCACAGCTCACTGTGATCATTCTTGTTCCCACAGATCACCATGGGCAGCTCCGCTGCCTCTTTGGTCTTATTCTTCAGGCAGGACTTGACCTCCAGGATCTGTTTCTGAAGGCGCTTGACCTCATCGAAGGACTCCCGGCTATCCAAGCTGAAAACCAGGATGAAGACATCTCCTGTGGAGGGGATGAGGCAAGTGAACAAGGACCAGGGTGACCTGGTGTCCCACTCAGCACGGTTCCCGTCAGCTACCACCTAGGAAACCTGCAAACTCTGACCTGGAGGCTCTTCCAGGCATCTGCTGTCACTGTCCCTACTTCCCCAAAAAGAGAGCCAAGGTTCAGTGGGGTTCGTGGGTAGGGAGGCACACTCAGGTGGATTCAGCTGCGGCCAGTCCCTGTCCTGATTTCTTACAGGACTGGAAAACCAAGTCATCCCTGTGGGGATGCACAATAGCTATTAGAGATCTCCTGTGCTCAGGGAAGTGTGGCCGGCCTTGCTCAGTCACATCTCCAAAGCCCTCACCAGTACCTTGTCCACAGTAGGAATTCAGCATGTGCTGGTGTCTCTGTGTGGCAGACAACGTCAGTGAGAGAGGGCTTGGGTTTGCATCTTACCTCAACTTAGTAACTGTGTGTAACCTTAAGGTCTGTTGAATCTCCAAGCTCCTCAATTTCCCCTCCCACACCTTGTCAATTAGGCTGCCTTGAAGGAGGGTGATTAGAGCTAATGCACGCAGTGCAGCATGCACTCAGCCATGTCAGGCATCAATAACGCTCACGAGAACAGGTACCTGCTGGGAGCAGAGCACTGGGCACACCTGCTGTTTCCTGGGCACCTCAGAATACCTCCATGGGGAAGATTTAATTACTCTTCTGTTATGGGTGAACCAACTAAGGCTCTGAAGGAGCAAGTAACTTGCCCAAGGTCACACGACTCAAATGGAGCTAGGCTACTCAGCCCATGTCTGGCCTACAGGATTTGCTCTCTGATTCTAAGACAAACCAAGGGATAAATAAGAGATTTCAGCCCACACTACATCCACTGTAACACACTAATGGGGCCCTGAGTCTGACACAGTGATTAAAGGTGCACCCTGGAAGGTCTGCAGGTATGTGAGCCAGCCTCCAGTTGCAGCCCCAAGCCAATCACCACAGAGAAATAATTTTGTCCTCTGTCCCCCCTTTGCCCTCAACATTACAGCCCTCAGTGTGGTCTGAGGTCCCCAATTTGCAGATAGAGGGCCAGCCATTGGGTCCAGCCAAACATCAGTTTGGAAGTCCAGAGAAGTCTGGACTTTACAAGCACATTTTGGTCCCCTACGGTAACACACACCCAGCATGAACTAGGAAGTAGGGTCCCAAAGCACAGCACACCATTCCAGCCCAGCCACCCGTGCCCTGGGGCCTGCACACACTGGTCTTCAATGAGGTCAGTGAAGGGCTGGGATGATGACTGGCTGACACAGGCCCTCAACTGTCTGCCAACTGCTCTGGTTCCTGCTGCCAAGCCTCATTCTGTCCCATTAGACTAATTCTTGCCCCTGAGAACTTGCATCCTCCCATGTTCAAATCTGAGATTGCAAATGCCAGGCATCAGAGCCTGGCTGGCCGGCTGGCAGCTACATAAAAAGGTGGCAAGAGTGAGCAGCCCTGTACATCTCTTGTGCCCAGAACCAAGCTGGAAAATGAGCCCTGGCCTGGGCTGGTGAGCAAGCAAAGCAACAGACGGGTATGCTCAGGATCCAGTCCGCAGGAAACAGACCCAAGTGCATGCCTTCAGAGGCTACAAAGTGAGTATCAGTGCACTGGTGCTGGCTAGGGATTGGTGGTCACCTATAAGTCAGAGGACTGGAGTGGGGGATGTATGCCTAATAAGCATTGTTTAATGAAAGTTTACCTGTGTATCACTTTTATAATTGAAAATTAACATTGAAGTATGCATATTTCTAACAAAGGGCATCCAGTCCCTCCCAAATAGGAAGAGCTCTTCCATGTGACATTTCCCTTTTGTAGGCAGTTGCCCTACACTGTCGTGTCCTCACAGTCACATGGAGAGCATGGTCACAAAGCCACTGACAATGACATCACTAGGCTACAGAGACAGGGTCAGGATATGAACCCAGGCCCACCTTGAATTCCTCAAGCAGAATGTTTCCTCTCAGAATCGTGGGCCCCTACAAGCAATCTGGGACAGAAAGGATGAATGGGAAGAAAGAGGGGGGCTATGTGGGGTTCCATATTGAGTGTCTCAATGTGGAAGTATTTTATAGATTGTCATTTTATGTGTGTGTGTGCGCCAGTGTGTGTACCTGTGTATGTGTGCATGTGTGTGTGTACATGTGTATGTGTTGGCTAACTGCCTGTGTTCCTGTGGCACCATCGACCTTGTTTTCTGAGTCTTTCACAGATGTAGAAATTGCTGATCAGGTTAGGTTGGCTGGCCAGTGAACCCCAGGGATCCCCCAGTCTCTGCCCTCCCCGTGCTGGGGTAGCATGCTCACCAAGACAGCAGCTCTTGGTGTGTGTGCTGGGGATCAAGCACTGGTCCTGTTCCTCAACAGCAAACACTGTCCTGGCTGAGGTATCTCCCAGCCCTGTGCTCTCTTCTCCTATCTCCATCCAGGGATAGAGCTGAGGGCATGGCTGTACCCCACAGTGGTCACACTAGAAAAAGCAAGCAACTGAAGACTGGCCTCAAGGAATGTCCATGACAGCCAGTGCCATATGACCAGAAGGTCTGTGGTGGCCCACAACCTGTTCCTATCTGGATGCTGCTCCCATCAGGGCTGACAGTCCACAGGGTAGGTCCCCAACAGCAATCATGACTTCCACCTGGATGATGACACTTAGCCTCTCTGCCTCAATTTCCTAGACCTAACCTCCTAGCTCAGAGAGAGGAACATGGGCGCAGGCCAGCTGTCCCATTCCCTCAGTCACCTCACCTGTGAGGATGGATAGCCGGCGCATAGCAGGGAATGGGTGGTTGCCAGAGGTGTCCAGGATGTCCAGCTGGTACATGTCCCCGTGGATGTTGTACACCTTGCGATGAAAGTCCTCGATGGTGGGGCGTGTACTGGTCCTCAAAGCGGCCATTGAGAAAGCGGGAGACAATGGAGCTCTTGCCCACTCGGGAGGCACCCAGCACCACCATGCGGTAGGAGTTCTTAGCAGGCACGTTGAGTGTGCAGTTCCCACTGGACAAGGTCTTCATCATGGCTCTGGGCTGTGGCAGAAGTGAGGAGGCAGGAGTCAGAGGCCTCTGACCTTGGTCTCTGTGGCCCCTGTCTAGGTTTCCGCTTTCTATTGTAAAATGGAAGCCATTGGCTAGGGTCCTTGAAGGACCTCAAGGTTGGAACCACTCCCTTGTTTGTTTACTCATTTGTTCATTCATTCACTGGTGACCTCTAATCTCTATTCTTTTTCTCAACTTGCTCACTATCCATCCTCACGCTCTTGAGCACAGGACCAACCACAGGGTCACACAGCCTTGCTGTTCACTGGGCCAAGAAGTCGCACCTGTGAGCCTCACCCTTCCCACTCTGTTCAACTGTGGCACAGCTGAAATTCCTGAAGCAGACACTGCCACAAGGGGGCAGCCTTCTCTTAGAGCACTCCTTACTCCTCAGCTTCTGCTGCATGGCTCAGTTCTTACCTACATTTCTTAAACTAAGGAGTCCTATGGCTCTGCAGGTCTAATAGAAAGGAGAGAAATGAGGTTCAGGCCACTTCCCTACCAACCCCCTAGTGACCTCCCAGGATACACCCTGGACCCAAGGTTTGCATCATGGCAAGCTGCTTCTCACATATGGTCGTCCAACACTGGTTTCAGTAATTTCTGCCTCTGAACAACCTGAGCTTGAGTGAGAGGAGAAGAGGTCTCAAGCATCATGACTCCAAAGACTGGGGTTCTGGGGTTTGGAGGGAAACCCAAAATTTTCTGTGGGAGTTTCTCATGTAAAAGGCTCTAGACCCCTCCTGAACTAGGCAGGCTTCTGCTCCAACAGGGCTATCAAAGGGCCGTCCCCCTTCCTCTGTTGTTTCAGCACCCTAGGATCGATCCCTCAGGCCCAGGGAGCCTCAGCTATGCGTCCACACCTTTCCCACCATCAGGTTCTCCCTAGCACCCGTCTCTGCGAGCTGTAGAGCCCATCCCAAACGCCACCTCTCTAACAATACAAAGGAAAGTTTGCTAAGACCAGAACTGCACATGGATACAGGCCTGCAGAAAAATGGGTGTTCCTTGCTGGTCACCACAAGTTATGTAGGCTGGATACCGCACAAACCATACCTTTAGTAGGCAAGTAGGAGCTGCGTCCCAGTGCAAAGAGTGTCTTCATAAAACTTACGGGTTTAAGTTCTGTGACACGAAGGTGCTATCTCACACAGCCTCATTTGGATACCCCAGCCATTTGTTATCATCATGATCACTATCATGGGACCAAGGTCTGAGACGGCCTCTCGGGCTGAGTGACATCATCCTGGGTGCAAGTCTCTAGGTATGCATTGACTCTGCTCATGCCTGCCAGCCTGAGGCCCTGTATCTTTCCTAAAAGCCCACTTGGTATCCTTTGTCAGTGTCCACAATGTAAATTCTCCCAAATCACAGCCTGAAACATGGCCTCCAAGAATGAACCCGGGCCAGCTCAGCATACTGTGGACCCCAGGCCTGGCACCGGAACCATCACTCCTGGGCCAAGACTAGGAGTGTGCCAAGGGCACACTAAGTATAGAACAACAACACTGCTGACATTTATTTTGCAGCTAATATACATCACAGGGCTGTGAGTGCCAGGCATACATCTGTTCCATCCCTCAGTGACCCAGGAGGCAGATGATGAAGGCACTGAAGCAGAGTGGCCAAGGTCCTGGGAAGGAGGGCCTGCCCCATGCTGTCTGTCCTGCACTAGGGGTCACCTCCCACCGTACACATGCTTTTCTGTCCAGATCACTGTGCCAGTTCTTCTGGGTGGTGGAGTTCTGGTCCTAAGACCCTGATGTGCCCCTGAATGCATACCTGTGAGTCTATGCTTTGGGGTTGCTGTGCTGTGCATACAGAAGGTGCTCAATAAGAAATCCCTGAATGAGAGAAATCCCAGATGATTCTGCTCAGGCTCACCCAAGCTTCTCACTCCTCTGTCCCCAGGCCCACAATGGCTATGTGGCCTTCTCCCTTCACCCAGTCTACCTGCCTGGCCCCTGGCTGTGCTGAGAAGGAACCACTGGAGACCTGTGGCTTAGTTTCACCCACCCAGTCCTTCTGCAGGGAGGAGGGCTGCTGACAGCTTCTCATTAGATGGAGTGCAAGAAATGAGCCAGCAGTCCCCAGGGATGTGGTTTGCCTCCAATGCCTCCTTGCTCCAGCATCCAGACAGGCCTCCCAATACACAGTGACTGAAAGGAGGGAGTCAGAGGGCGGCAAGGAATCAGAGAGAGGAGGGAGGGGCAGGAATGAAGCAAGAGAAAGGCAGAGGAAATCAGAAAGGACTCACGGAGGGAGGTGCTCGACATGGAGTTAGAAATAAGAGCCGGAGGATCAGAGATGGGTGGAGACAGCCAAAGGAGAACCTAAGGCTTTCTCTGCTGGGCTGACAGACCTAGTCTTTTCACATGGCTTCAGGCACGTGGTGCTGTGTGAAGCACCCAGGTACCTGGAAGCCAGGTGACAGGGCCTCTGTGGCTCCACCCCTACAGGAGACTGAGGGAAGCCCTAAGGTCCTGTGGACAGTCTCCCCTGCTGCCTGCCCATCTCACTCTGTTCCCAGCCTGGCTAACCCCACAGCGGGGAAAGACAGATCCTAAACACCAGAGTGGGGATGAGGGCAGGGGAATGAGAGGGTTGAGTGAGCCTGATGCCTGCAGAAATCATCTGCAATTTCTCTCATGTCCGGGATCTCCTATGGAGAACTTTCTGTATGCATAGCACAGCAACCCCGAAGCATAGACGTATGCATTCAGGGGCATATCAGGGTCTTAGGACCAGAACTCCACCACCGAGAAGAACTGTCAGTGGGCAGCTGGCACAGCCCACAGTGACCTGGACAGAAAAGCATGTGTACAGTAGGAAGTGACCCCTAGTGCAGGACAGGCAACATGGGGCATGCCCTCCTTCCCAGCAGCCAAGCCTGGTGGTCTAGAGAAGTGGGGAATTGAATGTAAGAGGGACCTGGATATAAGCAGGGTACTGGAAGCTACCTCAAAGACAGGAGTGAGGCTGTCCCCAGAAATAGTACCCAGCATCCCCAGGCATGTCATGAAGGGGCTGCCTTATTCCTATGAGAAGCCCTCCAGGGACAGATGGAGACTCTAGTTCTCAGAAAAGTTGAGTCGCTGCCTGAGTCCAAACAGCAGATGCCTGGATGGGATTACAAGCATGCTCCTCCGCTGTAAAACCTGACCTGTCACCTCTTCAAAAAGCCACTCCCACCCCTCTAGTGGCTTGAACTAGTCTTCTCCTAGCAGCTCTGACTCAGTGGAGCCCCAGCTGGCACTGGGCAGGGATGACCCTGTGGTCCATGTTATAGTCCTGTTTCCTCTCTCCCTCCAGGCAGCTGGGGCCGGCATCCTGCCCAGGATTCTGCATACCCTGCCAGCCAGCTCTCAGGCAGTGCATCTGTGGGCCATTCACCTTCTTCCTTTTTGTCTGCCCCAGTGCTTGATGGGAGTTGAGCAGGTCCAGATGGGTAAGGATGTTCCTTGGGTGCACCCCAGAACCAGGTTCACTGGTCACCCTGCCTGCACATCCCAAGACTCTTAGGACAGACACACTGTAGTCCTGACTCCTCACTCATATTCTGGGGAGTCCCAGGAGCTTTACAAAGCCACTCTTCCCATTCTGGGAAGGTCAGGAGAGCAAAGAACCGGGAGGCATCTGTTTCTGAGTGATCAGCTCTGCTCTGTGCCAGCACCGAAACTCTGAGTGATCTGGTCTGCGCACTCAGCTCACCTCTCTGTTAAACATCAGGTAGAAACAAACCCAGCATGGTCAGGTACCCAGAAACCTTTCCAATACAGGACTCTGGGTAATCTGTCTGAGCAGCTGTGGGCCACCTGGCTGCTCCTAGCCCAATAGAGAACTTGTAGGGACTCCATCTTGTCCCTCTGAGGCTTAGGAGGAACCTGAATCAGAGGCTCCAAAGCAGGTCTTTGCTCCAGACCCTAGCCTAGCTCCTAGGAGGTCCAGGAAAATCAACACCCTTCCTCATCCTTCCTAGACTGGGGTGGGGGTGGGCAAGAGTGAGAGGCTCAGAGGCCCCACACACTGGCCATCTGAGTACAGGAAACCCTTGTAGCAAGGAAATCTTGCAGGAAATGCTCCGAAACTCAAGAGACTCTAGGATCAGTTTAAGTTTCCCTTGTCATAAAATGCTAGCGTCACCAAGCTTGTGTTCCTCTGCTGAGCCAGCTGCCCCACTCCACCTAGCTAGCTATTCTGTTCCCTTGGGATGTCTCCCTTACCTGTGAACAGCGGGACGGACCCCGAGCACGGCTTGGAGGGCTCCCTGGAAGCTCCTGGAGATGCGGGGAACCGCCTGCCGCTCCCCCGCCGAGTCTCCCAGGGTCTGCGGAGGCTCCAGAGTCACTGCGTACGGATCCTCCTGCGCGCGGCGCCCGGAGCTGGGCTGAGCGCGACAGGGCGAAGAGGCCCGCGGAGCAGGGGATGACCCATGGGTGGGCTCCGAGGACTCGGCGGGGCCGGGGCGCTGGGCTGGCTCCGGCTCGCCGCCGGTGGCCCTGCCCTGCCCCGACACGGGGGACTCCGGTTGAGCCAGGTGCACGGAGGTTTGGGGACGTCCAATACGGGGTGTCCCCGCCTGGGGCTCCGCGCTGAGGGGGAGGGGGCACGACTCCGGGGATGTAGAAGCGAACCTCGGAGACTCAGGGGGACCTTTGGGGGTGACGATCGGTGTGTGTCTCCAGCCTACGAACCAGCCTGGCCTCTTACGTTACCTCTGGCCGCAAAGCGAGTGGCCGCGTGCAGGGTAGAGGGGCTTGCGCGTCCGGCAGCGGCCTTCCCAGCTGCCCGCAGTCGGGTAGCTGACCCTCGAGGAAAGGACCGCCGCTTGTTCCTCGCCGGACTTGCTCAGCGCGCGTGTGGGAGGGGGCTGTGAACACCGCCCCGAGGCTCAGAAGCTCCAACTTCGTCCGAAGCCGGCGTTGCTCCGCACTGTGCCTCCTCTCCCCAAGGGGGGAGAAGTTTCTTGGGGTGGGCTCCTCCCTCGTCCTCTCCTGCAGGCGAACGTGGAGTCCTCCCCCGGTGGCCCAAGCTTGGGCTCCGGATGCTGCTCCCTACGCCTACCCTGGCGCGCGCAGCGAACCGAGCCCACCTGCCCCGCGCCGACGCCTGGGCTCTGCCGCCTGCACCCCGCCCCCGCCACGAGCGACCAATCAGCGGCGGATTCCGCGGCCAGGCCCCCGCCTCCGTCCCACCCAGTCTCGGAGCCTTGACGATCTGCTGCTACGCGTGCCCGGCGCGTGGGGCTGGGCCCGCGGGGGAGGAGGGATGTCCCGAGGCTTCGGCCACGCGCACCGTGACCGGAAGGCCGTATGGCACGGGCCTGGGAGGCTGACACTGAGCACGCACTCGCCCGCACGCCAGCCCAGGCCGTGGAAACCTCTCCTGACCTCCCAACCTCGCCCTGAGAGAACCCCCAATCCCTCCAATGCCCACCTATGTTCGCCCAGAGCCCAGGCCAGGCCGCCGCTTCCATTGCGAACGCTTGGCCGGCGGAGCACATGGGCGGCGCACGTGCAGCCACGAGGGGCCCTGAATCACCTTGGGCAATGGATGCAGCTCAGAGTGCACTCTACGGGGAGACATCCCCTGGTCTCCCTATAGAGTGGTGGGACCCTAGCCCGGACAGAGACAGAGTGTACTAGCCTACCTACGGAGCGCTTTGAACCAAGCCAGACACCAGGCGTTCTTGCTTCCACGGGCCACATATTTCTTAGTGTTTTCTTTAATCCAAGACCCGCTACCCCCAACACATTTTTCACTCTCATTAATGTCATTGCCTTACATGGGAAGCCTGTGTCCCAGGCCATAAATAGAAGGTTAGTATAAAACAAGCCCGAAAACAAAGCAAGGCCTCTGAACTGCAGCTGGAGACTGCCTTTATCCAAAGAGATGGGCGGGCGAGGCCTGGAAGGGATGGAAGTTCTTTAAGCAGAAGCAGACTGTTTTCTACTGACTTCTTTTTGTAAACCAGGAAGACGTCGGTGCTGTGTACGCTTCAATTCCAGGGCCTGGGCATAGGGATGTCTTCTTTGTGGGACAGCCTTCTCTGGGGGCTGTATGCGTCCTAGGTAGGGAGGCCTAGGGTAGAGCTCTGCTCCAGTCTTGTCTCTCATAGCCCAAATGTTCCTCCCTGGACCAGTTGTGAAAGTCTCTGGACCATGCCTGGGTTATTTTTAAATAAGCATCAATACTGCCAAGTCCATAGAGTAACAAAACCATTAACATGGCCTTGGGCTTAAAACATAGGAAATGACTTGTTCCATCAAACCTTAAAACCATCTTGACATCCCCCAGGATACTGTATGAGGGAAGATGCAACAGGATGGGGGAGGAGCCGGGAAGAGGTGGAGTCACCGTCTTGGGACTGTTTTTAAGGCCCCAGTCTAGGCTTCAATGTGGCTAAGGGGCATGCCCAAGGTCACTAGTAGCAAGCAAGTGGCAAGATCCTAGCCCTGCACCCTTTCCCAAACCAGACTTGACTTCTAGGAACTAGTTTTAGCCTGGAGAGTTTGCACTGCCTGACGCACACAGCCTGTGAGCTTGGCAGCAGGGAACAGGCAGAATGGCATGTTTCAGCTGGAGGCTGCAGCCAGGAAGACTCGGGCCACCAAGCCAACTTTCCACCCTCCTCTTGGGAGTGTGGCAGGTGGCCAGCTCAGAGCTGGCACAGGAACCCAATCCTTGGGCTTCCAGCCAAGTCCTCCACGGTGAGTGGGTCACACCCCAGTGACCAGATCCACGTTGTGCTGGCAGTGCACATGTTGTTGGCTAGCCCTGGGGACCCACCTGTCCATGCTTCAGCCCGGTTTAAAAAAAAAAAAAAATATCTCAGCTAACAGGCAGGTGCACAGAAGTGCCCCACATCCAGGAATACTTCATGGAGCCATGGAGCCCCACCCACATGTACCAAAGTTCTTATCTTTCCCTACACTCAGGTATCTCCGGATGGACCACTTGCTGAAGCCTCCTCCCTCCATTGCACTCCCTGAGGCTCCCTCTCTTCCCTAAACCATGACCCCTAAAACTTTTTTTAACACATCTACATTTTAAGATTTAATCTTCTCTCATACAATACATTCCAAACACAGCTCCCCTCCCTCCACACCTCTCTGCCCCCTCCACATCACTCCTCTCCCCCAGATCCACTGTTTCTCCATTTCCCTTCAGAAAAAAGCAGGCTTCCTAGTGATAGCAACCAATCATGACATAACAAACAAGATGCAATAAAACTAGTCACAAACCCTCATATCAAGGCTGGACACGGCAACCTAATAGAAGGAAAAGTCACAAGAACAGACAAAAGAGTCAGAGACACCCCATTCCCATCGTTAGGGGTTCCACAAACACCCCAAGCTAAACAACCACAGCATGTATTGTCACTCCAGTCTCTGTGAGCCCCCATGAGCCCTGCTTAGTCATTCTGTGGGCCATGCTCAAACCTTTTCTTAAAACGGCACCCTTGCTCAAGGATTTTCAAGAGCTCCTCGTTACCTGAGATACAAAATCTAGTCTCTCATCCTGACCCACAAGACAAATTGTATCACTCCCATGTTCCTGGAAAGAAGGAGGGTGTCACTATTGCAAGCTTTGTGTGCATGGGTTCCCACTATAATACTTTCCCAAGGTTGAACACTACACGTCCTTTAAAGCAGACTCCTGAAGGGTTTCTCCCACACAGCTTTCTTCTCGTATTTCTGATGATGTGAACCTTCCTCTTAACCCCATCTCCATCAATATCTGATTCTTTTCTTGGCAAAGAGAGGGGGTTGGGGAGAATCTTTGATTTTTTATATTTTATTTTTGAGACAGGGTCTCTCTATGAAGTCTCAGCTGGCCTAGAACTCACAGAGAGTTGCCTTCCTCTGCCTCCTGAATGCTTGGACTAATGGCTGTACCACCACACCTGGTGATACCTGATCTTTAAACCTCACTTCTTTGTCTCTGGAGTAGGTGTTAAAATAGTAGTGACCTCATGAGATTGGATTAAAATAAACTATAGAATAGTCTGCACCAGGTTTCCTTCCTTATAGACTGAGTCTCATCCCACATTATAGACACATGCCTCATTCTCTCTCTCTCTCTCTCTCTCTCTCTCACACACACACACACACACACACACACACACACACACTATGTGTGCATGTGAATAACCTGGAGTGAGGATAGAGCCTGATTCATTTTTATTTCACATGGCTAAGGGAAGAGAGAAGATCTTGCCATCATGGTTGTTTGGTTGGTTGTTTGGTTTGATTTGGTTTGGTTTTTCAAGACACGGTTTCTTTGTGTAACAGCCTACCTGTCCTAGAACTCACTTTGTAAACTAGGCTGGCCTTGAACTCACAGAAACCCACCTGCCTCTGTGTCCCAAATGCTGGATTAAGGGTGTGTGCCACCATGCCTGAAGCCATCATGGGTTTTTAATAGTTATTGAATTGCACTCGCTGAATACTCATACTCTTCTTGGAGACAAAGGGAGCAGAGCATAGAGAGAGAGTTCCATTGTCTCCTCCCAACAGCCTCACAGACAGGAAACTAGGGGAAGCTGTTCTAACCTGGTGGTTGCCAACAAGAGGGAGAAATAAGTCAATGACCAAATGTATACACACACACACACACACACACACACACACACACACACACACACCAGAGCCATGGCTATTTTTCTAGAACAGTGGTTCCTAACCCTGGGAACTTTAAAATGAAGCAGAGATTGGCTCCAGCTCCACAGCTAATTTAACTGTTCTGGCATTGAGCAGATCCCCCAGTGATCCCAGCGCATAGCCAGCACAGCCAGGGGTGCTGGAGCAAGCAGCCTTTCTTAAGATGCAGAAACCTAGACCAGCTAGAACTGCTGGAGATGAAGAATCCAGCCCCATACACCTGCCCACTGTGAGGTATCTGCCCTCCTGAGGTCTTGGATATATATCCCAGACTAAGAACCTCTGGTCAGGCAGAACCACAGTGCCTTGGAGGCCACTCAGCCCAGCCTTCTTGTTCTGCAAAGACCTCATGTATAGTTTGACTCGGGGTTCATCACCTGCTAAGAGCTAACCTTAGAGGGCAGGGCAGACTCCCAGCACAGTGCTCCTTCCCTCTTTGACTGCACAGTCTTCTTGCTAGACAGCCATATGGACAATCATTCCTCCAGCGTAGGCATATGAAGCAGTTTTGAACTTGGGCAGAGGTAGATAGATTGGTGACCAGGGCTCTGGGTCAGATGTCAGGTCAGAGAGCAATTGGCTGGTGGACTGGCTGTGCATGGCCTTGTAGATCCTTTACACATTCCCAGAGTGGAGTACAAATGACTGAGCAGCAGGAAAACCACGTGTCCTCCCCTTTATTCCAACTGACTGCCATAGGGAACCTTTCCAGCCCCCATGAGTCTCGTGGTCCCTACAAACTCCATCTCATCAGAATCCTAGCAAGACAACATCGCTGTGTACCCCTTGAGTCAGCTACTTAACCTCTCTGGTTGTCACTTCTTAGCATGTATGCTGCCTGTTGCCTGTGCTGCTAATTTGCAGTTCCAGAGCCTTCTGGGCTCTCTGCACCTGGTCTTTGTATGCAGGGCTCCTAATAGGGAACAGTATTTCCTCCCCTGTGCTAAGAAGTTCTGCTTATGACATCCCTTGCTTTGGGACACACCTTTGCCATCAGAACCCCTGTCACTTGTCCCTGAAACACATGGGAACAGTGTTTCAGTCCCCCTAAGCTTGCTATCAGAATACCTGGTGTCTAGAGTCACTGTTCACACAGATGATGATCTGACACACACCTCATCTTGAGAGCAGAGGGTATATGTTATTTGTAAGCATGCAGGAATAGCTGAATAGGTGGATAGCCAGCAGCTTCCTCCTCCATCTGGCAGGCATATTGGACCACACACATCCAACCCCATCTTGGTCTTCATGAATGAATCCCACTACTCACAATGTAGATGTTTTCCAGCCCCTCTGTAACTTCTGCACAAGGCAGAAAATGGCCTCATCTTAAACAAAGGCAGCCCCACTTTGTGGCTCATGGCTTTGAGGGGACACAAGTGGAACCAGCATTCTGTCATGGGTGCTGCTGTCCACATGGTTCATGGTGCCATCTGGCCTGTTTCTGACCCCCATAACCAGACAATGCCTATGACCTAACAACAGCCCAGCCCTGAAAACTCTGCTAGCCAGCTGGGTTGCCGGCAGACAAGGCACCCATAAGCCCTCAGTTCTAGAGAGACTGTGGTATCTTACTCACTGGGTACCATGGCCAGACAGGCTCACCCCGCCTCTAGTGTGAGTACCTGTAAGTAATGGGACAGAGAGTAGCCTTGGGCTTCCCACCACATTTCTACATCTATCGTTTATCTTTAAGAGCCAAGTCTATTAGAAAAGGTACAAACATACCTGGGTTCAAGTCCAGCCTCTGCTTCTCACACTGCCTTGCCCTAGTTTAGCTGGTTCTTTGTGAGCCTCAGTAATTTAATCTGTCAAATGGCCTGGAATGGGAATCACTCATTCATTCCATCAGTCAGTCAACAAAGAAAGGCTGCTTAGCAATAAATAGCTTAAAAGATGTAGCTTTGGGAGCTCACAATTTAGCAAAGACAGAGAGGCCAGAGAGGTCTTGGGGTTCACAAGACTAGAAACAGGGGACAGAACATACAAAGGCTGGAAGAGAAAAAGTGGCCTGTTTGAAAAAGCAAAACTCCTCCATGTTGTCTGGGAAGCAGAGACTAGAAAATGAGACTTCAAGGAAAGCAAGGGGCAGATGTGCCCAGAGCTCAGTAAACAGTAGATGCTCAATACAAGGAATCCTTCCCTGACACTGGGGAAACATAGGTAAACATAGGCAGATCCTTGCTGCCCTTCCAGAGGCTGTTCCTCTCGCTGGCACCAGGTTCCCTAGGCATATAGCATACTGAGGGTTCTCTGCCCCAAGTGCTGGCTGAAGAGTGGGATCGAGGCCAGAGACCTCACATCCACTAAAATAGAACCCAGTGTTCCTGGGGGTAATAACCATAGCCTTAGTGTGGTTTCTTCCTTTAAGTAATGTCCTGCTGCTGGGGTTGCATGAGAACAGGAAGACAGTGCTGGGAAAGGCAGGTGGAGCAGTGAAGCCCTGCAAGGTCCCATGTAGGAGCAGGGATGGCTGCGCTAAGCATGCTGCCCCGGGACTGAGTCACTTGGCTTTGGAGCATTTCACATCTCAGTCCCCATCTCGGTTCCCAAATCCTACCACTTCCTGTGGAACTTCATCTGCAAATATGGCCACCTGTGGTTCCTCTGATAGGGAGCTGGAGCTGACTTCCTCTGCCTGGAGCCCTGGAGGTTTCTGGACTTGGCAATAGACATGGGAAAAACAAGGTCAAGGCTGGGATCCCTGAATCCAGTAACCATGGTGAAGGCGAGCAAAACGTGTCCTACCTGGAAAAAGAAAGAAGAAAGAAAGAAAGAGAGAGAAAGAGAGAGAGAGAGAGAGAGAGAGAGAGAGAGAGAGAGAGAAACCATATTGTGAGAAAAAACTCAAGAGAGGAGACCTTCTAGAACCTTCCAGAATCTTCCAGCCAGCAGCTGAACACAGTTACCTGTGTGTTTAACCATGATGGTGTGGAGCAGTAGCTCACTTTGTGTGCCACAGAACAGAGGAAACTCAGAAAACATTAGTGTTTGAAGCTGCCAAGTCAGAATGATGGCTTGTGCTATGGCTAGGATGTTGAAACTCCCCATAGGCCCAAGTGTCAAAGGCTTGGTTCCCAGAGTGGCACTACCAGTGGTAGAGCTGTGAGAGGGGGACATTAAAGACTGTCCTTAGATTATTGTCGGTGTGGCCCTGAAGGGAACTGACTTCATGGCTGGAACTGGTTCTCTGCTTCCTGGCTTGTGACATATGTCCTTTGCTCATTGGGCCACTATACCCGGCCTTTGCTTGAGGATTCAAGGCACAAAGCCACAAGGTCTTGGACTATACCCTCCAAAACTCTGAGCTAAATAACCCTTTCCCTTTCACAAGTTCATGGCCTCAGGCATTTTATTACAGTAAGACCAACTAACACAGTTCACCCAACAAAGTGATGGAGCTGAATGCCTCTGTGTAGGGTCCTACAAGGTGTCACTGATGCTCTCAAGTGCTCACCCAGCACCAACCACAACGCCCAGAGTCACTATTCCAGGCACCAAGTTGTTGCTATTTTGTGTCAGCTCTGCCTTAGAAGAGCCCTGGGGTATCTTCAGCCCCTCTGCTCATCCCTGCTTTCAGCACCCCAATGATCCCTGTAATCCTCTTTGGCCTTACTCACTCAGCATCCTGACTTTGGATGGATGGACTTTGAAGAAATTGCACAAAACCCATGAGTTTCTGCTAATCTTCTAGAACATTATTAGCATGTATTCTGAACAGAAACCTGAGGCCTGCCCAAGGCTACAAGAGCCTAGAGTGATTCTTTTGCTGATTCTTACCACCTTCCATAGCACAACAAGAGTAAGTAAGAGCCCTACATAGAGGTAACATGGGATGGGGGCAAACAGGAGACACCCTGTGTGTCACAAGAACAACTGTGGAGGGTGTCCCTTGCAAGCTAGTGGCCTCCACCCTGCCCCTGGAAGTGATACACCTCTGCAATGGAGATGAGACCAGTATATAAATATGTTGCCCACTGGGGTGAGCTGAGTCCATTAGGCCTGCATGTGTGAGCCTTCTCTTAGCTCCTGCTCAGTCCCATAGCTCCCTCTTGGAATCATAGCACCTGCCTCCAGGAAAACTTGGTGGGAAAGCAACTGGGTGAATGAACTTGGTGAGAAAACGAGAAGACATCGAACAGTAAGAAGTAGATGAATGAAACAGTGATTGGATTTGAGGAAAGAAGTAGCTAGCCACAGCCCACATGGCCCATGACCTCAACCAGACATGAGCCTAGCCACTGCTTGCCCCTCTAACAAGGAATAGGGCCAGTTTATCTGTGGGAGATGTCTTCTGTTTTCATACAATCAGTCATTCAGTTACCAAACAACCCTGGAGGAGGTCAGGGAGTATTGACTGGAGGTGGAAGGCCTGGAGCCCACTGGAGTGACCCAGGTGGGGCGGTGCATGCCTGCAATGCCAGTGCTGAGCACCAAGTGGATGAGAACATTTGCAAAGCCACAGAACCGATCAGTCATAGATGAGAACACTAGGCCTGCTGAGGCCCTGCTTACCTAGGGTCACACCTCAAACAGGCTAGAGATGAGACTAGAACTCGATACTTCTTTCTTTCTTTTTTTCCTCTCTCTCTCTTTCTTTCTTTCTCTCTATAATTTTTCTAAGATTTCTGAGCCTACCTAGTCCTTGCTATGTATCTCAAGCAAGCCTTAAACTCATTATCCATTAGCCTTGGTCATGAGCCTGAGATCTGGTTGAGGCCTCCTCCAATCCATGTTCTAGGAACCTGGGAAAGTTCTAGAACAACCAAAATATTGGACTTGTAAGACACTGAGTTTAGAAGTTGTAGCTAGGGGGTGGGAGTGTTAAATTTCAGTGTCTGTACAGCAACTGGCTCATCAAGGACGCTTCAGGAGCTGGATCAAATGTGGATACCCTACACACACCTGGTTAGGATGCAGTCCACACCATCCCAGGCCAGGTCTATGCATGTGAACACATGACACTGCCAAGTCTCCACAGTTCCTCAGGTCTCGGCTTCCCTATGTATAGGGATGCTTGGGGTAGCAGCCCATGGGGTTTGGGGCTGTGCCCACACACTCACACCAAGCCTACAGATCATCACAGAAGGGACTTTCCCTCCTCCCCACTGTCATGGAATCCCAAATCAGCCTCTAAAGCTCTTCGAGGCCACCTGCTCCTTTTTATCTTGAAGCCAGTCCAGAGCCCGCTCTTCTCCCATGGAGCCGGCCAGGCCCGTATGCACTCCTGGCTTCTCTCATGCTTCCTCCTGTCCACTGGGAGCCCTTAATTTTCCCCTGTATCATAAACACAAAACAAATGTTCAAACGTCTGCCTCACAGGCAAGGCGGAAATTGGGGTTACTCTTACATAAAAACCAGATGAAGCCCACGCCTGCCAGGGGCCATCTGGATGCTGGGGATGCCACCTTCCTCCTTCTGCGCAGGAACCGCTGTTACTTCATGATTAAGAATTATAATGGAGCTGCAGTCAGAACAGACTCAGCAAGCCTAATACAGATAAAGGGCCCACCAACTTGGTGTGGGCTGCCCTGGACACATGCAGGCTCACTCGTCTTCCCACCAGCCTTGTAAGTGCAGGGTCCTGACAGTGTATAGGAGCACCAGTTGCAGAGAAATGGAGCAGCAGAGCTGAGGGCTGCTCCCCCAGGCAGTGGGGACAGCCACCTGGCAGTGGCTCTTGGCACCACTGCTCCCTGCTATTATGACTCAAATGCACTTGCATCCACATAACCTCTCCAAGCTGTTTCCTCACCTGCAAAATGAAAATAATACTGATCTCATTAGTTAGTTGTCCCAATTTGTTGAGATCCTGCCTGCAAAGTGCCTAGCTTAGGACTGGTTCCAAAGGGGGAAAAAGGGTAGGGACTTGGCTCAGTCACTAAAGTGTTTGTCATCCAAGCACAAGGACCTGAGTTTTGATCCACTGAAACCATGTAGGGAAACTAGTGTGGTGATGAACACTTGTAAGGGCTGGAGAGGCAGAGACAGGCAGATCCCTGAGGCCTACTGGTCTACCAGTCTAGCTGAATTGTTGAGCTCCAGGTTCAAGTGGGAGACCCTGCCTAAAAAAACAAGGTGCAGAGCAATTGAGGAAGACACCTAATGTTTACCTCTGGCCTTTATATGTGTATGCATGAACCTGTGTACAAAGGTTGCTATCATCAGGGAAACCTGAGCACCTGAACTGAGAGGGAGCTGCCATACAAGCCAAGGGAGCAGGATGTGATAAGGAAAGAGCATCAGATTCCACTATGCCAAATGCTGAGTTCCTGGCTTACTGGTCAACCTTTAGCCAAATGCTAAAAACTGGTAAACAAAACTCTCATTAGACTAGCATGTTCAAAGCTGCTCAGGGAAGCCTGGGTATACACTCAGACCTGCAGCTCAAATGACCAAAGAAGCCCGTGGTCTTCTAGTCACAGGAAGGACAGTCCTCAAGGCAGGAAACCCTCCTCTGGGCCACCTAATGACCATGTCCCCACATTTCAGGGTCAAGGTGACAATGCTGAAAAGATGGTTGTGAACAGCTGAGGTGGTGGCATATGTCCTCAGATGCCATCTGTGTTTTTCAGACATGTCACTTGGAGGATCTGATCCTGATTAAGACTGATGGAATGCAGTGGTCTTCCCACCGCCATCGCATTCTGCGGGTGTGCAGATTCAGCAGGAATGGATATATTAAGAGCCTGGCAGCATGAGTCTGTCCTGAGACCACTAGAAGACTTGCAGAGAGGATGTCCTAGGGTAGTCCAGGTGCTGGGATTCAGGGCTACCAGATCCTCTACTATCCCCCTCTGCAGTAGGTAGTGCATGCTGGGCCAAGCTGGTCTACCTGGGACTCAAGACAAACTCCCCTTTTTACCTTCATCTAAGCAGTTTAAGGTAGGGTAGGTACTTTCTCTGGATGGCCTTTGCCCCACATCTCACATCCCCAGGTCAGATTAAACAGACAGGCATGTGTCCAGAACTGAGTTCTGGCTAATAGCCAAGGCCAGCACCAGCCTCGAAGTACAGGTGTCTAAGGCTGTTGAATAAATTATGACTGAGTCCAGCCAAGCATCTCCCAGAGGAGCTAGCCTGTCTCCCAGATGCTATCTCCCCCCAGGAAGCCAGGTGGCATGTCTGTGACCCTTCTTCAGCAGATGGTAAGCAGGAGCAAGCCTTTTAACTGGTCAGGCTTACATTTCCCAAGTTGGAGCCGGCTTCTACAACTCTATATGAGCCCAACTATTGGTCCCTGACACAGTACTCTCCGCTCTAACTACTATCCTGCCTCAGGAGGACAGTACTCATTCCCACAACAACCAAGATCTGTCTCTATGTCTCTTGTATATTCCAAACCTATAACAAGGTGAACTCTGGTCCCAAATGAAAGAAAGAACAAACAAGGTTTGGTGGCATGGCTCAGTTGGTAGTACCTGCCTAGCATACTGAGTGCCATCCCCTCTTAGCTTAGGCATGGTGCCACATACCAGTAATCCCAGAACTTGGGAAATGGAGGCAGGAGGATCAGAGGATCAAGGGTAACCTCAGCTACATATCAAGTTTGAGGCCACCCTGGGCTATATGAAACACTGCCTCAAAAAGCAAACACTAATGATCTACAAACCCCTCCCCTTCCTCTCCCTAATCTCCATGAAACCCTCCAGCCAACCCATGATAGCTTTCTTAGACTACCTTGATAGTAGTCTTTACTAAACTCATAAAAGACAAGTGGCCTGTCACCTAGCAAGAGTAGATAACCACCTCCTCTGATGTGCTATCCTGCCAGGTTCTGTGTGTCGACTCAGCAATCAAGCTGACGTGGCATTGCACTGATCCAGCAACTTCTTTCATGAGATGACCTTTAGAAGGCAACCCACTTCCGAGTGAAAGAATCTGTCTGCATATAACCTACCCGGGATGTAACTCCTCTGAGTTCCACTGCCAAAAGTAACAAAACCTGAGAGGGCCGGATAGACAGGGCTAGAGCATTAGTTACTCCTCATAGTTGAGCTAGGATTGGGGAAGCCCAATTGACGTGTTGGGGAGGGGGAGACTAGGTGGTAGGTACAGACAGGAGACACAGTGAGTGTGCTCTGTGTGTGTGTGTGTGTGTGTGTGTGTGTGTGTGTGTGTGGTCTCCCTGCCCCTTGTAAACAGGACTCTAGGCTTCCAGCTCAAGCTAGGGATTATCAAGAACAGTCCCAATGATCCAACACACAGGTCCATTGAGTTTCTATATCTCAAGGGCTTTGCATGCACCCCAGTGGGTCATGAGACCTCAGGGCTGCAACCACATAGGCAAGCCTAGTCTCAGTCCTCCACCTCCAGGCAGCCCAATGGCCCTGGAGTGTCAACCATGGTCATGTCAGGATGGAAGAGTAGAGAGAAAACCTAGGGCTCTGAGGTCAGCCTGAATTATCTCCCAGCTCTGTACCCCTGAGTATGAACTTATTGTCTCTGGGCCAGGTATTGGAGACATGGAAGGAGGAATAATGTATACTCCCAGAGACTGTAGACGCTGGCTTGGAAGACAGCAGAACCAGATTCTGCTCTGATTAGTGCCATTTTCAAGAGTGACTTTAGGCACACAGCTGAATCTGGATGAGCCTCAGTTTCCAGTTTTGAATGTGAGGATGACAATAGCACCTTTCCCAGGATTTGGGTGTGAAAATAAAAGATTCCAAGTCGCTCAGGGCCAAGGGGACTTCACATCTCTAACAAGTGTAAATTGTCAGGATTTACAGATTAAATGCTTACTGTTTGGCTCTGGGCTAGAGCTATCTGCAGAATATGTGGATGCAGGTGAATTCTGGGCCAAGGTAACTCTCTCTTTAAGCCCAGATTCACAGAAGAACAAACCGAGACCAGAGAAGAAAAGAATCACACAGCCAAGGATGAAGGAGTGAACCCAGATCACTGCCTCCAAAAGCTGCCCTGCATCCTCACCCTGGCTTTATCATCTCTCAGCAAAGGCCCAACATGTCAGCAAGCACTACCATTTGGTTCCCAAACACATGGCATTCTCTAGATCCATCCTCCACCACCCTCGGAGAGAACGGAAATCTGTCTTCATGTGTCTACTCATTTATCCCCAGGAACTGTCTCTAATTACCAACCCTGGAGGCTTTTCAGAGCCACTCTGATGCCTAGAGATCAATTAGCTGATCTCCCATGGTCCTCCCAGGCTAATTTTCCTGACTCCCAGGGGGAACTATGCTGATGGGCCATTCATAACTAAGCGTGAATAGCCCCATCATGGACCAGGCACTACACGGTTGGTGCACAACACAGATCTAGAGCCTCAGATTCACTATGGAGCTAAGACTGTCCTTAAACTTCTGATCCTTCCTCCTGCCTCCAACACCTAAGTACAGGAATCAAAGTTATGTGCCACCATGCTGGTCTTGAAGCCCAGTCTCTTGTTTTTCTTTATCAGACAGGCAAGGTGAGGGCCCCAGCCCCTTTTAACAGTTTTTGTAGACCCTCTCCTGCTTTGCTGTGTCAAAGAACCCCCCAGTGTGCCTTGACTCTCTGGGAAAAGTAGACAAGACTCCAGTGATTATCCTCCTGGAACAGGTATGGCAGCTGAGGTCCAGAGATGGAAATGACTTGCTTAAAGCCACACAGCAAATCCTTGAGGAGCTGGTCTGGAAATCAGGCCCCAGCTCCAGCCTCCCACCCTCAGGAGGACCCTTCTCTAGGTCTGAAGGGGAAAAACACAGAGCTTTCCTGAGGGAAGACTGGCCACTGCATCCTTCTTGGTACCCTGACCCATCTGGGATCTGCAAGGGCTGACTGGCAGAGGCAACAGCATCCCCAGCTTCCCTCTGTACTGACACAGTGGACCAGGGAACACCTGACATCCTCCCCCTGGCCAGGAAAACATACAAGCTAAAAATATCCTGCCAAGTTAAAATTAGTCTTCCTCCTTCTGCCCCATAAAGAACTCTCAAGTCATCTGGGAAGACTAGGGGATGCTGGAGCTAAGGGCTGTTCTTCACCCTGACCTCATCTCTTCCCCTCCCCCTGCAGGGGAAGTGAAGCACTTTGTGCTGATTTAATACTAAACAGGGAGAGTTGCCTTTACCACAAGCCTGGCCACTAATGAGTTTGGAGTGGTGTTACGGCTCAGCACGCGGCCAGAAGGCAGTGAGAGGCCTGCAGTCACGTTGCCTGAGGATCAAGGGCATTATCAGACACAGCGATAAGAGAAAGGGGCCCGGAGCAGGGTTGAGGGCCAGTCCCAGCCAGCGGACTTTGAGCCCCTTCCTCCTTCCCATCCTTTGCTTTTCATCCATGGATTGCACTCAACTGCCTACCTGCATGAGGTCAGGTGATGGGGAGGGAGGAAAAAGAACCCCTTAATTGGTTGCTATAGAAACAACAGCCAGAGGCAGGGATGTGAAAGTCTGGTTTCAGGCACCTGAGAGGTACAGGGCATGTGATCACTCCCAGTAGGAAGAAACTGAAGCTAGGGCAGGAACACAGTTCAAGCCTGGGGTTCAATCGTGGTAAGGCCCAAGCTTTCCCTAGCTGCCCTCAGACCGTATTTGCCTTTCTGGATGTGTGAACACCAGGATTTCCCAGAGAAACAGCCGCAAACCAGGTTCCACCTTCCCTCGTCAGAAAACTACAACTTCTCCTTGCAGGATCAGGGCCCTCATAGCAGATGCCTTCTGCTGCCACCACCCAGCAGGCAGGAGAGTCCCCCAACCCCACGCTAACACAGAAACTTCTCCGAGAATGATAGAGGGAGCAGGGGATGGCAGTTTCCATAGCAACGCTGGGTTTTACATTCCCCACACATAGAATGTCAAGCCTGGTTGGAGAGGTGTAGCCCCTCTCATTGGACAGGGTTCCCTCCGCCCCCCCCTTGCTCTAGCCCAGACAAGAACACTGCAGGAGGGGCTAGGGACACTCAGACCAAACAGGCAGCTACATAGGATGCTGTGTCAGAAGGTCCACCACAGAGGGTTCTCAAAAGCAGTCTGCCAGTGTCCCTGCCTGCATATGGCTTCATGCAGGAGAGGAGAGGAAGAGACTGGAAGTGCATGGAAGGGAGGAAGTGGGAAGGACTACTGCAGTGCCCTCCCCAAACCCCAGGAGAGATCCATCCATAAAGGCCAACTGTGAGGCTGGGCCACAGTGGGGCAGATCTTTAATTCCAGCACTTAGCAAGCAAAGGCAGGCAGGCCTCTGTGAATTGAAGACCAGCCTAGTCTGTGTAACGAGTTCAAGGACAGTCAGGGCACTTTAGAGAGACCCTGTCTGAAAAAGCCATACATACACACATGCATGCATGCATGCATGCATACATACATACATACATACATACATACCAGTTCCCATAGATGCTCAGGTGCTGACAGGCACTTAGAGATAGTGGCTGTCACTGTGTTCAAGGGCAGAGTATCAGCCCAAGCCCTGGCACAAGGCATGTGCCTCCACTCTCAGAGCCTCTGTTTCTTGTGGGAAATGGGAGAAATGAGAGGCCCCACCTAGGAGGGTATGGTGGAGGACCAGAGCTGCTGCTGCTGACTAATGATGACTGAATGGTCACCACCACCACAGCAGCAGCAGCATAGTCTCCATCATCACTGTTATCATCATTCCAGTCACCACTCTCATCACCACCATCATCACAGTCATCATTCTCATCACCATTATTACTATCAACATCATCAAGCTATTGTTCTCTGTGATGATGAACTCCTCTCTGGTCCCTTCCACCATCCTGAGCTCATAGCCCTTCATGGGGCTCGGGGTGTGGAAAAAGAAGGGAAGGCTATAGGTAGATATAGAAAATGACAGCCGTGAGCAGGTTGATGAAGGGACCAGATATTAAAACTTAATAAGACTGGCCTCTGTCACACATATACAGTAACGTAGATCAAGCCTGGTACAGGCCCTTTCAGCCTTTTGTAATTAAAAAAAATTAAAACAGAATTGGCCTAGAGGGCTGGAGAGGAGGTTGTTCTGTGGTTAAGAGTACATGCTGTTCTTCTAGAGGCTCTGAGTTCGTTTCCGGTGCCCAGGTCAGACAACTCACCACCATCTGTAACTCTAGCTGCAGGGGCTTCGATGCCTCTGGATTCTTCAGGCGTGCTCGTTCATGTGTACATACTCACACGCACACGCACAGGCACACGCACACAAATCAAAGGGATTTAGCTGAGAAAAGGAAAGGGACCTTGAGGGTTCAGAGACAAGAGACAGTAATGGAGGTAAATATGAGGAAGCTACATTGCATGCATATATTAACATGTTATAATGAAACCATTGCATGTGATTGATATATGCTACTAATAGTGGATATAATCATCACTTTGGGGAGTGCACGTGTGTGTGTCTGCTCCTCAGGGCTCGAGGGTCTTACACCATTTTGTGTGTAAAGTTCATCGGCAACGCTGTCTTGAGTTTCCTCGGCTAATGTCTTTGGCTCTTTCTAGTTATGCTGGCTTGTGAGCCACACATCTCTAACCTGTGGGCGTGCCCAAGCACCAGAGTCTTATATGCCAAGTCACTTCTTCCATGCAACCGAGTGGAGTCCCATGGGATCTCCCCGATGGGGTCAACTGGCAAGTTAGGATTCTTGTTCTCAGTTGCTGTATTTTTCTAGGTCAGTGTATGCTGGGGACATCAAAGCTGGCCTTATCACTTTCTCAACCAGAGGAATGATGCGAGTGGCTAACCCCAAGGCCCAAGCTGGGAACCCAAGATTTCCCTTGACTCTGATTTCATCTTTGCTCTAAGCATTCATCACCAGCAAATCCATCTGTCCATCCAGCTTGTCCATCTGTCACCACTTGGCCACATTATTTCCCAGTTGTGTGACAGTAGCAGTTCCAAATATTGTCAGTGTCTCCAAAATCCCTTAACAGAAGTTTCTCTTTGAAAATAGAGCCCAAATGGAGTCACACCCCAAATGCTTCTTCGTGCCCTCCGTGGAAATCCCAGCTCCTGCAGACTTACTAGTGGGCCTGCCTGGCCATGCCTGGGCCCTCACCTTATCCTCCCATGCCTTTTCCTTCCTCCATCCTGCTTGCTGGTTATCATGTTGCTGCTCTCCCAGCTGACCCCTGGGTACACCATGTGTCACTTCTGCTCAAGGCTGCTCTTCCCACCTGGAGTGCCCGTCTAGAAACTGGCCCTATTTGCACCTCATGGTGCGTTTACAACAGCCAGCTTCCCTGACGTGGCATCACCCCTCTGCTCTGTCCCCTTCACGCTTTATGGTCCTCCTTTTATTTATTTATTTTTTTAATGAGACAATGTCTCCTGTATCCCAGGCTGGCCTTGAACTCTCCATGATGGTTTAGAACTTCAGATAATTTTGCCACTGCTTCCAGAATTCTGGGCTAACCACCACACCCTGTTTATTTGATGCTGAGGATCAAATCCAGATCCCTCTACCTTGTGGGCAATCACTCTTCCTACAAAGTTACATCCTCAACCCTCTGTTGTACTGCTGACTTGGGGTCATCGCAGGCTAGGACATCAGCTGTGCACAGGGTGTCAAGGCTGAGACTGAAGTGATTGGCTTGGGCAGCCATTTGCTTCCCAATTTCTCAAGTGAATGTATATCCAGGAAGACATGTCTGTTTTAAATAATTAACTGGGAGACGGGGGAGAGTTTTAAAATAAGGTACATGCTGGAGAGGTGGTTCACTAGGAGCACTTCCTGCTCTTTTGGAGAACTCACATTTGGTGCCAGCACCTATATCAGGTGGTTCACAACAGCCTGTGACTCCAGCTCCAGAGCATCTGATGCCCTCTTCTGTTTCCACAGATACTGTATGCAGGTGCACATAAACCCCACACACACACACACCAGACACCCATGTATATACAGAATCTAAAATAAAATAAATCTTTTTAAAAATCAATATAAAAAAAGATAAATCAACAAGAGCTCTGTGGTTGCAAAGAAGACAAAGTTGTCCCAGGCTCTCAGCTTTAACTCAGAAACTCACTGAAAAGTTCGTGCCTCAGAGGTCCTAACGTAGAGCCCGCAGCATCTGCCACTCTGCAAAGCCCTCCTTCCTCAGACAGACCCAAGCCCCAAACCAAGGACGACTCACTGGTACCGCCAGGCACCAGGTAGACACTTGATGCCTGCACCCTGTCCACCCTCTATGTCAGTCGCTGAAGGTTTCCTTTCTGAGGAAGGTCCCACCCCAGTGCTAATGAGTTGTTTCCGTGAAAGGAACAGCACAGAGCCCGATAGAGAATGTGGAATTGTTCCGAGCTAGGGAGGGCTTGTTTTACTCTTCTCAACAGTTGCTCTGAATATTTTAAGAACTTGTGGAGAGTGTTTAAAGTCAAAATAGTATAAGAACTGACAAACAACCAGCACACATTAGCCCTTGGGTAAGTAAAACAAACATTCCCTGCCTCTTTGCTTGTGTGGGTGGTGACAGGCAGGCCTGAGTCAGGTGGAATGATGGCACTTACCTCTAGGGACAATAACAGAGCCACAGAGGTGCAGGCCATCCCACCCCATGTCACTAAGGAGCCTAAGCCCCAGGATTACAAGGCCCTCTGTGCCCTCTGCATCCCAGGATGACTCAAAGCTGTTAGCTGTACCACAGAGCAAGAGAATTACTGCTGCTTCATATAAATAGGGGTGGCTGATCCTTTATATCTGCAGAGAAGACTCACACACTGAACCACAGTCTTCTCTCTTGAGACTGTAGCCAGTGAAATAGATATCTCTGGAAAAATGCAGCTTCCCATCTGCCTGCACCTCTGGGTCAGTAGGCTTCCTCGCTGCCAGGGGCTGGCCAAGGGAATGGTCTCCACGTGCCTGCTTGGTGGCTGCTCCCTTCACAGGTGATGCCAAGCTCCTGGGGAAATTGTGTAATTCTGGGTGGTGAGAGTTTATTTCCTCTAAAAATATACCCTGAAACTGGGCACAATGAAGGATGGCTGACAAATGGAGAAGAGGAGCTAACAAAGGCTCTGGGACTGTCTCATCTGAGCTGAGTCACCTGCACTCAGCTCCAGTTCAGCATGGACCTCTCTACTGGTTCCTGTCACCAATCAAAGTTCAAAAAGTCTCTGGGCTTTAGGGACTTGTGAGTCACTCCTGCAAGGTGCCCTTGGTGCCCCACAACCTTCATGTGAGGAGGGAAGAAATGGATAGCAACGTGGAATTGGCTTTGCTCTAGGTCCATAGTCATCAGTAGAAGAATAAATGACATCCAAATCTGGTCAGCAGTGGAGGGTCACGGCATCCACATCTGGTCAGCAGTGGAAGGTCAGGCATCCACATGGTCAGCAGTGGAAGGTCAGGCATCCACATCTGGTCAGCAGTGGAAGGTCAGCATCCACATCGGTCAGCAGTGGAAGGTCAGGCATCCATCTGGTCACAGTGGAGGTCACTGCATCCATCTGTCAGCAGTGGAAGGGTCAGGATCCACATCTGGTCAGCATGAAGTCACAGCATCACATCTGGTCCAGTGGAGGGTCAGGCATCCCACAACTGGTCACAGTGAAGGGTCAGGCATCCACATTGGTCAGCAGTGGAAGGTCATGCATCCACATCTGTCAGCAGTGGAAGGGATAGCATCCACATCTGGTCAGCAGTGGAAGGGTCACGGCATCCACATCTGGTCAGCAGTGGAAGGGTCACGCATCCACATCTGGTCAGCAGTGGAAGGGTCACGGCATCCACATCTGGTCAGCAGTGGAAGGGTCACGGCATCACATCTGGTCAGCAGTGGAAGGGTCACGGCATCCACATCTGGTCAGCAGTGGAAGGTCAGGCATCCACATCTGGTCAGCAGTGGAAGGTCACGGCATCACATCTGGTCAGCAGTGGAAGGGTCACGGCATCCACATCTGGTCAGCAGTGGAAGGGTCATGGCATCCACATCTGGTCAGCAGTGGAAGGTCACGGCATCCACATCTGGTCAGCAGTGGAAGGTCACGGCATCCACATCTGGTCAGCAGTGGAAGGTCACGGCATCCACATCTGGTCAGCAGTGGAAGGTCACGGCATCCACATCTGGTCAGCAGTGGAAGGTCACGGCATCCACATCTGGTCAGCAGTGGAAGGGTCACGGCATCCACATCTGGTCAGCAGTGGAAGGTCACGCATCCACATCTGGTCAGCAGTGGAAGGGTCAGGCATCCACATCTGGTCAGCAGTGGAAGGGTCATGGCATCCACATCTGGTCAGCAGTGGAAGGTCATGGCATCCACATCTGGTCAGCAGTGGAAGGGTCACGGCATCCACATCTGGTCAGCAGTGGAAGGGTCACGGCATCCACATCTGGTCAGCAGTGGAAGGGTCACGGCATCCACATCTGGTCAGCAGTGGAAGGTCATGGCATCCACATCTGGTCAGCAGTGGAAGGGTCACGGCATCCACATCTGGTCAGCAGTGGAAGGGTCACGGCATCCACATCTGGTCAGCAGTGGAAGGGTCAGGCATCCACATCTGGTCAGCAGTGGAAGGGTCATGGCATCCACATCTGGTCAGCAGTGGAAGGGTCATGGCATCCACATCTGGTCAGCAGTGGAAGGGTCATGGCATCCACATCTGGTCAGCAGTGGAAGGGTCATGGCATCCACATCTGGTCAGCAGTGGAAGGGTCACGGCATCCACATCTGGTCAGCAGTGGAAGGGTCACGGCATCCACATCTGGTCAACAGTGGAAGGGTCACGGCATCCACATCTGGTCAGCAGTGGAAGGGTCACGGCATCCACATCTGGTCAACAGTGGAAGGTCACGGCATCCACATCTGGTCAGCAGTGGAAGGGTCACGGCATCCACATCTGGTCAACAGTGGAAGGTCACGGCATCCACATCTGGTCAGCAGTGGAAGGGTCACGGCATCCACATCTGGTCAGCAGTGGAAGGGTCATGGCATCCACATCTGGTCAGCAGTGGAAGGTCAGGCATCCACATCTGGTCAGCAGTGGAAGGGTCATGGCATCCACATCTGGTCAGCAGTGGAAGGGTCATGGCATCCACATCTGGTCAGCAGTGGAAGGGTCACGGCATCCACATCTGGTCAGCAGTGGAAGGTCATGGCATCCACATCTGGTCAGCAGTGGAAGGGTCACAGCATCCACATCTGGTCAGCAGTGGAAGGGTCATGGCATCCACATCTGGTCAGCAGTGGAAGGGTCATGGCATCCACATCTGGTCAGCAGTGGAAGGGTCACGGCATCCACATCTGGTCAGCAGTGGAAGGTCAGGCATCCACATCTGGTCAGCAGTGGAAGGTCATGGCATCCACATCTGGTCAGCAGTGGAAGGGTCATGGCATCCACATCTGGTCAGCAGTGGAAGGTCATGGCATCCACATCTGGTCAGCAGTGGAAGGGTCATGGCATCCACATCTGGTCAGCAGTGGAAGGTCATGGCATCCACATCTGGTCAGCAGTGGAAGGGTCATGGCATCCACATCTGGTCAGCAGTGGAAGGGTCACGGCATCCACATCTGGTCAGCAGTGGAAGGTCATGGCATCCACATCTGGTCACAGTGGAAGGGTCACAGCATCCACATCTGGTCAGCAGTGGAAGGGTCACGGCATCCACATCTGGTCAGCAGTGGAAGGTCATGGCATCCACATCGGTCACAGTGGAAGGTCACGGCATCCACATCTGGTCAGCAGTGGAAGGTCACGGCATCCACATCTGGTCACAGTGGAAGGTCATGGCATCCACATCTGGTCAGCAGTGAAGATCATGGCAACCACATCTGGTCAGCCATGGAAGGGTATGATATCTTTATGACTATTTTGGCTGATCAACTGTAAGGACATCTGAAATATCTGGAGACAAAGGATCCAGCTCTTTCCACCCTGCCATTCTGTCTTTGACTCCTCAAGTTCTTTGCCTCATGTTACAGAATGCCTGCTACATATCTGGATAGCAAGTCCCTCACACTCCTCCCCCACAAAGGCTGCATTCTTCTCTTCCATGAAGAAGGAAATATTTTGTTTCTATTTCAATTACTGGAGTCAAGTCACATACTCACTATTATAGCAATCAGTGAAACAGGGTATTAAGTCACCAACAATGATATTACATAGATAAGCCAGGATCCCCCTCAAATCAACTGAACACTAAGCCTACTCCATACCTCTTCTGTAGCACAGGGACAATCCATCCTACACATGGTCATACGATCGCCAAACTAACTGTGCTAGTGTCAGGCAGGAGAGGGAAACGTCTATAACAGAGACTTCTCTGATCATTAGAGAAGTGACTCTCATGAAGAAGAGTGACTGGGCAATCAAGAGAGACACTTGTGCTCCCACAAGCCATCTTAGGTACACTGATTTCAGGGAATTAGAGAGAAACTCCCAGCAGGGCCCCTGTGTTGAAGAGAGAACGGGAGGAAAGGGGCGGGAGGGAAGGGAGACATGGCTTGACTCATTGGAGGCTGGCTAGTGCAAGGGAGCCTGGGGTAGGAAGTAAGGAACTAGGAATGGAGGAATCTTGTGGAGGGGGGAAGTGGAAAGGTGCCCATGAAACCACTTTAGAAAAGCTCTAGGGGAAATGAGAGGAATCCTGGAGATAGAAAGAACAGCAGCAGCCAGGGGTGCTACACTGACCTTCTCAAAGACTTCCTCCCAAGGAAACTGTGTTTAGGAAGGCCAGGACCCTAATGTGGAACATTAGCCACCCAGTGAGACACTGCCATGTCTCTCACCAATGGTCTGAGCAGGTGGCTCCTCTCCAGAGAGATCTTGGCATTCGTGTACTCCTGTTTATGAATGAGACTCTATGCTTTGAAAGAAAATACTGTGAGGCATGCTAACTGAAGCAAAACTGGAGTGTGTGTGTGTGCGTGTGCGTGTGCGTGTGTGTGTGTGTGTGTGGCGCGCACGTTTGTATGACTGAACTGTGAGCTCATTGTGTCAGCTAGACTGGACAGCAAAGCCCAGAGATTCTCTTGTCGCCATTGCTGAGGTTAGACATAAATGTGGCCGAGCGCTGGGGAATCCAGACTCAGGTCCTCATGCTTCTGCACATGTTCTTCCCCACTGAGCCATCTTCACAGTCACAATGGTTCTTATTGGCCTTTGCCTGAGCTTAGATTTGGGATTTCCTCCCAAAGGCCAGGTATTGAAGGCTGAATCCCCAGCCTGTGGTGCTATGCAGAGGCCATAGGACCTTGAAGTGGTGGAGCATAGGGAAAGCATGGGTCATTAAAATGTGCCATCAGATGTGCCCTGACCTCTTCTCACTTCTGTTTCCAGCCACAAATGGAGCAACTCCACCACGTGCTCTCACCATGATGGACAGACACACCACAGACTCTAAGCTACAGGCCACTGACCTTTAAAATCATCAGCCCCAAAACCACCCACCAGTCTCTCATTTGTTTGTGTTTATTTTTTATTCTTGTGTTTTATTTTGTTTTGGAGACAGAGTCATGCAATGTAGCCCAGCTCAGACTTGTGTGGCACTCTCAATCCTCCTGCCTCAACCTCCCTCAGCTCTGAGATCACAAATACGTACCAGCTCAACCTTTTCTCTTTATAAATAAGTCAACTGTGTCAGGTATCTGTTATCTCTAAGGGCTACAATTTGGGCACAGCACCAGGAAAGCAGAGTATCTGTAGATCTTCATATTAGCATATGCACCTAGGGCGAGGCTGGGGAAGGAGGTGGGAAGGGGATTTTCCTCTGTCTTCCTTTTTGTACCTATTAAACTCAGAACCTGTGTTTGCCAGTTTCAATAAATAAGCTAGACAGCAGCTCCTCCGGTTGCAGAGGAGAGCAGTTGATGGGCTGAGTGCAGTCGGCAGGGCATGAGTCGTCCTCAGGAGAGAGGAGCCTGGACCACGGGGGTGGAGAGGTGAGTGCGTGGAAGGCAGCCAGGAAGGAGGCTGAGCTCGAAGATCTGCGCCTGCCTGATAGAGGGGCTGAGACAAGCTATATCCCCTGGAGAGCTGTTGTCCAACATGCCTTTGTGCATGATGACAGCAGAGACAGAGACACAGAGCACAAAACACCATCAATATGGACAGTCTGGCAGCCCCCTCCTTTGTGGGACTTCCTCCTACTGCTTACTACTTTGAAGGTCTCTGGATATTCTCTGGATATCCTCAGCAGACCTGTCTCCCCATGGCTGTAGGCAGGTACCTGATGCTGTGGAGTCCCGCCTAACAGTCCACCTCGCCTGAGCTGAGAAGGCACCTCCTACCTGCTGGGTGTGGGGTTCATTCCCACAAAAACCAAGCCAGAGCCCAAAGCTTGCAGAATGTTTCTGACTCAGCATCTGACTTCTGACTGAGATGCAAATGTCCTCAGCAGAAATGACCTGTGAGAAGATATAATCCCTGTTATAGCTTGGCTCTCAAATGTCCCAAAGGTCAACTATTGAAGGCTTGATCCCCTGCCCTGGTACTTAGGGACAGTGGTGGGACCTTTAATGGGTGTGGCCTGGTGGGAAAAAGTTAAGTGCTGGGATATGAGGAGATTTTGAAATGTTGTATTTTTCTATTTTCTGTTTTCCAGTCATCTAAGGGTCAACAAACCTCTGTCATGTGCTTCTGCCATGATATGCCACCATCAAGCCAAAGCAACGAGGCTGACCTGCTTCAGACCAAAACCTACAACACTGAGTTCAGATAAACCTTTTCTCTTTGCAAGCTGATTATCCTGGGTGTTGGTTACCATGACAGAGAGTTGGCTAGCATGGTCCATTCAGTGTAAGGGCAGAGCAACCCTGATCTAACCGTGAGCCCTACAACACAGCCTCACAATATCTGCCCGGGCCAGATGTTGGGCATCTGAGCACAAAAGGACAGAGGAGACTTCTAGCCCGTGGTAGCTGCATGACTGTGTGCAATCCTTAAAATCCATGAATTTGGGAGCTAGGAGATGGCTCAATTTGGTAAAAAGCCCACCATATTGAGAAACCCTGATAATTAAGGTCTAAGTCTACCATGTTAGGATAGCTCCCATGATGTCGGTGCAAAATGAGGACTCCCTTTCCCAGCAGGGCTTCCTCTGCTCTGCCTTATTTGGTGAACCCTAAACCCCACACTTTACCTAAGGGATGTCAGGTAATCCTTGGCAGAAATTACAGGTTCAACTTCCTGGAACATCTCTCCATGAAATGAGGTATCCCCAGAACATCAAACCTCAGCCAATGAAACTTCACCCTAAGTAGAACCCCTTCCCACTTTCCTAGATTTATATAGCCCGAGTTCACCCCAAATAAAGGTACATACACAAGCTAAGATTGTCTCAGAGAGCTGTTTCTATTAAGATCTTCAGAGAGGGACTTCCCCTAACCCCAACACTCACTCCCACCCTGACCAGACTCTCCTTCCTTCATCTAGAAACCCTGAGAGAGAAAACGGAGAACACCAAACCACAGCTGGACTCCAATATACATACCACACACCACATACCACACAAGTATAAGAACCAAGCTCAGTCCCTGCACCCATACAAGATCCAGATACAAGCACATCTGTTACCTCACCATCCAAGACACCCAGGAAACACAGACTGGAGGTCCTTGAGGCTTGAAGGGCAGCCTATGTGAACCACTGAGTTCCAGATTCAATGAGAGACCTTGTCTCAGAAAATCAGGTGAGGAACAAAAGAAAACTTCTGACCTCTGACCTCAGCATACACGCTCTCGCAGGTGTATATGCGCACGTGCGTGCACTTGACACACACACACACACACGTGCATTTACACATGTATACACATGAACTGCATTGATTTGTATATGCACAAGCATAACATTCGCTCTTTGTAAATGAAACTGCAGCAAACTGGACTCAGAACCATGCTCTGGGCTCTTCACTCAGTGATCTCAGACTGGGCTGTGAGCATCTGTGACTGCGTCTCCCACTGCCACTCATTACCTTCGCCCCTCTGTCCCTCCAGTGAGGTTCACAGCCTTCCTGTTCTTTGGCCCCATCATCTCTGCACCTCTGAGACCCCACCAGGGAGGAAGGCAGAAAGGTATGACAGGAGAGCCCTTCCCTGCCAGGAGTTTCACAGGGTTTGGGGGGTGGGGCAGCTAGTAAAGATCTGAGCTCCCTTGAGACAAGGCAGCCCCTCCTCACCTGCCTATTTGGGAACTAGTACAACTCAGCTGAAATACAGTGTAGAAGGTCCTGCCTGCTTAAATTCCCTTTAAGGAGCATAGTGCAGTAATATAGGCTTCTAATCCCAACACCAGGATGCAGAGGCAAGAGGATTGTGAGTTCTAGTCCAGCTTGAGACTTTTTCTAATTCATTAGTGAATCCACTTTCAGTTCTGGCAGCCACTGGAGCCATGTCAGACTAGGCAAGACTCACTGGCCAGTCAAGTCTTGTTAAGTCTGCATCACAGCCTGTCAAGAGATAATTCTAATGTAGTTCTAACACCCAGGAAGTCTAGGTCAAAGAGGTGAAACCTCTTACCTGAGACACACAGCATCTGTGGGTCTGCCTAGACGTGGCCAACATTGCAGTGCTCCCAGGACAACATGCTTTAGGAGGTAGGGAAAGCGTGAAGGGTGGGCAATAGCAGAAGTGTGGCATTAGATGGGCAGCTCTCCAGACCTGAGCCTCTGGATTGAACAAGAGGCGCATAGGAATAGAGCCAATGTGGGCAGCACAAGAGGGAGCCCTAAAATGCCAGCAGTACATCATGACTTCCAGGGGGCACAGAGGAAAGGGGCCAGTCTAAAGAAGCCACTTCTTGGTGGACAAAGCTTGCAGATGCAGATGCCCCACAGGAGAGGGGGAAGTTTTGAGATAGAGATGGAGGAGAAGGAAGAGGAGGATGGGAGGAGGGAGGGAGGGAGGGAGGAGGGAGGGAGGGAGGGAGGGAGGGAGGGAGCAACCCAGGCAGTCTGTCATATGCAGGTCCAGACAGGCAGTTTCCAGCCCCCAAAACAGGAAGAGGAAGGAGCAAATGGATGAATCTATGAATTAGCAAGTGTATTCTCACCTCTGCTCACCCCCAGAGTCTGTGCCAGATGCCTTCTTTCATAGTCACTTATTTAACTTTCGTAATGAGCCCATCAAATAAGTGTGATTATTCTCCAGCCCTCGCCCATCTGGCAGAGCACCTGTCATGCTCTGGGCCAAGACTGAGCCTTGGAAGTAAAGATGAATGAAGTCCACAGAACTCAAAGCCAGGGCTTGAATCAAGACTGCACTGAAAGCTCAATGGTGTGACTTACACCACCCACACCTCAGTGCCCTCATCTATGAAATGGGTATTGTAATAACACCAAGGCCTGGCTGCACGAGGGTGGCCTGAAACCTACTCCTAGCTAATTGAATGAGGGGGTGATGCCCAACATGTAGGCAGCCAGTCCCACTGTTCAGAAACCTGTGTAAGAAGATTAGCTGAGTCCTTTCCTCCTGGAAGGTGGAAGTATGGGACAAAGACTGCCATTTGCTTGCGTGTGAACAGAAAGGTTGCAGAAAGATGAACACTCCCTTACTTTGGAATACTACCTTGCTCACTATTGAAATTGTGACTTTAAAATATCCAAGGTCCTTCAGTGGCCAATGCACTCTCCCACCTCACACCCCTGGGAGGCACCTGAAGGGGGTAGGCAGAAGTCATCTGTCTCCTTAAACATGGGGAAACTGAGGCTCACAGAGTAGTGCAACTAAGGTGGCAGGAGGGTGATCCATGGCAGCCCACCATCTCCATGGCTGGCTTCTAGTCTCAAGAGAAAGAAGAGAGAAAACCTTGTTCACTGGTAGTTGAGCAAAACATGTTTAAAGTTAAAAATATATGATTGTCAGCCTTGAGATATGCTCGAGATGGGAAATGAATGTTCCTTTCCAGCTCTCTCTTAGTAGGTGGTTCCAATAAAGGCCACATACCGAGCAGCCAGGGCTCTGTCTTGATTCCCTTGCCAACAGAGGGCTGCCAGCTCTCAATGAGTAACTCAGAAACTGGGCAGTCTCAGAGCTCTGAATACCATGTGAGGGTCTTTTTCAGCCCGTTAGCTATTTTAAGATTCCTTTAAAACTCATTTTTCTTCTGTTCTTCTCGAAGTGTATGTCATGGCTTCGGAGATCTTATCTAAACTGCGTAATGTGGCCTCTAAATTCTACAAATAAACACATCCTCCTTAGTCTTACATTACATAATCCAAGTGCTAGCCTACCCCAGCTAGAAGCATGCTTTCACATATTCAAAATGTATTCAACATTTATTGAGCACCTATAAGGTGCCAGATGAACATTTACTGGCTCCCAAAAGTTGCTAGGGTAGCAGATAAATACTTACTGAGCACCAGCAGAGTGCCAGATGAATTCGTATGGAACACCAACGAGATTCCAGGATGCCAGGTGCTAAGGAGACAGTGACAGTCCCCATGGTCACCGTGATGCCCCCTGAGCCTGTAGCCCTGGGTAGTTGCTCAGGAGTCATGCTTGTTAATACAAATCCGTAAGGTGCTGTGAGTGGCTGAAAAGTGGGCAGATACTAGATAGGAAATTAGCATTGTTAGCAGTGAGGCAGGTAAAGAAAGATCCTCAGAGAATACCTTACTCCCACACAACTAACAACCATCTTCCTCCTGCTCCCTATCACAGCCTGCCATGCGCCTGGCCCTTATCCCTCATCAGTCATCCACCAAGCCTTCCTGGAACCAATGTGTTTTTATTTCTTCTCCTTCTCCTCCTCCTCCTCCTTCTTCTCCTCCTTCTCCTCATCTTCCTCTTCTTCTTCCTCCTCCTCCTTCTTCTCCTCCTTCTCCTCATCTTCCTCTTCTTCTTCCTCCTCCTCCTCCTTGTTCTTTTTCTTTTGATGTTTCAAGACAGGTTTTGCCTGTGAGGCCCTGACTATCCTTGAACTCATTCTGTACAACAGGCTTGCCTTGAATGCAAAGATCTACCTGCACCTGCCTCTGTGTGCCAAGTGCTGGGATTAAAGGCATATGCCATCACCGCCTGGCCTTTCTTTTCTTTCTTTAATGTTTAGAATTGTTTTTATTGTCAGGTAGTGGTGGCACAAACTTTTAATTCATGCCTTTAGTCCCAGCATTGAGAGGCAGAGGCAGGCAGATCTCTGAATTCAAGGCCAGCCTGGTCTACAGAGGGAGTTCCAGGACAGCCAGGGCTACACAGGGAAACCTTGTCTTGAAAGAACAAAACAACAACAACAAAAAATGTTTTTCAAAACATGGTTCCTCCTTTGTAGACTTGGCTGGCCTCGAACTCAGAGATTTGCTGACCACTGCCTCTTGAGTGCTTGGATTGAAGGTGTGCACCACCATCGCCCAGCTCCAATTGCTTTTACTATTATTCAGGGCTCCACGAGGCCATTTTATGCCAATATATAATGTATTTTGACCACATTTCCCCCGTACCTCACTACTCCCCTGTTTACTCTCCCTCAAGTCCTCTCTGTTCCTCAGACAGTTTCATTTCTACTTGCATGGCATCAGTACAGATATGCTTTAGCATATCTATACTGACAAGGACCCATAAATAAAGGAAAGCAGGTCCTACTTGGCTCTGTAGGACCGACTTGGTTGGTGAGCACACTCATCTCTGAAGCGGATATTTTCCTGCTACATTGTATTTGCATTGAGCTCTGTGATTGGGCAGTAGAAAAGGAGGAGAAATGAACAGGAGATGTCACCCTCGTGTCTCTAGCTGTTATTCATATCAAAGTTAGATAATTTGGGTTAACAATTCTAATTGTGTTGGGCATCTTGTGTATTGAGTATTTGCTAATACATAAATTCATTGGATAATCTTTAAGCATTAAGAGTCTTCTTTCTATCAGGTACCGCGAGGATGGCAGTTATTGTCTGGGGTTGAGCCAAGCACTATGAGGGTGGCAGAGTTGGCAGGGCCCATGCCTAGAATCATGGATGCCACAAAGCTGACTAGCGGAGGCAACAGCTACGCCATCATCTCATGGGTCCCAGCCTGACGCCACTGGCCAGCCGGTGCTGTCATGAGTGTGAGAACTTAGAGCGGGAACATGGAGGCCAGGCCAGGAGCTAGCTGGACCAGACGTTTTTTTCTAATACCTCCCACTACACATTTCCAGTTCCATCCATTTTCCTGTGAACAATGGAACCTTAACTACATTCTTTTCTTAATTCTAAAAAGATTCTACTTCACGTGCACACCACAATTTCCATATCCACTCCTCCATCCTTGACACCTAGGTTGATTCTGAAACTCAGCTGTTGGAGGAGGGCTGCTGTAGACTGGATGTGCAGGTATCTCTGTAACACGTCAAGGCTGGTGTTTCTAACACCCACACTGCCATGTCTTTCTTCAGTGAATGGCAGGCACCTCTCTTGAAATGAAAATCCCTCCAAACAACCTTCCAAGCTGAGCACCAGGGGTAGCAAAGCCAGAAGCCAGCAGAGCTAGAAAAGGGGAAGGCAGGTATCCTCACAAGGGAGGTGGACCCCATCCCACACCTGGCCCATAGATGGACTCAGTCTATGAGCTGCCATCTTGGTTGAGATTCGGTAACAGCTGGGATTCCTCACTCAGCATGCCATGTCCTCTCGCTGTAGCAGCCACGGTGCTCTGAGGCCACCAGTGCCCTGTGATCACATCTATCCTCTAGTTAGAAGCCCCTCCGTCGCCTGCTCCCTGGCCATGACCTTCCCTCCAGCTTCCTCTTCATCCTGCAAGTCTTGAATCCTAAGGAATCCTGGAAGCAAGCCTCAGGAGCCTCTGTCCTTGCTGCTGTCTTTGACAGCACTTCTCAGACTTCCTCTGCATGCCTAGCTCAGGGCGCTATGGTTCTCCTGTGTCCTTGCAGCACCCACAGCCCTCATTCACCCTAATGTAGCATTATTAACTGGATCCTTGTTAATTTTTCCAGACAGTCTGTGGCATGCATGAGGACGGGGCCTTGGCCACCAGAGCAGCCACAAGGATTGGTGCAATCATGGCTGTTCAGTGGTCAGTGAGGGACACACGAACAGGAGAAGGGAAGGACTGCTCCAAGTGGGCATAAGTGGATGTGCCACGGAAGATGAGAAAAGTCAGTAACAAGGCAGATGAATACTGAATGAAAGGATGCTGGGCCAACAAGAATCACGGCCACCACTGGCCCATCCCTCCATCTTGTTCTATAGCTCTGTGCCTGTTTCACCATGGCAGCATGGAGCTGATGGTAAAGTTTCCTCTTGGAACACAGGCTAACCATTGCCTCCTATGAGCTACATTATTGTTCTGGACCTGCGGCATGCAGGTCATACTGAGCCAGGATTGTAAGCCTCCTTAGAGGAGGACAGAGCTGCCGAACCCCAGACAGAGTCGCCATCAATGGAGATAGGTGTATTTATCTACAGTTATAAACAGCCATGATTCTGCTGCCATTTAATGAGGCAACGTAAGTGTCCTGGCTGGATTAGGTGCTGTGGCAGGCAGAGCTGGCTTCAGTCTGGCTCTCTCTGCTGCAAAGCATCTCCCACTTCACCACACGGGGCCCCCAAGTGAGAGCCTGACCTCTTCTAGGCATTGTCCTCCTTCAGTTACTAGGATGTGTCTCCTGCCTTGTTAGGGATGCTAAGCTCGTGAGGGAAGAAGTCCCTGGGAAGTAAGCAGGGTATAGGAGAGAGGGAAGATGATGGGCTGTGTGGCCCTGTGGCCATGTGGTGGGCGGGTGACCAGCAGCTTCTGAGCTGGAAGAGACTTGAGAGAATGTGCAGTGCCAGTGTGAGGGGAGCATGGAAACCGGATCTAGACCTTGGCAGAGAGAGGCTTATACTGCATTGTAGACTGGAACGTCTGGGGACGGTGTGATAGATCAATCCACTGATGAGGTGTCAGCTGCAGGGCCAGGCCAGCTTCTCTTCATCACATATACTGGTCAGGAAGCCAAGGAGACAAGTCTGTTTTTAACACCAGACTCCTTGCAGATAGGTTAGACCCACCCCCACCCCACCCGGGGACCACAGTTCTTCATCCAGTTCATGAGCTGATTGAGGAAGGAGTTTTCCCCCAGGTTTGTGTTCTGCATGAGGACAAAACTAGGGCTCAGAAGAGTTAGTCATGGGTTTTGGGTGAGCAGGGAAACACAGGCCTGCATATCACTTTACCCTCTTCCAAAAGAATCCTCCAAGTTCCTTAAACTCGGAAAAGAACCCCCAGCTCCAGGAAGGATCCACAGACCTCATAGGGAGATTCCTATAATGGAGGAACATTTAACAGAAACAGAGTCTTGTGGCCGTAGAAGGCTCACATGTACAAAGGCCCAGAGAGCACAGAACTTCTGAGTAGTGATTAGAGCCAGTAATACCTAGAACAGACAACATACCTGGGGTAGTGGTGACACCTGAGACAGAGGTCACACCAAAGACAGAGATTACACCTGGGCAGAGTCACAAGAACAATGATCAAATCTGCAGGAAAGATCACACTTGTGGCAGGAACCAAACCTAAGACAGAGTTCATACCTGGGTAGGAACCACACCTGGGACAGGGATCATCCCTGAGATGACATTGAGGGAAAGTATGCAACCTCTATCTGCCAAGGAAGCTGGGCTGCAGTCTGGGGTCTGGAAGATACAGAGATGGGAGAGCTGCAGACACTAATCCTTGGAATAGAGACAGAAGAGCAGTCTCTGACCTAAGTGGTTGCCTTTCTTTCCAGGCTGCTTCTCTGGTCAGGAATGCAAACTGTCCAGAACCATAGAGCCTAAAAGCTCAGGACCAGGAAATGGACTGACCTCCCTTCCTGAGTCTGCAGCCTTGTGAGGAATTACTACTGCTGTGGGATGGCTTAAACAACCTGGACAGCCTGAGACCACAGTTCCAGTGAAAGAGGAGAGAATAGCTACCTAGAGGAAGGTGAGGACAAACTCAGATGTGGCTGTCCCAGGCTATCTGCAAGGATCTAGAAGGCACCCCTACCCCCAAGAAAGCCTCCCTATTCTTCTAGGGAAGTAGTTCCCACCCTTCCCAATGCTTGACCCTTTCATTACAGCTCCTCAGGTTGTGGTGACCCCCAAGCATAAAATAATTTCATTGCTACGTCATAACTGTAAAGTTGCTACTGTTATGAATCATAATGTAAATATCTGCTATACAAGATCTGATATGAAATCTCCGAAGTGGCCGTGACCCACAGGTTGAGACCTGTTGTTCTAGGGCATGGCTTCACTTCCTACCTCCTAGACTGCCTTTCTAGGCCAGCCCTGACAACTGACCCTCTGCCCTGGTCCTCCTGACTCTAAGAAGTCCCTGAAAGGAGAACAAGGACTCCTTCAAGGATGCATTCCCAGAGATGTGATAACTGTGCTCTAGATTGTTGTGACCCCAGGAAGACTTAAAGCAAACCAGCAGGAGTCCTGCCTTCTCTGTGTGTGTCCCTGTGTGCAGGCAGAGGAGGGGTGACCCATACAGAGACCTCAGGAGGCCATGTGACATGAAGCAGAGTAGGGGAAGCAGTGACCCAATTTTAAGTCGGGCTTGAAGGCTGGTGACATCTGAGCCTGCCCCTGGCTCCTGGCAGCCCTTTGAGGCAGCTGCTGTACAGAGGGAGAAACTGAGACTCAGCAGAAGCATAGCTTCAGGTTGCTCAGCTAACAAGTGAAGGAGCTTGGATTAAGCCCAAGTCCAGTTGAGGACAATGGGCCTGAGAAATGAGTGTCAACTCAGCCACATCCTGCCTGAGCCTGGAGTTGCCACTCACCACTCTGTGCCTCAATTTCCTGTTCCATAGAGTACGGAAGAGACAGAACCTGGTGGGTCACTGAGAGGATTAAATGGAATGAGGAACATATCTTTGCAGACAAGTGTCAAGAGCCAGGAGTGTCAAAAATATCACCATCATTGCAACAGTCTGCTGACCCACCTGCCAGGCCCCTGCCCCAGAATCCTTGCCTCCAAGGATACCTCACTGCTAAGAGTCTGGCATGGTTGGTGGCCTGCTCTTCTGGCTCTGTCCCCTCCCTGGGTGATGAAATATAGATGATGTTGTGAGTCTGCAGAGGCCTTGCTGCTGGTAGTCAGCGGCCCCCAGGGACTGAGATGGATGAGCCTGATTACAGCTGCAGGGGGTAGAAGCCAGGAACTGCCATGCCAGCTCCCTCACACCTCTGAGCTCCTGTGGACTCTGCTCCCTACCTGGACCCCTAACTCTTGCCCTCCAAGGCAAGGTCCCACCAGAGCTTCCACCCGAGAGGACCTAAGAGACAAGATTCCACTTGGAGTCTCTGACTGTTGCTTCAGAGTCTGGCAGCTGCCTAGCCAGAACAGAACTCACTTTAGCTAGCAAAAGCTCTGGGTATCACACTTCCCAGAAGTGTCGGGCCAGTTCCCCAGGAGCATGGACCAGGTCAGCCATGGTGGGCCTACAGAGTTTGAGGAGAAGTCCAGACCTGCTAACTTCAGGAAAGCCAAATCAACCTGCTGTTTGACTATCTTGTCGTCTCATCATAATTGTGCTCATCGTTGACAAACCTCCCCCTTGTGGGGACATCTAGACTCTGGTACCAATGGCTTCAGCTCCATCATCTCAGATTGTCATTGACTCTAGGGCCCTCACACCCCACCATACATATTCCTGTACCCCACTTTTGCTGCACTAGCTCTAATCTCCTCTCTGGGCTGTATGCATCTACTCCCGGGGCCTTTGCTCAGTCTCTTTTCTTGATTCTGCCTGGTTGATATGTTCTCAGTCTCCAGGAGACATCCCTTCCTCAAAGATGCCTTTCTCCTTAAATCTGAACCTCCTCTCTGCTCTCCTAGAACACCTAAGATGTAGTTCATGTCATCCCAAGTGATAATTGTACATTTGAGTACATTTAAATTTTTTTACATTTCTTTTCTCATTGTGGGCTCATGTGTAGACCCTGTGTAGATCTCCAGAGGGCATGTGTGAATGTTAAAGGACATCTTGCAAGAGTATGTTCTCTCTCTCTCTCTCTCTCTCCTCTCTCTCTCTCTCTCTCTCTCTCTCTCTGTCTCCACCATGTGGGTCTTAGTGACTGAATGCAGGCTGTGAGATCTGGAGGCAAACCATTCTTCCCTCTAATCCATCTTGCCAGCTCTAAACCACTTATTCATATCTCTGCTTGCATTCTGAGAGCTGAGGGTGAAAGCATGGACTCAAGGTGCACTGCCAGGCTCATAAGGACTTCCTTCTGTCAGCTATGTGACCTGGGCCACATATGTCATATATTTGTGCTCCAGGATCCTGACCATGGAGCAGGTTCAGTAAAGTACCTACCAGAGGCTTGCTTATGACAGTACAACACACCCATGCGTGGAAGCTCCAGTGCGTGTAGCCTTTAGTGGGGAGCCACAGACACCCACCTATCCTGTCCTGTTTCCTGTCAGAGGCCAGCCCCAGAAGCCAGGCCCTGACCAAGTTTTATGCTATTTTATCCCTAACTCTCATCCTAGAAACAGCACTATGAAGGAAGGGAGGAAGGAGGGAAAGAAAGGAAGGAGGAAGGAAGGAAGGAAGGAAGGAAGGAAGGAAGGAGAAGGAAGGAAGGAAGGAAGCATCTCCAGTTATTTTAGCTTCAGAACTTTATTATTTTAAAGAACTTTATAGACTCTGTATAATCCTGATTTTTCTAATGCTGACTTCACTGAAATTTTCCCACTGGGAACTGGAGTCAGGTTTTCAGCAATTCAGGAATAGTCTTAATTTCATGGTTTTTAAAGATTTATGTTATTCTTTTTCTTTATGTATATGTGTGTGTCAGCACAAGCATGCGAATGCAGGTGCCCACAGAGGCCAGAAGAGGTCATCAGATGCCCTGGCAATAGAGTTACAGGCAGTTGTGAGCTACCCAACATGGGTGCTGAGAAACAAACTTGGGGTCCCCTGCAAAAGAAGCAAGTGCTTGTAACCACTGAGCTGTTAAATACCTAGCAATATCATCCTGATTTCTCTCAATAGCTTCAACACATACTTACAAAACAGCCTCCTGGGGACAACAGGCTTTCTACTATCTGGTCTATAGATTTGTATGGATTCAAAGAACAGCATGGTCTACATCTGCACCTGCTGTACTCAAGGGACCATACAGCAACCCAGGAGGGTTGGGCGGGTGCAGGAAACATGGGACATCTTGGCTCCTGAGCATCACAGCAGTAAAAGGTAGGAAGGAACCCACCAAGGCAGGGATAGGTGGGAAAGGAGGGAGTAAGGAGGAGCTGCAGTGTCACTAAAACTTGGCCTTCTAGAGTCATCCAACGTGGCACTGAGAGCAGCTGTGTAATGCTTTAGAGCTGGGGGCAAAGTCCCAGATGGAGGAGGGCAGAGATAGGCCCTGGAGCTTGAAGCAGGAACCTCACTAAGAGGAGGAGGACTGATGGGGTCAGCGCCACAAGAATAGGAGGACATGGGCACTCTCTGTCCTGATAGGCCTGTTTCTCAGTCTCTCTCTCTCTCTCTCTCTCTCTCTCTCTCTCTCTCTCTTTCTCTCTCTCTCTCATAGGAGACCAGGATCCCTTTGTATCTTTTTGTACTAGCTCAGAATGAGAGAGAAAGAGAGACAGAGAGAGAGAGAGAGAGAAAGAGAGAGAGAGAGAGAGCTTACTGCTCTAGAAACAGTGGGAGCCAATAAATGAGGAGAAGTCCTAACTCCGAAGAAAGCCAACTTTATTCAGAGCATCAGACAGTTTATACTCTGAGGGTTGAGAGGAGTCACATGAGTAAAGTGTACAGTCACAAGGGTAAGCTGCTTGTGGGGAGCAAACTGTACATGGCAATAAGCTGCACACAGCAAAACTATGTTTTTCCATAGAGGCATATAAGCTATCAACAATAGCCAGGTGTAGTGAAGTAAACTTGCTCTTTTCTGCGACACCTGGAAGGAGCATGAGTGCATAGTCCAAGAACATTTCTGTGGGTTTTTTTTTTTTTTTTTTTTTTTGAAGAAAATGAGGTCATAATACTCTTGTCTTGGTTTCTTGGAGTTTTCTCACAAGCACTCAGAAATCTCCTTATATGACTCTGCTCTTGACTCTGTTCCAAGAAGGCAGAACCACAGGAAGGCAGGTTGGGCCCACAGAGAGCCCAGCTGCTTTAGGGATGGTAGGAAAACATGGCTGTCTTTGAGACAGGATAATGGATGGACATAACCTCATACATAAATGACCCAGCACCAAGATGGCCACAGAAGGCTCCTGCAGGTCTGCTTGCCTGTCTGTTATCTGGGATCCAGAGCAGCAGCTTCCTACCTGAAGCCTTGGACAGTGACAGTTCCTCCAGGCCTCTGCTGGGTCTGGGGACAGGATACAGGGGTTAGACCACCATGTGCCAGCACCTCCCATCACTCTTCCCTCTCTGTTTATTCCATATTTTCTCCTCCCACCCCTCTCATCAGCAGAACAGCCAGCCACATTGGCCACTAGGGGTGGAGAGGCCACAGGGAGCTCCCAGGTCCCCCAGGGCAGCCTGGAGAGAACTGAGCAGAGCCTTCAGGAAGCTGGTGTTTCCCCATACATAATTCTCTGACAGCGTCACCAAGATGGGTGGCCATCCTGCAGTGGAGAAGCAGGCCTGAACTAAAATATAAGGTCAAAACAACTGGGAAATCTTTCATTATCCAAGCCTAATGCAGATCACAAGGCCCAAGCTGGCTTGTCACCAATAAAGGTAACATCAAATGCTTTGGGAGTCACAAGCCAGGTCTGAGTTAGAACTTGAAAGAAAAGATTTAGGCAAAACTAGAATCAAAGCCCTCGGTCCCAGAGTCTTCTACCTACAAGGGGTATAACAGCCAATGTGATCTCAGGATAGAGAGAAGGAGCCTCAGGTCCTAATGTCTGTGTTGAAAGCCAGCCTTCGCCATCCACTCACTGTGTGACCCATGGGCAAGCTCCTTCCCTTCTCTGTGACTCCATTTCTCCTGATTGTGGGACCATAAACCCTGGTAGGTGCTGTTAGTTTGTGCTCTCAAGACAGTAGAATCTGCCAGGGTCTTTGATTCCAGGGACTGGTGGATTGCATTTCTCTCATCTGAGCCAGTCCCAAGGCTGCCCCAGCGGTGGGAGCAGCTTGCCCTTACTGCAGCACCCAGCTCACTTTCAAACAGCTCTGGCTGAGAGCTGAGGTGTCTCCCAGGGTCTCTTTGCCCTAGGGCTGCCCATATAACCTTTCTGCCTGCTCTTCCAGTTTGTGGTTATAACTACATACAGTTGATTCTCATTGCTGTTAACCTGAACTGACAGAGGTCCCTAGGGGCTTCAGCTCCACACTAACTGCCAGATGGATAGACCAGGCAAAGTTATGCCTGTTACACACCTTGGGATCTGTTCATTCATTCATTCACTCACTCACTGAATAGTGCCAGGCTCTATCCTGGGTGCTGAGGAGGGACTGGTGGGTAGGCACATGGTTCTTGCACTTGGATAGTAGAATGTCTAATGAGAAGCATGCCAATAATAGAGTCAACACATTGAAGAGTGAGAGGACTGAGGTCACATGGGGTGCTCTAGGGGAGCCCCATTTTCTGGGCTAAGGAAGAGTTTCCTATGTGACCTTTTGCATCACTTAGCTTCCATGCTGTTTGTGTGACTGGGAAGAAGACAGTCCTAGAGATTGGGACAGGTAGTCCTGCCCTCCCCACCTTGCCAAGAGGCAGCAGGCAGGCCCTGTCGTCGTCTGCTCTCTTCTTGACTACCAAAGTCTTCTAGAGTAGAATTACATCCAGCCCAAAAGATGACTGTCAACTGGTTTGAGGTGATCATGGCAGCCTCTGTCCTTTGCTGTTTTTTGATCTTGAGTGAGTATATCTCTAGTATAGAGTTTCACTAATACAAATCAAATCTCATTGGTGAGTGGCAATGTACAATAACGTGAAAGGAATCTCACTGGGAAGTGTGCTTCAAAGTCAAGGCTTTCCTAGAATTCAGTGAATTCAAACAGCTTCAAAAGAGAAGGTTCCTTTTGTTTTCTTCTCTTCCTATCTCAGACACCATTGTGTGACTACGATGGCTAAAGCTGTGGGAGAAATCCTATGTCCATGCAGTGTCAAGCTTGAAGACAAGTGACAACATGCTGAAGGCAAAGAACCTTGGACAATCAGGACATTGTTGAGCTGCATAGTCTGGATGTAGATCCAGAAACATCACTACATAAACATCAGATTCTTAAGCTACTGGTGGCTGTACTTTCTATTGCTGTAGCCAAACACTTTTTAAAAGCCCTACTCAACCTTCCAGGGCCAAATCAGCATCATCACCTTCATATAGTCACTCAATAAATGTTTGCTAATGGTCAACAAATATTTATCAAGCACCATATGGCTCCTGCTAGGTGTTAGGTATCAGGCTACTGGAATCAGCAATGAAAGTTACTTGGAGAACTGAAGCCCTAATGGTAAATTGAGAAGAGCTTTGTACACTGAAGAATGGGCACAGTGATCAAAACAGGGTCCTTTTGGGTGTAGCAGTCCTGGATGGCCTCCCAGAGGTGGTTACATTTCAGCAGCAGCCTGCCAGAGTACAAAATGCATGTTGTAAGACTTCGAGGAAGTAGGCACTGGCAGGGCAAAGGTCTTGAGGAGGAAACATCTTCTGTTTGAGGACCTAAAATAAAGTGGAGTAATCAGAGAGGCCAGAGGAGGGGGACAGTGAGGAGCAGGGGGAGGGGAGGAGAAGTGGAAGGAGAGGAAGCTGGAAGTGGAGAGGAGGGAAAATGAGAGAGAAGAAGGAAGAGCAAGAAGAAGAGGAACAGGCAGAGAAACAGGAGGAGGAAGGAAGAAAAGGATGAGAGAGAGGATGAGGTGAAAAGGCAGAGGCACCTAAAGGGCAGAGTGGGAGTCTAGAAAGCAATACATCTGATTTCCATATTAAAAAGGGACATCCCTGCAGAGATGGATATCCCAAGTCCTGCATGTAGTAGAAGTTGGGCACCAATTTGTAGTAGAAGAAAATTATTTAAACCCCAAATTTGCCGCTGTAAGATCTCCTACCTGAAGGAGACCAGTAAAGGAAGACACAACTAAATAATTATTGGTATAAATAGCACGCCTAGATTGGGCAGGTTCACCACTACACTACTCTAATCCCCGGCTATGAGATCCCTTATAACTTGCGGTTTATCTGTGATTGTCCTTCTGACTCCGGCTTCTCCGTCATCAGCTTCCTTCTACCGCCAGTTTCCTTCTGCTTCTGCCTCTCCTTCTTTTATATCGAATTCCTCTCACTCTCTCCTCCCCTAAGCCTTTTTCTCCACCTCCCCTTCTACTGCCCAATCTCAGCTCTAGCCTTTATTTTATAGGTTTTAATTGGACAGAAGGTTTACAAGATGTCACCTGTGTACAGATTCAATCATCCTCTGCAGCCCTTCCCAGGAGGGTGGAACTAGGATCATAATACAAGGCTGGGGCTATCCACTGGGAACTAGGATCAAAATACAAGGCTGAGGCTATCTACAACACCTGCAGCCTCCCCAGCTGCTCTCTCTCACCTCCACTCGAAGCCATCCATGCTTGCCCATTCTAGACCCTAGACTATCTGAGATGGGACTGAGCCTAACTCTTCCTACCTCGACACTACGCTGGTGTCCTGAGCACTTTTACGTTTTTCCACAGTGTTAAATTTACTGACTAATAAATTCATACAGTATCTTAACCTTATTGACTTTAATTCACCAAGTACTATTATTAAAAGATTTTTTTCAGTTGGGCATGGTGGCACACACCTTTAATCCCAGCACCCAGGAGGCAAAGGCAAACTCTCTGAGTTTGAGGCCAGCCTAGTCTACAGAGTGAGTTCAAAGACAGTCAGTCAGGGTTATACAGAGAAACCCTATCTTAAAAAAGGAGTGGGGAAAGAATAGAAAAGTTTATTTTTAAGGGTGTGTGTGTGTGTGTGTGTGTGTGTGTGTCTGTGTGTGTGTGTGTGTGTGTCTGTGTGTGTGAAATGTGCACAGAATGCAGGTGCCCTCAGTATCCAGAGGTGTTGTATCTTCCTAGGGCTGCCATTTACAAGCAGTTGTGAGATGCCTGATGTGACAGGTCCTGTGTGAGAGAAGTACTTGCTCTTTAACTGCACATCCATCTCTTCAGCACCAAGCACTATAGATTCAACTCAACAGACAGGGCCATTGGCCATCAGAGGTTCTTTTATTCTGATCTTAATCACTTATATTAAATCTCAGGCACACGGTAAAGTTTCATCCAGTAATGTGTGCACCTGACTCACTCGAACACGTTTGCCATTGCTAAGAGGTCGTTTGCATATATGAACTGTTGCTGTGTAGCTCAGAGTTTCCTGAGAGAGATGGCAACTGTACACTTGTGCAGACAAGATGCAGTCATGCTTACCTCAGGCTGTGCACTCAGAATGGAGTCCAAAGGACTCCCTGTAAGACAGAATCACGAGAGGCAAAGCCTGTCCTGTAAGCAGCTGCTTTTCGCAACTTGAAGAACAGGACCTAATCTAATCACCACTTTTGGGGCAGTGCTGCCAGCTGGCTCCAAGCCTGGATAGACCCTATGCCCTTCCATTGCACCCTGCACTTCACACTGCAGTGGGTGAGCAGGCTGGACCTTCAGGGCCTGAATTATATCTGGGTTTTCTCAGAGCTTTACAACTGGGCCTGGGCCCATTGGTGTCACCAAGCCAGACGTTTCCTTCCCGCTCACTGCCCCGACTCCTCTGCCTCTTCCTTTCAGATGGAGTCGTCTTGTCCAGGAACAGGGTTAGAGAACACAGAGAGAAAACGAGTTCCTTTTTCCAGAAGACACCACTGTAAGTGAACAGGGGCGACAGGGCCAGGTCGGTCTAAGCTCATGTCCTGAGCAGCTGGCAGCCTCTGCTATCAAGGACAAGATGCTATCAAAGACAGCTCTGGGGCTCTTGGGTTGAACAGGCTCCCGGGGCCCTGAGATGGGAGATTTGGCTCCTCCCTCTATAGCTGGCAACATTCCTCCCCTTATGACATTTGCTGCCCTGGACCACATGTTTCAAACTTGGAATGCCAGATCCTAGAACAGTGAGCACCTTAGAAAGCAACTCAGGCTTCCAGCTTCCAGGAGGTAGGCAGCTCACCCAGGCCTGAGAACTGTCTGTCCATTGTGGTTAGAGATTTCTTACCCCAGGGGCCATTGTGTAGCCTGTAGATCCAGATCCAAGCAAGACTTTCAGAGCAGACTCAACAAGTGTGCCACCTTGGTTTGGGCCTCTGTGTCCACATCTCAAAATTCAAGGTCCTTCATAGAACACAGACAGAAGTCATGCCACATAGAAAGACCTGTTAAGGCCACTGCTGTTGCTGTTTTCCTGCAGGTTCATGGGCCTGAGGAGGGCTACAGTTTTCCCAGTGACTAACCAGTAAGTCTAGGCAGGTCTTCAGGCCTTCAAAGCAGGGCCCTGCAGCACACACATTAAGGCTTTGGTTAATTCCCCACTCCTGAGCTGGTACTCGTGGCCAAACCCAGGTACTTGCAGCATTTCCTCAAGGGACATATAGTTTACAGGATGGTCTGTAAGCATGCATGATGGTGAGAGAAGATGACAGTCACAAGGACAAGCATAGGCACACTAGATCACAGACACATACTTGCATGCCCATTTGCATGCACATACACATGAACATATGCACATACACACATGTACACACGCTTACAGGTTCTGCATGCAGCCAGGTCCTCTACCTGAAACCACTCAGTCCTCTGTGCTCCCTCCTCTCCTTCCACCAAACACTTTGTGCGGCTGTTTTCCAAAACTCCCCAGTCTAGCACTTGACTGAGTCTCTGCTAGAGCCCAGCTCATCTGCATAGCCAGAGCAGCTTGAACTGAGGCTCTCCAGATGCAGGCACCTTCTCACTCCCCAACCCAGAGGTCTTCCACCTTAAGTACCATGAGGCTGAAGCTAAGACCTGAGGGACTAAAACACTAGAAGTCAGCATGGTGCCATCATCAGAACACTTCCCAGAGGCTTTGGGTAAAGGGTCCCTAGAGATCCCAGTCACCCAGTCCTGGTTTCTCCACCATAAAATGAGAGACAAAGACTCAGAGACAAAAGGAGACAGTGGTGGGGTCATACACCTCCTCACCCCAACTCTGCAAGGGAAGGAGGGGCTTCCTGAGCATACAGCTGACGCTGTCCCACAGCCCTCCCTTGCTAGTAGGTGTAGCTCTGACTCCCATGGCAGGGCTGCCACTCATCAGTTGTGGTCTCCAGACTCGGAACGTTCCAGAGCTTCCTAATTTATCCCCTTGTCCTTTCCTGTTTACCCAATCCCTTGGCAAGAACTATAGGGGAAGAATTTATGAGACAAGGCAGAGGGGGAAGAAAAGGAGGAACAGAGGCTGAAGAGAGAAGGGGAGAGGTTAGGAAAGCCACACAGACTGGGGACTCAGTGTGAGAAAGAGAAGTCAGAATGGGCTGGAAGCTCAGTGGTGCCTATCCAGACTCTGGAGGCCTTCTGCCAAGCTTTGGGACTAAAGTGCCTAGATCATGGAGGTGACCACCCTCAAGCAGCTATACCAAGAACTTCCTGTCTTTCAGAGTCTGGCAAAACTGGGAGCCAGACACCACAGTATGTGTATGCAGTAGATACTCAGTAAATACTTCGCATATCAGGCAGAGGACAGCCAAGTCCCTGGGCTCCTTGACCCTGTGACTATAGCAAAACTGTTCCTCTCCTTGGGTCTCAATGTCCTGTCTAGTGAGATGACATATTGGTTGGCGGTGCCTAAGGTTGCCAGAGAAATGTCATCTCAGTATGGCATTGACCTCAGCCTTCTTGTTTGAGATACAGCAGTTCCTTCTGGAAGTTTCCTAGAGATGCAGACTCAGACCAGGTGTCCCTATACCAGAGGGCCTGCTACACGCACATGGGAACTCTCTATTGAAGACGCTTACCCTCTTCCTTTTCCCAAAAGCCTCTCCCAGTCCACATCTTCAGCTGTTCTCTCCTCTCCTCTGCATAAGTGTCACCTCGGAGCTGCCTACTTTCTATACTATTGCTACAAAAACCACACTGTTGTGCCAGAAAGCCCTTCTCTCTGTACCAATCTCCCTGCCACTCAGAAAAGGACACCCCTCCTCTATGATTTGGGACATTTCTCTTTGACAAGTCTCTCAGTTCCAGTTAAAATTCATGTTACCCAAAGATAGCCCCATCAATTGTGTTCTCATTCCCAGATTTCTCCCACAACACCCTCACCCGCCAACACGTGATCCCCATCCCTGTTGCCCTCCTCATCCCCTCTCCCACCAAGTTCCCTCCCTCCCTCCACCTCTGATGACTGTTTTGTTTCCCCTTGTGAGTGAGATTCATGCATTCTCCCTTGGGCCCTCCTTATTACTTAGTTTCTTTGGATCTGTGCATTATAGCATGATTATCCTGTACTTTACAGCTTGTGTCCATTTATAAAAGAGTACATACCATACGTGTCTTTCTGAGTTTGGGTTACCTCACTCAGTATGATATTTTCTAGTTCCATCCATTTACCTGCAAATTTCATGATGTCTTTGCTTTGGATCATCTCTGGAACTAGCCAGAGACCTAGGACGGGAGGTTCTGGGGAGTATATAGGGGTGACCCTAGCTAAGACTAGAGGTCCAGAGGGAAAATGGAGACTGAAATGCCCATCTCCTGTAGCCAGGTGGGACTTCTATGGAGAGAGGTGGACATGAACCCACCCACAAAACCTTCAACCCAAAATTTTTCCTGCCTACAAGATACACAGGGATAAAGATGGAGCAGAGACTGAGGGAACAGCCAACCAATGACTGGCCTAACTTGAGACATTATTTCATGTGAGAAAGCCAACCACTCTCTGCTAATGCTTGCACACAGGAGCCTAGCATAACAGTCTTCTGGGAGGCTTCATCCAGCAGTGGATAGAAACAGAAACAGAGACTCACAACCAAACATCAAAAGGAGCTCAGAGAGTCTGTGGAAGAATGGGGACAGAAGTGAGCAAATGGGGCTACAGGGTCAACTAACCTGGGCCCATGGAGACTCACAGAAACTGAACCACCAACCAAAAGAGTATGCATGGCCTGGACCTAGAACCCACATACACATATGTAACAGATGTACAGCTTGGTCTTCATGTGGGTCCCCTAACTATTAGAGCAGAGCCTATCTCTGACTCTGTTGCCTGCCACTGGATCCCCTTCCCCTAACTGGACTGACTGGTTGGGCCTCAGTGGGAGAGGATGCACTTAATCCTGCTGTGTCTGGATGTCTCAGGGTGGAGTGGTATCCAAGGGGGAACTTCCCCTTCTCTGAGGAGAAGAGGAGGAAATGATGGCGGAAGGGATTTATAAGGGCACTGCCAATGATGATCATGATGATCGGGATGTAAAGTGATTTTTAAAAATCACCAAGACACTTACGCCTCCTCTGTTCCCTTGTTCTCAGCTCCCTCCTAGAGCTTCCTCTCTACCCCTATGGAGCTGCCTGGTCTGTCTCTTCCTTAGGCCTTCCTGGGTTCTGAGACCCTGTCTCTTCTATTCCCCCACTGCCTACTGGAGCATATAGGAACTCTCTCCAGTGGAGTTTGTTTGTGATCCTTTCTCCTTTTCTCATCAGATTCAATGTCCTTCCTGGACTCAGAGATTTTCTTAAAGCTCACTGTCTTACTGCAAACATCTTGGCCTCAGTGCAGCTCAGTGGCCAAAAATGGCACACTCAAGCTCCAATTCTCACAGATTATAACAACTTCTGCCACCACAAACAAATGATCCCAAAATCTCTTACATCCAAACTTTCTCTGCCCTCCACTTCCAAAAGTCTCTTATCTCTGTGACTTTTCTACTTTTCAGTCTTTAAAAAAACTTGATTTCTATGATTTCCTTGCTTTCTGTTCTAAAAACAAAAAACAAAACACAAATAAAAAACTCTTAAGACTATGCTGTAAAACTGTCTCAGCATTGTAAGTTCATTGGGTATGGTTTTAAAAAAAACTTTATAACAAATTCTAACTTTAAACTTGTAACAAGACATAGTTAAAAATATATACACGGATAATTTTAATTTGCTACAACATAATGTGTGCGTGTGTGTATATATGTGTGAATCAACTCTTATTTAGAATATACTGTATGCATAACTTGGATTCAACTCTTATTTTTAAAAAAATAGATGTACTAGAAAAATAGATATTTAAAGTAGCAACCACATGGCTTGCCTCCATCTTAGCTGATGACCTCATTAGGATGGGAGCAAATGTATGGTTGGCAGCCATCAAAGCGTATATGCCATGAGACTTCACCACCATCTTGATTAAGGTGGTATAAACCAACTAAGGCAGCACTTATAAAACTGCTTAGTCCTACTGAGCCCGCTGCTTATTTTTGTGTCTCCCTTTTAAACTAAGGAGACAACATCAGGTCTCCAAGGTATTTTGGGTTAGGATGGATTTTTATGTGATGATAAACTCCTAGGGTTATAAAATTATATATACTCAGGTTAACAGAAACTGACTTACATCTAACTACTTATCTCTTTGCTAACTGTTCAACATTAGCCTTCTAGATATGTTTGATAAATAAGGTTTAGAAATGTCTAAAGTCTACTCAAGATTATTAAGAGTCATGACTTAAAATTATATGTGTAGCCTCTTTTTCTTTGCTAACTTTATTAAACTTTTGTTATTTATACAAACTAAGTCTCAACAGAAACTTGATGTTCTGTAATGGTTCACTGTTAAAAAAAGGATCAAGAGTTCCTAGTCTCCCTGTGGACTGTTTGTGGTTTACAGGTCACTGCATTGATGGATTAGAGTTTTATTTTGATGATAAAAAAAAAAAATCTTCAATTAAACTTCAAGCTGGGAAGAGACAGCATGGTCATGGCAACATTTATAAGAAAAACATTTCATTGGAGCTGGCTTATGGTTTCAGAGGTTCGGGCCATTCTCATCATGATGAGAAGCATGGCAATGTGCAGGCAGACATAGTGGTGGAAGAGGAGCTGAGAGTTCTATATCTTGATATGCAGGCAGCAGAAGGGACTGTGTGACACTGGCCAGACTTGAGCATATATGACCTCAGAGCCCCACCCCCACAGTGACATGCTTCCTCTAATAAGGCTACTCCTCCTTATGTGCCACACTCCCCATGGTCAAGCACTCAAACACAGGAATCTCTGGAGGCCGTTCCTATTCAAACCACCACGTGTCCCTTGGAACAGTCATACCCTCATTCTTTTTTCATTACAACATACTAAGCAAGCTAAAGCCAGAAGTCCTGTGGCTGAGTGAGTGCCAGCAGTAGAGCCTGAGGGGCTACAGAGCCCTGACAGGATTCTGTGCCTCACTGATAGGTGATACTTGGTGACAGTCTCGGGCTATGGTGCTGTCTGGGGATGGAAGCTTCTCTAAGGTAGTGTAAGGCACAGCCCCAGGAACTTCTTGCCTCAGCACTGTGCAGACGGTGCCTCTCCTCCCTCCAGTGCACAGCATCTGTGCAATTGCTTCCAAATTTCTCTCTTTTTTCCTTCTTCTAAGACCAAGCTGGTCTTGATTCATGTTGCTGAGGTTGACCTTGAACTCCTAATCTTCCTGGCTCTACCTCCCAAGTGCTAAGATTGCAGACTCATACCATCACGACCAGGGGACATTCTCTAGCTTTGCTCAGGACCTTTGTCGGGTCCTCTGACACAAAACTCACCAACTCCTCAAAACCTCAGAAAGGAGATCCAGCCCAGAGCTTGGGGGAGGGATTCAGGGTAGAAGGAGGTCTCTGCCCTCCCCTCTTTCTGATCTCCATCCTCCTTCTTCTCATCCTTCCTCTGACTTTGTCAGAGCCCAGACTAGGATCTGACATGGAATTACAGGGGAGAATGTCAGTCCTGACCTATGAGAGGGTTGTAATCTCCCGGTGTCTTTGCCCAGGGTCCCATCTTCACCTGGCCTTTGTGCACCTCCCAGTAGTGTAACTTCAGTCATGGAAATGACCCCATGAGGTAACATGAGGACACATGCTGTCACTACTAACTCATCTTCTTCAAGCACCCCTTTTGGATACTCAGGGTTTGGGACCCAAGGATTGTGAGAAGGTGTTCTTTGGGCCAGTGTGGTTGACCAGCATCCCCATCACTAATGTCCAGATGATTTTGAACAAGAAATGGATCCATTCTGGAAAACCATATCTATGGTCTGGGGTAACTGTTCTGGGTCTCACCTCTTATCATTTCCTAAATGTCTCCTTGTCCCTCTGGGAGTTGCTGCCTGGCATGCCAAACCCAGGCTTCTGTGATGTCACTTGGTAGTCCAGGCTCCCTGGGTCCCCAGCTTGCCTCTATTCCTGTGCTGCAGCCCAGCAGAGGAAGATCTGATAAAACCTCATGTGTGTCCCCATTCAGAGTAGAGTAAGTACTCATTTGAGGTAAACATGCCACATGCTGGGCTCTGGGCAAATAGTGTAACTTCAGTCATGGAAATGACTCCATGAGGTAACATTCATGGACCCACTGTATAAACAAGGAAACTGAGGCCCAGAAGGGTCAAGCCACTTCCCAAGGATGCTCAGCTAAGTCAGGATTCTTAGTCCTGGAAAGTGGCTCATCCTGTGCCTCAGAGCTCTGAGGACTGGAGGCTCTCCAGGCTCATGACCCTGAGTCTGAGGAGTAAGGAGGAAGCTCAAGGCCAAGGGCCAAAGATATGTCTGCAGCAGGTAAGCCAGTGAGCTCCTTCTCAGCCTCCTGCTTCAGAGTCTTTGTCACAGGTTCCAGGTCCTGGCAGGGTCAGTGGAGAACCAGCAGATCAATAGGGTTCAATCACCACACAGGGCATCCCAAAGCCAGCCCAGAGCCCCGGAGGCCTCTCAAATGAGGGACAGGACAAAGTCTAGGGAAGACTGCTGAACAGACTGGCCAACTGAACTCCTCAATGGAAAATCATGAAACAGCCTGGAATATGCCCTTGACCACTCAGGAGGCTGAAGCCAGACATAGCAAGACTCTGTCTCAAGAAAGTAAAATAAACAAAAAGAATAATGAAATAATCTTACCGGCTCCACAAATAATCATAGCATGCTAATAAAAAGTGGTAGAGCATTAGCTGCTCTTGCAGAGGACCTGAATTCAATTCCCAGAACCCACATGGTAGCTTATAATGATCTATATCGCCAGTCCCAGGACACTTGACACCGTCTCTGGCTGCTATAGGCACTGTATACACATGGTGCATAGGCATGCATGCCGGGAAAACACCCATTCATACGCATAAAAATAAAATGGAGAAAATTTAAGATCTATTTTTATTTTATGTGTATGAATGTTTTGCTTGCATGTATGTCTACATAAGTGTGCATGCAGTGTCTGCAGAGGACAGCGGAGAGTAGTGGGGGCTGCTAGAAGGAGTTCAGTCAGCGCTTCCCAGCACTAACAACACATGTCATGTCAGAGCGGATACCCGAGCCCTGTTTGAGGTTAAACTGTCAGTCTGAGAACACTGGAGAGATCAGCCTTGAAGGTCTGAAGGCCCCTCCTATGGCTTATGTCACTTAGCCTCTTAAACACCGGTGACATTGTCCTCACTGGCAAAATTCCAATGCTTGACAGTATTTCACAGCACAGGGCTGGGAATAGTCTCACTATTTGCTGCTATTTTACTTCCCCAAATCAGCCTGCCCAGCAGCAACAATCCTGCTATGCTTTCAGTACACAGATGACTTAGTCAGGAGGATCCAGAGTTTAGGACCAGCCTAGGGAACATACTGAGACCCTGTCTCAAAAAAAATGAAAACAATAAAATCAATCCAAGGATGCATGGATGTAATGCAGACTGGGGACCTGTCTCATGCCACCTGAACAGTAACATAGTGGAGAGTGCAGATCTCTCTCATCTCCACGTGAGAACATCTGCTCTGATGGGTACATCTCAGGGTAGAGTGCATCTCTGCCAGAGAGAGGGAATTCCTGCCTGCATGCTCTTCTCCTACCCCTCTCCTGGCCTTGACTTCACTCACTGTCATGAGAGACATTGAAGAAACAGGGTCTAAACTGGATTCAGCCACTTGATGCACACAACATGCCCACACAACCAGTCCCAGCATCATCCCTGAGCAGCAATTTCAGTTTTTTCAACCAAACTGTGTCTCGAGTCACTCCTCCCCAAGCCCTGAGGAACAATGATGGTGCTAGTGTCTCCATGAGGGATGCAATGTGCCTCATTCACATGGCAGGGACCCTGGAAGGGGGTTTCACCAATGGCCTGGCCCCAAAGCCTCACAAGCATCTTAGGGCATGTGTCTAGGAGACTGACTCTCCTAGGCTTCTTGCTAGATGTGCTGCTAAGCTTCCTAATCTGCCCCACTTAGCCTCAGCCTGACAACACACAGCCTAGACATCCTAAATCCAAATTTCCTCCTGACTTGTCTGTCACCTGCTAGCAGAGACTGAGTACTGCATGAGTTGAACCGTGGGCTAACAGTTCCAGCCCATGGAGGGAGCCTCACCTTCAGCTTTAAGCACGTGACACAAGTAACTTATTCCCTTCCACCCTCATCTTCTCTGATGGGTACATCTCAGGCTGGAGTGCACACGGAGCATACTAAGGCCCCAAGTCCCATCCCCAGGTTCCCAAGGGCCAGGGCCTTACCTTACAGTCTTCTGTGAATAGAAATAGGACAAAACCAATCTAGTATCATGCTAGGGCAAAGGCCAGCTCTCCTCATCTCATGAGAACCAGAAAGCAAACGTTCCAAGAGGGCATCGAGTTCCCTGAGACCCACAGCCTGAAGTCAAGTTTCTGATCACCAGTAACAACCCACTATGAAATTTTGTCATGAGGTGCTGGTGAGATGGTTCAGTGGGTAAAGTCCATGTGACACAAGTCAGGGCATCAGAACCCACCTAAATGCCAAGCAGACATAACAGCCCACCCACAGTTTTAGACTCAGGATGGAGAGGCAGAGAGCCCTGGAGCAAGCTAGGTAGCTGGCTCACCTAATATAGGGTCAGTGAAAGACATAACCCTGTCTAGTGCTCTGCCATTCACCTTCTGTGCAAACCTAAGATATCTTTCTTAATCACTGTGAGCCCATTTACTCATGTATATGAGGAATCTATTCTTATCCTGCCGAATGCCATGGGAGCTACTGGAGAGGAATGTGGGACCATGTGCCCAAGATCCCATGTAGATTCTCATGTCATTCCTCTTTCTAAACCTTGTTATTCCTGTGATCTGAGGATTCACCCCAGGATTGGGCAAGTGGAAATAGGACATTAGTGAGGTCTTTCTCTTTGCAGGGCATTCCACTAGAGGTTCAGAGGGCAGATTCCCAGAAGACTTGCAGTGCAGGGTGGTCACTGATCCTATGAGACTCAGTGGTGCCCAGGAAAAGAGTTGTCCTGCCTGCTGTGGCCAGAAGCCTGGAACCTCATTTGGGTCCACAGTCCCTCCCCTATGCACAGGTCCTCAGGGACTCTGGTGTCGCTGGAGCTGAGTTCCTGCAGTGCAACATGAGATTTACCAAGCTTGGGGAGCACCCTGACATAGTCCCACCTCACTAGTGCCCTGTGCCTCGCCCTGGGTTGCTGCTGAGCATGGAGGTAGAGTATGTGGCTGTATCGGAACTCCAGGGGAACTCCGTAGGGACATTCCTGAAGCTCCCTGGAAGCTGCTAATTGAATCCTATTCTCTGCACCCTGGGAGGCTGACAGCTGAAAGAAGCTCAGCACAGAGATAATGAACTTGAGGCTTTGGAAACTACAGCTTTCACTGCATACAAAGAGCCCAGCCTCCATCCTGCACTTATTAAAAACTCCTAAAAGCTGGGGCCAGGCAGCTTTGCCCCAAAGGGTATCTGCCTGCTCTCTTCTAGGTCCAGAAGGGCAATGATTTTGGGGAACTGTGCTCATCAATGCATGTCTCCTAGGAGCTACCCCACTGGCACCCAGCACCCACTCAGCATCCCACTCACATACGGTGACATGCTGGGTGGAGGGGGCAGAGAAGAGATGTCAATGTGACTGACATGCCAAATGCCATGTGAGCCTTGGGATGCCACTCATCTGGGGGACTGAAGAACAACCTGGAGCTACTGCCCTGCTAGAGGGGACAGGTACAGCAGCCTCTGTCCTGAAAGATCCTTGTATTTCCCATCTCAATTTCTAGAGGGAAAGTGGGGCTCAGAAAAACAAGATCAGTGTGCCCAGGTTGGGGACACACATATGCTACTCTGCAATTCGTTGTCGTGTGATTGAATGAACTGCATGGAGATAGACCTGTAATCCCAGTACAGAAGTGAAGAAAAAACAAGGAGCAGAAGACCATCCTCCACGATGTCGCAAGTTCCAGGCCAGCCTGGGAAACAGGCAGACTATCGGAAGCAAAGGAAACTCCTGGCTCCATCCCTATCACAGAATTAATCGGTCAAGTGACTAAAGAACTTCCTGGAATAGCCATGGGGCCCAGTGTCATCACAAGGCTCTGCAGCATAAGGGGTGGCAGAAGAGATCAGAGGAAGACGCCACAGGTTCCTGCCAGCCAGTAGTGACTTAAGGTAGAAGAGGCCATCAGACCAAGAGTGCCGGTCAGATGGGCCAGGAAACAACTACGGAAACCCAGAACTGAAGTCTGCCACAACACGTCCCTGGGAACACAGTGTGAGATACTAATGTGTGTCACCTGAGATACTGGTGTGTAGAGAGTCAGAGGGGGTAGGGTCAAGCCCAGGCTGAGAATGCCTGCTCACTCATCCAAACACCACAGTTTCTCCCAGGTCTCCTCACCCCAAGTCCCTAGTGTTATCCTGTGTTGCCAGCTATTTTGTGGGAAGGACATTCTCTTTGTACACAGCTCATTTGTCATCCCAATACTATGGCTGTCTTCTCAGTGGCCTAAAAAAACAAATCATTCTAGACCTGGGAGACAGCTCTGTCATTAAAGGGCTTGCCTTATGTAAGACCTGAGTTCAGATGCTCTGCACCCACTTAAACAGCTGGGTACTATGACACGGGCCTGTAATCCCAGCACCAAGAAGGGGAGACAGAACAACCCAAGAGTATCTAACTTTGTCAAATTAGTGAGCTACAAGTTCAGTGAGAGATGCTGTCTCAGAAAATAAGATGAAGACCTGCCATTAACCTCTGACCCACACAAATGTGCACATACATAAATATGCCATACACCCTAAATTTTTAAAACAAAAATCTAATTATTGATGATCCTTACAGTCATGTATATCACAGCCAGTGTCAATTTGCCAATATCTAGTGACACTTCTATTTGTTACAACTGAAGGATGCTGCTGGCATCTGGTTGGTAGACAAACACCCTGAAGTGAACAGGCAGCCCTCTCCAACAGGGTGACATTTCTGGGTGTCAGTCTGAAAACACAGTAGTTACTGGAAGCCAGTCTTAAACACTATATCCATGACCTGTACACTGTAAGCCCCACCTGCCCAAGGGCTAGATAACTTCCTGAAATGTTGAGAGCTATAGTTCTTGAAGAATAGCAAAGCCTCATGGGAAAGTACAGTGGCCTCTAGGTTTGTCCTGCAACACACGATCACAGTCATTTCAGCTGGGAAATTCCAGAGTATGGTCCTAACCAAAGTCCATCTCTTGGTCAGTACTTAATATTTAATAAAGCAGGACTGGTGAGATGGGTCAGCGGTTAAGAGCACTGACTGTTCTTCCAGAGGTCCTGAGTTCAATTCCTAGCAACCACATGGTGGCTCACAACCATCTGTAATGGGATCTGCTGCCCTCTTCTGGTGTGTCTGAAGACAACTACAGTGTATTCAAATATATAAAATAAATAATTCTTTAAACAAATGTATTTAATAAAGCTTGCTTTAAATTTGGCCCAAAAAGATGGAATTGGTTTTTCTTCAGCAAATCTCTGGATTAACAATACCACTCAACAACTTAACAGGATTCATAGTGCAGAAAATAACTTAGGCTCAGAGAGGCCAAGGAACTTGTCTAAATTCACATAGTTCTTCAGAGATGCTTTTCTGAGACTCCACTGTGTGCCTGCAGAACCCAGTTGGTCCTCCCAAAGGTTCACGCATACGCATGCACAGATCATGATGTGTTCTGGCCAGGCTCAGCATCCAAGGGGGCTCCTTGCTGATCAAGTTTTTGGTACCTCGTTTTACTCACTGCAAGAGAAGTCACCAGAAAGGTCTCACACATTCCTGTGCCATGTGTCCTGCTCCTGGGAGGGTAGTGAAGAGACAGTCCAGGAGACACTCAGGAGCTGTTCTCCTCTATGACATCTGCTTATTTGATGGAGAAGGCAACGTTCCCCAGGACACTCTTGTGGGGTAAATATTTACTCATCAACAGCAGCAGGGCCTGGGATGAACCCTGAGACTGTCCCACAGTTGGAGGGTATAGCAGGTAGGGAGGCAGACAGAGAGCATAGGCGTCTGTCCCCCTCAGCCGGATATACAAGCCCACAGAGTCTCATGTGACAGAAGGCACTGCGACTTACAGGTCTGTCTTTCATGGTCAGGAGCCCAGGGCCCTCCCTTTCCAACCCTCATGCAGTCTCCCAACCTCAGACAAGTGTTTCTGGGTCTGGGATAAAATGGGTGCCAGTAAGACAATAGGAAGAGGTGAGGAAGATGACAACCCAATGTGGGGCTGGCCTGGACTTCTGAGTGTCTCCATCCCTTCGTTCGTCTCTGACTCTGCCCTTTCATCACCATCCCTCTCTTCCCTATGCCTCTTTCTGATTCAATCTTTAAATCTCACCCTTTCCATCCTCCCCACCCGTGTGTGTGTGTGTGTGCGTGTATGTGTGTTCAGCTCTGCCTGTCTCTTTCTGTCCTGGGTGTCTTTGTCCATCCCTCTGTGTCTTCACTGTCTGAAGGGACAGCACTGAGACATAGCAAGGGAACAGGGCTCTGATACTTGGCACTGGAAACCTGTTCTCCACATCTAGACTGAGTGGTCTGCAGGGAGGTTGGCCAGCTGTGATTTGCCCAGGACTGCTGGACAGTAGCATAGGGTCCAGGGAGGACAAAGCCAGGCAGGAGGCTATGAGGCAGAAGTGGTACAGGAAGAGCCTTGCCAAAAGCAAGAAGCTGCCATGGGTGCTTATATCATCTGTCCAACCAGGTGCTTAAACTCAGCCCTCCATCTAACCACTTCAGTTTCCTCATCTGCAAAAGCAGGATAGCGATGAGTCCCTGTCAGCGATGGGGAAGGCTCTGAGGTTGTGATCTGAGGAAGCCAGCTGTGGGAACACGTGAACTAAGCAGCCTGGCCACGTGAGCCCACCCCTCCCTCTCAACACATAAATATTTGCTAAGAGGGAACAAGTCCTGCACAAATCAAGAGTTATTTCAACTTCCATCTGTTTGCACAAGAACTCCCCATCCTGGGACAGGTTGGGTAGGAAGGAGGCCTGTTCCTACTATATACACAGAGCTCAGTGGAACTGTAATGCCTTCAGAGACAGAGGTTCTATCCTGATGCTTCCTCTCAGTCCTACATGCCATATGTAAAGGGTTACAGAGTGCGCGCCTTAGAACAGACCACAGCAGACTGGCTGATTCCATGGTAGAACGTGGATTTTATTTGGATAGAGAGTGGGGAAGAAGTGGGGGAAATGATGGCGAAAGAGAAAGAGAGCGTGATGTCGCTCGCCCTGAATACTTATATGGCCTGTGACGTATTCTTTCCCAGGTACCAGGTGAGGTAGTCAGGTGAATTATGGGAAAGTTTGACGGTTGTCTTAGTAACGAGGTGGAGGTCGCATGTCACCTGAATATGACGTCACTCAGAGTTCGGGCTTGATGCTAACACACCTCCCTTCTTATTATTATAAAAAGAAAGGGGAAAAAAAAGGGGGAGAAGGGGGAAGCTGATGGTGAAAGAGGAGTTGGGGCGTCGTGTCTCTTAAACTACTTCCTGCTGTGTAGGGGCATAGTCCGTTGAAGGGAGTAGCTGGCTTTCACCATCAGGGCCTGCTCTGTGTATGTGTGGACAGTAGCTGATAATCCTGTAACAGGAACTGATTAATAAATTGGTTAGAAATAATATCAGGAGGATAGCCAAAGGGGTGTCTCACGTTCTCAAAGTATCACTTTTCTTGGGAGAACTGGCGAAGACCATCTTCTTTAGCTGTCAGGACACCTGGTACCCGTCAGTTCTGAAGCACCACAGCTGGAATCTTGCGGGTCTTGGATGTAGAATCGAGTGTCTTGCAGTGTTGGTAGAAGTGGTTGGTCCGTGGACCTAGCATATGTATCTGAAAAGACCAGTATTCTTCTATCTGGACAAAAGAAAGCAAGTATAGAGAACATAATATTTAAATGGGATAACAGGTACAGGGATGGTGGCAATTTGGATTGGTCCTTGGCATCCGGCTATGGAGTAGTTCCTTGGCCCTGTTTGGAGAGACTGTTTGTTATCTGTGAATGTCTCTTAAACCTCGTACATCTAGATGCAAAGGCTGACCTGGATAGAAACATGTGTCTAGTCCAGTGAGGTCCAGCTCGGGTGCCAGGGCGGAGTCTCATTTTCTGAGATTGAGGACAAGGTGGGTGATTTCGATGTCCTCTGGAGCTTAATAGAGCACGGTCCTGTTAGAGTCGATGTGTATGAAGAGGAGTCAATTTTAGATGGAGGGATGAAAGGCTTGAGGTGAGACAAGTGGACCCAGTGAGGTAGTCCTTCAAGTTTAGCAGCTGTAGGGGTCACGAGGATTACCTTAAAAGGACCCTGCCATTTGGGAGAGAGAGATGAGGGCTGATGATCTGGAGGGGAGAGAAGCACTTGGTCTCCAATGTTTACACGCAGTGGACAGGAGACAGTGTGTGGTCGAGGTAGATAGTGGTCAGCAAAGTTCCACAAGAGAGAACGGAGATGACAAAGTAATGGGGTCAGCAGATGGTCTGGGAGGGGAGAGCATTTAGGTGAAAGACCAGGAGTTAGAACTGAATGTCCATACATGAGTTCAAAGGGTGAGATAAGGAGAGGCTGCTTGGGAAGAGCTCGTAGCCTGAAAGGAGCTAAAGGTAGGAGTTTTACCCAGTCAAGGTGAAGTTCCTGTGACAACTTAGCAAGGGTGGTCTTCAGAGAGCGGTTAGTCCTCTCTACCTTGCCTGAAGATTGAGGATGGTAAGGAATATGAAAATGCCAGGGGATGTCTAGAGCCTTAGATAGGATTTGAGAAACCTGCATGATCTGTCTTATTTGCAGGATTGGCTTGCCCCATTCTGCTTACACTGGATAGCCTTGGTCTCTTCTCCACACTCTCACTCACCTCCTTCACCTGGCAGGTGGGCATCTCTATGCTTACCTAGCGGCCACTGCCAATAAGTCTAAGCCTCAGGAAACCACTTGCATCCTAGGCTGAGAGCCACTGTCTACAGACTGTCTACAGTCTTGGCCTTCAGAGGTAGGTGGGGCTACTCCCAGCTTTAAAACACTACTATAGAATTGTCCAGCAAGCAGCCCTGGTACCTGGTACATGCCCTTGCCAAGGATATTGTCTTAGAATTTCTATTGCTGTGAAGAGATACCATGACCACTTTGATTCTCTCTCTCTCTCTCTCTCTCTCTCTCTCTCTCTCTCTCTCTCTCTCTCTCTCTCTCTCTCTGTGTGTGTGTGTGTGTGTGTGTGTGTGTGTGTTTGTGTTTGTGTATGTGTACTGTTGCTCTCTTCAGATATACCAGAAGAGGGCATTGGATCTCATTACAGATGGTTGTAAGCCACTGTGTAGTTGCTGGGAATTGAACTCAGAACCTCTGGAAGAGCAGTCAGTGCTCTTAATTGCTGAGCCATCTCTCCAGCCCCCACTTTGACTCTTTTAAAGGAAGTCATTTTAATTGGGGCTGGCTTACAGGTTCCTTTAGTCCATTGTCATCATGGTGGGAAGCATGGTGACATGCAGGCACAAATGGTGCTGGAGAGGTAGCTGAGGGTTCTACACTTTGATCAGCAGGCAGCCAGAAGAAAAAACTTCTTGAGCATTCTCTTCATTGGGACTGTCTTGAGCATTCCAAACCTCAAAGCTCATGTGCAGTGTCTCATTTCCTCAACAAGGCCACACCTCCTAATTGTGCCATTCACTATAAGCCTACGGGGACCATTTTCATTCAAACCATCACAGATACTGTCCCCACATTGAGACCACAAAGTTTGACTTAAATATTTCTGTTGCTCTGGCAACCTTCTCAACTGGTTCTTGCCATCATTCTCCATCTCAAACAATGATGGGTACTTTTGCTTCAGTTGAAAGCTTTTGGTTGTCAAGGCCCCCTTATAGCACTCTGGGGTGCAGGTGGATTTCAGGTGAGGGATAAGGCAGATCTGTCTATTGTTGGCCCAAAATGGGCAATAATGGGACCAGATGAACTTCTGGGATATAGTGTGAGAGTAAGAGGGGCATTTCAGAGAAGAAAGAATAATGACTTGCCAAATATCTTCATTCATTCTCTCCCTCATGGGGGTGCCATTCATTCATTTATTCACTTGTCAAAATCAGCTAGCCAAGCACCCTTTCTTTTTATCTGAGGGTCAAATGGATGGGGAGACTAGAACCCCCTTGCCACATATGCAGCACCTCCACCTAGAGGAAGAGGGACGCTGGCTTTGGATTCAAATAGGCCAGGTTCTCATCTGAACTCATCTGAAAACAGAACCTAGGAACACAGTTGTATCTGAAGATAATTGAAGTTCCAAGGAGAGGGCTGGGCCAATGGTCTAAGTTTCTAACAATGAGACAGGGTCTTCCATTCCAGGCCTAATTAATTCTCCCATGAGGTGAGAAGGCTGATCCTCAGGGTGGGAAGTGGGAGAGCACCAAGGGTAACTGAGCAGAGGATGGAGAGGCAGCAAGCTTGGAAGCAAAGTCCCATCTTCCCCAGGTCTATCAGGTACAAGGGATCCAGGATCCCGGGGCTAACCTCTCAGCTCTCTCTGAACTTCACCAGAACTTCCTACCCTTATTTTGCAGATTAGAGGTTCAGGGAGGTTGAGTAAGGTCGCCCAAAAGTACACTGCTGCTGGGAATCCACCCGTGGGCTGCTTCTCCTTAAATTTCCTCATTTAATTCTGCCAGCATCCCAGGAGGCGGACTGCATTATCTTTATTCTGCTGATGAGGAAACAAACCTTATTCTTGATAGCTACTGGGAGCATAAAGCTACTGGAGCATGCAGCTCACCTGGAGCACACAGCAGCTAAAGAGAACACTAGGCTATGGGAAGCACACAGCTCATCTGGGAGCACTCAGCTCCTGAGAGCATGCAGCTACAGAGACCATGCTCCTCACCTAAAAGCATGCAGCTATGGTGAGTCCACAGCAACGGGGAACATACAAGTTTTAGAAGCATGCAGCTACAAGGAGCACAGAGATTACCTAGGAGCACATGGATCTTGAGAGCATGCAGCTTTGAGGAGCACACAGCTATGGGGAGCACACAGCTCAGTTGGGAGCACTCAGCTCCTGAGAACATGCAGCCACAGGAAGCACACAGCTTACCTGGGAGCATGCAGCTAAGGAAAGCCCACAGCTCTGGAGAACAAACAGGTCCTGGAAGCACGCAGTTATGGGAAACACACAGCTCACCTGGAAGCACTCAGCTTCTGGAAGCATGCAGCTATAGAAAGCACACAGACTCACCCAAAGCGGGGCCAAAGTTCTTGCAGCCTGGGACCCAAATCCAAGCTTTGTTCCCAGCAGTCAGAACAGCCCGGGCTGCAGAGAGTCCACACTGATGACTGTGTTTCCACTCCTCTGTCTCTTACATAGCCCTGCTGCTGATCCTTCCATCTACACAGCGCCCTGAGCCTCATTCTGCATTCAGATCTCTTCCTACACTCAGAGCCTGCTCAGAGAACACTCAAGGCCCATTGTACCTGAAATGCCTAGATGTATGGGAACAGAGGATGAACACAGAGGGTTGGCCAAAATGAATGATGACACATAGAGTTCCTTCCTGCCTTTCTACTTTTCCTTATGTTTGAAGTCTTCCACAAGAAGTATTTTTAATGTCAGGCTTAATGGCACATCCCTGTAATCCCAACACAAGGGACACTCAGGAAGGAGGACTGCCACACTTCTAAGCTAGTCTGGACTGCATAGTGAATTCACAGCCAACCTGGGCTACAACGTGAATCCCTGTCTCCAAAAACACACTTAAGGGTCTAGAGAGATGGTTCTGTGGTTAAGAAAGCGTATGACTCTTGCAGAGGACTGGAATTTGACACAGGTCAAACAGCCAACGAGGGGCAAACTGCAACTCAGACTGGGGCAACCCTGGTGTTCTCATGATAACTCTCTAATACACTCTTGCTTTCAGCTTCCTATTTCAAAGATTTGCTTATTTTATGTATTATTTTATGTATTATTGCTCTCTTCAGACACACCAGAAGAGGGCATCAGATCCCATTGTAGATGGTCGTGAGCCACCATGTGATTGCTGGGAATTGAACTCAGGACCTCTGGAAGAGCAGTCAGTGCTCTTAACAACTGAGTCATATCTCCAGCCCCAGGTTCCTGTTTCAAAATGAACAGGAATTGCTGTGGGCTGGTGACTTGAGAACAAGACAATTCAGAAAGTTCCAAGGCAAAGCTTCCAAGGAAGGTCTCTAGTTCCTAGATCTTCAGGCTTCTCAGAGCAAGGATTTCTCTCCTCAGGTTCCCTGGTTATCCCCTGTATACAGTTCAGTGCCCACAGGTGGCATTCTGCTAGGACTGTCCTGTGTCTGTCCTGCCCTCCAGGCTATGAGCCATCAAAGTCATTTCTTCCCCATCAGCCATTCATATTCACAGAGCCTGAGCACTCTGGAGGCTGAACACACAAAGACTGGGCAGGAAACAAGGTTTTCTGGACTACTGGTGTAAGACTGAGCTCTAGAGGCTTTCCTTTGGTCCCACATCCAGACACTCGGGCTTGTTGGTAAGGAATGTAGAAGGTAAACTATTCCAGCTAGGTCCTTATAGAGCCTTCCTTCTGTGGGAGGGCAGCAGGTGCACTTTCCTTTCCCTGAACCCTGCCTCTAGCTTTTTCCCTTCCTCAACAAATCTATTCTGTTCTTGTATACCCACTAAAGCAGAATTTAGGGTGCCTCCTCTGGCCATTCTGTCTCGGTTTTGTTTTTAATCATTTTTGTTGCTGTTGTTACAATTACATCAATGTGTGTGTGTGTGTGTGTGTGTGTGTGTGTGTGTGTGTGTGTGTGCACATGTGCGCACATGTGTGCACATGTGCATAAGACTGCATGCTTGCTGCAGTACACATGTAACAATCAGAAGACAACTTACACAAGTCAGTTCTCATTACAGATGGTTGTGAGCCACCATGTGGTGGCTGGGAATTGAACTCAGGACCTCTGGAAGGGTAGTCAGTGCTCTTAACTGTTGAGCCCCTCCAAGTCAGTTCTCTACATCCATCATGTGGGTTCCCAGGATCACAGATCACAGGATTTTTCTGAATAATCCTGGCTGTCCTGGAACTCCCTTTGTAGACCAGGCTGGCTTTGAACTCAGAGATCCACCTGCCTCTGCCTCCACAGTGCAGTGATTAAAGGTGTACACCACCACTGCCTGGCTACTTTTTAATCTTTTAGATGTATTTATTTTATTTTATGTGTTTGAGTGTTTTGGCTGCATGTGTGTATATGCTGACAAAATCAAAAGGCATCTTGCTTTTGAAACTGGAATTATGGATGGTTGTGAGGCACCATGTGAGTGCTAGGAACCTAACCTTGGTCCTCTGGGGATCCAACCTGGGTCCTCTGCAAGAGAAACTAGTGTTCTTAACTTTCAAGCCATTCTTCAGTCTCTTGATTGGTTTTTGATTGTAGGTTGAAGAGCCAGGCATGACGAAATATATGCTGAGTGGATCCTTCAATTTTGTTGGTTGGGTCAGTCTGAAAGTGGAAGCATGCAGAAAAAAATAGAGATACACAGAAAAAAACAAAGACAGACTTATTGATAAAGAACTGCAGATCACATCAGGGCTGGGTCCATATTGGCTGTTGAAATGTAGTGTAGCTGAGTGGCATTCTGAGTGCTCACTACAGGTTTCCGAACATGTCTTTCATAGTGTTAGGACCCTCCCTAATGCCTCCAAAAGTCCAAAAGGGCTGTGGAGCATACCAGGGTCCATAGTAGAAGCAGCTGATACCAGATGTGCCCCCTTACAAGGTCACATTTATTCCTGCCTCACTGAAAGGCTAGCTGAGGCTCAGGAAGGTCACAGTACCCAAAAGTGGCAGTCCTGGGGACCAGGGCCAGGACAGTGTGACACCCAGGTCAAGGTTCTCACCCAGATAATCCATTCCCTAATATTAAGGTAGTCTACCTACTGAGCCCCTACTTCCTTCTCATGAGCAGAAGATGGTCACATGGGCAAAGAAGTCAGAGAGGAAGACTGTTCTCTGGATTGTCCCAGACATGCCCGAACTAAAAGGAAGCAGGAAAGGTCCCGATGGCCAATGACAGCTGTTTCTCCTTACACTTGGTATTGGTGATAGTTGCTGTTGCTTTGAAGGCCCATACCTGCCTGTCTCTAGCACACTGCCTGCCCCATGCTGGCCTGGCAACCCCCCATGCCTGCCCACCTACACGCACTCAGGCCCTCAGGAGGAACTTCCCAAGCCCACCTCGGGTTCAGGGCTTGGAGTTCTTCAGTGGGCTCTACCATGCCTAATCCTAAACATTTTCAAGCATGGTCAAATGCACCGGACACAGAATTATGTCACCCTAACAGCAGGCTCTGCATCACAGCAGATGCTTTGTCCTTTGGAGTTCCAGGCTTACATCTTCATCAGCTGAGTTCTGCTACATTAAACAAAACATGACTTCTGTCTCTAAGCCTTCCAGTCACATGCCTAGAAGCCTTGGGTCCCTGGCCTCACACCCCTTCTCTATCACCTTTCCATTTGCCAGCCTCCTCTCCTTTCTCTCCACCTCCTTTACTTTCCATCCCGTCTGACCCCTAGCTCTAACCAGTTCTACCTCACAGCACTAATGCCAGCACAAATGGGACAGTACCCCTACTGCTTGCCAGGCACATCTCTGTCTCCGTTTCACAGATGTGGCACTTGAGATACTAAGAGGCTTAGTAATTTGCCAAGATTGCTGCTTCTGTGATGTTAGAGTAGGGTTCAAGAACGTGGCCTGGCTCCCTCCTGCCACATGAACAGCCCCAACCCAGTGCCACAGACACTGTGGACAGCTAGCAAGGCAACTTGGTCTATTGTTGGGGGCTAGCCTTCCTCGTCTGAGACAGTTCTGGCTGCTCCTCTCACTGGCTCCAGCCTGCCTCGAGACCACAGAACTTCCACCTGCTTCCCTGTGGATATTTTAAAGTGGTGGCTTTGTCTTCTGAGCTATCCTACCTGCAAGCTGAGCAGTGTGACTCCTCTTCTCACCTCTTTGCAGGCACTGCCATCCTCTACACAAGCCCTCTCTCTCTTTGCTCTCCTGGCCAGGGCCCTTTGGACACAGGCTCCTGTGCCACTGCCTCTCTCTCCTGCTCAGTGCCAGGCTCTGGGGATAACTAGACAATGAAGGGATACCCACAAAAAAGACAGTATGGCTGTCTCCACTGAGGCATGGGCTTCTAGACTTGAAGTGTATTCTGTACTTGAAGTAGGCCACCCCATGACCCTGAGTGAACTGTAAAGTATCATACAGCATGCCTGGCCATGTCCAGTGCCACAGGAAAACAGTTCCATCTTCCCTGAGCCCCTGTGCCTACAGCATGTATGAAATACTTAGTCAGTCCCAGGCTATAGCCACTGAAGCTCATTGAGAATCAGGTAGAAGCTAGGATCTAGAAGAGCATCTGGCTGGCATACAGCCTCCTTCTGCATGCTTCCCCAAAAGGCCTTTGCCAACTACCCAGCCCTGAGGCCCCTGCACTGTCTCAGGCTTCTGTCTCCAAATTAAGGCCCTACTGCTCCTGAGAGTTTCTACAGGTACCATTACCACCAATTTAAGGGCTCTGACATGACATGAGTGAGGCTCAGGGACACACCAGGCCTCACTCCACACTGTATTATCAACATTTCAGAAATGCTATCTGTGGGGATTAAGACTGGGGAACAACTGGGAAAACCTGCCAGTGGCACCTAGCAACAGGCATTTCCAGGTGAGCCTCCTTTTCATGATGGTTAATATTGTCCACATGATAGGATCTAGCATAACTAAGATTCCAACTAAGAGACAAGCCTCTAGGTGTCTGTGAGGGAGTTTCTAGACTAGGATAGTTGAGGTGGAAATATGCACCCTAATGTAGGTTGTATCACTGCATTGACCAGAGTCCAGAGTTTAAGAAAATGGAGAAAGACCTTGTACAGGAAACAACTTCCTGAACAGAACACCAATGGCTCAGGCTCTTCAAGCAACAATTGACAAATGTGACCTCATAAAACTGAAAAGCTTCTATACGGCAAAGGACACTGTCAACAGAACAAAATGGCAGCCTATAGATTGGAAAAGGATCTTCACCAACCCTACATCTGACAGCGGGTTAATATCCAAAATATATAAAGAATTCACGAATTTAGATACCAACAAACCAAATAACTGAAGTTAAAAAATGGGGTACAGAGCTAAACAGAGAATTCTCAAAGAGGACTCTTGAATGTCCGAGAAGCATGTAAAGAAATGTTCAATGTCCTTAGTCATCAGGGAAATACAAATGGCAATGACCTGAGATTTCACCTCACACCAATTAGAATGACTAAGATCAAAAAACTCAAGTGACAGCACATGCTGGCAAAGATGTGGACCAAGAGGAACACTCCTCCATTGCTGGTGGGAGTGCAAACTTCTACAACCATTTTGGAAATCAATTTGGCAGTTTCTTAGAAAACTGGGGATGAGGGAGAGGCTGGAGAGATGGATCAGCAGTTAAGAGCACTGACTGTTCCTTCAGAGGTAATGAATTCAATTCCCAGCAACCACATGGTAACTCACAATCATCTGTAATGGGATCCAATGCCCTCTTTTGGTGTGTCTGAGGACAGCACCAGTGTACTCACATATATAAATGTTAAAAAAAAAAAAAAAAAAAGAAAAGAAGGAAGGAAGGAAGGAAGGAAGGAAGGAAGGAAGGAAGAAAGGAAAGAAGGAAAGAAGGAAAGAAGGAAAGAAGGAAAGAAGGAAAGAAGGAAAGGAAAGAAAACTGGGAATGGTTGTAACTCAAGACCCACTCCTGGGCACATACCCAAACGATGCTCCACCATACCATAGGGACACTTGTTTAACTATGTTTATTGCAGCTTTATTAGTAATAACCAGAAACTGGAAACAACCTAGATGTCTCTCAACTGAAAAATGGATAAAGAAAATATTGTACATCTACAAAAGGAATACTATTCAGCTATTAAAAACAAAGACACCATGAATTTTGCAGGCAAATGGATGGGACTTGAGAACATCATCCTGAGTGAGATAACCCAGAGCCAGAAATACATATAGGGTATGTGCTCACTTATCAGTGGATATTAGCCATAAAGTGCAAGGATAACCATGCTACAATCCACAGACCCAAAGAAACTGGGTAATAAAGAGTTCCCAAGGGAGGAATCTCTAATCTGATTCTAAAGGGAAACTAAATAGTCGTCAGAGGTGGATAAAGAGAGGGAACTAGATGGGAAAGGGGGTGAGGAGGGAATAGCAACGAGAATGAGGTGTGGGAGAGGGGAGGCGGGAAAGGGCTAGTGTAAGAAATCAGTGGAGGTGTCTCTGGGACTAGGTGGAGGCCTGGGATGGGGGAGAATATGGGGAGTCTATTGGAGTGACCCTAGCTGAGATTCTTACCAGAGGGGGCTATAGAGACCGAAGTGGCCACCTCTGTAGCCAGGCAAGAATTCCAGATGAGGAGGTATATCAATCCAACCCTCAACCCAAAATTTGTCCTGCCTACAAGATGTGCAGGGATAAAGATGGAGCAGAGACTGAGGAAATGGCCAATCAATGACTGGCCCAACCTGAGACCCATCCTATGTGAAAGCATCAACCCTTGATACTATTAATGATATTCTGCTATGCTTGTAGACAGGAGCCTCGAATAACTGTCTCCTGGAGGCTTCACCAAGCAGCAGATGGAAACAGATACAGAGACCCACAACCAAACATCAGGTGGAGCCCGGGGAGTCTGAAGAAGAGTAGGGGATAAAAGTGAGCAAGTCAGAGGGGTCAAGGACACCACAAGAAGACCCACAGAGTCAAGTTACCTGGGACCATGAGGCTTCACAGAGCCTGGGCCACCAACCAGAGAGCATGCAGGAGCTGGACATTTGCAACAAATCTGCAGCTTAGTCTACATGTGTGTCCCCTAATAAATGGGGGCTATCTCGGTCTCTGTTGCCTGCTGTTGAGACCCCCACTTCCTGGACTGCCTGGTTGGGCCTCAGTGGGAGAGAATGTGCCTAGTAATGCTGGAACTAGATGTCCCAGGTTAGGGTTTATACCCAAGGGAGGCTCCCTCTTCTCTGAGGAGATGGAGAAGGGGCAATGTGGGGAGAGATTTGTAAGGGTGGGACTGGGAAGAGAGGTGGGAGGGGGCTGTAATTGAGATGCAAAGTGAATTTAAAAAATTTATTGGAGAAAAAATAAAAATGTCTATTTAAAAAGAAAGAAATGAAGAAAGGAAGGAAAGAAGAAAGAGAGAGAGAAGGGAGTGGGGGAGGCTGAGCAAGCCATGGGGAGCAAGGCAGTAAGCAGCACCCCTCCATGGGCTCTGCAGGAGCCCCAGCCTCCAGAATCTTACCATTTGAGTTCTTTCTCTGGCTTCCTTCAATTATGGACAACATTGTGAAAGTGTAAGTCAAATAAACCCTTTCCCCTCCACCCCCACAAAAATGGAGATCCTGTACCATGGTCAACTCTCTCTACTTCCTGACTACAGGTATAGAATGAGCAGCTGCCTCAAGTTTCTGCTGTCATGGCTGCCCCAGCATGAGAAATGGTGCCATGGAACAGTGAGTCAGAACAAAGCCTTCCTTCATTAAGTGGCTTTGTGCCAGGTATTTTGTCACAGCACTGGACGGTAACAAGACACTTTTCTCCCTTTGTCTTAGTCAGGGTTACTATTGCCATGATGAAACATTGTAACAAAAGCAACCTGGGAAGGAAAGGGTTTATCTCTATCACAATTCCATATAAACACTTCAACGAAAGCAGTCAGAGCAGGAACCTGGAGGCAGGAGCTGATGCAGAGGCCATGGAGGGGTGCTACCTCCAGGCTTGCTCATCCTGACTGCTCAGCCTGCTTTCTCATAGGCATGGCACCCTGACAATGAGCTAGGCCCTCCCCCATCAATCACTAATTAAGAAAATGTTCTACAGCCAGATGTTATAAACTTATTTTCTCAATTGAGGCTCCCTCTGCACCTTATAACTCTAGCTTGTATCAAAATGGCATAAAACTGGCCAGCCCATTCCTCCCTTTCATCTGATTCACACACTGCTTTCTGATGGACAGACACATAGAGAGCAGGGGGCAGCCCAACCCTTTGCCTACTCTCAAGAAGAAAAGCTAAAAAGGTGGCCCAGCATGCCTGATGGGGGTGGGAAAAGACTGCAGGCTTCACATCACACCCGCCCAGGAGAGGGGCCAAGTTTGGGAGGACAGTAGGAGGAGTCAAGAGGCCTGCTGTCAGCCAGGGCTACATCTGGCCCATACTGCTGTGCCTGGCCATCAGGGGACAGGCTCACAGGATAAAAGCTACAGCAGGGGTGCCAGAGACAAGGCCAGGGACAAAGCCATGGCTGTGTAGACTAAGTTCCAAAATAAGCCCTACTCACAGTGTTTGGTCACCATGGCAACAGTAAAGTTCTGCATAATCTGAAAGACTCACCATCGCAGCCTTCTTCCCTTCTCTAGGAATCAACCTTCTGTCTCCAGGAGCCTGCCCAGGTCAGGCACAAGCATAAGAACTTCACATCCACTGTACTGAAGACCACTGGGGTCTTCTGAGATCACCCTCATCATCCGCAGCCTGCAGGTCTAAACACTGAGGTTCTGAGACAGAAGCCCTGGCTGGGTCACACAGCCCCGTGCTGCTGGAATTCAGGTCCCAACAATCGTTTGGAGGCCTAGACCAAGCTCCTGTCTTTCTCCATCTATCTCAAGTTCCTCATTCCTTCTAAGCCTGTTTCCTTTCTCCACCCAAAACATGGTTGAGGTGGAGATAAGCAGCTCTTCATCCTGCCTGTGTGCAGTCTTGGCGATTAGGAATGCTAGCAAGTAGGCAGGGACACCAGCTCCTGTCCTCAGGTTCAGTTACAGCAATGAAGTCCGTAATGTCTATTAGTCATTCCTGTGGGATGATGATGTCAGAGACTGTCAGTTAATGCCTTACATGTGCCCCAGAATTTCTCATTACACTTCTTGGAACAAGCCCTGCCCTGTATGGACACAATAATTTTAAGTGATATAGGCTTAACCAGTCCATTGTTGTGGTATCTCTAGACGCTGTCTCTCTAGAAGCTGTCCAAGAAAAATGAATGACCCGATCAGAGTCAGATATTAACAGATGATACTGAATAAAGCACCTCTTTTTCTCCGCTGGGGTTCATGCACTTGAGATTTCCAGTCATTCTGTTCTCTACTTTATGGAGAGGGCACTTCAGTCAGCATTCATGAATCAACTAAATCCATGCTGGCTAGCTGAGCAAGATGCTAAGTGCCTATGCTTTTGGTATCAATGGCCCCTAGACCACAACAGACCTGGACTGCCAAAGTTGACTGGCTCCAACTGCCACAGCAAAATTGTAGCACTGGGAAGTTACTTCCAGGATCATTCCTGGCCTCCACCACTGACCACACAATGCTCTGTTCCCTGAATTTCTCTCCCTGCTAATCTCAGCAGATTTAGAGTTTAGCCTGTGTGTGAGCATCGGATTGCATGACTTAGATGCTATCCAGGATGCTAACTGCACAGGAATCTCTGAAAAGTAGTAAAGTTTTCCAGGCAGACACCTCAAGTAAGGGGTGTGGCTATGTTGCCTACACGCAGAGGCTGACCTAACTTGTCTTCACTGTGATCACAATCTCTCGTGCTGGTCTGCAGCTATCACAGGGACCCCACCACAGGTTCCTTGTCACATCATTTCTCATCTTGGGGCCTCAGACTGTTCATCTGCAATTTGTCCTGTTCCTCTCAGAGTGCTCAGGAAGATCAAGGCAGACAACAGAAAGGAAAGGCTTTGCACACTCTAAGGAGCTGGGCATCAGAGAGAGCATTGCTTTTCAGTAGACTGTTGTTAAAAGTGAATCCAGAGATGGCAAAATGGCACTCAATGTCAGCTCCTCAGCCAATAAGCAGCCTAGAACTCGAGTTTGTGAGTCCTGCTAAGGCCTCAGAGCAGTGGGAGGCAGAAACGGAAGGAGAGGACAGCTGGCTCTTTAAGAAACAGTGGTGAGTGAATGAGATCTCTGTGGCTGCATAGCAAATGTCTCAGTAGCTTGAAACTGGCAAATACTCACTGTCCTTGGTTCCTGGGGTTAGCTCAGCCTAGCTGGAATCTCTTTATTAAGCTGCAGTCTCCTAGGAAAGCTGGATTGAATGAGGACTATTTCTCATCTCCCTCACACAGCTGCTGAGCCTCGGATCTCACTGCTATGCAGAAGAGGCACACCCCAGCAAGTTTGAGATGCAATGAGGTAGCAGGGCCTTGGTGCCAGCTCTCAAGATGTCTTATCTCTTTCCCATCCCTCTGGACCCTCCACTACCAGATTCTAGTCACTAAACAGTGGCTTACTTACAACAAAGTATAGTGACTGGGAAGAAGGACTTTTATGGCCAGTTTAACAACTATCTAGACCAGAGCCAAGAAAAGGCATTGCAGGCTATCATTGTAGGCCAAGTGCTTCATAGAAAAGGGTAGACAAAAGAGATGGAGTGGGCCAAAGAAACAATACCCTCAGCTCCTTTGCACCAAATGTGCCCCGGCCTGGCAGTGCTGGTGGGAAAGCTCACAGGAAGCTTCATTTGGCCACTATTCCATTCCCTGCAGGTTCACCCCATGGAAAGGTAGGACAGAGGCAGAGTAAATGATGCAGTGGTCTCATCCTAAAATGAGGATCACAAAAGGCAATGTGGTATCACTCAAAAAAAGCCTAAAGGCTTTCATTCATTTTCTGGTCCTGGGGATTACATGTCTGATTAAATGGCATGCCCTCTCTAGGCAGCCACGTGAGGGAAATGGGAAATAGTCCTCATTCAATCCCGCTTTCCTAGAGACTGCAGCCTGATAACAGCAGAGATAAAAGTCCCAGCTAGGCTGTGCTGAGCCATCTCTCAGGAACCAAGAGCAATGAGTATCTGCTGTTTCAAGCTACTAATCTATTTGCAACCCAGGACGACAATCTGATACAGGGCCAAGTCTGCTCTGCTACAGGACCAAGGTTATCTTTACAAAGCCAAGAGCATGTCCCCAGTATCCATAGAATGGCACCCTCAGAGGGCCCTTTCCCATAAACAACAAGAGTGTTGACCATCACCAGAGGCACAACCCCCAGCAGTCTTTCCTTCTCCTCCACTCCCTCCTATGTTTGACTTCCTATGCCTAACCCCGGACCTTACTATCTTCTCTTCAGGAAGCCCTGCCAGCCCTTCGTCTACTCTCTAGACCCTCCCTGAGTCAGATAAAAGAGGCCAGACAGGCTGGACTTGAGCAAGGGACTGAGCAGTTCCAGGTTAGAGAACTGCCAGGTTTAGTACTGGAGCCTGGGATAAGATGATTCCAGACTCCCATGATGCTCCCTTCCCCGCCTAGCTCTGCAGCTAAGGAGCATGTCCATGTGGGGGCTGTGAACAGAACTGTCAAAACAGTACCCTGGCTCCCAGGCTGCAGGCTTATATAATGCAGCCTGCCTCCCCCACTCCCTGCCAGCCCCTTGGCGGCATCTCAAAGTACAGGGCCACCAGGAACCCACACCCAGAGCATTCATGGAGTTTCATTGCCTTGGACTCACAAGGCTCTTGGTGGAAATGCTGACATTCTCTCTGGATCTTTTTCTCCCGCTTTGTTCTCTATCTTCAGTATCCAGGACACACATGGCAGTCAGGCAAAAACAGATGAATGAACTAAAAGCATCAGTAATGCTGAGACCTCAGAGAAAATGCCCTGGGTCCAGCATTGACACATTTAATCCTAAACTCTCACAGTGTCGGTAGTATTAGCCCCATGATGTAGACTGATGAGTAGTTGGGTGCAGGCAAGCATGAATGGACAATCAGGTGGACAGATACCATATTCTCTCCCTGGAAAGGGAGAGATAAAACCCACCCTTGGGTAGGTTTCACCAGGATGTTTAAGAGCAGGCAACAAGGAATAAACTGTTGCATTAAAAACATGCCTTTTATGATGTGATTTAAATAACTAAATAAAAAAAAACAAAAAACTATAAAAAAAAAATGCCTTTTAACTATTCTAACAGACTAGGGAGGAAGTCCAAAAATATTGTCAAAATCCCCATTTCTGATCAGTATCAGTCAGGATAAATGAGATTAAATAAGTAACAAAGAACACATTATCTCAGTGACATAAAACTAAGGCTTATTTGTAGGGGGTGAAGACAGATTTCCATTCATGTCGTCCTTCCTAGGAACTTACCTGGAATGACTCTGCTTGCTGAGGAAAAGCTAGAGAAATGGCTGTGAACTAGCTATTGGCCAGAGCTAGTCACTGGATCACTAAACATGTAATCTTCAGTAGGTCCAGATGAAGGGACTGTGAATTTGGGGGAAAGGTGAGATTCAAGGCTTGTCCTGTGCTGAGCTCAGAGACACAGGATACTTAGCAAAGCCTTCCTGATAGCCAATGCTCCATTCAGATGGAGAAAGAACAGGAGCAAACTACAGCTGGGTCCTGACAGAGGGCAATCTGCTTACGTTATGATGGCTTCAGAGAGGAACTGCCCAGACAGAAACCACACCCAGACCGTACAACTTTCTTATCAATTAAAAACCCTCCCTCCCAGGGCAACCTCACGGAGAAGAAAGTCTGCCTACAGTAACCCATAGCTCTTTGAACACTTAATTCTCCTCTCCTAAGGCAAAAAAGTGGATCTTCCGGGATCAGCTGTGCTTAAGATGAGGGCTCCCCAGAGGAAGGAGGAATATAAGGGAACCAGACATAGCTCAATCTCCAGCTGCTAGAGAGAATGTCACCCTACCATGCCCTGAGTAAATAAAGGGCCAAGAGAGACAATGATCATGCCCGTCTTGTCCATGGTGCCTGCTGGAACCCAAGGGCTGGGCTCTATATCCATTTGGAGCCAGGTACCCAGGCTTTAGAAACTGTGCCCAGTTCTAAGATTCCACAAGTCCATGTCAAGAGATCCAAGAAACTGAGTCACCTCAAGAGGGAAACTAGGGATCCGAGTATGCCTGGAAAGAAGTGAGGCATGCCTTTCCCCCCCGCCCCCCCCGATTCACATGAGTATTTGTACATGTATATAAATCAAGTGTCCTGTTCATCTATGTTGTTGGATTTTAATAAAAATTTCTAAATGTCTCTAGGTAGTCAGCAGACTTGGAGATCAGGTGCCCTTTGAATGCCAGCTTCACTCAGTGCTATAAACTTTAACCTCACTGTGCCTCAGTTTCCTGTTCTATGATGGAGATACTTAGGTCCACAGTGGAAAAAAATAGCAATATGTCGGGTAAACCCCAGTGTGTGGCAAAGCCTGGGCCCACTGGGTTGCTGAGGTCCCCTGGGGAGGCTTACACAAGAGCCTTGGAACAGGACAAAATGAGCTGTACCTGGTGCTCTTTCGCCCCCTGGTGGACACCATCCTCCTAACACCCCTGACAGTCAAAGTGAACCCACTTTCAGCAAAATGTCTTGTTTGAAAAGGGAATAGGTAGGGTACATGCTAGTAATCCCAGCACTCAGAAAGTAAGAGACAGATAGGTCTCTAGGTCTCTAGATTTAGGTCTACCAAGAGTGCCAGGACAGCCAGGTCTAGGTTAGAAGCTGCTGAAAAAAAATTAAAAAAGAAAACTAAAGTGGGGGGTGGGAGGTGCAAGGCTAGATGTTAGGGACAGGTAAGCTACTTTGGAGCTTCTAACCCAGGATATTGGAAATCTCTGGATGCCTCTCTAGGAACGGAGGCTCAGGGAAATCGAGTCTCCCGTCCATTCTCTCAACAGGACCTGCCTGCCTGTTCCCAACCGTTACTGCCCCCAGGTCTGTGTCACACACTCCCTCCTTTCAGTGACAAAGTCTCACACAGGTTCTGTCACTTCCAGGGAAACAGAGGTGAAGCTTCCAGTAAGCTGCTGCTCTTCCCAGGCCTAGAGGCCTCCACCCATCCATGTTCCCAGGACATGGCTGAGTGCCAAGGCATGGACCTCTGCACAAGCTTCAGAAGTCTGAGATTTAGCCTTCACAGAGGCCAAAGTTTTGCTATCAACTCACTGCCCTGATATACACAGGGTGAGAGCCACCTGCTACTCAGGAATTGTGGGGTAGGAGCCACTGAAAATATGTGGATGTCTAGTGTAGTGCTTGGTGCACAGTGAGTGCAGAACTCACCGCTCACTCATAAGCAGTGTTGAGAAAGCCCACCACCCGTGCATGGATTCCAAAACATCTTGGCAGAGGAAGGCTCCAAAAAGCCCTGGATCTTCCATGAAATGCTTTCCCAGAATCCTTCTCCAAATTCTGTCAACACCACAAGAGTATAAACTTGGTTCAGTGTGGCTGGAGGTTCTCGACTCCTGAGCCACTTTGCTCTCCATATGCCTTTTTTTCTCTTTACGGTGTCTGACAATTTCCCCTCTGTTGGCAAAAGAGGTTTGCACCCCAGCCCCATCCCACTCCTCCTGTCCTAGCAAGCCCTGGTCCCCCCAACACACACAGCAAATCATGTCAAGAAAGCCCCAAACACCAGCACCTCAGGCCTGAGTACAAAGCTGTAAGATAGTTACGGAACAGGTATGGTAGCACTTTATTCTTTAATTCCATTAGAGGTAGAGCCCTGTGGGTTTGTTAAAGTGGGCCCTAATCTAGCCTGATTGGTATCCTTCCATTATTATAACCTGCACGAGCACGCGTGCGCGCGCGCACACACACACACAACCAGGAACTGAGGATATTAAGACATACTGCAGGCCAGATTTCAGATTCCAACCCTGCCAACCATACCTTGGACTTACAGCTACTTTGAGTGCACATTTGACCTAGCAAACCATGGATGCAACTGTCCAGCTTAATCTATTCCACCCTTTGCTGGACAGTGGGGAAGGTGCTATTCCACCCTTTGCTGGATAGTACCAACTCATCCTCATGGCTGTTCTCTTAACCTCAGCCTGAACTCTGGGGAGAATGGGGAAACCATCGAAAGGATCCTAAACTGCCTGTCTATTGCCTGGTACTTAGTTTTCTTTCTTTCTTTTTTCTTAAGATTTATTTATTGTATGTATGTGAGTACATTGTAGTTCTCTTCAGACACACCAGAAGAGGGTACCAGATCTCATTACAGATGGTTGTGAGCCACCATGTGGTTGCTGGGAATTGAACTCAGGACCTCTGGAAGAACAGTCAAGTGCTCTTAGCTACTGAGCCATTTCTCCAGCCCCCAGAACTTAGTTTCTTGATAACTCCAAAATTTGCTGCTGTCAGGGCAGCTCAGTCCCCAGCAGACCCTTAAAAGGATGTTCACCTCTTTTTTTTTCCTTTCCTTTTCTTTTCATTCAAGACAAGGTTTCTGTAAGCCCTTGTCCTGGAACTTGCTCTATAGCCTCAAACTCAAGAGATCCACCTGCCTACCTCCCTAGTGCTGGTGTTCAAGGTGTGCACCAACACACCCAACTCCTGTTTCTTGAATTCTTTTTTTTTTTTTTTTTTTTTTTGGTTTTTCGAGACAGGGTTTCTCTGTGTAGCCCTGGCTGTCTGTCCTGGAACTCACTCTGTAGACCAGGCTGGCCTCGAACTCAGAAATCAGCCTGCCTCTGCCTCCCAAGTGTTGGGACTAAAGGCGTACACCACCACTGCCTGGCTTGAACCATGTTTTTGTGGTGCTAGAAGGATTGAAAGAAAACCTGGCCTCAAACATGCCAGGCAAGCTGTCAACCACTGAACTGCAATCCTTGGATCATAAATACCAACCTACCACCATTCATATTTAAGCACAAGGCTCTGTGTGGCTCAGCAGGTAAAGGTGCTTGTCACACACATCTGATGACCCAAGTTTTCCCAAGAGCCCATGTAAACATGCAAGGAGAGAACAGGCTCCATGCAACTGCCCCGAGCTCCACCCATGTGGCATGCTATTCAGGACCAACACATACACATACATGTACACACACAATATAAATGAAAGATTTACATCTAAAACCATAACATACTTAATATAAATGAAAGATCTAAAACCACAAAATTACCCTGTGAAGTGTCCATCTTCTGCCACTACCACCTGAACAGTCTGAGGCTGAGAAAACTAATCTTTTGCATTTCTGAAATTCCTTGTTTTTGTTGTTTCTTTTGGTGTCAGGGTGGAGATGGCTTAGCATTGAAAAGCACTGGCTTCTCTTCCTGAGGACCCAGGTTCAATTCTCAGCACCTACACAGCAGTTCACAACTATCTGCAAATCGAAAATCTAACACCTTCATACAGACATACATGCAAAACACCAATGCACATAAGATAAAAATAATAGAATTGGTCTTATTCTGATACTTGTAAGTGTCCCTCTAAAATAGTATTTTCACTAACATTCTTATGTAGATTGTTTTTGAAACAGGACTAACCTCCTGTATCCCAATTTGTAGCCTTGCGTACTTTGAAACTGAGGACAATCTTGAACTCCTGATCCTCCTGCTTCCACTTCCTAAATACGGGAATTACAAGGATGCTAACTTCCATATCTGGCCTGTAATCATCACTGTATGTACGACTTCTATGGTGGCTACAGTGACCAGTCTGTGATTCCCAACAGCTTGTCTGGGTAAGACAGTACATGACAGTAGATGCAGCAGAGCTCAGGAGCTGTTAACAGGCCATCGCAGCCCATTTGTACCCATATCAATCTTGTCACTGCATGACACGAGTATATGACTAAGGACAAATATTTAAGCTGAAAGACAGACCATGGGATATGAAATGTCTATACCTTGGGCAAGGGACCAGGAATCACCAGGAGGCCCAAGCATGCCAAGGCAAAAACAATGAAAATCAAGCTGCTGTCAGGCAGGGGAGGCAATGAAAGCCAGCTCCTTTTAGCACAGCAAGACACAGGACTGATGTTCTCCTTGGCTGAGTCCTCAGAGCACTGCTTCAAATCCTATTTGTCTCAGACACTCATGAACATGAGAAAGGGAAGGAAGAGGAAGGGAAGTGTGTGTGCCAAGCCTATCGTGGCCATACTTGCAGGGCTACAGTAACATAGCCACAGCAGCTGAGGCCAGTGTCTTGTAGAATTAGAGGTTAGGATCCAGTTCAGATTCAGAAACCAACCAATTCTCAATTTATAGATTATTTTCCTGGGCACTTTTCCTCATGCTGCTACACATCAAGCACTGCCCACTTCCTGCAAGCCAAGCTTGTCATCTCCCTCAGCACTGTGCTTGCCAGCCATGGTGTACCAAGAAACAGGTATCATACTGATACCTTCCACTCAACCAACCACTCCTGCAGGCTGGCATGTCCACGCACCCTCCTCGAGGCCTCAAGTAGGATGAAATGTTCTTAGCAAGCCTGCCTTCCAGACAAGCACACTCCGTTCCAAGTTTGCAGACCAATCATAAAGAAATGGTCATTCATCAAAAGCAAGTACATTTCCAGGAGGGAGTGAAAAGCAAACACCTCAAGCAACAGTAATTTCAGCACAGGAAGTCAACTATGAGAAAGAAGGCCTCTATATGTATTTCCTGTTCTCTGAAGCCTTCCTCTTACAGTTGCTTTACTGTCAGTGACTGAAGTTGTTTTCATCAATAGTATGCTCAGTTATTTCAATGCTTCCCATTTATAAATGTACTTTAAATAACAAACTTTATTTCACTGATTTTCCTTAATTTTGTAAATTCTAGATTTCTAAAAGCACAGTTTTTGGCATTTTGGTAATACAAAGTGTTGGGGTGTCTTCCTTTAACAATGTCACAAGTATCATCTACCATGCTGAAGGTGGGCCAGGTCCTCACAGCTCCTTCACTGATAAACCCTGAAGTCTGGTTCCTCCCCCAGTGATACACACACACCACTGAGGCCCACTTGCTGTAAATAAAGTCCTAGAGACTTTCTACATTGCAGCCTGTTTGGGATTTCACTGACAGCCATTCACTCACTGAGCTCAGCTTCATCAAATTTGTTTACAGATTAGGAAACTGAGGCACAGACAGCTCACTGAATAATCCAGTTCTCACATCAGGTGCTGCTGAAGAGATCTCAAAGAGTCAGCCTTGTTGTACCCCACCCAGTACTGTCACACTGTCCTTAGGGGCTCCACTGTCCTTAGCAGCCAGGGACTCACTCACTTTTATTTCCTCTGTACACACGAAGAAGCTTGGCAGTCAGTGGCCCGGGAGCCACAGATCCGTCTACAACCAGGGCCTGTTCCTGCTTCAGACTCATCTTGTTGAGGAGGCATGACAGGGCCTAGGCACCCAGAGCAGAGCGAGCCCTCAGACACCCAAACACAGTATATGAGGCCAACAGAACAAAGCACATTTCCAGGAGCTGCAGATGTGCTGCAGACAGCAGTCTGAGGCGAAGAGGCAGGGAAAAAGGAGGTTTGGAGCAGTTCGAGAGCACTGACTGGGAAGTGGGGTGGTTTGCGCATTGCAGGCTTGAAGGTTGATGGGCAGTGGGCTCATTTGAGGCGATAGAGCACCTTGCGCTGCATTCGGTGTTGGATCTCACCCCTGCGTAGCATGAGCTGCAGCACCTTTCGGATGGCGTGCTCTGGATATTTCTGTAGAAAGAAGCACAAGACAGATGCACAGGTATATCATTATGACCCAAGGAAGCTGATGCACGGCCCCCCCATCACAGACAATTTTAAACAGACAAAAAATATCCACCTCCATTCTCCCTTGACTTCAGAAAGTCTCATACATGATGCCTCCTGTGTACTAGGCAAGTAGAGTCCTATATCGATGTTATGGACTTAGTATTAGAAATAATCTCATTTTACAGAGGAAGAAACAGGCACAGACTGCCACTTGTTTGGGTCATATAGCAATTAAGTAAGATAGTACTTAAGTTGCTATAACCCTAGAAATCAAGCTTTTTCCAGCCCCAGCCTCAGTCAACACTAGTCTCTTCACTTATAGAGGGCCAGTACTCAATACTATATAATTTACTTCCAGGAGCAAACTAAGAGGATACACAGGAAAGGGAAAGAAAAACAGAAACCAGGGACATCCTCATGATTTTAAAGGGCACAGGCTCCTCCTGGCACCCTAAAACAGTATGTCCTGTGCTAGAATCAGTAGCCCTCGCCTCAATGAGCTGCAAGGTTCACTCATCTGGTTCAAGTCTTCCCTACCCTGAAAGGATCCAAACAAGGGAAAATCTAAGAGATAAGGAAATTAGGTGTTGGTTTCTCCAGACCTGGCATCCTCCTTTCCTATAAATAACCAACCCCAACTGTAGACTGTAGCAGTTGTCTCAAATACCCCCATCCCAGCACCCCTTTGCTGAACAAAGAAGACCCTATGTGATGGCTGAGTGGGAACCAGACTAAGAGAACCAGCAGGATACCGGCTGGTAACCTGGGCCTGGCTTGCAGACTGAGGGTTAGGAAGGCTCACCTGTTTGGTGAAGTCCTGGACAATGCTGTGTTCAGACACCTGGGAGCCTATGGCAAAACGGCGCTTGAGTTGCTTCTCAATGCGGCTCAGCATCTCCTGGTCCTCCTGGGTAGTGAAGCCCTCCACTCCTGTGAGAGTGCAATAGGGATACTGGGTGCTAGAAACCCCAGCTCATTCATACTGGGAGGGTCAGAGATGACAGCCTCTAACTAGAGTGGCCTAAACCCAGCCCCAGAGAAAATTTAAGACAACACCAGTGACAGTGGAGGCCTCACCAGGGAAGTAAGAATCAAGTAATATGGGGAAGAGTGCTGTAGGCAGAGGGAAAGGCCATGCAACAGGCACAGAGCTAGGCAGAGAGACACCACAGTAACTGAGAGTCAGGTGCCATGAGACCCTGGGGGCTACACATACCAAGACAACAGGAACAGCCGCAGAAAAGACTCTGAAGGAGAAGCAGTTTTTATTTGGTTGGGTTTATTACTTCATTACTTTTGAGGAACGGTGTCATTGTATAGCCCTGGCTGGCTTCAAACCTCAAACCCAAGAGACTCTCCTGCTTCTGCACCATCATGCCCAGTGGAAGTATAGGTTTTGAGTTTAAGAAAGCAAGAAGGGAGGGAAGGCAGAGCCCTCTAGAGTACAAATCTTTGAGAAGTACCATCCATGAGAAGCCCTGGGTAAGCAGGAGGTGTACAATCTTACCAGATAAGAAAGAGAACCACTCCTCCTCCAACATACCCAGCCCAGCTGTCACCGCCCCTCTTAATTCCTTTCACTCACTACCTCTAACAACCTCCTCAACTATCCCACCAAGAAAGGGAGAAAGCCTGTGGAATGGGTAGGACAGGAACCTTGGGAACTACTTGCTTATAGCTGTCATCTAGACAGTGACCGGCAAATGCTAAGTCATTTACTGCCAGATTAGGGTGGATATAGCTCTAAAGAGGCTGGCACATCACTAATTTCAGAAGGCTGGCTGAAAGCAGGCAGCAAACATTAAGGCTCAGGGGCCAACAGGCCTGTATGCCACCAAGACTGGTGACCATGACACCACAGAAGCTGTCAGTCTCATCTCCATGACAGGAAGATATGCCTGCTATGCCAGACATGGCTGTCAAAAAAAACGAGGCCACAAATTAGGAAACTCTAGCTCTGAGCTTAACAGGAGGGAGGGCTGACAGCCGCTCTTTACCAGTGATAGGCCTACAATTACTTTAATGAACTGACTCAAGAGGTCTATGGAGAAGGAAGCTCTTTCCTCCTACAATAGTTAAAACATCCAGGAGAGAAGCAGGGGAAAGGCTATTATCAAAAACACATCCAGCCGGGCGGTGGTGGCGCACGCCTTTAATCCCAGCACTTGGGAGGCAGAGGCAGGCTGATTTCTGAGTTCGAGGCCAGCCTGGTCTACAGAGTGAGTTACAGGATAGCCCCGGCTACACAGAGAAACCCTGTCTCGAAAAACCAAAAAAAAAAAAAAAAAAAAAACACTCCAGGTAGCACCCTACGGGCCAACAGCTAACTAAATCTCTATCCTAGAGTCCAAGACCACAGTTCAGCACTTACTCACCCGACAGGTTGCCAGACAAAGCAGCATCCAGTGTGGACACCTGGAACAGTCTCAACGCCTCCTCTACATCGGCCTCAGTGGCAAAGGGCTGCAGTTTCATCTTACTGAGGGCCTCAGCAATGCGCACAATAGCTTCTAGCTGCCTGTTGGAACAACAAAGTACCCAAAGGGCTCAGCCCACATTCCTTCCTCTGATCCTCCAGCAAGGACCATGGCCAAGGTAGTTAGGACTACAGGGGAGTTTGCTGGCTATCTATTTATTCTTTACTTTATTCTTACTACTAGAACCCAATCTTTTTAAAAGATTTATTTATTTCATGTATGTAGGTGCACTGTTGCTGTCTTCAGACACACCAGAAGAGGACAACGGATTCCCATCACAAACAGTTTTGAGCCACCCTGGGTTGCTGGGAATTGAACTCAGGACCTCTGGAAGAGCAGTCAGTGCTCTTAACTGCTGAGCCATCTCTCCCACCCTAGAACCCAATTTTTATTCCAGCACATGCTGCCTGCTAAAGGATATTTCCTGCCTTTTTGGTTCAGGTGTGGCCCATAAGTTCTAAATCTATGCATCACATGAAAATGTCAGAAGTGTCCATAAAAAAAACATGTTGTCTTCCTCCCACTGTCTCTCTTGGTGCTCAAAATGTGGAAATGATGGTTTAACTTCTAAAACCATACGGGGCTGAAAGGTTGGCAAAGGTGAATGTAATGGAGCCCAGGCTGACAGCTCCAAAAAAACACCATAAACTACCACCTACTTCCCAAAGTTTAATAATGAAAATAAACTTCCACTTAAGCTACTTTCTTTGGGTTTCTTTATACACAATCAGATCTACTTGTAACCAATATTGATTAATACTGAATAATATGGCAAGTGCTTCTCTGCTACTAGAGGTATAATTCAGCTGTTATTAACTATATTGTCTATAAATGACAACCCTAGTGGTAGACGTATAAAGAAGAATTGAGACCCAGTGAAGATCTGTAAAATTTCCCTGTAGTTACATAGCTGGTCAGAGGCTAGGACAAAGTCCTCCCCTCTCCTCAGGCTGCCTCTCAAAGAGGGAAGCCAGGCAAAATACAGAAGTGAGAACTACCCCGGCATCCCCAGCCTCAAACACACACAACAAAATAGGTAATTAGGAAGTCACAGCACATGGTCTCACATGACCCCCTTGCCCAGCTCACCCTGGGCCTGCATTATGAGAATGGCAGTGGCCAACTGGCCCTGCTCTCTGAGGTAAGCCCACTTGCTCACCGCACAGTGATGGGGATGCTAGAACGGCGGTCGCTGTCCCTCTCATGCTGACGAGCCCCACTCCGCATGATGATGTAGCGGTTCTTCAGCTTCTCTGCTGCCTCTGTTGATAGCCGAGGGCCACACCTCCTGCAGATTGCACAGTGAACTAGAGTAAGGCCAGAATGGAATCCAAGGTTGCCCCCACCTGTTCCCAGGCCTCTATTGGCTCCCAAAGATGAATGTTCCCAAACACAGCTTCCTGCTCACAATACAGCTGTCAAGTCATTTGAAAGAGATTTAAGAAAATCTGGACCTGGCTATCAGCAGGTGTCAGAGATCTCTGAGAAAGCGGGAAGTGAGAGTCTGAACTTATATGCAGAAACGACTCTTGTTGCTGGCTGCAGTACACTGTCTGGCCACCAGGTGTACACTGCTCCACCAGTCACTGAGGGCCACACAGGAGTAGGAGGCCCACCAGGAACAGGCTTCCCAAGCAGTCTCAGCTCCTCCACTCCATCTCCCTGACTTAAGAGGATGAGAAAACTGAGGCCCAGAGATAAGATCTTGCTGAAGGCTTCCCAAGCTCAAAACCACAACAAGACACAGGAACTGTTAACACCTACTCACTGTGGCAGAAGTAGTGCATGTATTAGGGGACTACTCAACTGCTAAACTGATGAGTACCCCATCTTTGGGGCTTCGCCCTTTCAAAGATAACCCTTAGAATCTGAATAAGACGGTTAAGAGCACAGCTCCCGCGGCGGTGGTGGCGCACGCCTTTAATCCTGCACTTGGGAGGCAGAGGCAGGGATTTCTGAGTTCGTAGACCAGCCTGGTCTACAGAGTGAGTTCCAGGACAGCCCGAGCTACACAGAGAAACCCTGTCTCGAAAAAACCAAAAAAAAAAAAAAAAAAAAAAGAGCACAGCCTCTGGGAATTGTCCACACTCTACTTTCTACATATGGCCTTGGACAAGTAATCTAACCTTGCACCTTAGCTTTCTGGAACAGACTTATAGGTCATTTATATACAAAAAATAGAATCATGTCTAGAACAGAAGAAACACCATGTGTCCTAATGACAGCTGAAATCTAGTAAGTATAGGCCTGGTGGGTGATATACCAAGAATTTAAACATAAACTTTGAGAAACTGAGGCTCAGAATGCTTGAGCAATCTGTCCAAAGCCATAAACTTAAACTCATGGAGAGGGTCACAGTGACAGGTAAGAATAGAACAAAGTTCACAACAGGTTACCAGGTAATCCTGGGTAAGGAGCGGAACAGGACTGGGCTCTCCCTCCAACCAAAAAGCCCATGTTTATCCCCCAGCACTCACGCTCGGCAGTAGGCAATGAACTTCTTCATCTTAGCCAGGTCGATCTCACCCTCCACAGCCTGTGTCTGTGTCAGTGCACTCACATGCAGAGTGATCACATGCTTGGCCAGCATCTAAGGAGCACAGGGAACACTGGGTCAGCTCACAGGTTTAACAAACAAGACGGAATAATATGGCAAGTGCATGTGTTCCAGTCCCTTCTGCCTGTCTGTCCTAACTAGGGCAAGTATCTACTTAAGCACGGACAGTGGACAATATCCAAGCCATTCTGGCACTTCTATCAAAACTACCAGAAAAGGCTTCTTCCTCTTCCTTTCAGGACAGTTAAATCAATAGCTAATATTGCAGGATATTTGATCACACTGTGAACCATGAGATTTTTTTTCTTGTTGTGGTATAGCTCAGCCCTTTAACCCCAAACAATGAAGGTAAAGTTAGTTTGTAGAAGGAAACACCCATGTTTAAAAGTGATATCTAATTGAGTGGCAGACAAACTGATGAATCAGAGAAAGATCTGACAGAAAAGGATATGCCCAAGTCTCACAAGAAAAAAAAGAGAAGCTACTTAAGAGGCAGTACAGAGAAAAGAAGGAGTCAATTGTACTAAGACAACTGTAGAGACAGGTTGCAGGGAAAGAACAAGCTAGACAGAGGTAAGAGAGAACAAGCCAGAAAATGAGAAGGAGCCAGAAAATTAAGACATGTTGCCAAAGTTAGTTTGCGGCCAAGCAGAGCAATTCAGAGACGCTGAGAGGCACCAGAATGAATCAGTCATCTTGAAGCGGAGTCTGAGACAGACAGAGTTCAGAAAACCTGCACCCCTCAGCCTGGCCAAGACAGGCTTTGTCTTTACCATCACAGGGAGCAACTGTCTACGAATAAAGCCTCTAAAAGGGAAGCAGAAAGAGACAGCTGGTCCAACAACCTAGATCCTCATGGGCACTATACCTATGGCCTTACCAAATTCCATAAGCTATTTTCTTTCAGAAATTTACTAACAAGGGTGAAGGGCAAAGCTCAGATTTTAGACTTCTTGTTTAAAAAAAAAAAAAAAAAAAATCACACAGCATCTCCCCCAGGGCATACATAGGACTAGGTCTTAGGACTCTAGGTTCCTCCTCTCCAACACTCCACAAGCCACTGACAAGTCACTGATACGCTTCCTCCCACACTATCTGATCACCAGCATTTCTGTAGCTAAATCTCTTATTCACCCTCATGACCATGAACCTATCTGTTGTCACCAGCCTAGACCCTGAGACATACCATGTCCCTCTCCTCATTGTGCTCATCTTTGACGATGAAGATCATGTCAAATCGGGACAAGATGGTAGGCATGAAGTCAATATTGTCCTCCCCTTTTGTCTCATCCCATCGGCCAAACACTGAGTTAGCTGCAGCCAGAACAGAGCAGCGAGAGTTCAAGGTGGTAGTGATCCCAGCCTGAATTAGAAAGGGAAGTAAACGGAACAAATCACCAAATATCCTGGGACATGCCTCTCCATCATATATGAACATATGAACTCATACATTACATACACGCATGTAAGTGTGTATATGCTTACATGTGTGTGCTCTTGCTCCCCTACCCCTAGTTCCAGGCCTGCTGCTGCTAGCACAGTCTTGGGCAAAGAGGACTTGGTTACACCCATCAGAGCAACCTTAGGAGGACTTAGGATTGCTGAAGGTGGCTGCCACTCACCTTGGCAATGGAGATGGTCTGCTGCTCCATAGCCTCATGGATTGCTACACGGTCATCTTCCCGCATCTGCATTAAAGAGTTTGTCTATCAGAATCCTCACCCAAGAAGGGGAGAGTGGCAGAAAAAATAACTAGGAACTGCTACCATTGTGTAGTAGACTTTAGGCCAGCCAATAGCAGATAACCACACAGGCTTGGCTTTCACTCTTCTGAATTTCCAGAGTACCCCGGGAGGCAAAGCAACCTATCCCAAGTTCCCCAGCGTGATGGGCACAAGAACTACATAAAAGTCTCTCAGAAGTGGTATCTGCTACCACACCTTAGGCACACACCCTAGTCCTGTGTCTACAAGACTTAGACTCACTTTGTCAAACTCATCAATACAGACAACCCCACCATCGGCCAGAACCATGGCTCCACCTTCCATGATGAAGTTTCGAGATGAGGGGTCCCGCATCACTGAGGCAGTCAAGCCCGCAGCACTGCTGCCTTTCCCAGATGTGTACACCTGGAAGAGACAAGAGGTATCAGTACTTGGTAGCCCCAAAGGACAAGAGCTCAGAGGGCTGTGACTTATCCACATCACACTGCAAAGCTGGTTGTACAGTACAGAACTCAACACCTTACTGGGCCTCAGCCTTTCCTTCCCCTTTGGAAGCTTGCCTGAGCTACAGTACATCCCTGTGACATAAGTATTGATCCCCAGAAAAAGACATATTTGAAGCTGGCCTCAGGGCTCGAGACTCTTGGCTTTTAGGATGCCTCTACCCTGAGTCCATCATCTGTGGAGACCTGTATGCTACATACTGCCAGACCCTTTGAAATATAGTAAATCCTACTTGAGGTACATGTAAGTGAGACATACTCAGATCACACTGTGCTAACATGAATGCCAAGCATTCAATACTTGCCTTGGTATTTCTTTGGGACAGTGCCAATGTGGTGGTTAACTTAGCACACCTCCTCTTCATCCAAAACCACCACTTCCCCCACTGCACAGACCAGTCAATTGTCACATCCACCCTTTCCCTGATCCTCCCAGACCCAGGACACCTAGGTCATTAGACACACTGGCTTAAACCTTGTTGTAAAGTTCCCCAGCAGTGGGATCTTGAGCAAGACACCTTACTGCTCTGCCCCTACATCCAATGCATAACATGAGCAGCAGCACATGAGCACAAGAAGACAGTTCAATGAGTAAAAACTTGGCAGGTACTTTAGCAAGCATCTGGCCCTTCTTTTTCGTTTTGCTTTTTTGTTTTTTGAGACAGGGTTTCTCTGTGTAGCCCTGGCTGTCCTGGAACTCACTCTGTAGACCAGGCTGGCCTCGAACTCAGAAATTCACCTGCCTCTGCCTCCCAAGTGCTGGAATTAAAGGCATGTGGCCCTTCTTTATTCTAGCTATTATCATAAGCAGTGTCATTACTTAGCAAATGGGTGAGCTGATGCTCAGGGAATCTAGGCTACCTCTTCCAAGTCCACATGCAGCTACTGTCAGGCTGAGAAGCAAACCAGGCCTGACTCAGTCGATGTTCTTACCATCCACCTCTACACACATACATCTTCCTTCTCAAACCCCTCTGCCATCCTGACCACAGCCAAGATGAATGAGGAAGAGGATCTGGTTCAACCAGATCCCATGCACGTCCAGGAACTAGGTAAATCTACTCTGTAGCCCTCCTCCCTGCTGGAACACCTAAGCCACGAGAAAGTTGTCCCCAGCCACTTACCCCAATGGGAGAGCACTTCTCCACAAACTTCAGAAGCTGAGACTTGGCTGTACCAGGATCCCCCAACATCAGCAAGTTGATATCACCTCGACGAGTGAGTCCATCTGGAAGCCTAGAGATGACACGTAGTTAGAAGACAAAGAATCTACTTGAGAGCTCTCTTCTGAACTAACTCATGATCGTTCCACCTCAGTCTCTTGGCTTTATGTGGGCTGGTCACCCTCCCTAAGAGTCTCAGAACAGGTGGAAATGACAGAGTCTGGGCCAGAAATAAGCTCATACTCAGTTCTCTGGTTCCTAGCCTAACACTGGAGGGTAGGGAAGTAACAAAAATGGCACCAAGGGCTGTGCACACTGCAGAGTAGCCACAGGGCAGAATCCAGCCCAACCTGTTACTTGAAGCAAGTCCTTTCGTTCTCTGGCCTCAGTTTCCTCATCTATGAAATGAATACAACAGTAACATCCATATAGACGGCTGAGAGGACCGGTTGGGTTCAGGACAGATTAAGCACTTACAAGAATGCTCTGACCATACAAAAAGCATATTAAACAGTAGCCACTAGTATATACTGTCATTGCTACTACTATCTGAGCTCAATTATTTTAGAGTTTCAAAAAGACATAGGAAGCCAGGAATGGTGACCAATACCTGTAATCTTAGAATCTGGGAGACTGAAACAGGAGGATCATGAGTTTGAAGGACAGCTTGATTATATAAGACCTGTTTAAAAAGAAAAGCCAAAAGAAAAAAAGAAAGAAGGAAAGAAAGAGGGCTGGAGAGATGGCTCAGTGGTTAAGACTGCTCTTCCAGAGGTCCTGAGTTTAATTCCCATCAACCACATGGTGGCTCACAACCAATCATAATGTTATCTGATGCCCTCTTCTGGTATGTCTGAAGAGAGCAATGGTGTACTCATGTACATAAGAATAAATAAATCTTAAAAAAAAAAAAGAAAAGAAAGAAAGAAAGAAAAGGAAGGAAGGGAAGGAGGGAGAGAGGGAAAGAGAGAAAAAGAGAAACAGGGAGAGAGAGAAAGACAGAAAAAGGACACATGACACTTTCTAAGTGTCAGGTATTTCCCATGTCTCATTCATAGAAACTTTCACGGTGGCGTCTCTCACACTAGACCACAGAGCCTAGGCCAATGGTTTCCCTCTGTGCTCCCCAGTGCCAGCAGGCTGAGGGACCTAGGAGACATGGAAGAACACCTGGTCCTCATCATACAGATGTCCTCCTGCAGTAGCCCTGTCATCAGCACCCTCCTCCCAGACCCCTCACCTCTTCCGGGAACCCCCAAAAAGCAAGCAGGCAATGGCCTTCTTCATATCTATGCCCCAAAGATGGAGGGGGAAATGCTCTTGGAGACAAGCTCATATATGTTTGGGAGGGCAGCCAGGCGACGAAATTCCTCCTCTTCCTGTGGGCTGACAGACCCAGCAAAGCTGCGGCCTATGACAGAACAGGAGCATAAGTGAGCAAGGGCATCTCCTCCAGCCTATTGCTGGGCTAGCCCTAGATCAAGAACACCCCGACGCACACACACACACATAACACACCCCAACAACATACATACACAACAGCTCTCAGCACCAGGAAGATACAATCTCACTCAGGAAAGTTAGGGCACAGGGCCATACCAGTCTTTCAAATCTCAACGGTCCAGAGAGGAAAAGGTTCCAAACAATCACACCAGATCAAGAGCCCCTGGGAACACTGGAAAGTCTATCATAATGCAGATAGAGTAGAGAGCCAATGCAATGTTTGATCAAAACAGAATGGCTCACTTGAGCAGCTGAGGAATGCAGAAGGACCGAGTGAAGAGGGTTGGACCAAGTGACAAAGAGTCTTGAAAAACAACCCAGGAGAAAGAGTGGGACTCAGAGCAGAGAGGTAAGAATTGGCCAGCCCTGGACATGAAGTAGAGCAGCCAAACAACATGCTTACTGAGGTGGGGTGGGGGTGGGGGAGGAAGGGAACTGAGGAGGATCTGGAGGGTTTGCAACGGAAGGGAAAGGAAGGTTAAGGAAGAGCCAGTTTCAGAAGATGGGAAATACATTGATATGGCAAGTCAAGGAGAGTTAAAGTCTGGAATACAGCTAGATGAACACGTAGCTTTTTCTGTTTTAACCAAGGGAGTTTCTACCAACATGGAATATGGACACAGTACTCAGAACTCTATCATTCTTGGGACCAATCCTCAAGGTGGCTCCCACTGCCCCTGGATGTAAGCATGAGCTCTCTATTCCATCTGAGAGCTGAGCCCATTTACTTGGCCCTACCACTCAACCCAACCCCTACTAGAGATCCTGTCACTTACACCCCCAACCCCACAAGCCTTTAGTTCCCATTAGCTCTCCTTTATACTTGAAAAGACCCTCCTTCACATCTCCATCCTTCAAAACCATTGCTGACACTCCTGATAGATGAAGCCTTCCCACAATGCTCTAGCTCCTTTTCCACACTTCAATGCAATTAAAGCAGTTCAGTGTCAGATACCTGTTCCTTAGGGGCTCTTTTTTCCAACTAGATCCTGTCTGCTCAACCGTCGTGCACTTCTTCCTCTCCACCTACTAAGATGTAGCACAGGACACACTATATCCCATCTATAGCACTGAGACATGCAACTCAATTATGTCTTTAGGCAACAACCTCAGGGCAAGGGCTACAACTATACTAATAGACATTTTAGGCCAACAAATTTTTGCTTATTGTAAAATGAACACACCCTAGGATAGGGAATATAGCTGAGTGGTAGAATATTTGCCTAGTATGCCCACCATACACACACAACACGTAAAGCACATCCTAATGGTTTGAACAATTCAAGAATGCTAGGTTATCACATGAGCAGCTTGTTAAGAGAAGTGTAGAAATTCAGAGCAACTCACCAGAGCCATCTGTGTCCACTTGGATGCCCAGCACCCGGATGTAGGAGCTGCGGATGCCCACACCCACCCTGTCCCGGCCCTTTGTGGGGTTCAAGCCAAACTTCTTGATGGAATAAATGCCCATAATGGTGACCCTGTTCCCAGGAACAACCTTATCACACAGGTACCTGAGTAAAGTGCAGGAAGATAAAGAAAAGCAAATGAGATCCAAGGTGACAATGTGGTTTCTTTCAATATAGCTTAGTATTCCTACTAAGTCTCACTATCAGGTCAGCTCAATCCTTGCATGATCTACATAGAGTACGGGAACCTTTCCGTACTCTTGCTATCCACACATGTCAGCTGGATAGTACAGTTTATGATACTGGCCTGACTCTCACTGAACTCAAGGGTCAGGTGCTGTACTGATAGAGGTGAGGCACAGTGCCCTTGCCCAGCCTTCAGAAGTCCTAGCTCATTTTAGCTTGACCAAGTTCCTTAGGGAAAGCTTTCTCCTCAAACTCTTAAGGACTACTTGCTAGTGCCACACTCCATTTCTCCTCTGCCACACTCCCTAGCTCAGCCAAGTCAATTGCCTAGTTTTGTCACTCTTTTAACATATTTAAGTGATCAAAGTCTCATGTTTCCCTGGAATCAGTGTTGCTTAAAGACCATAAAGTAGCTGTGTGAATTCAAAGTCACTGTGCCTCTCTGAGCTTGGATTGATGACTTTGACTTGTCTCAGCTGTTGGGAATCAAGCAAGGTAACAAACTCAAAGGTGTTCTATATACTATCAAATCAGTTTCACTGAGAACTGTTTCTGCCACCTACATTGTCCTATTAACTTTCCTATATCCAATGTAATTCTCAAGCCTTTGGATACTTAAGAATACTCTAATACAATACACTCAATTATGCTAAGGAATTGTTCAGCATTGCCTTTTCAGGACTCTGAAATGTAGCAATTTAACATGATGAAAAAATAAAATTAAAAATGGACTTATGCATATACTTCCCAAACCTGTCTGCATATTCTTCAATGACAAAGCTGACACTGTGATCCACTCCCCAAGAAAGCTTTACATCTGTACTCATCATCAGGTATATGAGCCCGGGTAAGAACTCAGGGATCTGTAAGCCTTCATCTAGTCATTTTGTAACTATTAAACAAAACCCAGTCTTAACAGGAAGCCTGGTATGGCAGCAGGCTAGATAGGAGCTAGCACTGTTGCTGGTTATCCGCTCTGTGCTGAGAGGCTAGAGACTCTCCTAGAAAATACACCAGCCTTGTACCACTCACAAAGTCACTGATCTCAGACCCATTTACAATGTACCCATGTAAAATAGGGTGACATGCTTTACAGACTAACGGAGAAAAGAAAACAACAAGTCAATGAGAAGTACCAGCACAGCAGGCTCACCCTACACACTGTGCACCAGATATCTCCATGCTGTACTGGAGTGGCATAAACACCAACCCTCAGCCCCTGCACACTTACCTGTCACAATAAAGCTGCATGTGCCTGGGCATCTACCATGAGGGACTGCACAGGCAGCTCCTGCAGTTTCAGAGTCGGAAGTCCACACACTTGCACTTGTCAGGCATGATGAAGTATGGGTCCAGTGGGCCTTTGGGCGCCCAGCCTGATCCCTGGGCAGGGGAAGAAGTGGTCCTAGACTACCCTGAGAACCCAAAGACAGGACCACCCATTCAACGAGTCAGCCTTGAGAGGCAACGCATTCTAAGGAAGAGCTGGGACATGTCTGGGAAAGGCCTGACAGTTTCCATGATGGTAGAGTGCTAGATCTAAAGTCAGATCTTCAGGTATCTTGGTTTCTCCATGTCACACTTAGGTGGCCGTCACTCATCGTTCCCTCATGAGGCTTCTTGTTCTCATAGGTGAAAGAGGAACTTTATCATCAAATCCCTTACTAAACCCTATTCTTAGCCTAGTATCCTTTCCAGTGAGATTTTATAGATGATCCTGAGGGTGCAGACTCTAAAGCCTATAGAGTAAGTCTATTCAGCAAATATAGGTAAGGACGCATAGCATAAACCTAAAGTCCTGGTCTGTGAAGCTAAGTTCTCATCAGGATTGAAAGCCATCTGCATAGTATAAAGGCATGCAGTAAAAATAGGCAGATGAAAGCGTGCAGACGTGTGTACCAAATGCAAACATAGGATAAGGAAGGCACCTTTGGTGACGAGGACATGTAAGGAGACTGAAGTGGTAGGGACACTGTGGCAACCTAAGGAAGACTACTTAGGGAGAAGAGAAGACAAATGCACTAGACCAAGGCAGCCTATGGAAGAGCCAAGCCACCCTGCTCCTGTATAGGGAATAGACTAAGGAACAGTGACGGTGGGACAATGGGATAGGGATGTGGCAGCAGGTGAGGGTGGGCAATAGACTAGGATAATGCCAGTATGCCACAGGCGATGTGGAAGCTGAGAAGAAACTAAAAGAGAAAGCCAAAAGCAGCCAAGGTTTCTTAGGTCAAAGTCTGCAAATGTTTTCTGTTAAGAACCATACAGTAAATTTTTTAAGTCCAACTAACTGGAAGTCCATGCATTCTGCCACTAGTTTAACAATATGCTAAATATCAAGTAGTATAGCTGTGTTCTTAGGCAGTACAGTGGGCACACTGAGTTTAGCCCAGCAATCCAGTTTGCTTTAGAAGATTCTGTAAGCCAGATGGTGATAGAACATGCCACTCAACACTCAGTAGGCAGAGGCAGGCAGATTTCTGAGTTCAAGACCAGCCTAGGCTACAAGAGTGAGCTCCAAGATAGCCAGGTCTTACACAGAGAAACAAACAGTTTCCATATAGACTCAATCCCCTGGACTGTTTCCTCCCCAGCCTTGGATTCCACACATAGGCCTTGTGAATTATCCAGGTGGGGCAAAAGTACAACCACATGAAAGGACCCTGGGCTGGGTTTAATGTTCCTGCCTAACTCAAGGATACAGTGCTACCCAATCTTTGCCTTATTAAGGTCTCTAACAGGCAGTACAGGCAGCACTTGGCAGGGTTGCCAGCTTTTTTATACTTCAGGTCATTTTCTCCAGAGTCCCTTCTGGCTATATACTCACATATTGCACTTCCTGGGAAGGGCATAGCCCTCGAGGCCTGGGCGCATGGCATATTTGGTGAGGGTGTTGTGGCAGCTGCGGCACTGAATGGAGATACGGGTAGCCTTGGCACGGACTGCAGAGGCTGAGATGATGATGCCGGGGATCTTCACCAGTGTGACATCATGTCTGACTGTAACAAAGCCACAGGGAGGCTTGATGATTAAGGAGAATGAGGAGATACAGAAGGGCTGAGGAATGACATGAGCAAGATCTGGAGGAGGTGACAAAGCCATGGCTCATAGTTTAGCTCAGACTTTCCAGAGCACCCACCTAATGTGAGGCTACCTGGGCACCAGGTTCAGGAGCTTCATGCACAAGCCCTCACTTTCAAGGGCCTTGCAGAACATGCCAAGGGACTGGGAGACAAAGGAAACATGAAACATATTTTATGACAAAACCAGATGACCCAAACTCCAGCTCTGACAGTTGCTTCCTGTGCTTTCCAGAGAACTGACACAGGACAGAGGCCCTGGCTCTAGCTCAATTCTGTCACCAACTGCTATGGACATTCTGTCAGTCCCAGGTTCCCCATCTTAATGACTACATCTCACTGGATAGTAACACTAATTGTTAATTGTGATGTTACTTAACTTAGGGTTACACCCATACACCAAGAAGCCAGATTAGCTACTCATCCTCAAGTAGCCAATTAAAATAGCCATAGTCACAGTAAAAAGCAGAAAGGGGAGACATGTTCAATAGGGCACTCTAGGAAGAAGAGAAAAGAGACAGAGTGGACCCCTCACCCCTATCCCCTGGGCCCATCCTCAGGCATCCTGAAGTGAGATCGAAGTTTAAACAGAGCCAGGGATATGTCTATCAAGACAGCTTGATCAAGATGTGTGATCCCACTCACCACCGACCCATCACTGTTTCTATAATGTAAACCCTATTTCTAGAGAAAAGAGTTTCCACTAATGGTTCAGGCTTTTCTTTTCCCAGTATGACATTTCTGAGGAAATTCCAATATCTTAGGGATCCATTGTTTTAGTAGTCTGATAGCTAAAGGGTCTCTTTAGAACATATTCATTTCTGCTAGGCCATTAATAGTCATGCTGTAAAAATGGTTCCTTGAGCCAGGCATGGTGGTGACCACCTTTGATATCATCACTTTAGAGAAGAGGCAGGTGGATCTGAGTTCAAAGACAGACCAGTCTAAATATTAAGTTCTAGGAAAGCCAGGGCTGCTACATATGAAACCCTCAAAAGAAGATAAAATCCTCACCTTTCAGGGGCATACATTGCTAGGAGTCAGATGAAATGACATGACAGATAATCAGACTTGTTTCCAGAGCTCCAGGGCTGTCCACAGACAGAATGGCTGGCCTGTTGCTAATCATTAAGCTGGATGACAAGTCCTCTTCTTTTTAGTCTATTACCTTCACTATGGACAGTGAGGTATTCTCACACATTCTGATGCTTCTTGTGCCAGCATCACCAGTCTACAGGACTGGAACAATCTCCCTGCCATTTCTCTAACTCAGGCAATCTTGGGCTAGATTAGAGAACAAACACATGCACAAGACTGGGTCTCTTAAACTTTGAAAGGGCTACAGGGATGCCAGTGGTAAGAATGGAACATAAAGCACTAACATCACCCATGAACATTCCTGCTCAGTATGTCAAACTGGAAGGGAACAAGACCTTTGAACTAACCTACAGGCTCCAAATAATACAGGTGTGCTTCAATCCATCCAAGCAGGACATTCCTATAGGACAAACCAGTCCTCCTCTACTACAAGCTAGTAACTGAGAAAGGAATTACATTCAGAGAGTAAGGAAGGTTCTTCTGGAATAAGAGACTTAAGATCAATAACAACCTAATACAACATTTGATTCTTTCTAAAACACATGCCTTTAATCCCAGTACTCAGGAGGTAGAGGCAAGCAGCTCTCTTGAGTTTGAGGCCAGCCTGTCTACAAACTACGTTTCAGGACAGCTAGGGCTGTTACACAGAAAAACCCTGTCTCCCCCCAGCCCCCAATTACATACTGGGAGGCTAGTAAGATAAATCAACAGGTTATTTGCCACCAAGCCTGACCACCCCCAGGGTGGTCAATCCCCAGAACCCTCAAGGTAGATGAGAACAAATCCCCTCATGCTGTCCTTTAACCACCAAATTGCCCTACACAGAAGTAAATGTAGTAAAAATACTATTTAAGTATTTAAAGATAAAATGCCATGTGTAATAAAATCCAGTTTGGGTTTTCTAAGTTTATTTTGGGTTGTTTTATAAGTCAAACTCTTACTATACAGCCTAGGGAGGCATAAAATTTGTAATTCCACCTTTGGCCTGTTAAAAGCATGTACAACAATCAGCTTAAAATTCTTCAGAAATAAACAGGAAAAAAAGCAGGAAAGTAGACAAAATACTAATGCTAACACAGTAACAATAGTGGGGCTCCTTCCAGTTTTCTCTATGTACTTCCACGTGTGGTAAGTTTTTCATAATGAGGGGTTTGCTAGAGAGATGGCTCAGCAGTTAGGAGCACTGGCTATCCTTCAGAAGTCCCAAGATTGGTTTCCAGCACACACATGGTAGCTCACAACATCTATCCATAATTCAAGTTCCAGAGGATCCAATTTTGTCCTTTTGACAGCTAGGCAGCAGGCGAGTGCACACATGTATGGTACAAATAGATACACACAAGCATACATATATAAAACACTCATATATAAAAAATAAATCTAAAACAATTAACAAGCAAAGTTTCTCCTCTCCATCTTCCTATTCCAAGCTTTTCTGGGACAAAGGGACTACACATTCACACTAGGCCCTATAAAACCTTAAGTGTGGAGAAGAAACAAGGAGGATGACCATCTCTGCAAAATAAGAGTGAAGCACAAGGGACCTGCCCAGACATTAGAATCTTTGAACAATCCACAAAACAATTTTTTTGAAAATTCACCTACAAGGGCCCAGGTATCCCAGACCTCCGATACCACAAGGGAAAAGAAGCCTGAGGTCTTAGCCACTCTAACAGGGGAATCCCTCTAGACCAGTGGTTCTCGACCTTCCTAATGCTGTGACATAGCTTTTTTTTTTTTTTTTTTTTGAGACAGGGTTTCTCTGTATAGTCCTGCCTGTCTTGGAACTCACTCTGTAGACCAGGCTGGCCTTGAACTCAGAAATCTGCCTGCCTCTGGGATTAAAGTGCTGGGATTAAAGGCGTACACCACCACTGCCCGGCTTATGACATACTTTTAATACAGTTGTCCAGGTTGTGTTGACCCCCAACCATAAAATTATTTTCGTTGCTACTTTATAACTGTAATTTGTTTCTGCTGGGAATCATAATTTAAACCCCACAATGAGGTTGTAAATTTTGCAGTACATTCCCCAGAGTGCTTTGTCCCTAAAAGAGGAGCAAGCTTGTCTTTCCAATGAAACAGCAGCCCCAACTCAAATCCAATGCCACCATCACACTGGCAAAATCTAAGGTGCAGTTCAGTTCTAGAATGTGGGTGGGACTCAGACAACCAACACTAGAGCCTGCATGGAAGACTCAGAGCTGTTTCTGCAAGACATGCTATCCTGCTAACCAAGAGTAATTTGACAGGGACTCCAAAAAGACACAGAGCTCTGTGGGCTTCAAACAAAATGAAATATAGCCTTCATTGTGTACAATACACACTGGGTGGTGACACCAAGTGAATGGGTAACAACTGGATGTCACTATACTACTCGCAAAGCGTGGCCACATGTACTGTTCTTTTCTCAACAATCCTACGATAAAACAATAATCATCTTCATGTCCTCCGTCCTGCTTCCATTTTATAACTCGTCTTCTACATACCAGCCACAAGAATGAATTCCGAATTCATGCAACTGAGTCTACATCAGGAGTTCAAGAGTGCTTTGCCCAACACAGAAGACCCTCATAAAAAGAGAATGGAACCAGGACCAGTGGAATATCTCAACAAGTAAAGACACCTGCTTACCTCAACCTTGAATACCTGAGTTCAATCCCAGGAACTCCACATAGTAGAAGACAAGTGACTCCCACATCATCCTCTGCTCGGGAGCTCCAGACACACTGACTTTCCATTCCTTCAAACAGGCCACTAGTGTCACCCCAGTGCCTCTGCACCTCCTGTTCCTTGAGTATGGTGGCATGCTCTTCCAGGTTTTCACCTGACTAACTACACATCATTCAGTTTCAGCTCCAATAAGCTTCCTCCAAAGTATTCTTTCTCAACTCTCCACCCCTCTCAGCGATAGCCATGTTGTCCCCACGTTGTGGTCTTCTGTTTTTTGAAGTTTTTTTTTCTTTTTTTTGGAGACAGGGTCTCATGTTACCAGGCCTCTACCTCTGCCTCCCAGTTCCGGATGGCATTTACTATTATTTTTTCAGTCTTCCCGATGGATAAGAACTTACTGCTGTTCTGCAAGACTGAAGTCTGCCTTCCCTTTTGGACATCAACCCACTGAGGTAATTTTACACAGGATACAGGCTAAGTTAAGTCAAATGTCTTGGTCAGGGTCACACACCTGGTGCTCCAGGCTACCTGTCTCAGAAGCCTTCTTCACCACACAGCAGCTATGCCACCCTGACTACCCATTCAATAAACTCCTACCTTCAGAATCCGAATGCTGGATGGGCTGGCATCTGACTTGAGCATGACCTGGATGTCCTGGAGCAGTTCATCTCCAGCAGGCCGGGGCCGGGTCACCTCATCAGCCACCTCCTTGGCAGCTTCCTCAAGCTGAAGAAGAGGAGAGGCATAAGCTGCTGTGATGGGACAGGGCCAGGCTTTAGGAGGAGGCTCTGAAATGGGCGCTACTCACGAGCTGCAGGTGCTCGGCTGGCTGTTTATACAAGTAGTCTGCCAGTTCCTCGTCAAAGCTGGCCAGGTCCTCCATCTCCACCTCGATCCAGTATTCACCCAGGTTGTAATGCCGTTTGAGTTCATCCCTTTAGTGGTCACCAGGCGGGCAGGAGGCAGGAAGGGTGCATTGAGGAACCGTCAGCAGCAGTTCACAAGCACCCCGGCATCGGTCCGCACAGGCATTAAGCCCCTACCTCTCTCAAAACACACCTAACTGTAGACCACCCTATACTTAGGCCTGACTGTCAAGAAAAGGCGTACCCCCCCCCAGAACGACTCACGGACACTGTCCCACCTGTACTTGAAGGTGAAGCCCGTGCGATCGGTGCCCACTCGGTACTGCCGTAGGAACTCCTTGAAGCGCCTCTGCAGTTGCGACTTGCGGGCCTGGCCGTCTTCAGCACCAGGGTCTCCACCGAAGCTGTCGCTGTAGAAAATGCCGGGATCGTCGAAGCCCGACATGACTGTATCTGGGTCAAGGGAGACAGAGAGCTGAGCAGCCGGGGGCGGCGGGGATGCTCCGTCGCACCGGTCTCAGCCCAGGCTTCCCTAAATAGTCCCGCAATTCCCTCACCTCACAGCAGCGCGCCACACGAACCTCCGCCCTCCTAGAGGAAGCCGACTTTCGCGGGAAAAACCGGCCTCGGCGTTCGTCTGCCGCGGTCTCTGCGCTCCTATTGGTTCGTCCGACACCGCGGGCAGCTATTGGACCTCTCTGCTCCAGTCGAGTCCCGCCTCCAAGGCCGGATTCCCAAGATGATTGGCTGTGGCAGCTTTGGTGACGTCATGGACCAACTCTTTCCGGTCTCCATTTTGTGAGGCGGGACGTTTTGGCGCGAAAATTCTGAGCTATAAGGAAGCTGTGACCGTGGTGCAAGCAGAGCAAAGATGGCGGAGAAGCCCGGGAACTCTGTGCTCATTTCCTAAGTCTTAGGTCTTCCAAGAAAACCTAGCACGGTGGTGCAGAGCTGTCAGCTCCGCTACTGGTAAAGTCTAGGAAGGAGGGTCGCAAGTTCGAGGCCAGTCTGGGTGACTTTAAGGAGACACTTTCCCAAGTAAAAAGGTGGAACTTGAGAGATGGATCGGCGGTCAATAGCGCTTGCTATGCTTTTAGAAGACCCAGTCTGTTCTCAGTATCCTAGTCAGGGGTCAGAACTGCCCGTAACTCCTGCTCCAGGGGACCCAACGTCCTCTTCTGACCTCTGTGGGCACACATACATGATACATATAGAGAAAGAAAGATATAAATATGTATCTATACATACATAAGTAAAAAGAAACGGACTCGAGCAATGGCTGAGCGGTGTAAAAAGCAATTGGATACAGACACATAAATAAAAGGTAGACTTATCATCCCTCCCCCATGCCCGCTGGGTATGGTGATTTGTTCTAGCACTAGGGAGGCTGAAGAAACCCTGCCTTTAAAATAATATATGAGAAATATATGAGATAAATAAAATAAATAAATAAAAAAATAAAATAATATATGAGAAAATTACCCCTTTCAGAGCTGCTGTGAGAAAATAGTATGCCTGAGAGGTGTCCTGTTGCTCCAGCCCAGCAGGAGGTGCCAGAGTATTGTTTCGGCAGCTTTTGGGCGGGGTGGGTTCCCACACAGCTCACCTCAACAGATAGTACCAAAGCCCAGGGAACCAGAAATGCTCTCTTTCATTCAGAGTCAGACAAATAATTATGATGACTGTAGAACTTTTTTAATTACTTGGCAATGCTTAAAGCATGCAAAATTCATGACCAAGTTCCAAATGGAAATCTTGAAGGAAAAAAAAAAAAGACAGATTTGGCACAGCAACAGTAATGTAAATTTCCCTTTGTTGAGTTTCTACCATCTACACAAACAAATGGAAACCTATTGCCTGCCACAGCCATTCAAACATGTATTTACAGAGAATAAATTATGAGCATTTTTGCAATTTATAAAAATTATCAAGTGAATCTAAGACTTGGCTTTCTCAACATTTCATGGTCATTCCTGTGTGCCAAGACAGGTTCTTGGCAACACATTCTATTTTAGATTGCTTTATTCTCTTCTTGACCAAAATCTAGGCTGTTGTCAACAATTGTCACCAACAGCAGGGATGTAACTCCACACTGTTGGCTGGGGCCTCCCCTCAGGTGCATATGGAATACTGGACTTACTGTACTGAACAGAATTTTAGGAAGACTCAAGAGAGAAGCAGAGTCAGCAAATCCACTGGTCAAAAGACAGAGTCCTGGAGACATGGCTCGGCAATTAAGAGCACTGTAGAAAATCAGTTCTCAGGAAATCTGATGCCCTCTTCTGGCTTCTACAGGCACAGGTATGCATGTTATCAACATGTGTAGATGCAGGCAAAACACATAAATGTATCTTTGAAAATAAATAAATCGCCAGATGTAGTGGCACATGCCTTTAATCCCAGCACTCAGGAGGCAGAGGCCAGCAGATCTCTCTGAGTTTGAGGAGTTCCAGGAAAGCCAGGAATACAAAGAAACCCTGTCTGGAAAAAAAAAAAAAAAGAAAGAAATTAAAAAATAATACAGATACATTTAAGGAGAGACAAATGTGCTTCAGATCCATTAAACCAGCAACTTGTGGGCTTTGGAGTTGAACGAACCTACACTGACCCGGTGGGAGAGGAGACGAATGTGTTGGTCTACTTGTTTCCTTAACAAAAGGTTTTCTTAACATTGCAGAGGGGTCCTTATTAGACTGGTGAAAGAGATTTTATAGATGAGATTATAAGGTGATTTACGAGGAAGACAAAAATTTGGTTCAAGGAGGCAGGTGAGGTAGCTCAGAGAACACAGACACTTGGCTGCCACACAGAGAGAAAGGGGATGGAAAGAAGGTACAGATTCAGAAAGGGTTTTTCTTTGTTTTTGTTTGTTTGTTTGTTAAAGAAGGGCTTCACAGTGGCTTCCGGTGATCTGGAGCTTTCTCTGCAGATCAGGATAGCCTTGAACCCATAGAGATCCATCTGTCTCTGCCTCTAGGATTAAAAGCATTTGACATCAAGCCTTGCTGGAAAGTTGTTTTTTTTTTTTTTTTTTATAAATAAGACACCTAGAGGCCCGCCTGCCACATGGCACACCATGGGCACCAGTACAATGTGCAAGAATGTGGCAGAGAGATGGGAAGAAAGAGAAGCAGAAAGGTGAAGCGCTGTGAAGAGAGAGAACTGCAGGTGGAAGAGCAATGAGGAACAGCCAGATGCGAGTAGCCTGCACTGCCATCTGAGGCCATGGTGAAGTCCCAGCCTGTCCTGCTACTAAGGGCCATGTCTGGGTCCATGGCCATGCAGCAACAGGGCTCTGTGTTAATGTCCATGGCCCATGTTAACACCAAAGGCCATGCAGATATCCCTGGTCTGGACTGCCTCCTAGGACCATGCTAATGTCATGGGCATACCTCCCCTGCCCCTCGCCTGAGAAGCAAGAGTACAATTGGCCCCAGTTCTTTGGAAAGTTAGTTATATCAAATTATATTTTGCTGGGACATACAGGTGAAAGGATGTCTTGCTAAAGGAAACAAGTGTTTTCCTGAAGCAGACGCTGGTGAAAGGATGTTTGGATATAGCAGACATGTGAAAGGATACTTGATGAAGGAGTATAAACATGACCCCACAGATGGTGGGGGACGAGCACTGAGCCTTGGTTTGATTTGCTCCACCTTGCTATTCTTTGCTAAAGACACACGTGTTCTTTCACCTTACACAAGTTGAGCTCAACTTATGGTAACGCTGCCATTGAAGAAACTTATTCAAGAACTGCTTGTGAGGTTCCTGCAACAGCTTGCCCCTTCTGTGGCCTTGCCTCAGAAGGCTAGTTGGTGACAGTTTCTTCAGGACTGAGCTACAGTTGCTGGTTCCTACCTGATGTCTGCTTGCTGAAAGGACTGGACTGTAGCTGCTGGTTCATTCCTGATGTGTACCTGGTGTCTCTCTGCCTAGAGGACTGGTCTGCAGCTGCTGAATCGTATTCGTGTTTGCTACAGGACTGAACAGCTGTCTAAGAAGATCAAGCTTGCCCAAAAGAACTATTTCTGAACAGGTCCATATGCTAATAACTTTTCTCTTCTACTACCTCTGCTGACTGGTAGGTTGGAGGAGAGCTTGAACCCTTATTAAAAGTAGGTTGCAGGGGCCGGAGAGATGGCTCAGGGCTTAAGAGCACTGACTGCTCTTCCAGAGGTCATGAGTTCAATTCCCAGCAACCACATGATGGCTCACAACCATCTGTAATGGGATCTAATGCTTCTTCTGGTGTGTCTGAGGACAATGACAATGTACTCACATATAGCTTGCAAACAAATGATGTATGCGTATAGCCTGTGGCACTTGAATGAGCTAGCCAGAGCAGTGCTGGTCCCAGTGGTGTGATTATGAGCATGTCGGAGGCCCAAATGGCTTGAGCAGAGGAAAGCTGGTCCCACCCCTTACCTGGGCAAAGGAGGTGAACTGGCCCTGCTGGCTCAGGTGCAGGAGAAGTGGTGGTCTGACCAACTCTGCTACAAACCCAGCCTAAATCCAGGGCCTTTGAGTTAGCCTGTACCAACATCTACCCCATCTATGAACTGCTGGAGCTCCTGAAGGGGTCTATCCTGCAGACCCAAAGCTGCAGGATCTCTATGACACAGGGCAACAACAGGATGTCTGAAGGTAGTCCTGGTGAAGATCCAGTATTGATGGCACAGCAGAAGCCAGAGCCCTCAAACCAGACTCATTGCAATGAACATTTGCAAGTAAAGAAATGTGGACAGAAGCCGGGCGTGGTGGCGCACGCCTTAATCCCAGCACTTGGAGGCAGAGCAGGCGGATTCTGAGTTCGAGGCCAGCCTGGTCTACCGAGTGAGTTCAGGACAGCCAGGGCTATACAGAGAAACCCTGTCTCGTAAACCAAAAAAAAAAAAGGAAAAAAAAAAAAAAGAATGTGGACAGAAAGGCATACTGTGGAACACTTAGTGACATACGCAGTTCCATGGTGAGATGCTTTTTGGGTTTTCTTTTTTTTTTTTTTTTCTGTTTTTCAGACAGGGTTTCTCTGTGTAGCCCTGGCTGTCCTGAAACTCACTCTGTAACCAGCTGGCCTCGAACTCAGAATCGCCTGCTCTGCCTCCCAGTGCTGGATAAAGGCGTGCACCACCACCGCCGGCAGGGTTTTTTTTTACTTCAAGAACAGAGGTCAGATAAGAAGGATGGGAGATGAGTGGATTGGGGTACACACTGTGAAACTCGCAAAGAATCAATAAAAAGTTTAAAAATATATATACATGGATCTATTTGCAAACTCTTCTCTGTGTAGCACTGGCTGTCCTGGAACTCACTCTGTAGAACAGGCTGCCATTGAGCTCAGAGATCCACCTGCCTCTGCCTCCCGAGTACTGGGAGTAAAGGCATGCATCATCACTATGCAGGGCCATTTTTTTAAATCAAAATAATTTTGCCATACATAGAACACACAGAGAAGTTAAGAGGTCAGGGAGATGACTCATTCAATAAAATGCTTGCTGTGCAAACATGAAAACCTGATTTTGGTTCCTCTGTGCCCACTTAGAAAAGATGGATACATCATTTACCTATAATCCCAGTCTGGAAAAGTGGAGACAGGGCTAATCCCCAAGGCTTGCTGGCCAGCCAGTCTAATCAGTTGTTAAGTTCTAAATTCAGTGAGAGACCTTGTTCCAAAAATTAGCACAGGGCTGGGAATATAGCTCAATGGTAGAGTGCCTTCCCAGCATGTGGGAGGCCCTGAGTTCACTTCTCACTACCAAAAATAAAATAATTAAAAAACAAAGTGGAGAGTGACTGAGGAAGACCCTCAATATTGACCGGTGACCTCCATAGATTTGTGCACACCATCCCACACACGTGCACCTATGCATGTGTGCACACACAAGAGTTGAGACATATGATGACCTTAAGCATGGCTCACTAGTGTTCTTAATAAACTTGTTTGTGATATTTTCAGGTAGACATAGTTTCTGTGGATGGTGTCAGTCTCCAGTCACACGTGTTGAAACTTTTTAAATTTAATTTTATTTATGTGTATAATAGTGTTTTACCTGCATGATTGTTTGTACATTAGAAAGTGTGAGAGCCCCTGGAATGGATACTTGTAAGTCACCATGTGAGTACCCAGAGCTAAACTCAGGAACTGAGCCATAATCTCTTCATCCCCCTATGTTGAAACTCTTGGCCAATAAGCTAGAGACATGAGCCAGATCTAGGGTGAGGGTGGCTGGGCTCTTTTCCTGCCTATCCCTGCTTTGCCTCTATCTATAAACACCAATATTTGGAAAGGCTCAAGGCCAGAGAAAACTAAAGGTGACAAAATCTCGGTCACTGTTTGCTTCAGCCAGCTCTGAGGACAGAACCTGTTGCCTAGTCTATAAGATTGTCTAAAAGGCAGGTGGATTCCTGAGTTCGAGGCCAGCCTGGTCTACAGAGTGAGTTCCAGGAGAGCCAAGGCTATACAGAGAAACCCTGTCTCGAACCCCACCCCACCCCCTAAAAAAAGATTGTCTAAAAGGCTTCAGGGCAGGCTACAGCTGTGGCTTAATAGAAGACCACAGAATTGGCATGTTAAGTGTCCTGGATTTAATCTATAGCACCACATGTGCTGAAAAGTAAAATTCCCATTCACCATTGTACAAGTAGATGGTAAGGGTGTAGCTCAGTGGGAGAGCCTTGCCTAATGTGAACAAAGCCCTGGATTTGATTCCCAGCACTGAAAAGAAAGAAGGGGCAGAGAGTCAGTTCATGCTGGATTTTTTCCTATTGATATAGTTATTCCTGTCTGTAAGTCTGTCTAGTTTTAAATAGTCTCTGACCTTGCTCATCTCTTAACAATTGACAGAGGGTTTATTCTTTCATTTCTCTTTACTCCTTTTTCTTCCCTTTGCTTGCCCACCCTTTAGGTACTGGTGTCTGAACCCAGGCCATCTCATATGCTAGGCAAGCATTCTGCCACTAAGCTATATCCCTAGCCTTTTTTTGTTCATTTAATTTTATATGTATAGATATTTTGCCTGCACATATGTGAGTGCATTGCATGTGTGACTGGTACCAAAGAGGACAGAAGAAGCCATTAGATCTCCTGAAACTAGAGGTTATAAATTATAAAAAGCCACCATGTGGGTGCTGGGAATCAAACCAGCATCTTCTGGGAGAGCAGGCAGTGCTTTTAAGCACAGAGCCATCTCTTTAGCACCCCTCCCCCAACTTTTCTTACTCTATCACAATACATATTTTCACAGATGAGGAAACTGAACTCAGAGTAGGAGAGCTATCCTTGCTACCTGACATCTATGCTTTGCATATATCTATACCCTATTCTTAATTTCATTTTTCTTTATCCTTCATAAAGAATGGCTTCTGGCAGGTGATAATGGCGCACCAGGTAAAGGCAAGCATAGCTGAGTTTGAGGCCAGCCTGGTCTACGGAACAAGCTCTACAGCCAGGACTTCAGAGAAACCCTGTCTTGAAAAAACCAAAACAACAAAAAAGAATGACTTCTGGACCTGGCTATGTGTATGGGTCTTCCAGAATGCCCTTCTTGTATGGTGACTCTGGGGCACCACCTCTGAGCTCTAGCTATGTGCCACCATAGAGTTCTAGAGTTTCTGTGCACGGACTAGTATTTGACATCACTGTATTTCCTCTTCAGCTGTGAGAGACAGATGTACTGCTCATTTTTCCAGTGAGCAAAATGAGATTTGAAGCATTGTGCTCAAGACCTGGTAATAAGTGTGGAGGACAAAGATCTCCTGACTCCCAGCCCTCTGGTACTGGTGGGACATAGTAGGTACTTCATCCCTGTTCTGCCTCCAGTGAAGTTTTTACCTTCCCAGGGTGGGAGCTATATGTCTACTGTTTGGGTGGCTTTCATCACCTTGGTTGGAGCTCAGCAGACCTGGCTGAAATCCTTGCTGACACTGGACATATTGGCCGTGAGGATTTACACAAGCATTACAGGTGACTCCTCCAGTACAAAGATCAGAAGACACTGGCCTTCTATGCATAAGCTAGCTAGGGTGATGGAAGGCCTTGGGATTTAACTTGCTTCTCAAGACACACAGGTGACGTCAGCAGCATCGTTGTATTATCACAGGTGGTGAAACTGATCCCTGAGGGGTTAAGTGACCAACTCCAAAGTGGAGTAGCAGATGGTTCAGCAGGTAAATGCTTACTGCCTAGGCCTGAGCTCAACCTCTGATAGTGGAACCTTATAAAAATGGAAGGAGAGAACTGTCTCCCCACACTGAGCCCTGTAGCTGTGCATACCAATATATTACACTCACGGGAAGTGAAGTTAGAAAGAGAAACATGAGACCAGGCATTTGCCTCTAGTCTCTATCGTTACTCAGAGCATATCAGCTTTACCCCAGAATCTGCCCATTTTCATCCTCATTAAATATGTAAGTCTTGGGGCTGAAGAGATAGGTCAGTAAAGACCTGAGTTGGAGCCCATGTAAACCAGGCATGGTGGTATGTGCTTGAAACCCTAACACTCTAAGAACAAAGTGGACTGACCGGGTGTGGTGGTACATGCTTTTAAACTTAGCCCTTGGAAGGCAGAGGTAGAAGGATCTTAGTGAGTTCAAGGCTGGCCATGTTCTACATAGCAAGTTCTAGGCCAGCCAGAACTACATAAGAGACTTTGTCTCAACACACATACCATCCTGTCTCCCCCCAAAAAACAAGGAGGACTGGCCAGGTATGGTAGCATAAATATATAATCTTAGCATGAAGGCAGAGGAGTGCAAGGCTAGCTGGTCTACATAGTGAGTTCCTCCAACCAGGGTTACATAGTGAGATCCTTTCTAAATAAAATAAAAACCAAAGTGGACAGTTCATAAAACACACCTGAGGTTGCTCTTTGGCCTCCACATGCGCACACACACACAAGCATCTGTGTACACACATACACAAACCTCACACCCAGTCAGTAAGATGTGCCCAACTGTTTAAAGCTCCCTTCCAAATCTGAGGCTCAGCCAACCATCGCAGCCACCAATGCCACCATCACCTGCCCTCCTCCTGCCAGACACTGAACAGACAGGAGGAGCAGGGCCCTACTCATAGGCAGCATAGACATGAATGCTCTTCTAGTAACTATTAGATAATACCATTTATTATTTCACACAGAAGTTAGAGACCAAGGTTACAACTATTAAATACCTCTTTCCCACCCACCCCTCAAAAGACAGTCCCACTTTGTTAGAAAAAAAAAAATACAACAAAATACCATTACTCTGGTAGAGCTGGGGAAGTAACAAAAACAAGACAGAAACACAAGACAAACAATGTCTGCACACTGATATCAAAGTGGCCATGATACTGGGGAAAAGCAGTCGTGGTCAGTCAACATGGATGCCAACAAGCAAAGGCACTGGGCTCAGAACAGCTGCCTCTACAGGCCAGTTTTAGGGCTCTGCTGCAGAATTTGGGGCTGCTGGTTTCAAACTTCAGGCCACTGGCTGGATGTGTTTTTGTTGAGGAAAATGTAACAGGCATCTCCCTCTACTCCAGAGAGAGCAAGGAAGACACAGGGAGGGGCTAGGAACCCCAAAAGCTTTCTTAGAGGTCCAAGAGAAGAGAGCCAGGCAAGATTCTCCCCTACAGAGAGAAGGCCACATTGGACAGAGTTCACAGTTCCTGGGGGCCAGCATTGCATTTACATGGCATAGATGCCCACTGCCACTGTTGCCAACAGGAAGCCGAGAGTGAGGAACCATCGGAGGAGCGGTGTCTGAGATGAGCTAGTGCTGATCTGGGGTTTCCCTCGGGGTGTCTCTGCAGGGGTAGTATCTGAAGGACAAAGAAAGACAAGGTCAGACTCACAGTACTTAAAGTACACAGAGCAAAGGACACTCAGTGTCATGTCTGCTACAGTTCCAGTCCAAGGCCAGGATCTGCTACAGCACGAGCCACTAGCTACTGCTTAAATACCTTCAAAGATAGGAGTTCACTAACTCCCCCAAGCTGTTCATTCTTCTGTGCTCAGCCATGCCAAATCAAATCAAAGTCCCCTGACCCAAACAGGTAGCTAATTGTATCAGGCTGATGACACTTCAGCCCACCTGAAACAGTAACACTAATAACAGGGTTGTGGGGTCCTGCCTCGGTTGGGAGAGCCTTGGTCAATAGGTGAGCCCAGTCAAGCCATCGAGCTTCACATAACCTGCCCTGCTCAGCCTCTGTCACCCACTCCCTGTGCCATACTGTCCCAGGATTGACAGGCTCAGGGAAGGCACATTTTGTGTCACTTTGGTCTTTTTTGGAACTTTCTCTTGCTCCAAAGGTAATGCAGCAAGGCACAGGAGAAGGGCTGACACCCGGAGTCCAGTAATTACATGTCTCCTTCGTGTCTCCTGGAGGGTCAGCACTAGAAATAGGTTCCCAAATCCTTGCCTCATAAGGTGGCCTGCTTGGGAGCCTTTAGTGGGCATGAAAAGGTAAACACACCCTAGCTTTTTATAAAAGATTGAAGCAGGACAATTGTTTGACCCCCAGGGATTGAGGCCAGCCTGAGTAACAAAGCATGACAAAAAAAAAAAAAAAAAAGAGGAGGGATCTAATGAAAGAATTTCTGTGCCAGTGACTTCTAAGGGCTTTATATGCACCTCAGCCAATGAGCCCCCAACCTCCTGATTTTCCAATGTGGAGAAACTGAGGTAGAAAAATCTTATAGCTCACCCACAGTCACATACTACAGGCTTACCCTGGGCTCTTTGTCTGCACCCTATTTCTAATTTAAAACATTCAGAAAAGAGGAGTAAAGAAATTCCAACTGAGCTAAGGAGAGCCAGAAGCAAGAGGCCACCTTTACCTTGCACCAGGCTAGCAGGCCTCTGGCGAAGAGACTCTGTCTGTGAGGGACTCTGATCTTTGTGTTCCTCTGTCAGCAGCACCTGCAGCTCCTCAAACAGCTAGAAGACAAGACATACTGCCTGTTAATGACACTCATGGTGTGGGGGACCCCAGCTGAAGGCAGGACTTGAAGCATATTGTGAAATACTGTACAAATGACACAACTTAAGGAAACTATCACATACCCATGTGTCTTTCACTTACCTCATGAGAGATGTGACAGGCTTAGTTGGCTCCCTGCCTATACTTCCCCAGTGCTGCCTGTACCCTCAGTTGGACCACACCAATAAAAGCTGTCCTGAATCAGGACTTCAGAATCTTACTTGTATCCTGTGAGGAGAACCAGTCTGCTCTTCTGAAATAACACATGAATGGACAGCTGCTGTGTAGCCTACAGTTTGTCCTCTCTTCTTGACCGCGCATTGGTGAGCTCCCCCGTGCTAAGCAGTGAGCCATGGGGCTCATTAGCTTGCTTTTGCAGGTGAGGAAACCACAGCTCCTGGAGTAGGGCTTGCTTGACATTGACTAGAGTTCAGGATGGAGACCCAGTTCTCAGCTGGGCCTGTGTCTAATCACTTCTCTTGTTGGCATTTTGTTTTGTTTTTAAGACAGGGTTTCTTTGTGTAGCCTTGGCTGTCCTAGAACTAGCTGTGTAGACCAGGCTAACCTGGAACTCAGAGATCCTCCTGTCTCTGCCTTCTTGAGTGCTGGGATTAAAGGAATGTGCCACCACTTCCCTGCTTCTAAACTCCTTCTTTATACCATATCCTTAGAAGGCCTCAGATGGATGGTCTAGATGTCGTTGAATTTGAGTGATTTGAAAGGCTACGTCTCTAACAGGTGCTTACCTGGTGGAACTTTTAAAGGATCTCAAGGCTGAAAGTGGGAGCCAGGAGGTCACAAATCGGAAACCTGACCACCATAGCACCCACGGTATCAACAGGACCATCTACCCCTCCAACTCTGTCTTTCAGGGCCTTGCTCAAAACACTGAACTAAAGATAGTTCAAAGATGAAGAGCATTAGTTGCTCTCCAGAGGATCCGAGTTCAATTTTCAGTTCCCACATGGCAGCTCCCAGCTGTCTGTAACTCCACCTCCAACGGATCCGATACCAAAAGATATATACGCAGGCAAAACATCATCGCACATCAAACAAAAATAAGCAAATGCCACCTGAAGCATTTCTGCATCTGAAACCCTTACAGTGCCAACCTGGCTATGTACAAGTGCACAAGCACCCCAGGTCCAGCTACACCATTGTCACAGGATACAATCTCCCTGAGGGTCACATCCCACAACACAAGAGAGCAATGACATCAGGGAGTGTTACCCTATTCAGTCCTCCCACAGGGACTGAACTGGACCAACCTGCTTGCCCTGCACACATTGAAGATGGATGCTATTATTATCCCTATTTTGGAGATATAGAAACTGAGGATGTGTCTTGAAAAACCAAAAAAGAAAAAAAAAGAAAGAAAGAAACTGAGGAGGAAGAGATTTGCCCACAATCATCCAACTAGTAAGCAGCAAAACAGGACCCTGGCCTGTGACTCCAGGACCCTCCCTCCAATTAACTGGGTATGGCTTGAAGGAACAGTGGAGCTCACCTCAATGTTGAGTAGGAAGGCGGTCTTAGCCTCTTCTGTCACCCTGTGCTTGACCTCAGGTGTCATCTCCAGAGTGTTCATGCGAGCACGATAGAGCTGTTTGAACTTGGTGGGGTTGTCAATGTTTGGGAAGGTGAAAAACGCCAGGCCCTCCCCAGAGCTAGGCAAGGCCATGGCCTTCTGTGCAATCTTCTTCAGGACTTGACCCCCTGAGAGGTCACCCAGGTAGCGGGTATATGCATGGGCCACCAGCAGCTCAGGGTGAATGCACCCCACCTCATGGAGACGCTTTACGTAGTGCTGTGTGGCTGGCGTGTAAGGGATGGTTTCCTGCCAGTCGGGCCCATACCAGAAGGCCATGTCCTGCTCCAGGGCAGCTCTGCGGTGCAGCTCCTCAGGGAAGTAGAGTGGGGCATAGACTGGGTTCTGCTTGTTGCGGTCTATCTCCTCTTCCAGGGCCGTGTAGATATGGTACAAGGAAGCCATCACCAGCTGAAAAATAGAGTCAACTTGTCTCTAGAAGACCCTACATGACTGCCTTCTGGAAAGAAGGCCCCTGTCCCCACCACCCTCCACTCCCCACCCACAGTCAGTGTTCTCTACCCTGTGTCTGATGTTTGCTATGGCATCAATTCCACAACTGGCGGGAAACAGCAAAATCAGAGTCTACTGTATACACTGTACATTTAAGCCCACTGTCAAAACCCCATTTCTCGGGCAAGATGGCTCGGAGGTTAAATGAGGTAGCCAATCTCACTGTGGGGACAGGACACTACAGGGCTAACGCAAACTTCTCCTTGCCTTCAGAGATAAGTTGAAATTGGGTCAGGAGATTTGGGTGGTGGTATATGCCTGTGGTCCAAATGGGAGGCTGACACGGGAGCATTGACAGTTCCTGAACTGTGTGGTGAGACCCTGTCTAATAACCCAAGAGCTTGGATGGTGGGTCAGTGGTAGAGAACCTAGCCAGCACGTACGAGGCCCTGGGTTAACCAGGTTAAGAGCACAGGCTCTGAAATTGGGCTCTCTTTGTTTGCTTTTGGTCTTTTCCACCTAAAGCTCACAGGATGGCCTCTTAACCTCTCTGTGCCGTCCCCTTATGTACTCCTCAAGGTTGAGATAAGAACCTAAAGTGACCAACACAGAATACATGTTCACTTAACCATCCTGCTGCACTGGCTCCTCCACCAGCATCACATCCGTTCCTCTCAGAGCTACAGTGTCAACGTTAGTAATATGAGTTCCTTGGACAGGCCCTTATCATTTCCCGGCTCTAATCTCCCCATTAAACTATTGGCTTAAGCACTGGGCATACCTGCTATACCCCAGTGCTCTGGTCAACCTACATGTCACATACCTTAAAGCCTTCTCTGGACACCTGACCCTTCTGAAAGTTCTTCATGAACTCAGCATTCTCTGCTTGGATGTGCACCTCCTTGGTGGCCTCCTTCAAGGCCTCAGACAAATCCTGGGGCATGCTGTGGAGGAAGAGAGGAGATCAGCAGGGGATCAGGGGTTGCCTATGAATGATTAGACCTGCAGAATAGCTCCAGTAGGCCAAGCATTGGGCTTAACCATGCAAACAGATGTCAGTCACTAAATACTATGTGATATAGTCCCCCAGTCCACAGAGAGAATTCCTATTTTAGTTAGTTCCAATGAAGGGAAGACAAGGTACAGCCTGACCATAAGGAAGAGCCACACCAGTCCAAGGACCATGTTCAAAGGGAGATTTATATATTTATTTTTTAAACAAGACAGGGTTTCTCTGTGTAGCCCTGGCTGTTCTGGAACTCACTCTGCAGATCAGGCTGGCCTCAAACTCTGAGATCTGCTTACCAATGCCTCCTGAGTACTGGTATTAAAGACATGCACCACCACAGCTTGGTAGATACTTTGGTGAGCTTTTAGATCCAATCTGAAGACATTTCTAAAAAAATTTCAGTTACAGATTTTACAACCAGCAGGGTGTGATGGTACACATCTTTAATTCCAGCATTCAGGAAGCAGAGGAAAGCAGATCTCTTAGTTTGAGGCTAGCCTGGTCTATCTATATAGTGAATGAATTTCAGCACAGGGCTATATAGGAAGAGTCTAAAAACAAACAAACAACAAGAAAACCCCACCAAATCAAAATCACACACACACACACTCAAAGTGTCTGCATTAAATAGTCTCCGTAATCCAGCTTTATTCAGAGTAGTTCTGCAGCAGGAGGATTTGAGAATTCCAGACCAGCCCGGACAACTTAGTAAGGAACTGTCTTTAAGGTGCTAATACTGTACCTTAGTGGTTGAGTGCTTGCCTAGAAAGTCTGAAGTCCTAAGTTCAATCCTTACTGCTAAAAGGCGTGTATGCATGTGTGTGTGTGTGTGTGTGTGTGTGTATGTGAGTGAGGATTAGACAGTGTAATGTGGCTCAGCCAGGAAAAGCACTTGCCACCATGCCTGATAACCTAATCTTTCTTGGAATTCACATGGTAGATTGAGAAGTGATTCTCTTCAAGTCGTCCTCTGACCTCCACATGTGTAATGTGTCACATATATGGCCACTCTACATGCTCAATAAATAAAATGTAATGAGACACTTTAAATAAAAATAAGATTGGCTTAAAAAAAAAAAAAAAAAAAAGCTGGGTGGAGTGGTACACGCCTGTAATCTCAGCACTAGGGAGGCAGAGGCAGGCAGATCTCTGAGTTCTAGGCTAGCCTGAACTACAGAGTGAGTTCCAAGACATCCAGGGCTACAAAGAGGAACCCTGTTTCAAAAACTCAAACAAAGAAGAGGAGGAGGAGGAGGAGGATGTGGAGGAAAAGTTGGAGGAGGAGGAAGAGGAAGAGCAAGAGGAGAAGGAGGAAGAAGAGAAAGAGGAGGAAGAGGAAGAGGAGGAGGAAGAAGAGAAGGAGGAGATGCCAAGCGTGGTGGTGGAGCACGTTTAGTCTCAGCACTCTGGAAACAAAGGGACGCGAACTGGAGTTCAGGGCCAACCTGATCTACATAGGGAGTCCAGGGCTACATAGACCCTGTCTCAAAAACAAAATAAAACAAACAAACAAACAAACAAACAAAACCTCCTTTCTCCCCTCCCCAAACAAAAAACACCCAGCCTCAACACCCTCGAGTTCTGCTACTGCTGCCTCCCTGCACCTTACAAATCGTCTGAGGTTGGAAATTGACAAGTGACCACTCCGCGCCAAGAAAGCCAAGCTCCCCACGCCCCGACCCCCTAGAATGGTAGGTCTAGGATTCAGGACTCAGCAGTGTGTTCACCATCGCTCAAACCTGGATACTACAAGACACTCCCATTCCGTCACCTCCAGCGTGTCAGAGGGGTGAATCACATTTTCTCCCTCCAGCTGCCCCTGGCTACAGGTAGACTGGGCGGTAACTCGTCCCTTGGTCCCGCAGCCTGCATTCCCAGGCAGGAAAAGGGACGCTGGTCGTCACAATTCCCTTCCCCTCGCAGCCGCTTGCCTGTCGGGCTGTGGGCTCTCCATCGCCGGACTGGGCTGGTTCAGGCTGGCTCTGCTCGATTCCGGCTCCGGGCTACGCTCGAGACGGCTCTGCTCCGGCAGGCTCCACTCACTGGTTGTATACGGAAACTCTGGAGGCGACTCCGGATGGTGAGCCAGCAGCTGCTCGCGCCAGCCCTTTAAGTACGTGGGTCACGTGGTGGCCGTCCAGCTGAGCCGGCGCTCTCGCTGCTATTGCAACATCCCGCCCCCAGGCGGGTTGGCCTGGCCTGTAAGGGGATAAATCATATGACTCTGGCAAGTCTCTTTTTTTTGGGGTGGGGGGGGGGAGGTGGGGGGGGGGGGGGGGGGGGGGGGGGTGGGGGGTGGGAGGTGGGGGGGAATCTGAGTGAGTTGTCTCCTGGCTAAATTTGGGTCCTTTCAAGAACCCTCTACTCTACTCAGTGACAGGAAGTCAGGAGTAGCCCCTCAGGAATCTGGAAGGTTCTAGAACTAGAAGACAATCCTAGACTGAGATGCTGGTGGGCAAACCCAGGGATTGACCCACCCGAGGCCCAAGTCTGAGTCTGTCTTCCCAGAACTCTAAGGAGAGCTGTTTTTCTCAATCCTTTATGTACACAGTCCTGCTTGGTTTGCTAACACCTGCCTAGACTAACTTTTCCATGGTTCATCCCTATATATCACGGTGGGAGATAGATGGCTCCAGTTTTACAGATTGGGAATCTCTGCTGGAAGATGATGTGTTCTGCCCAGGATCTCATGGAGCACAGCACCAGAGTGTCTGGCTGCGTCCTCAGTGCTCTCCTAGAACCTAGTCCACACCTTGACTTCCCGATGTCTAATTGGTACGGGAGACTGAGAAGTCAAGCACATCACTCTGACACACCTATGACCACAGATACCAACTGAAGCTTGGACAATCACCTTCTGAATTCCTGGTGAATTGAACCCTTCAATACAGGACAGAAATTATACAAACATACTGGGTGGTTCTTCAAAGCCTACGTAGTTCTAATTGTCCTTTTTTGTTGTTGTTAAAAGTATTTATTTCTTAAAATACTTCTTTAAAAAGTATTTGCTATTTGCTGGGTAGTGATGGCACATACCTTTAATTCTAGCATCCAGGAGGCAGAGGCAGGCAGATCTCTGTGAGTTTGGGACCAGCATGGTCTACAGAGTGAGTTCCAGGACAGCCAAGGCTACACAGAGAAACCCTGTCTGGAAACAACAACAACAACAACAACGAAAAAAACATTATTTATTTTATATGATTATGTAGGCTCAAGTATATGCATGTATGCATTCATGCGACATGGATACAGGTGCCTGAGAAGGCCAGAAGAAGCATTGGATCTCCTAGAACTGGGAGTTACAGGTTAGTGAGCTGCCTATGTGGGTGCTCAGAATTGAATTCAGGTCCTCTGTAAGAGCAGCAAGTACTGTCAACCACAGGCCATCTCTCCAGCCCCAAAATGACTTGGTGTCAACAAAGATTTCATTTTTTTGTTTCTTTGTTTTGTTAATCCTGAGATTCTCCAGAAAAACCAACTCCAACATTTTGGGCCAAATTAGAAGCAAGTTTTAAATATTAAATACTAACCAAGGGATGGACTTTGGCCAGGTACATTCTCTGGGATTTCCCAGCTCAAAATGGCCTTGAGCCTCATGTTGCAGGGGTTTATAAGGACAAACCTATGGGCCCCGTACTTTCCCATGAACTACAACTCCCAGCATTCAGGTGGTTACCTCTGGTGTTCCTGGGCAGGTGGATTTACAGGTTAATTTTGGACATTATAGTTTTGTTTTGTTTTTTTTCTTTTTTTCTTTTCCTCCCCGAAACAGGGTTTCTCTGTGTAGCCCTGGCTGTCCTGGAACTCACTTTGTAGACCAGGCTAGCCTCAAACTCAGGATACCAGGCAAGGCTCAAACTCAGAAATCCGCCTGCCTCTGCCTCCCAAGTGCTGGGATTAAAGGCCTGCGGTCCCACGACTCTGTTTTTCAGACTAACATGAAATGGTGGTTGTAAGTCCTTGGCTCTGAGATAATGAGACTGGAGGTCGGCAACTGCCCATCAAGTGTTGATTCCCCACAGAGGACAATGGGATGGCCAAGTCTCACCTGCTTGTACCCAAGAATTTGTGGTACATGGTAAAGAGAGCTATCATCGCTCTGCCACGGGAAACAGTGACAACGGAATAGCAGCTCACAGTAACTGAAGACCCCCTGCATGCAGACAACTCACTTCACACTCTCAGGAACTCCATCAAAGAAGTACCGGTATTAGCTGACTTTACAAACCAGGAAACTGAGGCTTAAGATAAGGATGTGAATTCACTGTACCAGGCGGACTTCCACATTTCCTGGAAAGCAGGTGGCATATCTTCTGCCTTCAAATGGTGTGGGCAGGAAAGACAGCTATGGCCACTGCCAACAAGTACGTGCTTCTCTAGGCCTTCTGGAAAGAACCGTCTTCCCCAGGGTGACACGGAAACCAGGTGGGCAGGGACCTGTCCATTTTGCTTTTAAATCCCCACGGCTGTACCCATGCCTGGCAGATGGCTGCCAGTTAATAATAACTGCCAGAATGAGTGGCTGAACCAGGGCTCCCTGTGGGAATGGGAATGCAACTGTTTGGCTTTCGTGCCACTAAGGTGCCAGAAAGGGCTGAAATCAAGCTATGATCAAAAAGTGCAATCCCAGCCAACCTTTGTGGAACACTTGCTGTGTGCCAAAGCTCTCCCAACCCTGACAGCAGCCCACAAGATCTGTACAACTGCCGTTGGCATCTCTATTCTGTCTATTTGATTCTAATGAGAAATAGGGAAGCCATGGAATTTTCTTGTCACACAGCAATATTTATGGCAGAACCAGAATCTAGCCCTGGTAATAGACCCCCAAGTCACCCTATGCCATGCTCTTTCACAGAGGGTCCAGGACTTTAGGGGAAATAATAAGAAGTCTGTAGATCTAAAGCCTGTCATTCCAAGGTCCACAGAAACTCACAACATGAGTCCCCCTTTTCACATGGGAAGCTGGGGCACCCAAAGACTAAGGCATGACCCAGGCTGTGCACCTCTCAGAGACACGCTTGCTGATCTTGAGTTTCTGATTCCTGGTGCCTGGCTTGTTCTCTGGGAACCCAGGTGTAGCTAGAAGATAAGCTACGCAGGATTTGGAGACTGAAGCAGCCATGCCAGGCTGTTCTGGTCCCCTCTCAGCCTCTATCCCTGCCTCTGTGCACAAGATGACTTGGCTTCTGGACTCCTTTGCCTCCTCCCCAAGAAAGACCCAATTGACACCCTTCTTCCTCCTGTAGTGGTTGGCTGAATACCCTACCACACCCTGACATCAGGATCAGAGAGAGATTCTGAAGGTGGTCAGAGGGTTCTGCAGATGTGACACTGTCCTGGACCATCCCTCAGGATCCAGGATCATCACAAAGTGCATGATGGCTTCAGACACAGTTCATGAGGAAAGAGAGTGGTGGAAGAGGACAGGAAGATTGCTATTCTGCCTCCTCTAAAGATGGGGGACATGGCCACAAGCTGAGATGCACAGGCAGCCTCAGGAAGCTAGAAAGTGCCCAACCCTACCCACACCCCTGAGCCCATCTCACAGGCCCCCATGGTATATTTCAGAATAGGACAGACCTAAGAGAGGAGTCAAGGAGGAAGTCATAACTCCCCAAGCTTTCCATTAGACAGATGGAATTGCCAGCTTCTGTGTGTGTGTGTGTGTGTGTGTGTGTGTTTGTGTGTGTGTGTGTGTGTGTGTGTGTGTGTGTGTCTGTCTGTGTGTGTGGTACCAGTTCGAAGTGTTTCAGATAGGGCTTTGCAAACAATTTAAAACCAAACAAGAAGCTTCTGTACCTTTCTAGAACTTTCACTTCCTTGGCCTGAAGTTAAAGCCGTCCCCTTTTACCAACTATTCACAGAGGAAGGCAGAGGAAACAGAGGGTGACTCAGCAAAATCTGTCTTCCCCTTTGTCTGCTAATCACCCCTCCCAACCATGACACAGCATAAAAGCAGCTTCAGGACAGGAAATCACGACTCAGCATTCCAGCTGCTGTGGAAAAACAAAGTCCAGCTCCAGTGGGGGCTGGAATCCTGGGCAGGAGTGGAGCTCTTTGTGCCTTTTGTCCCAGTTAGATGACAGTAAGAGAATTTGTGTGGGTGTCTTCAGGCAGGGATCTTCATAGACAGCAAGCCTACTGACTACACTATGCCTGAGACAGACCAGGAGGGGGACATGTCCCTAACCCTGGAAGGCAGAGGACTCCCTATATATACACTGTGTATCAACAGGGCAGACAGTCCAAAGCTGAGAAAACACCCAATAGCTGATACGGAGACATGGAATCCCAATGACAGAAGAATCCATTGAGTAAGATAGAACCCCTCTGACAGACAGACAGATCTGTACTGCCACACATGTAGGACAGAAAAGGAGAATCCCTAATAAAATAGCTGCCCAAAGCAGAAAGCACAAATGACAGCTGCCCCTGGTAGTTCCATGGCAATCCTCAGGTAAAGTGCTTTTATCCTGGCACACCTGGCTCAGGCCTCCTCTTTTGCAAAGAGAGGGTCCCCACTCCATTCCTTCCCCCATACCAATCGTGGCAGACTCACAGGAGAACCTTCCAGCCCTGAGTCAGGAAGACTCTTAGCCTCAGCCTTTGCTCGCCTTCCTTCGAGTACTTCTGCACAGAGACTCCTGTAGGTACATGTTTGTAAACCAGCATTTGGGAATGGAAGCAGGAGGAACCACCAATTCACCAAAGACATAAGGATTACCACCACATACCCACTAAGATGAGAAAGAACACTATGAAATGCAAATTCAGACCACAGTGAGATTACTCCACACTTATTAGAAGGGCTTAATTAAAGAAGGTGACACTGGGCAATGAAGCACACACCTTTCTTTAATCTTAGCACTAAAGAGGCAGAGGCAGGTGGATCTCCAGGAGTTCAAGGCCAGCCTGGTCTACAGACATAGTTCAAAGAAAAAGAGAAAGAAAGAAAGAAAGAAAGAAAGAAAGAAAGAAGGAAGGAAGGAAGAGAAGGAAGGAAGGAAGGAAGGAAGGGAAGAAAGAAGGAGAAAATAAAAGATGGATGACTCCTAAATGCTAAATACAACTCTTTTTCATTGCAGATGATTATAATGTTGCCCTAATATATTCTGTGTTACCACAGAATTATTTTGAACTGAAGATAATGAGCCCCCCAAAAGCTTGTGCCCTCCCTCCCTCCCTCCTTCCCTCTCTCATGTGATTATCATAGTGGATATCCCTATTATAATAGTGGATAGAAATATTAGATCTTTCCAAACCCAGAGAAAGACCCTAAGGAGATTTTTATTTTAATTATTTTATCTGAGGTGTTTGGGTGTTTTACTTACATGTATGTCTGTGTACCACATTAATACCTGATTTCCACGGAGGCTAGAAGAGGGTATTAGATCCCCTAGAACTGGAGTTACAGATGATTGTAAACTGACATGTGGGTGAATTGAACCTGGATCCTCTGCCTTCTGAGTGCTAGGTTAAAGCCATGCTTCACCAGACACAGCCTCATCTGATTTTGTTGTTGTTGTTTTATTTCCAGCCAGGGAGCCTAAGAGGCAAAGGGAAACAGTTTCTAGACCAAACCACTTCAAGCATTAATCATACACCTGCCGCCCAAACAGGAATTCAGATTATGGAGACTGTCCAGGGATGTTCGTGGCATCTTAATAGTCTCAGAGTGAGATAGCCCATATGTTCCTCAGCGGGTCACTGGATAAACATGAATACTATAAACAGAAAGCACTACTGACTCATGCATTAACACCCAAGTCTTCAAGATGGCTATGTTGGATAAAGACAGAAAGATGTGGTGCCTCTCACCCAGCACTCTGGAACCAGAGTCAAGCTGGCCTTGAACACACAGCAAGTTTTAGAATATCCAGGGCTGTCAAAAGTTTCCCCAAAGGGGGTGGGGAACTTGCTCTATAATTCCATTTAGATAAGAACATGTATGAAATATATATAATGGGCATAAGATAACACATATATAACATATAATAAACCAACATAAAAAACTAGAAAATGCCAAGTAAGTTAATCAGATAGGGTGTCACCTGGTAGAGGGCAGGGCTCACCAAGGTAAGATAACCTTTAGGAGTGATGACTATGCTCAGAACCTTGGTGGCTGGATGATTTCATAGAGTATGGCTCTGAACTCAGCAGGCTTGGTAAATATGTAACATTTGTTACAGTTCAATGAAGCTACAGACTCAGCTGAGGCTTTCCTGCACTTTCCTGTCAATCATCTTATGGGGCCTACTTTCCAGGTCCATGTGCTCCAGACACCCTACCCGACCCAGCTGTGAGCAACCCAAGGTTGGGCAGCAAGATGACACGGGCATCATCACCTTTCTAAGACAGAGCTTGCTGGTCCCACTTAGGCATTGTCTGCATACTTAATGTAGGAGGCTTGGAATGTGAGGCTCAACTCCTAGCAGGAGGCCACACACTCACCTAAAATTTGGAGTCAGATGTGCCTGGCCTGCTGTATACTCACAGCAACACACTGGGCCTAAACAGTTTTGGGTAGATAGAGCCACACCCTTTTCAAACATCATCCAGCCTCCCTCAGCATCAGACAGGCTGGAGGTCTGATATTTGCATATCTAGACCACAAGGACCACATTGCCATATGGAATTGGCTATAGGTCCAAAGTCCTGGCTCTACTTGGCTGTACTGTAGGAGGGCCTCCTAGGACAAGGTACACTGGCTAATGAAATGGACTTCAAGCAATGGTTTGCCACTCAGAGTGGGATCCCAACAAATAACCATGTGCACTTGAACCCCCTGAGCCTCTATTTCCTCATTTGGCAAAATGCAAATTAAAAACAGCATCCATTTAAGGGCATGTGGGGAGGGCTGGATCAGTTAGGATCTGTAAGAAACTCAGAAGTGGGAGTGGCTCAGGGGAAGAACAAAGGAAGTGTCCATTACGACATGTGGCCAGAGAGAGCCAGTTCCTCTTTCACCCTTTCAGCCCAGTGCTGCTCTAATGTAGAATTTCCAAAGGGATCTGCACTAGGGTGGGACAGTCGCTAGTATCCGGCACAACTTTGTCGTCCACCACAGTTATATTAGCTTCCTTGTGTCTCTTTTCTTGTTTTACCTGGCAAGATGGCTCAGTAGGTAAAGAGCAAGCCCAAGTACCAAGTTTGCTCTCTGGACCCCATGTAAACATGGACAGAGAGAACTGACTCCATAGAGTTGCCCTCTGACCTTCATGTGTGTACCACCTTCTGTTGTGGGGGATCTACCAGAGAAAACTATGACACTGGTCTAAGCCAATAAAAAGTTTTTATTAGCCGGTCAGTGACTACACTGGTGGTCAGAATTCCAGGATAACCTTTCTCTGACTGAGCTTTTAAGCACAAAGACCAAACACTAAAGTTAACAAGAACAGTTAGCCAGAAGCAGAGGTGTAGAAGCTAAAAAGCAAAGTTAGTGCATTTTGAGACCTTCCCAGACCTATGGACTTTGGTGGATCAGGTCTTTGTTTTGGCTGGTGGTGCTTGTTATGGTGGTACATGCTGAGTTTGATGGCCTGAATGGTTCTTTCATTATGGACTCAGTTGTGTTAAGGTCTGCAGGCCTGTCATATTTCTATTCCACACAGAGAAAAGTAAACCTTACTTGGGAAGTGATTTCAAATGTCCAGAAAAGCAGCAAGAAAACAAAAACAAACAAACACCACCACCAAGGACTTTCTGTACACCTTTCTAGAGGTAGAGTTCTGTGTCATTTATTTGCGTTCTCCCTTGCCCCTGCCTCTCTCCAAAGAGTAAACTGCAGACCACTTAAATTTTTTATTAAGTCATGCCCAGGTGACAGTTTCTTCGCACTCCTGTACAACTGCAAACAACAGGACAGTCAACTGATAGGGTTCGTTATATTGTAAGTGAAGGCAAAGTGTCCTCGACACAGCTTTCAGTCAGGTCTGGGATTGACTAGCAGGGAGAAAGTATGCGAGTACATGTAACATGAACAGGGAAAGAGTATACACATGTGAGTAACGTGAATACATGACACAGGAGCACTCAAGGAAGCAGAGACAAGAGCCACTTGGAGCCAGGCATGATTATACTGAGTTAGGCTAAGAGGTAAGGGAGTCCATGACAAGGTAAGGTGGGTCATCAGGAAGAAAGTGTCCATGTATCGGAACTCACAGATCATAGAGAGTACCCTTAGCGCCTACTTCCTGATCTCCTGCCTGTGAGTGGTTTCTGCCACATGGAAGCTGGATTTCCTGCCTTTGTTGTTCTTTTGTGGTTTGTTTTTCTTGTTTTGGCATATGTGTGTGTGTGTGTATGTATGCATATGTATATATTTATATTTGGTTTTGAAGAGTCTTGTTTTGTAGTCCTGGCTGGTTTAGTTCTCACTCTCTAACCCAAGTCTAGCCTTGAACTTGCTAACTTGCCTTCTGCCTTACACTCCCAAGCACTAAGATTATACAGGTGTAAGCCAACATACCCTGCCTTGGTTTTCTTTTCTTTTTTTTTTTTCCAACTAAGCTTTTTATTCATTTATTAGTGGTGGTGTCTTTAATCCCAGTGCACAGGAGGCAGAGATAACTGAGTTTCAGGCCTGCAAGAACTACATATTGAGAGGCTTTTTTTTTTTTTTTAAAGCTTTTAGCACAAAATAATCTTTGTGCCAAGGGGCTGGGAAGATGGCTCATTGGGGTTAAGTGCTTGTAGTGCAAGCCTGACCACCTGAGGGTAATTTCTGGAACTCTTGAAAACCCCACAAAGTCATCCTCTGACCTTCATTCAAGTGCCCCCAACACACACACACACACACACACACACACACACACACACACACACTTAAAACATTGGGGGGGGGGGTGTTTCGAGACAGGGTTTCTCTGTGTAGCCCTCACTGTCCTGGAACTCACTCTGTAGACCAGGCTGGCCTCAAACCCAGAAATCCACCTGCGTCTGCCTCCCAAGTGCTGGGATTAAAGGCGTGCACCACCACTGCCCGCCTAACCTAAAACATTTTTACAGTGCAGAAAAGGCACACTTGGGGATGGCTGTTTCAAATTAACTTATTAATTTAAAGGCAAGGTCTCCAGTAGCTTCGAGCTGATCCTCTTACAGTTCTTTTTAAAGATTCTGTGTATACAGCTAGCTATTAGCTTGTTGTCCCTCTATAGTTCTTTGTCTTTAAAAGCTGGATCCAAGCCTGAACTCGTTGTCCCAGGCCCACAGAGAGGACGTGTTAAGCCAGCACGTCCGCTCTCCTTCTTGCCAGGACTCCGCCCCTAGGGGTTCAATCCGGAGCAACGGAAACCATGACTCAGCGAAGACAGACCTCGGGACCGTGACTCAGCATCACACAGCCCCGGACCTTGACTCAGCAGAAAAGGCACAGCTCCGGGTTCCTAATGGATTGCTTAAGACTGCCTGCAGATCTTGGGCGGGTCAGCTCTGGCTGCTACTCCGTGGGAATAGCTTGCTCACTTTGCACCCCTGCTCCTCCCCTCCCCTCTTTGAGCCCTGGAAGCTTGTATGGGAAAAATGATCTGGGGGACCCTGCCTACAGCTTCAGGAGGGTGGGAACCAGCTGCTGTCACCACTGAGAAGTTCAACAGGGGCTGTTAACAGCCTGTCATGCTAGCACATGCCTTTAATCTCATTACTTAGAGGAAGAGGCAAGGAAATCTTTGAGTTCAAAGCCAACCTAGTCTACAAAGTGACCAGGACAGCTAGGAAGGACTATACAGAGAAACTGTCTGGCAAAACAATAGACTAAAACCCTGCTCAGGAGCTGGAGAGATGACTCAGCAGTTGAGAGCACTGGCTGCTCTTCCAGAGGACGCAAGTTCAATTCCCAGCACCCATGTGGCAGCTCACAACTGTCTGTAACTCCTGTTCTAGGGGATCTGACACTCTCACACAGACATACGTCCAGTCAAATTACCACTGTACAGAAAATAAAAGTAAATAAATCACTAAAAAGAAAACCCTACAGGGAGAAGTCTGGAAATAGCATACACCTTGAAAAGGGGAGAGAAGAACAACTCATCAGCCTTGGACCTCAAGAGGCTAAGGAGAGAATGTATTTGGTGATACCTTTGTCCATGTTACAGATTTCTGGCAAGGAAACCATCTGCCGAATGACTGGTGGAATGAAAATAAAGGCTGACCTAGATGAGTCCTCCCTAATGTGGCCATGTGGCTGCCCAGGTGGAAGGGCCTGGGCATCGCTGCCCCGTATATCAGACTCTGGCCACAGAGGAATCCGGATCACTACCTGGAGCCCCACCAGCCCTCAGAGCTCTTGCTTGCTCAGGATGAAGATGGGCAGATTGAGGAAGTCACCCCATCCCCTCGGAAAGGAAGGGGGGTCATTGTGGTTGAACAGGACTTCTCAAATTGTTTTCTGTTAATAAATTGCTTTGTGTAAAGTAAAAGTTAAAACAAAACTGCTCAACAAAGACGGTTCTCCTTCCACTCAATCCTAACCTTGTCTTTTACATAAAAATTTAAGCATGCACAAAGTCCATGCTCCATCTCTGGCTGAGCAAAAAGGAAAACCCTCAACAAAACACATTTCACACCCACTAGTTGTGAAAGTGATAGCTGGTGGGGTTCAGGAGGGGTTGGTTCGTGGGTCAGATCACCTTCCTCGGGAATGCTGGGATCGAAGGTATGTGCCATCACACCCAGCCTGCCTCGTCTGATCTTCAGTTCATCTCTCAGTTCCCACCAAAGAAGCCTCTTTTTTTCAGGAGATGGAGATTAACACAGAGAATAAGGACAGGTCACTGAGCAGAGAGTAAAGGATTGTGGGGACAAAGAAGGCTGCAGTGAAGGCTACTGGGGCTGGAGGTGGAGGCAGTGAGTTAGGCACACACAGCAGGATATTGTCTCAACCAGATAAATCATACCCAAAAAGGAAAAACAACCCTAGGCCTGGCTTTGTGTCCATTCATAATAAACCATGGGATTAAAAAGGACTTCCTGTGCTGCAGAGATGGCTCAGCAGTTAAGAGCCCAGGCTATTCTTCCATAGGACTCATGTTCAAGTTCTAGCACCCACATGGCAGTTCACAACTGTGTGTAACTCCATTCCCAGGGATCTGACACCTCACACAGATATACATGCAGGCAGAACACTAACACCCATTAAACAAAACAGAAAGCACAAGACTTCCTTTCCTCTTCATTTTTTCAGTTTTGTTTTTTGTCCTCCATCTTCACCCCCTCCCTCCCAGGCAGGGTTTCTCTATGTAGCCCCAGCTGTCCTAGAACTCCCTCTGTCAACCAAACAGAACTCAGAGATCCACCTGGCTCTGCTTCTGGAGTGCTGGGATTACAGGCGCGTGCCACCATTGCTTGGTTCCTTGTCTTATTGTACATTTATTTGTTGTGTGGCACAATGGCACGCATATGTGGGTTCTGGGGACTAAAGTTATGTCATGCTCAATGGCAAGTACCTTTACCCAGAGAGCTATCTGTTGGCCCATCTTCTTCCTTCTATGGTGCCATAACTGGAAAACCAAGGCCTTGCTTGGGATCAGCAGTGGCTTTAGCAGCCCAGAGCCCCAAGCCCTCTCCAGCCAGCCCCTGACAGACACATACACAAGTGTGTTCAAAACCAAACTGTGCTGTTTCCTGAGTCCCCCATTAAGTGCTGTGTCATCTGGTCCTTCTCTCTGTGCTTCCTCTTTTATTCCTCAGCCCTCGGCCTCACTACTCCAGCTGTCCTTCCTTCTCCAGGCATGGTTCAGCTTCCAGGGGCAGGCAACCATGTCAGGAGTGTTGTGTGTGTGGGGGGGTTCTTGCTGTCAAAAACACCATGTTTGCAGGTGGTTCATCAAGCTCATAAAGCAGGGGGCAGAACTGGGGTCAGGATCAATCGCAAGTGGTGTGACGGCTGTCATGTGATGGTGGTGAGAGGTGGGGACTATGTAGCATTGGTTATTGTGACTGGGGGGTAGGAGGGCTGGGGCTGTCCCCTCCTGTTTCTTAAGGGCCTCTGCTGGCTTCCTTGAACAGGTGAGCCCACCTTATGCTCCCATAGAGACTCTAGATCTTTCTGTTCCCAAATGATTTACTTACTGCTAAGTTATTTCTCTGTTGGTGCAATAAGTCAGTTCAAGCCAGATTAAAATATATATATAAATGCAGGTTCACTGGGAAACTGCTCTCGAGTGGACAAGTTCATTGGCCCCAAGGAAGGAGGCCAAGGAAGTGAAGTTGCCATGGGAAGGGAGATGGCGGGGGGGGGGGGGAGAGAAAGAGAGAAGGAAAAAGGGACAGACCCCAAATGTCTGGATTCTATAGGGCTGCCTCTTGGGGAAGGGCAGCCAGTCCCATGGTTGGAAAGTTCAGGGTAGAGGGCTTGGTTTGCTAGGCAGAGACTAAGGGAACCTAGGAGAACTCAGGTCTGCTTTGGTATTTAACATATGTAACTCAGTCCTTAGTCCAGGGTCTGAAACACAGCACTGTGTGGCCTTGGGAAAGTTGGTTGCTCATCAACACACTGGTGATACCAGGATGTTAGATTAGAACTCAGGGGCCCACAGGGAGAACCCGCTATATGACTGACAGGTTTTGGTGTGCAGGGCATTCCTTGTGAAAAACAATGAACCTCAATTCATAAGATGAGTGTTGGAAACTCAGCAGCAAAACCAAAGCAGAGGTTTTCAACTTTGCAAGTCAGATGTCAGCCTAAAGAAAAGGCAAAACATGTCTGGGACTTGAGAGGCAGAGGCAATCAGATCTCTGAGTTGAGGCCAGTCTGGTCTACAGAGGAAGTTCCAGGACAGCGAAGGCTATACAGAGATATACCCTATCTTGAAAACCAAAAATTAAAACAGATTTAAAAATAACAAAGAGAGAGAGAAAGAAAAGGCAAATTGTTTTTTTTTTTTTTTTTCTGGAGACAGGGTTTCTCCTTGTTCTCCATGTAGCCCTGGCTGTCCTGGAACTTACTCTGTAGACCAGGCTGGCTTTGAGCTCATAGAGATCCTTCTGCCTCTGCCTCCCAAGTGCTGGGATTAAAGGCGTGCGCCTCCACTGCACTTAAAACAGTGATTTTTTATAGTTCCAAATCACAAAGAATTCTTGCCCTTTCCCATAAACTGACATTCCAGAGGGTGAGTGACTGTCTCTCTGCTCGTCATCCAGCATAGTTCCCACCTGAATTCCCCTATCTTCCTGGGTCCCCAGTTCCCTACTTTCCTCCCAGAGAACTCAGTTGTATACCAGACTCTAACTTTTCAACTCTAACCAAAGCAAATAGCTTCCTGCTGCTGGGGATGCCCGGGCTCTAGTGCCTCCTGCTTCTGTTACTCATTGATGAACTGTAAATATACATCACACTGAAAACCAGAACGATTTATTTCCTATACCCTGAGGGGCTCACCTGCCTCTATCAAAAAAGTATCTGGACTTCAGCTTCAACAGATTCTTGCCAAGGTCTCTTGCCCAGCTGGCCTTGAGCTTCTTGGATAGCCAATGGCCTTGAGTTTCTGATCTTCCTGTCTCTATCAAAGCCAGGGCTACATCCCTAGTCCCCATTTACAATCTCTAATAAAAAATTAGAAATCTTTCATAGAAGATATACTGTAGAATGAACTAAAGAACGAAACATAACAAAACAAAAACCAAGTCAGTTGGTGGTGACACACACCTTTAATCCCAGCACTCAGAAAGCAGAGACAGGCAGATCTCTCTGAGTTTGAGGCCAATCTGATCTACAGGACAGCCAGGACTAATGCAGAAACCCTGTCTTGGAAAGGAGAGAGAGAGAGAGAGAGAGAAGAGAGAGAGGAGGGAGGGAGGGGAGGGAGGGGAGGGGAGGGGAGGGGAGGGGAGGGGAGGGGAGGGGAGGGGAGGGGAGATGAGATCACCTCTGGACTAGCCTGTACCTTATATTCTCTAGTTGGCTGTGCCCATGGGGTGTGGGTCCTGAAGTGGTGGTGGCTTCAGTTACTAACAACTCCAGCCACCTCACTTCTTTAGCATATGCTGCTCTGTCACCTGATATTCCCTAGGGGCCAGTAGAGCATGGGGCCCATAGCATCCTGTGCTTTTGCTGCCCAGGAGGGCAGGAAGGTCACCAGGGCCAATATCCAGAAGGTCAGCAGCTCCGCTGGCCTTCATGGGGACAGGAACCCTCAGTTTCTATCAATCCATTTACCAATCCCACTCACTTGTTTCCCGACTGTCCCTGTGTCTATGGGGTCAAGGACAGTGACTCTTCTGTGGGTACATTCCCAGCAGCCATCTCGGGATCACAGCACAGGAGGGTGATGGCAGGACAGCCCCTGGGCAGGGACAGAGGCAGGTTTGAAGCTGTTGTGAACCTAGATGGCAGGGCTGAGAACAGAGAAGAAGTGGGACAGGTCTGCACCGAGTTAGCTCTTTGCCTACAGCCTATGGTGTTGGGAATTGAACCAAGGGCCTTGCCTCTCCTGTTTGCAAGCAAGGCAAGCACTCCTTTCCAAGCTCCAGTCCCAGCCTTCTGTCAGCTCAGTAGCCTTTATTTCTTTTCCAGCTTTCCAAATGGACAATAGATCCAGGGATGGTGACAGAGTCAGCCATATCTAAGGTGGAGTAAGCTGTCTTATGATCTCTCTATTCATCTTGTTATTATAATCACAGAGAATTCCATGGCAGGTGAATGACTGGTCAGGACATCAGGAATGACTTGACTGGAGGAGGTGACACACTGAAGAGCAGGTGAGACAATTTGTGGGAGGGGCATGTTCTACAGGAAACAGCAAACATCTTGTACAGAGGTTATAAAGTCAGACCACAGGACTCTGAGGGTGTTTGTGTGTGTGTGTGTGTGTGTGTGTGGTGTGTGTGTGTGTATGTGAAAATTTCTGGCCAGGCCAGAAATTGAACTATCTTGGGTGAAGGATTTGATTTTGTTGAGGACTTGAAGATGCTAGTTCTTTTAAAACATGGTCAGGGGTAGTGAGATGGCTCAGTTTGTAAAAGTTCCTGTTGCCAAGCCTGAGGACTTGGGATTCACACAATGGAAGGAGAGAACCAAAAACTGTCCTCTGATCTCCCTAGCAGGCATGCACACATAACACACATGTAAACAGATTGAAGAGACAGCTCAGCTATTATAAGAAATCACCCTGTACTCCCAGAGGGCACAGTTTGGTCCCCAGGATCCTGATCCTACATCAGGGGCTAAGAGCCACCTGTAACTCTATCTCCAGAAGATCCAATGCCCTCTTCAAACATGCACTGTGGTCACATGCACAAATGTATATACACACACACTTAATTCAAAAATTAAAATAAGAGACCCGAGAGATGGCTCAGAGCACTGACTGCTCTTTTAGAGGTCATGAGTTTAATCCCCAGCAACCACATGGTGGCTCGCAACCATCTGTAATAGGATCCAATGCCCTCTTCTGGTGTGCCTGAAGACAGAACACTTATATAAATAAATACATAAATAAATATTTTTAAAAATTAAAATGAATATGTACCAATAAAAATCTTTTTAAGAGCATTCTGGCTGTGTGGAAGCCCCCATCTTGGGGAGGGCAGTGCCCAGGTTCTATGCTTTGTTCTACAAACCTTAACAGCAAATGATAGTCCAAAGAACTCCAGGAGGTTTGGAAGTCTGGAGGGGGGGGGCACTTCTGCTCTCACCACAGAGCCCAGAAGCCTCCACCCTTCACAGGCCTTCCTGTTCTGTGCTGACTCAGGCATAAAATGTCAGTTCTTTTCCAGTTCCACAAAGTGCCATTCTTGTCAAATATTTGTAGGCAGAACATCTGGGGCCACTGGGAAGGTTGACAGTAAGCTACCTGGAAAGCAGAAGAGCATAACACCTTAGGTTCTTTTGGATGGGGCTGGAGAGATGGCTCAGTGGTTAAGAGAACTGGCGGCTCTTCCAGAGGTTCTGTTGAATGGCTTTGGTTTCCTCTCCCATCCATCAGCTTTGGAGCCTTGAGATGATTTGTCTAGTCTTGGCTCTCTGGTGCTCTCCTGGGATAGTGTGATCATTGCCCCTTTCTTATCAAGAGCTTCAGCTCTTCCCTCTTTGAGCTTATAGATCCCACAGCATGGTTCACAACTTGAGCCGACTTGGTTCCGTGTTTTCTAGTTACTTCCTGGACATGGCCTGTCATTTCTTAGCCTTTTGCATGCTTTGTTACAGCTCAGACAATGCCACTCACTTTCTTGTCCCTTATGCAGGAAAGGGTCTAGCCTCGGCCTAAAAGGGTAGTACATGTCTGTGAACCAGCTTAGGAGTTAGAGGAGAAGGGATCAAGAGTTTAGACCAGTGTTAGCTACACAATCATTTGAGGCTAGCTTTTGCTACATGAGTCATGTCTCAAAGAAAAAAAAAAAAGCCAGAAAGTCTCTGGACTCACATGGTGGACAGAGAGAACCTTTTCTGACCTCACATGCTCACTTGTGGCACACGTGCATGCTCTCAGATTGTGTGTGTGCTTGCAATTATTATTATTATTTTAACACTGTAAAAAATACAGGGGCAGGAGAGATAGCTCAACTGTTAAGAGCACTGGCTCCATCAAGAGGACCAGGGTTGGATGCTAGGCATCCACATGGCGCTCACAACCATGTGGAAAACCTAGTCCCAGAAGAACAGATGCTCACTTCTGGACTCCAACGGCACTGTATGCAAGTAGTGCACAGACACTCCTCAGGCAAAACCACCCATGCACATAAAAAATAAATTAAAAAAAATTCAGCTTCCCCGGGCAGTGGTAGTGCACGCCTTTAGTTCCAGCACTTGGGAGGCAGAGGCCGGCAGATTTCTGAGTTTGAGGCCAGCCTGGTCTATAGAGTGAGTTCCAGGATAGCCAGGGCTACACAGAGAAACCCTGCCTCGAAAAAAAAATTCAGCTTCTAGGGTGAAGAGATGGCTTAAAAGTATCTTTTGCTCTTATAGAAGATCCAGGTTCAGCTCCCAGCACCCACACCAGTGGCTCACCAACACCTGCAAAGCCAGTTCCAGGAGTTGAAAGGCACACATGCATACACATAAATAGAAATAATAAATCTTTTTTGTTATTTGCTTTTGTTTTTCAAGACAGTTTCCCTGTGTAGCCCTCGCTGCTTTGTAGACAAGGCTGGTATCAAATTCACAGAGGTCCACCTGCCTCTGCCTCCCTAGTGCTGGGATTAAAGGTGTGTACTACCACCCCTTTGGCATTTTAAGATATAATTTTTAAAATGTCAAACCTTGAAAGTTTAACCTCAGATCTCATGAATACCTTCTTCTTGTGCTCATGTAGCACCCCAGGCTATGGCAAGAGGACTCCCGCTGGCTGGAGGATGTGGGCCGGTGTACCTGTGCACTGCATGTGCGTATTGTGATGACAGCACGCCAAATGGACCAAGGCTGAGTAAGGAGGAGCCTGACAGAAGAGGAGAGGTGGAACACATCACTGATCCTCAGCTCCAGTCTGTCTCCTCTAGGTCCTTGCTCCTTTGACAAAGCACAGGTGCTTGCTCTTGCTAGCTGGTGGACTAGAGATCGGGCTCCTGGCACAACAGTTACTGAGGAGGGGGTCAAGACATAGGTGCAAGGACCACGGCAGTACAGCAAGAAGAGAAAGGTACCAGCTCAGCACTTTGCAAAGCCAGGAGCAAAGCCTTCAAGGACAGAGCAGGACTAGGGTTTAATGAATGAACATGTCCATGAGGCTGAGGCCAAGATTGGCAGAAGTGTATCAGAGCCAGTAGCCCAGTGAGTCTGGTTTTCCTCAACTCCTGTCCTTTTGGGTCAGTGAGTCTGCCTCAAGCATCAGGGCTGCACAGATGGAGGCTGGCCAGTTAGAGTGTCTTTGATGGGTAATACTGATTACTGATGTGCAAAAGGGAGAAATAGGAACTGCTCAACGTATTGCAAAGTATCATGCAGACAAAAACACAGAAGTGAATATCTATACACACATATGAATATCTATGCACCCACAAAGTGATGGCTCTCCATGCAGCCCTGGTACTCAGTCTGGGAGGGAGCTGCCTCTTTCCAAAGCCAGGTTGAGAGATAGTGGTTTAGGTAGAAATCTGAGTTCAGAGGTTGCCTGACTCCTGATTTTTGTGAACCCCTCCTCCAAAGATTGCACCAGGGACACATAGTTAGAAATAAAAATAGAGACCATTTATTAAGAAAGGACAAACAGCCAGGCACGTGGTGCACACCTTTAATTCCGGGACTTGGGAGGCAGAGGCAGGCGTATCTTTGAGTTTGAGCCCAGCCTGGTCTATACAGAGTACCAGGACAGCTAGGGCTAGTGAGCAAGTTAAGACATGTGATCCAAGAAGACCCCTCAGCACACCGGCCTGAGCACACTCAGCTCATTTACAAAGCCTAGCCAGGGAAGTGTTTTCAGTCTTTCTCACCTTTTTTTTTTTTTTCTGATATGTTAATCTTTTTTTTTTTTTTTAATTATTTTATATGTATGTGTTTTGTTTGTATTATGTCTGGGTACCATGTACCCACAGAGGCCCAAAGAAAGCCCCAGATTCCCTGGAACTGGAGCTAGAGACAATTATAAGCTACCATGTGGATGCTGGGAATTGAACCCTTGTTCTTTGTCACATGCAACTGTGGGGATTGGGATGCAGGGTGGCCTTTGGCAGGGGCAGAGTACAGACAGGCTAAGCCAGGGAGGGGAGGATGGGGCTCCAGATGGACGGCAGTGAAGTCTGCTTGCTCACTGCTAGGTGCAACTTTTAAATGGGTAGGGAGTTCTAGGGAACAGGTAGGAGCCCCAGTCACACTCCCTGGATCTGAGTCCTTTCTCTTGCCTGTTCTGCTCTTACCTCATGGCTGGTTCTTGGTGGGTTCCCATGTCTCTGGAGATGGGCTAAGTATGATCTGTCAGTCATTGCAAATCTCCATGAGGACTGGTGGAGGCAGGTCTTATGTACCACTGCTCTGTACAGTGGAAGGAATGTGTGTGGTAGCCACGAGCAGGATCTGTCTTTCCAAATGCATATTAGACTCCTTAGGATCTCACATCTTAGGATGTGACTGTTTTTGGAGAAAGCAACTCTAAAGAGGCTACTAAGGTGCAGTGTGGTCATGAGACAAGGGGCTAATCCAATATAACTGCTCTTTCTAAGACAGGAAGTCAAGGTGAAGGTATGTGGGCCAGTTGTGGCAACACAGGGTTGAAGACGGCCATCTGAAAACCAAGAACATTTCTGCCACACCTAGATCTTAGACTTCCAGTTTCCGGTGTGAACAAGTGTGTGTTGTTTGGACAGCTGTGGCCCTTTGCTGGGGAACTGTGCAGCCCTGTAGATTTTTGTTTTTTTAATTGGTTGTGATATGAACCAAGGACTTCTGTGGAGCTTTTTGATGCTAGAGGTGGGGAGGCTTCCTCCAGGGACAAATACCAGAACTCCCAGACAGTAGGATGTACCTACAGTGAAGCATGCCTCCCTCTTCCCGTCTTGTCCCAAAGCTGTAAAGTGAGTGGCAGAGTGGCCACCGGCAGTGAGGGGACTTCAGGAGCTTGAGTTGAGGGAAAACTGGTGTTTGGACAGGGTCATGGGGTCCAGCAGACAATGGCCTGGAAAACATAAGATAGGGGCAGCAACTGACTGGTGGAGATGGGATGCAGCAAGAAGCAGTAGAGTGAACCAAGTTAGGTATGGGGATGATGCTGAGACTACAGAGCTCAGGGTTTGAGGAGGGTAGTTAGGAAGTTTGCTTGCTCAAAAGCAAACAAAAACAAAACACAAAAAATAAGCTGGGCAGTGGTGGCATATGCATTTAATCCCAGCACTTGGGATGTAGGGGAATGGGGATCTCTGAGTTTGAGGTTAGCCTGGTTTACAGAGAAGTTTCAGAACAGCCAGGGCTACACAGAGAAACTCTACCTCAAAAAGAAACACAAACCTAACCAACCAAAAAAACCACAACCAATAAAAAAAAAAAAAAAAAAAGTACAGGGCTGCGTTTCATTACTGGAGAAGGGAACAGCACAAGAAGCTGGGATCTGAGAACTGTGCTGGGCTGTACTCGGTGCCATGGTGCAGTCTTGACTTCCTGCACACAGCAACCGTTCACCTGTACACTTGGCAGAGAAGTCTACTAGTGTGCACACCACACCAGGAGATGGGAGCTACCTATCCAAAAGAGTCATAGCCTGTTGCTACTCTGGTGTGGTGTGTCTTTTCTATACAGCCCAAGAGTCAGGTAGAGTCAGAGCTGAAGTGAGGGTAGGGATAGGGTGTGTGTGTGAATGTGTGTACAAAAGCGCACGCACCCACATGCCTGTGACAATGCTTGGAGGGAAAAGGTGGAAGGAGAATGCCCTCGAATGCAGCACTGCTGCCATCTTGTGGTCACAATGGGACACTGGCTCTGAAGGCAGGCCCACAGAGCAGGATAGCCTTTCAGCTATCTTGGAAGGCTTCATGAAGTGCTGCCCTGGGCTCCAGTCAATTGTGGGCATCTTTGTACAAGCATCCAAGGCGGAGAGGAGACTGGTGCTGCCCCCTAGGTCTCCAGCTGTTGTCCTAAATGGACACACTGGGAGCTCGGAAGCAACAGCACAGGCTGAGCTGAGGAACCAGACGGCTGGAAGCCAAATACTGGGATCTGCACCCAGTGTCCAGTTTCCCACCAGCCTTCCCTCCCTTCTGCTGCCTGCTTGGTCTCCAGAGTGAGAGCCTGGAAGCTCTGCTCTGTCTTGGTGGAAGTCTGGGGAACTGATCACTTAGTCCCAGCTTTGCAGTTGGCCCAGTGGCCCCTTTATCTCAGATCCAGTCTTTATTGCCCCTTCCCTTCTACAAGTCCTCAGGCAGGCACATTCATCACACCCGTATTCATATCACCTGCACTGTTCACCATGTCTGTCGTACAACTATCAGTCATATAAACTCCTGGTAACACACAACTGGTAGTGTAGCTATTGGTAGGGCCCTAGGCTTCTGGAGTGGTCATGGAAACTTCCCTAGACTTTTGAGCTTACACAGCAAAGTAGCAGCTTTGCCTTTGATCATTTATAAAGTCAATTTCCCTAAAGGGCTCCAGATATGGAGAGAATAAAGGAAGCACGTAGATGGTAGTCTGGGTAGTGGGTGGGGTGGGGTGTCCCTCTAATCCATGACTTGTTAATCAGACAAGGCCCTGCTTATCCACATGTAAAGAATAGCCACACCATGGATGCTATGGAACCAGGCCAGGAGTAGACTGGACAAGTACAGGCTTGGACATGCACTCTCAGCCCTTCTTCTGAAGATGGAATATCCCAGGCCCATGCAGGCTGTCCCTAATCTGCTTCCTTTACCTAAGTGTCCCTAGAGAGCTGGGCCAGGTCTTAGAGTACAGGTACCAGATCCTGTGTGCTGATCACTGCTTTCTGACTTTGGAGAAGACAGTGTCTCTAGCCTTCTGCCCAGTTGGTGCTAAGGGCTGGGTCAGCAGGTTCCTCCTTGTTCCTCCTTCAGCTAGAAACAAGGCCTCTTGAGGGCTGACCCAGGGAAGGTCTGGGTACCCACAAATAATTTGCATAGCCCAGTGCCCCGGGCTGTGTGCTGAGGCAGCCATGAGTTCCAGTCACCAGCATGCAGTGCTGACAGTGCAGTTACCTGGGCCATGGCTGGCACCAACACACTCCCTGTGGCCTCCTGCCTCAATATGCCAACTTTGTCCACCAATACTAGGCTCTCTCTCTTGACCAACATGCTACTATTGAAGGATGGGCAAATGCCAGCTGCTAGGGGTAGTGGAATATGAAGGAACCCAAACAGGTAGATGGCTCTCTTGTGCAGAGCAGAGGGAGGCTGGATGTGTGTGGTGAAGCAGGGATTCTATCTGTGAGTATGGCTATGTGCTCTGCCCTACTGTGCTATGAGTGGCCTGTAGATGCCCACCACTCAGATGGCCTTTAGCTCAAAGCAGATGCCTTGCCCCCAGTGACATCAAATTTCTTCCTACCAGAGCAGATCATGCTGGCAAGTGGTTTTCTACTTTTATTTGGGGATACAAAAGGCACCTCTCCCTGTACCTGAGGACCAATCAACAGATGAGCCCCAGGTGGGTGGAGCCCTACTGGAGGAACAGAGCAAGGATAGGGGAAAGGCAGTGGAGGAACTGGGGGGAGGTGCTCTGGGTACCCAGAATCCCCGAGGTCTCATCTTGACACCTGGGCAGTGAGGTCTTTTCTCACTCGGTGCAGCTTCGTACCAGGACAGTGGGCAGCTCAGTAGGGGCCACCATAGCCTATCCCAACAGCCACTAAAGCCTTCTTCAGGCCCCACTCTGCAGGAGGATAGGATAGGCGATGCTGCAGTAATGTCTCCTCTGTTACCTAGACTGGTAGTGTAGATTCTGGAGGGCTGCTGTGGGCTTCTCTGGGTAAGGGACCAGGGGAGTTTCATGGAAGCAGCCTTACACCAGGTCAATTAGGTCATATCAGGTCAGCTTGTCTGGGGCCCTAGATCTCAGTAAAGTCATAGTTGTTAGCAGGATGGGAAGAAGGCAGGACCAGTCAGGATCCCAGGAGAGGGCTGACTTGTTCCTTCAGTTCATCCCACTGCTGTCCAGGCTCTGGGAGAAGAGAAGTGGGGTAACAAAACACCCCCAAGCAGCCTTAACACCAAGGGAGGGAGGGGCCCCAGCGGGTATGAGAGTGTCAGGCCCTGGGCTGCAGGATGCCAGACCCTGAATTCATAAGGCAAACAGCATGTCATCGTCCTTCTCCTGGGTCTTCCTCCGAGGGGCTGTTCCAGGAGAGGGTCTGGGGGGTCCCTCGGTTGAAGGGCTGGCCAGGTTGGGAAGGCGATCAGCAGCTTTGGCTCGTTCTTCCAGGAATTTGTCAAATTCTAGAGGGAAAGAGTAGGCTTATAGGCTAGAGCTCGGAGAGACGGAGTGGGGGGAAAGGAGGAGGGGGAAGGGAGGAGGAGAAACAGGACTACTGCTTTCAGGGGAGGAGTAGGCAGATGGGGTGAACAGTTACCTTCACTGGTGACACCAGAGGGCTCCTCAGCACTGTTCCCCTGAGAACGCAGAGGGAAGGAAATACAAGTTATTACTGCCAGGAGCGTGTACAGCTGGCCACTCAGTAGGGTGGGCAAGGGCAAGCCCTTGGGATCCGGGCCAGCGTTGGTGCTGTGCCTAAGCTGCTCCTGGTGTCAAAGCTGGTCCGAAGCTGCCTTGGCTTACACCCTCCTAGGCCTCAGGACCCAGGTGTTTCAACTTCTGAGCCATGATTCTTTTTTTCCTCTGAACCAGGGACACTGGGTCTGAAGAACTGGCTTAGCAGTTAATAGGTCATGCTTATTCTCACGGAGAACTCAAGTTCAGTCTCTAACACACATCACGCAGCTGCTAACAGCCCACACACTAGGATCAGGGGACCCAATGCTCTCTCTGGGCCTCTGTGGGTACTGCTCGTGAGCCCGTACAGGCACAAGCTCACTCACAGACACAAAACATAAAATCAGGACTGGTGATCTCGCTCAGTGGTTAGGGGCTCTTGTTGCTGTTGCAGAAGACCTGGGTTCTGTTCCCATAATGAACTGTAACTCTAGTTCCAAGGAACTGGATGTCTTTTATTTAAAAAAAAAAATCTTTTTTAAAAAAGTTAAATGTCAAGAAACAGCAAGGACGGCTGAGCATGGTGGCACAGGTCTTTAATTCCAGCACTTGTGAGGCAGAGGCAGGAGGATCTCTGTGAGTTCAAGGTCAGCCTAGTTTATAAAGCAAGTTAGACAGCTAGTACTAGATAGAGAGACCCTGTGTCCAAAAAAAAAAAATCAAAGAAAGGAAGGAAAGAAAGGAAAGGGATAGAAAGGAAAGGAAGGAAGGAGAAACAGTGTAGGTGAGGCTAAGGTGATGGATGCAGGAAGCTAAGCACAGAATGCTAAGCCAGGTATGACACCCAGCTTTCCTTTCCTCTAGGGTTCATAGCTGGAAGGCTGACACCCTACGCAGCAACTGCCTGGGTTAAAGCTGTGCTCTGTTTGGCTGGCTGGAGGTAAAGCTCTGGCCCACTACCCATATGGCTGTGTGTGGCACAGAGGTGGAGTGAGATGGCTGCCTCAGGAGGGCCTTTGGAAATGGAAATGCTCAAGCTCTCCCTGGGTCTTTAGTGTCCACAGAGGTGGTGGCAGAAGCTAGAGGAGAGGCCAGGCCCTGACACCAGAACTGATTCTGACTCCTGCTACTTCTGTTCTCTGGAAGAAGCAGGGCTTGGGGCTGGAGGTCTGGTTCAGGATTTCTGTCCCTTTAGAAAGGTGGTGGCTGTGGGCTGGGCTCCTTGCAGCTACCAGCCTTTTTGATAGGGAATGGGACAATGATGATCCCTCCCTCTGAGGGCCTACTGTGGGGAGTTTAGTACCCACCCCTGCTCCATGACCAATGCCATCTCCCGAGTGCTGACTGACAGGGACAGGGAGGCTGTTGCATGGGAGAGGATGGTAGGTGACTAGATGAAGACAGTAACACTTGCCTCTCCTCCAGTCATTTACAAGGCCCTTCTACAAGACAAATGGATCCCTGCTTGTCAGGAAAGGCGTGAGTCCCAACTTACCACATCGGTGGACAGCCACTGCTCAATGTCCTCCATGATGCGGGCCTGGGTGGCCGGGATCTGGAAGGAAGGCAGCAGTGAGGCAGAGAGGGAGTGGGTGAGTGACAGGAAGGAAGCTGAGCGCTTCCTCAGCCACTCACAGTGTCCTACTGTGGTGCAGATCCTGGGGTCGCCTCTTCCAGCTGCCTGGGACCACTCTGCCTAGCAGCTGGAGCAGGGCAAGGCGTAAACAGGAGACATTCCCCACATGGAGAAAATGTATGTCTGCTCCCAACAATGGGAACTGTGGGGATGTGTTCCAACTGGAGAAGAGATTTAAGCCATGGTCCAGGACAAGGACACGCCTGGTCACAGGTGCTCAGAGCAAACAGGGAGACTCAGCTAATGGCAGAAGAAGGAATTCAAGAGGAGGGAGGTTCCAAGTGTTCCAGAAAGTCCAGGCTGGTGGTCACAGGAGCAGCTTTCTAGATGGAGTATTTCACTCTGGGCTCAAACACATGGGCTCTCACATGGGGGCTTCCTCTGTAACAGTTTCAATGATATCAATTTGGCATGTGCATAGACATGGTCTGTTATGGACCTTGGGGGGCTCCTGGCATCTTACACAATATTCTTGTACTTGTCTTCCTCACCTGGCACATGACTGTCATCCAGAGTGCTGTCAGGAGGCGGTAAGGCCAGCAGAGAGCCTGGATAGAGGAATGCTGGGAACTCTTAAGCTTCTGTTTGACAGCTTTTCAACAGAAGGAGAGGTAGAGTCTCTGACTAAGCCAGTTTAACGTCCAAGCTTATCACCAAAGCTACCCAGGGTGCCTCACTATGGGAGAATCATGATGACACTCCCTACCTTTCTGATTGACTAGTCACAGCCCTTTTAAATGTCTCCAAAGGGAGGTCAGCCAGCCAGGCAAGTGGAAGGCCAGGGCTGGAGGGGTGGGGCCGGCACCCGGCTGCTGGACGATGTAGACAGGGAAGCAGTGTGTGGTGTGACTGAGGACTATGCTCAAAAGCTGCCAGGCTGGGGCAATGTGGAGAGCAAACTAAACAAAACAAAACAAGACACTACTTGACATTCCTATGGGACCCCAAAGGTGGCCCACACATTTTAAGCTGAAGAGCAGCAGTTGTCAGCCAGCCTGGTGACAATGGAGGGCTTCTGAGGGGCACCTAGGTTTTAGAAAGGCTGCTTTGTCCACCAGCCTCATAGTTACCAACAGCAAAGAGGAAGCTTTCTAGGTCCCAGTGCAGGTGGGCGGTGGTGGGGCTCCTGCCCATTATGCACTGACCTCTCTGTCCACTCACCAAGTGAGGAAGTCAAGTACAAGAACATTATCTAAGATGCCAGGAATCCCCCGAGGTCCATGGCAGACCATGCCTATGCTCATGACCAGTGTAGGCCTAGCCTCCTGCAACACCAAGGATCGAAGGAAGAGAACCTGTTGTGATAATGTCTATCACACAGGCTGTAAGTTCTGCTGAGCCTTGGACAAGGCACTGCCCCCCCAGCTCCGGTCTGGATTTTGATTTTGCGATACCATCCCACAGTCAGTAGGTTAGGTGCCTTTGCCTCTAGTCGGACTCAAGCCCTTAGGAGGAGTGGGTGCTGGCTTGGTCTTCAGAAATCATATCCACCAGGTGGCTGCCCAAATAAAGGGTGGGGAGTGAATGCAGGGCAGCTGTGAGTGTGCTGTCCACTGTGGGCTACTGCAAGGTGCTGTGTGGACCGTGGAAACTCCACACTGGCCCTCCTCTCGGATGCTGTTAGTCCTGGGAAGACACCTCTATCTCTGTGTGGCAGCAGCAGGAGTGAACGGTGTGGTGATTCCCAAAAGAGGAATGTGAGGGCTTAGCACAGAGCCAAACACAGACAACAGGCTCAAGAGGGGATGGCTCAAAGCATGCAGAGAGAAGAGGTCTGGAGCAGGCGTGTTTCGAAGCACCCAATAGAGGCCCTTGTACTCCATGAAGCCTGTCTGCCCAAAAGTGTTCTGTGCTTAATCTGCTCAGAAAAGGACCCCAAGAAAAGAGCTAGGAGCTACAGGAGCACAGATGGAGAGTTCCTGGGAGTCACCAGATCCTGCCCTGTGTGAGCAGGACCTCTGTGCTCAAGGCTTTCAAATGGCTTCTACCTCAACTAGAACAGTGTTCATGGTCCTAGCCACCTCCTAGACCTCTTCCCACTTCTCAGGCCCACGTGGCCTCAGACTCCATCTGCCACACTCCTTCTCCTCCTCTGTGCACTCCTTGCCCTCCTCTCGCTTCTGAGAGCAGTGTGCTGTTTCTAGCTGTCTCACTCACAGTGTCTTGGCTCACTATGGATTATGCTTGGAATCTTGCCACTGGGGAGAATAGCCACAGAGGAATCAGTTCTGGGCATGTGGCTGCCACTCAAGACACAGTCAAGGAATTAACTGGATTTATAAGAGTGTGTAGGAATTGTGACTGTTGTTTTAGGGTTTTCTTTGCTCCCCTATACCCAGGCTCCTGTTAGTGAAAGGTGTCTGGAGAGGCAGTGATGGGGAACAATGACAGAGTGCTACCCTCTCCCAGACTGCTATGCATGTTCACTGCTGTCAGGAGTTCCAGGTGAAGATGATGAACTGATGACCCAAAGCTGGCAGGTGATGAAGTGAGATGTGAGCCCAGGACCACACTGGACACCAGTCCCTGAAGCAGAATTGGATCACTTGTTGGGTGAGTGCCTCCTTGGCTCTCTACTGGGAATAATTACACTAGCCACAAAGGGCCAAGAGAGAGCCAAATGGAAAAGAACTGCACCAAGCCAGTGCTCTAAGTCCCTCCTTTTTGGAAGGCTCTGGTTAAAACAGGACCTCTCTGCTTACCGCTCCGGTGCTTTGCTGCCGGGCATCCAGGGCCCCAGCCAGACCATCTGTGGTTTGGGGAGCTTCATATTTGACCCTGAAATACAGAGCAGTATGGATTAGATGCTGCTTGACCACACCAGGCCTGACAGGTAGCATGAGGACTGAGGATATCAGGTGAGCCTGACTTGGCGTGGCCTGGGCAGAAATGGCTCAGGTCACAGCATGGCCTGGTCTGAGGCTCCTCCTCTCCAAGCCTAGGACAGGAAGAAGAGGCTCCATTTTTTTTTTTTAAGATATATTTATTTTTTTATATGAGTATACTGTAGCTGTCTTCAGACACACCAGCATTACAGATGGTTGTGAGCCACCGTGTAGTTGCTGGGAATTGACTCATGACCTCTGGAAGAGCAGTCAGTGCTCTTAACCTCTGAGCCAACTCTCCAGCCCTGAGGTTCCATTTTTTTACTATTGAAGATTATGTTCAGATATGTGCCCCATAATGACATGCATCAATGAAGCATGAGAATCTAGAGACTGCATGTGACCAAAGACCAGGAATAAGCTCACACATGGCTGTGACCACAACAGACCAAGTTGAGGGACTAGGAAATAGATTGTGACCCTCGTGCTCATAGATAATTTTTATAGGCTCCTTTTTAAGCAGTTCCCATCTGAGTTTCATCAACTGTGGTTCTGCATAAGGGTGCATTTGAATAGGGGAGTTCCTTCTACTGCCAAAAATGAGTGTGCAAGCTGTTGAGAGTCCATCTGACATTTGCTTGCCACTAGGAAGACACTCCCTACCTCTTTGGTGGACTGGTCACAGCTCTTTTAAATATCCCCAAAGGGAGACCAGCCAGCCAGGAAGGTGGAAGGCCAGGGCTGGGAGGGCTGCTGGCTGCTGGCAGATGAGGACAGGGAAGGATTGTGTGGTGTGACTGAGAATAGCCTCAGGGGAGGGAGAGGTCATCCTGAAGTGGGAGGGAGGCTGGGCCTCATCTGTCCTGGTCAGCTGAGCCTGGAGGTGATGAAGGCAGCCACAGGTTTCTATCCCAAGGGGAAGACAGGCACTGTTAAGAGTGGAGAGGGGCTCCTTTCCTGGGGCACCAGTACTCTGCCTTATCACAGTGAGATTGCGCAGTGCTGATGTCCTTTTCTGGGGCTTTGTGGGCTGTTGTTAGGAGGTTCTTCGACTAAAAAACATAACCACACTAAAATCCGCACTATGGGGCTCAGCGTCTCTAAGTCTGAGCCAGGACAGCCACTAAGAAGGCACCCATGCCAGAGACTGTCCATTTTCCTAATTACTTCTGACCACCACTTCCCTGTTCTCAGTCTTGCAGTGGAAACTTAGCTACTTGAAAGGCCAAGTATGTTCCTCTGGAAAGCCTAACTTGACCTTTGTGGACTACAGACCCTGGGCTAGGGGTTGGCCATCCCATGCCTAGGTAGAAAAGAGTATCTATCCAGGTTGTCCCTGTTGGTTGCTGGGCAGGGCTGGGTCTTAGGGTACTTGGGACAGTACTTCTCTAAGTGCTTCTGAAGAGGCTGCTGTGCAGATATCACTGAGGAAGGATAACTGGCTCCTAAGGACAGTAGGGAGGCTGGAAGGGAGGAGCATCCTGACCCAGGATGCCCAGGCCTCTATTGCCTTCCTTTGTACTCCAAGTAGAAGGGCCTGGTTGGAGAGGCTGTGGTATCGGATTTGGTAGCAGCTGAAATGAAAACAGTGGTGTTGACAAGAAGCTGGCTTTCCTGTCAGGCCTGGCAGAGCCAGCTGCAGGCTAGCATGGAATGGAGAGGCTGGGAGGGTAAGGAAACTATCTGGGCAAAAAAAGTCAGCCAGGTGACCAGAACGGGAGGGTCTATTACAGCATGAAGGTAAGCTAGGCAGACATGGGGACAAAGGAACAAGGACCCTCAGAGCTAGGGCCCACTCCTGTCTCTGTGGGTGCATTCTGTAGGGTGGGGACTAAGGCACAGTGACTGGTACAGGAAAACCAAAGGCCTAAGGGGCACAGGGAAGCTATGCTAGCCAAAGGGAAGAACTTTTGTGTGACTCTCTCGGCATCTGCTCCCTTTACACAGACATGTGCCTGTGAAGGGCTAGAGCTCAGCTCACCTACCTTGCCTCTGAGCCTTTGCACTTCCTGTTCCTAGAACCTGAAGTGCTTCCTAAACCCCAGTCTGGCCTTGAGCCCTCTGAAGGGCTACCTGCTCCTCCACACAGTAATGACCATGCACACCACTACATGTGTGTGCCTGAAGGGCAGGTTGCATGTGTGCCTCCCCTTTGTGTTTGTATGTATGTATGTTGGTGAAGCAGTGCACCCCAGCCATGCTGTCAAACCAGTTAAACACTAGGGACTCTTCAGCGTGCCCAGTTGTTTGTACACTGGGTTCTATGTGGAAACACCACCCTCCTGAGTGTGGGTCCCACTAGACCCATTAGCTTTCATAAGCATAGCAGCCTCAGCAGCATCCTTAGCACCATGGCTATTTTAAGCTGACAGTCCTGAGGCCTCTGGGCTGGGGAGTACAGACTGCTTAGGGTAAAGACAAAGCTGGTTTATAGCTCAGTGTGGAACTGGCTGACTGCAGACTGTCAGATGGTACCTGAATCTGTAGTGTGAACAGGGAATTCCCTCTGGCCAGTGTCTGCTGTCCAATGACCAAGTTGCCAAAGAAAGAATAGGCATTAAGACTCTAAGTGGGAACAGCTAGGAGGCTTTTTTAATCTAGAACTTTCCTTGGTTGTAAGAACCTATACCTGCCCATAGCTCAGCCAACAGGGTTACAAGCAAAGGGATGAAAAATACTGGCTAAGCTATTTCCTTTGATGAGCCCATGTGGAGCTAGTATAAGATTTGTCAGAGCAGGGAGTGCCCTTGGAGAAATTGCTCCATTATAGGGTCTGGCTGATAACAACCAGCCTCTGAGAATGGACAGCTCACAGGGAAAGGCATACTCAAGTGCTGCCAGAGTCCCCTCTGGGGATGAAGGATGGCTATGAGACAATTGGGTCACTAAGGCTTCTAGTGACCTAGAAGTCACTAAGGCTTTCTTAGGGGCTTTCCTTGCCCCTGAGGGCTTGGTACTGGCTGCACATTATGTAAGATGGTGGGCCAGCCAGACAAAATGTTATGTAGAAGTGGTCAGAGGCTCCCAACCTTCTAGCCCCTCAGAGGCTTGGTTCTGGTTCTGGTTGGTATCCCTTCCTGTCCCTGGACCACAGTGTTATCCAGACCATGCTGGATTGAACTTAGGGACTGTATATCTTTTCTCCTGCCCTGCCCATTTCCATTCCAGATTCAGGGATCCCAAGAGATGTTCTTGCCAACAGACAGCCCTCATCTGCAGGAGAGCAGGATGGAACAGGTAACTCACCCTTTCCGTTGGTCAGCTAGTGAGCTGCCCCGAGTCAGAGCAAACATGTCAAAGTCATCTTCCATATGACCTGAGGTCTCCAGAGACTGCAGGCCAGCTCTCACACTGCTGGAGCCAAGATCTGCAGAGACAGAAAGGCCTGCTGTTCCACTTGCTGTTCCCATGTCCCATCTGGGACCAGAGCTGTTTGCTTGAAGAGCATTAGGGGTTAGGGATGGGACTTGGATAGGAAGCTGCCTACTGCCTGTGTTGGAGACACTTCTTTTCTGCTGAGTGTGCTCACTTCCAAGTTGGTACTACAATCACCTCCTCTGGCTGTGGTGAGGATTAGAAAACAGGCAAACACTGCCTGTTAGAACAGTGGTTCTCGCCGGGCGTTGGTGGCGCACGCCTTTAATCCCAGCACTTGGGAGGCAGAGGCAGGCGGATTTCTGAGTTCGAGGCCGGCCTGGTCTACAGAGTAGTTCCAGGACAGCCAGGGCTATACAGAGAAACCCTGTCTCGAAAAAAACCAAAAAAAAAAAAAAACAGTGGTTCTCAACCTGTGGGCTGAGACTCCTTTGGGGGTCAAATGACCCTTTCACAGGTTACATATCAGATATTTACATTACGATTCATAACAGTAGCAGAATTATAGTTATGAAGTAGCAATGAAAACAATTTTATGGTTGGGGTCACCACAGCATGAGGAACTGTATTAAAGCATTAGGAAGGTTGAGAACCACTGAGCTAACGGAAGAGGCTGGGCAGCAGAACAGTGATCAGATCTGGCTGACTGTCACACTGTAGTGTCAGTTATTCAAAGTGGGAGCAGAATGCATTTCTGGGGTTTGGCATGGAGCAGGCAGTCAATAATCCTAAGCAGACCTTGTACAGGTGCCAGCCTGTAATCCCAGCTCCAGGGGAGACCGAGGATAGCCTAGGTTACTAAGCACATTGAAGAATAGCTTGGGGAAATTTCTGAGGCCCTGTCTCAAAATTAAAGGGTTGGGATATAATTCAGTGGTAAAGCACTTGCTTAGCATGCTTGAGGCTTAATTCCCAGCATAAAACAAAACACCAAGGTAAACAACACAACAACAACAACGGCAGCAGCAGCAGCAGCCTGGGGACAACAAAAAGGATAATGACTATTAATATTTATCAAGAGCATAGCTGCTGGGCAGTGGTGGCGCATGCCTTTAATCCCAGCACTTGGGAGGCAGAGGCAGGTGGATTTCTGAGTTTGAGTCCAGCCTGGTCTACAGAGTGAGTTCCAGGACAGCCAGGGCTACACAGAGAAACCCTGTCTTGAAAAAACAAAACAAACAAATAAAAAAAAAATACAAAAAAAAAAACCAAACCCCAAAACAAGAGTATAGCCAAGTATATCCACCTGTAATTTTGGCTTTTGAGAGACTGAGGCCGGAGGATGGAGAAAGTTTGAGGCCTACCTAGACAGGCTACTAAGCACTTAGCAAGAACCTGGATCAAAAGCCAGCAAAATCAAATAAAACCTAAATTATCTACTTTTCTCAGAACAAAACACCAACAGAAACCAAGCTAAACTTTAGCTCAAAGGCAGAATGATTGTCTAGCATGGCCAAGGTCCTGAGTTCTATTCTGCAGTGTCACCAAAACAGAGTGCCTTCTGGCCCAGCCCTGATAGAAGCTCCTTTCTGGCAGTTTCTTGCTCCACCCTTCCAACCTTGAAGAAGGCCCCATTCTTTCTTTCCTTCTTCACGTAGGAGCTGATTACTGAGGCTGAGTAGCAGACTGTGTGATGGTCCCAGGTTGTTCAGGTGGGTGCAGGGAGGGGGTGGGGAATCAGGGCAGAGGAATGGTCAGAGCACAGTGGGATTTATATTTATTATTCAAGGGGCTCAGAGGCATTGGTACTCCCAGGGCTTTCTCACAGGTTTTGCCCAACCCTGCAGCAAGATTTGGCTTGGGATCCCAGCAAAGTAAGATATGGACCAATGTTCTGCTGTTGGCGAGCACGGGAAAGCACCCCCAGAACTTTGAGGCTACCCACACCTTGTAACATGCCCTTGGCTGGAGCCCCCAGCATACTTACTCATTCCTGCCAGCTGGGATGAGAGGTTGCTTGTGGCTGCAGGGTCAGGACCCATGTCAATCAGGTCAGCAGCTAGCTCAGCTTCACTGGAGGCCTAAGGTGAGCGGAGATGCCTAGATGATCCTTTCAGTTGCAGTGATCTGTTTCCAGGCCCCATTTCTGAGTGGGAGCTGGGGAGTTTCTCCTCCTCCACCTGGGCTCCAGCTCAGCTATACCCTTGGGAGGCTGGGAAGGCCCTGAGAGGGTGGTGGCAGAGCTTATTTCCCTTAAAGGGGTAGTGGTGTAAGAAGTCAGAGACTTCCCTATGAGCCTAAAAAGAAGCACCAGTACCCTGTACAAGGAAGGCACCAGGGAGAGGGTGAGAACCTCCTCTCACTTCCGATCAATGCAGCATGATATAGACTAGAAGAGATGCCTCTTACCTTGGCAGTCTGGCCTGTTCGGAAGCGTTCAAACCTACAAGACAGAGAATACCCAGTCAAAAGAACAGATGGACACAGTCCCCAGAGGACCCCAGATGACTACCAGGATGAGGAGATAACTGGTTTAGCCTCACAGATGCAGCGTATACTTGCTGTTGTCATGCCATCACTAGCAAAGCCCCTATTCACCTGCACAGGGCTGGGGAGTATATAATCACTTACGGGACCACCTTGCAATGGTAGCAAGAAACAAGGTGACAGGAACACAAAAGAAAGGGACACTCAGCAAGCAGAGTTGAGCACTGCTTTGTCTAGTTACCTATTCTACACTTGAGAATGTGTGGGTGGTTCTCTAAGGTGGCCGCTTGTCTCTAAGCCTCACAAGGGCCAGGGGCTAGGGAGGTAGGTGGAGAGGACTTTAGTGTCCAGCCTGTTGGAGTTCTGGTCTGGCATAAAGGACATCACTTCTGAATTCATCTTCTGTTCTAATGTCTCTGTGCACCAGACATGGCCTGCCAGCTGAGGGGATGACTGAGTTGAGCCTCTGAGTAGCAGTTGGCTGGCACTGGAACAAACTGGTGAATTAGGGCCGTGATGCTAGGGTACTGGGGACTACCACACAGTGCACTTCAGATGGCAAGGAGGAGGACCTGCATCCTCTTGGGCTAATGAACAGGAAAAACTGGTCAGCAGTTGCCCTCAGGGGCCAGCCCCTCGCAACTGATTGCAAACCACACAGCAAGTGAGGAACACATAAGAGACACAAGGAGTGGGAGGTGGCGAGATAATAACCCATTTCTAGAAGCATAGCACTTTGCTTCCTGCTTTTCTGACTACCTACTACCCAAGCAGCTCAGTGATGGGCAGAGAGCTGGAAGCTCTGGTAGCTTGCTGTTGTCTGTAAAAGGCACAGGGAAAATGACTATGGAGAAGCCAAGGCCATGGCCCAGGTGAAGGTGTGGTAGGAATACCGTTCATGGCGCAGAAACACGTTGTTGAGGTTGTCATTGATCACGAGCAGTTCCTCCGTCAGCTGCTCATTGGAGATACGAGGGATGAGCTCCAGGATCCGCTGCTGCATGGCACGGCAGGTGCGGTTGAGTTCCTACAGGGAGAAGCGAGACACTGAGGCCACAAGCAGGACAAGGCTGCTCCTCATGAACTGTAGTCCGTCCTGGAGGAGGGGTCTTCATGGCACCACAGAACAGCTTTTGGGGCTCCACAAGCCTGTTTTCAAGATCACTGCTCAGGTGCTGCAGTATAATTACAGTCTTGAATTGTGAGGTGAGCTCTCACTGTCGCCTAGGCTGCTATGGAGCTCTTAGCTTCACATGACCCACAGCTTCTGCAGTAGCTGCAAGTGTTAGGCTTCACACTAACATTTAAAGTACTGGAATGCACCATGATAATGATTCTGCTGCTTTAATGGGACAGCATGCAGACTGCAGAGTCAAGTTTTGGCCACCATGTTTGCTTACTGAGAAAAACCTCAGCCTCCTGGACCAACTCGTCTGGCCCATGTGGTAAAGTAGCACAAACAGACAGACACTGCCTCAAACAGAGTAGACGGAGAGAGCTGGCTCACGAAGGCTGTTTTCTGACTTCTATATACAAGCTGTAGTACTGACATGTCTCATTCATACACATACCATAGACACCATAGACACATGCATACCTAAGGGAAAACTAAAGGGGGTGAGGAGGATGACGGCCTGAGGATGGGGTGTGGTGTGAACAAGTTGTAACTTCTCCAACTGTTACCTCACACATCTGGATTCAGAGTTTTTGCCTCACTATTCTCATGGACTGGCTTTTTTCTCTTTTGATAAACTTATTTTGGAACAATTTTTCAGATTTACTGAAGAGCTGCAATATGGCACAGAGGTTCTCATGTGCCTTCACCCAGTTAGACATTTGTCAAACTCTTTCTGCTAATGTCTTTCTGTTTCCTGTTTCTAGATCCTACACTGTATTTAGTCACCATGTAACTGATTGGCTTTTAATCACAGTTAAACTTGTTTTGAAAAAAAGAAAAAAATTAAGAGGTTGGGTGTGATGCTATGCACCTGCAATGCTAGTAGTCAGGGGCTGAGGCAGGGGGATGGAAAACATGCAAGACCAGGCTAGGCTGCATCATGAGACCTTGACTCAAAAATAAGTCAAATAACCTCTTTTGGTCAACAGGCAACTGTAGGAAACTGGTCACGTTTTCCCTGGCACCTGGTGTGGAGACGCCAGCACACTTTCTCTTGTAGGATCAAAGATGAGGCACTGCACAATCTCTGGCTTCCCGTGGACCTTGTTCCCTACCCACCCCACCCAGGCCTCCCAGGGTTTCTTCATCTGCTCAGGGTGACTTTCAACATCCCTGGGTTCCCCTTCTCTTCCTCCTGTGATGAAGTATAACTGACATTAGCTTCTGCTTCCTCATGGGTCCCTCTGGACAGAAGAAGAGCTTCGACTGAAGTCATTGGTCCAAGTCACAAATCCTGAATTTGGTACCCACCAGCCACAATGACCCTAGGCATGTTACATGGCCTTTCTTTGCCTCAGTTTCCTGATCTGGAGAATGGGTTTGTTTAGGGCTATGAATGAATGTATATCAAGCACCTATATTGAGCTTGACACAAAGAGTACTCATCTTGTGGGCACTGACTCTATGTCCCCTTGACAGCTGGCTCCAGACTTCTGAGTATCCCAGACTGCTCATATCTGCATGGACTTGGCTTGGGACATATAGCCTGGGACAACTCTTAGTCAACCTCCTTTCTTCATCTAGTTCTCACACTCGAGTCTACTTAGTTAAGACACTCCTACTTTATTCCCCCACCCCATATAAAAGGATCTCTGAGCAGTCACAGGGGCATAAAGTCCTGTCTTTAAAACTGTTCTTTGAGGGTTGGTGGGAGAACGATGCAGACAGCACACAGAACATTCTGCACACAAAGCAGTCCACACATTCTGGAGTCTCTGGCTTTGTCAGTTCCTGACTTTCTCACTGCCTTCTTTAGTGTCCCTTACAGGAAGGCTGCCTAACCCTCCTCAGTCCTAGGCCCCACCACATAGGAAGCCAAGATCAGGTGAGTATCATATGACACCCAGAAGCAAAATCTAGCAATTCCCACCAGCCTCAGCTCCCCAAGACCGGATGCTCACTCCTCTTAAAGCCCACATTGCTTTGTCCTTCCTGCTTGCTACCACCAACACTGTGAAGGGTGGGAACCAGGCCTTCTGGCTTTTCCCAGTGCTGTCTGTGCTCATCAGTACTGGGTGGAGGAGGAGATGTTTCACATGTACTATCTCATTTAACTCTCATGTCCCACTTGTATCAAAACAGCCAAGTATATGGAGAAAATGAGGGGTTGTTTTGTTCACAGCAGAATTAAGATGTGAATTCCTGTCTGATGCAAATCCAAGGTTCCTGGTTGTAATGTTTTCTATTGCCACAGAGCTCCCAGCAAAAAAACAAAAGACTGCAATGTAGACAGGGAAGAAAAAGGTATGGATGCACACAGGGTCACTGGCTGAACCTGGAGGCAGGCTGTTGCTCACCTGTAGTAGCTCCAGGTCTGCAGGCTCTACCTGGGTGGGTACCAGCTCTGTCAGCATCTCTGACATCACTCGCACATTTCCGCTCACCATCTCCAGCTCACTTCGCAGCTTCCCAATCTGAAATGCACCATTGTAAGGGGGAGAAAAGCCAGAGTCTAGAGCCCATGCCTCCTCCACAGTCATGCGTCCCAGGAAACTACCCAGCCAACACGTTCTCCACATAGCTTCCCTGCTGACTCCTGTGGGTAACTCTGTACTCAAAAGCCCACAGAAGGTTCCTCCCACTACACAGCCTCCTCACAGAGGTGCTACCAACCGCTGCCATTTCCCAACCAGGAGCCAGGAACAGAGGCAGGCTGAAGCAGTGTGACAATCGGAGGGGAACAAGCCAGTGAGGGTGGCTGGAAGGGTGCCAGCGTCTCTTAGGGCCAAGATGGTAGTTAATGAGGCCCGAGGGATGGCAGTTCTCCTAAGGAGTAGGAAGGCAGGTTGCAGTCCCCTTATGCCTGGGAGGACAGAGTAGGTTCTGTCTGTGTCTTTTCCTCCCCTAAGAGAAGTGGGATTCGTTAGAGGCCAGGCTTATCCAAAAGTAAGTGCCAGGTCTGCTACCATGTGAACATGAAACTCAGATCCAGTACTTTTGATCAAAAGGAGCCAAGGATCCAGGCCTGGAGACACATAACAGTGAAGGTGGTCAGTGTCCTCAAACAGATGAGGCTGTGAGGTCAATGTGCAGTAGCTTTTGTGAACTCTGAGGGACTTTATATGTTCATGGACACTGTGTTCACTTTGAATATTGAGAAGCAGATGAAGGTGGCCCCAGATGTACCTGGCTGAAGAATCCTCTGATAATGGGATGGCTCATGAATCTAATGACTAGGAGAAGACATTTGGGGAAATACTGGTATGTTCTACATTGCGTGACTGAGTGGCAATCAACTTCAGATTTTGAGTTCATGACTGTGACAGCAGCTACCACTTACTGACTAGTTCATAAGCACCAAGCACTGAACACATGTTATCACAGGTAGGCTCCGCCACCTTCAAGAGCTCAAGGATGAAGAAACAGGCATGCAGAGACAAATACCATAGCCACTGAAATTGACTAACAGCACACCCCACAGTATCAGGCAGAATGACTTGTTTAATAACTCTTGGTGTGAGCGGACATGCTTCTCATCACCAGCTTGTCATCCAAACCCAAAGGGATCTAACCACAGAGGAGCCTAGAAGTTACATCACCACACCACAGGATCCTAACATGCCCCAGGAGGCGAAAAGGGCTATGAAATCAAACAAAAATACTCAGTTTTACTTAACAAGAACCTTCTAGCATTAATCAGTCTTATATACAGACTTTAGAAAAAACTAGTTGAAATCAGAAACAAGGTAGATAATTGTTTTGGATTTCAGAGTAATTTTACAATTTTCTAGGCTTTAACTATGTGCTCAGTGAGGCACCCTTTTCTAGTCATGTTTGCTGTGGTGCATGGTTTCATAAGTTGGTATAAGACAGCACAAAGTTTCTCTTTGTGGAGCTGAGGCTGTGCACTGCACGAAAGTGGTCAGAGAACAGTCCTTTGGAATTAAGTGTCTCTCATTTGTGTCACGTTTGTGAATGTTTACCTCTGGCACACTCAGCAGCTAAGTCTCTGTACTTCACTGGTGATGGTCTAAGGTCTGTGAAGGCCTCGAGCCCAGCCCAGTACCATCCCTCAAATGACAATAATTTCTATTACAGCCACCTGGTCTGAAGTAGGTAACACTCTAGAACTAGCCACCGACTAGGGAAACTTTTGCAGAACCTCACTTACGCTTCTGTGTTTCCTCGTGAGAAGCTGTGGAAGGCAACAGTACAAACGCAATATCTCATTTTGTGAAGATGCAGATCTCTCTCTCTCTCTCACCTTCTTTCTAGGACAGGGTTTCACAACCTAGCCTGAAAGCCTCCATGTAGATCAGAGGCTCTGAACTCACACACATCCACTTACCTCTACCTCCCAAGTGCTGGGATTAAAGGCGTGCCACCAACCCCAGCAAGCATACAGATCTTTTAAGGTTGTCTTCAACTCGAATCTCAATTCAGATGAAAGTATGCGAGCCTATTAGCACACAGATAAGTGGAGAGGCCCAAGTGGAAGGGAACACCTGCCTGTTGGCCATTTCCTCTCCATGGTGCTGCACAGAGGGCTCCATGGAGGGAAGACTTTGGAAAATGACAGTAGTACTGGACTGCACTCCAGGAGTTAGAGAGACTGGAATTTGAATCCCAGCAGATTCTGATGAGCTGTGTGATTCTGAGTTGGTACGTTTGCCTCTCTGAGCCTTATCCGGAACATAGGATGAACAGTACACATCTACGTGCTGCTGAGAGGACAAAGGAGTTTCCACGATGCTATGGGCCATCTCTAACACCTTCCTGGACCCTCTGGTTCTGCTACAATCTTGTCTGTTTACCTGCTCAGGAGTCGGTGTGATGGGTGAATCACCCGGAAGAACAGCTGGAGTGGGCAGAGGGGTGACACGCTGGCTCAGGTCTCCGCGCTGACTGGCGTTGGAGCCCACCGAGTTCTGTCCCGAGGCTGTCTCTGAGTTGAATACAGTCTAGGGGGCAAAAAACAGGGTGAGTGAGGCCTCCTGGAAAGGCACTGCAGCCCCCCAGGACAACTCCCACCCCATCCAAAATTCTCCTTACTCTCTGGGGTGTGTGGATGGGTGACAGCATGTCCAGGTCAGTCATGGGAAATTCTAGGCCCTTCCTTCGCAGGTCCTCGTAGACAGCAACAACACCTGTCAAATCAGGCGAGCTGCGGAACGCGTCAGCCCAAGACTGAGAGGGGACAAGGGGACATGGCCGGTAACCACTGCTCACCTTTTCTGTGAGCCTGCCCGACCCTGGCACCTAGACAGAGGACAGAGTGCTTCCCTCCTCTTCCTCCTGTTGCCTGGTCCTCTAACCCTGTGCAGCAGGCTCAGCATGCAGTGATAAGTCCTGCTGCACACGTAAGCAGTTCACTAGCAGACTGGAAGAATAGCCCCGGCATTTCCCACCCCTTGAGGCCACTGAGACACCCTACCCTGCCAAAGAGCACACCTGGATGAGGTTCAACACCTTGTCATGCACAATGGTGGGTGGATTGTTCTTCGGCAGGATGGTCCTCACCAGCACATTCTCTACAAAGTCCTGGCTGGCCACCAGTACATGGAAGCGGTGCCCACAGTTCTTAACACATGTTTCCAAGACCTGTAGGTCGAGGTGCCCAAGAGAATGCCCCATCAGGGAAGGGAAGTGGCCACGAGACTCCTTTTTTATCCTAGAGGGAAGCCCAGAAGAAGAAAGGAGGCTTCCAGAAGGGAGCCCCTAGGACATAAGAATGAAAGCAGTGCTGGACTGGGGCATGATGGGACAGACAAGACTCCCTTCCTACTAGGCCAGGGCCTACTATAACTTAACCCTGGTTTCTAGCTCACATTGTCTAGAGCTCACATTGTCTTAATGCTGTGACCCTTTGACATAGTTCCTCATGTGATGGTAACCCCTCAACCATAAAATTATTTTTGTTGCTACTTCATAACTGCAATTTTGCTACTGTTATGAAACTTAATGTAAATATCTGATACACAGGACATCTGATATGTGATCCCTGTAAAAGAGCCATTTGACCCCCAAAGGGGTTGAGACCCATAGGTTGTGAAACACTAGTATGGAAGATTAGAGGTTCAGGAGGTCAGATACAACTTAGGTAGGAAACATCATGACCCAAGGACCAAGCACTGACCTCCTCTTCCCATGGCCTAGCAGAAGCTGCCTGTGCTTTTCAGGGTAGTAGGACTATCTGGATCTAAGCATTACCATGTCGAGGCTGGGATCGGGTGTTCTCCTTCCCACTTTCCAGCCAAGCTGTCCTGAAGACAGGATGTCTGATGCCTGGCCCATGGTGGCCTGTCTTAGTGCTGATGACAACACTGCTCTTAGACACAGGCATTTATTTTATGTTCATTTTTTAGGGTGCAGTTTTAGAGGGAAGAGGTCCCAGTGTATCTACTCCCCATGTTAAGGATGGAAATTCCTTTCCAGTTCCCTTGCATCCACCTTCACCAACGTGTGGATGGGAAAACAATTTACTCAGGGTCCTTTTCTTCTGAGTCTTCAGGTGAGAAACCCAAGCATGGATGGGAGTCCCGCTGGACCTAACTAAGGAGAAGTAGCTTTCAGCAGTCCATAGTCCAGCCATGGAAGAGATCATGAAGGTATAGATAGATGAGACAGGTAGCAGAATATTCACCGTAAGGGCCAGCATGACCTCATGGAAATTCTTATTCCCCACAATTCGCTTCTTCACTGCTCGGAAGGCATCTTTGGGGCTGGCAAAAAAGACAAAAAGAAGGATGGACTTAGGCATAGAAACCTCTTCCCCAGCACAGAAGGCCTAGGGCCCAGGATCAGGGGGGTGAGCACAGCCTGTACTCAGAGCACCTCGGACAGCTCCCTGTCTTTCCCTGGCCAGTTCCAGTGGCAGCTGGCTTCAGGTCTTGGTGTCAGTAGGGTTATATCCCCTAAAGACCCATATATTTAAAAAAATATTTTCACCATCACAGTGGCATCGCTGAGACACTTTGAGGAGGGGCTTAGGTTTAGGCCCTAATAGTTCAATGTTCAATGGCACCTGCAGGCATCCACTCTGATCCATAGCTCTGCTCTGATTCACGGCTGCCCTCTGGGAACTCCTTGATGGCCCTGCTGCTTTCTAATCTTAAGGAACTGAAAGTGTGTTCTTGCTCTCAGAGAAAAGCTGCCCTAAGATTCCGGCTTTCAGCATCCAGAAGTGCACCATGAGTCTCTAGCTGGTTTTGTCCCAGGGAGGTGATACACCAAGGGTAGAGCTCTGGATCTGTATGACATCTGGCCTGCTGTTCAGAGACACTGTGTGGGTCACAGCTAGTGACCCTAGTGGCCATCTGCACACATACTGTGTCTTTTTTAGAGTCAGGGTTTCTCTGTATAGCCCTGGTTGTCTTAGAACTATTGATGTAGATCAGGTGGGCCTTGAACTCAGAGATCCTCCTGCCCCTGCTTCCTGGGTACTGGGATTAAAGGCATGCACCACCATCAACTGTCTCACAGTGTCTTTGAACTTTACATCTCTGAGCTTTTCATCCACTCAGTGAAGGCACTATACTGGATCATGGTCCAAAGATGTTTAAAGTGCCATGCTGCTGTCTAAGATGGAGTCAAGATACTATTGTACAGCAGGGTTAGATTTTTTAGCTACAACAGTGGGCAGTTATAGAGGATCATCTGGTGGGACATAGACAGGAATCATGCTGCTGTGTACTGTTATAGTTGGCTGTCACAGCCTGCATCCCCACCCCTCAACCCATGGGCCCTTACCCTTCCTCGGTCTCGTTGATGATGTCACAGATCTCCATGTTGAGGGCCCAGTCCTCGCTCTGCAGGGAGCCATCTGTAGCTTTCTCTGTGAAGAAACTGTGAGTTAACAAAGGTATGGGGAGTCCTGGATGTTTAGACTCAGATATGGAGTGAGGAGGAAGGAAACAGATAAAGCAGAAGGTCACAAATGCTTTCTGCGTACCCAGGCTTCTATGCTGTCCCACTTGTCACTGGATCCTGTGAGCCATATGAGGCCAGAAGTGTCTTTGTCCTTTCATAGATAGGGAAACTGGCTAAGTGGAGAAATGAGGCTAAGAACTGAGTCAGGCCTGGCCTCAGAGAGCTTGTTTATGACAGGGTAGCTTTATCTGTGTAGGTTATGCTCCTCTTTACTTCCTATTATCCTTTGGGTTGGAAGTAGTTACATGGTTCAAAACATAAAAGTTCCAAGTATTCAATGGCGAGCAACTACCTCTTTCCCTGTCCCAGGCTCTCATTTCTTACAGGCCCCACTGTAATCGGTTTCTTCTTTATGGGGACTTGGCCTTCCATGCCCTCTTGAGGCACTGCTTCTCTTCATAGGTTATGTCAATGAAAGATCAGCCGCGAGGATGGCCAGTGCACAAGTGGCACTCTCTCAGCATGGCTGTGCAGTGAATGCTGGGATTACTGCTTTCCTTTTCTGGCACTGGGGCTTGGAGGCAGGGTGTCATGCATGGCAGGCAAGTGCTCTACCACTGAGCGACCTTCCTAGCCCAAGGAAGACCTTTCTATGAACACAAGTCATAAACATAAAGTACGATCTCCGATTGTGTCATCACCTGGTCCAGTACAATGCTTGGGAACCACGTTCATGCTGGGCGATATTTAGGGTCAGATATCTGAGCCAGGAACCAGCTACAAAATTCTCAAGACTTGTAATGGGGAGGCAAGCATGGTGGCACACACGTATAATCCCAGTACTTAGAGGGCAGGGGCAGGGGACTGAGGGTTCAAGGCCACCCTGGTGCTATACACCAAATCCAAATCCAATCTTACATACTAAGACCCATCTCCAAGGGTATCGATGGGTGTTAGGTGAAGGAGGAATCTAGGGTCAGAAAACGTAAGCCCTTCACCAACCCCCCTATACACACGTACTGCCATGTCTACTGTTCACACGTAACACTCAACTTTGTTCCACCTCTTGTCATGTCCTGGCTGGCATGGCAAACATATATATTTTTACCACATATAAGCAGTGTGACAGGATAACATTTCATATGCACAGAGTGAGATCCTTGGTGTCTTCCTCTGGCTTTCAGACTCTGGCTGAAGATGTCATGTACATACATACCAGTTTGGCTGCTAGTGTCACTTGTCACAGAAGGAAGACAGTCTTTAGAACTGGGTGGTATTGATGGCTGACCATTATACAGCTCTTTGTAAGCTAGGCCCAAGCAAGCACTGAGATGCCTGGTGGACAGATACAGTTCTTGATCCATGGTGTCCGGAACACGCCTCACAACACACCACACTTTCAGAAGGGCTAAGAGAGGATGAGGGTGGTCTCCATGTGACTGGGTGGGGCTCTGACTCTTCCAACCTGCTGCAATGCCCCTGCTGGGCTGGTCAGGCAGCTGGCTCTCTAACTAGCATGCCTTCAGGTCCACTCTTGCCTCCTGCAGCCAGACAGGTTCCAGTGTGTCCCAAACACATGACAGGAGGCTGAGACAGAAGGGCAGATGCCATGCCACTGGCTTATGGCCAGGGGAGGAGGCCAAGAAGGTATCCCTTTAGAAGGGCTGGAAGACAAGGCATGTTCTTTCCACAAATATCTACCGAGTGTGGCTTTGGTCACCACTCCTCAAGTTGAGGCCAAGAGTCCCCTTGAGCAGGTTATGACTTGACAGAGTATCTGGGGGTAGGGACTGCTTAACCATGAAAACCTGCTGCTCTGCAGGCAGCCCTTAGCCAGATGGCCAGTGTTGAGTCATCCTTGAGCTCAAACCTGTGTCTAATAGTACCAGTGCCCTGACAATCCCACTTTGCAAGTTGGCACTGTGTTCATTCTCTTTTTTCTCTCTCCCAGTGTCCACCCCTCCCATTCTTCATGCTGCTGAGAATGGCCATTTTCTTCCTGAGCCTCACAGCCTTCCAGGGTTCCCTAGTCTTTGCCTGGCTGACACACCTTTCTGTAATATTTTAACCTCTTAAGCTATACGTTATATAATCACCAGTGTAATTAGCTAGTTATAACAAACATGAGATTTAATTGTCACCTCAAGAGGCGTATACTACCATTTACATCTCACTAATGAGGAAATCCAGATAGAAGGGTCAGTACCTTAAAACGGCCAGTAACAGGGATGCATACCTTTAATCTCAGCACTTGGGAGGCAGGCTGATCTTTGTGAGTCAGAGGTGAGCCTAGTCACATAACAAGTCCATCCAGACCTACATGGTTGGATCCTATCTCAAACCAAACCAAACCAAAAAAACCAACCAACCAACCAACCAACCAACCAACCAACCAACCAAAATTCCTAACAAAACAAAACAGCAGCATCCCATGGTGAGGGGTGGCTGGTCCTTTGCAACAAGCTTCTCATGCCTGCCTTGCTACCTTGTCTCACTGGGGTCAGGGCACTCCGAAGATCCTCCTGATCTTCCTCAGGTTGTGTACTCTGCCCTCCCCAATAATCCCAGGCACCCAAGGGCCTCTCAGCTTCTCACTGGCGCTGCTGATGGCCATCAGCAAACCCTGGTAACTGAGCACCTTCTTCTCCTGGCTAGAGAGCTGACGTTTCAGAAGGGGCTACAGTCATGTGGGAAGGCCAGTGACTGGGAGGAAGGCTGTGGGATGGGGCAGGTGCAGAAGTAGTCTAATTAGTCTTGCAAGTATGCCAACAGAGATGGAGATGTGGGTGACAAGCAGACAGGACTGTGACCTAAACAGGAAAAAGAAGAAAAAGAGGAGGTGGTGACAAAGGTAAGAAGATCATTTGAGCAGCTGAAGAATCCCAGACTCTTCCGACTTGCCCTGAGATGTGTCATGTAAGTGTGGAATTTGAGAACAGGATCGCCATGTCTTGTTTTTAAACATGAAAGTAACTTGCTATTTTAAGAAGAGAATAAAAACCCTTCCCAGCTTCCCAGAGCATAACTGACTCTTCTACCTCTAGCTGCTAGCAGTGACTTTCAAGGGCTGCTGGGCAGTGGCTCTTGTCTCCTAGCTCCTGCAGGTCTCTGTTGTCATTACAAGCTTGCTAATGCTCAAAGACAGCAGTCCTGAGATCAGCAGCTGTGTTGGGCTTCATACAGGTGTGTTTTGCCCAGAGGCAACTTAGTGACTTGATCTGGGCAGTGGCTCCGGCCTGCTGGCCATACCTCTTAACTCAAGCATGTTCACTTATGGGTCACATCTCTGTGTGTCAGATCAGGTTGAGCCTGTCTTCTTCATAGCAGTGTGGCTTCTCAACAGTCAACTGTCTGAAGTCATGTGAAGGCTGTGAGGAACATCTTGGGACAACAGGAAGGAATGAGCCTTGGCCAAAGGTCATGCTTTTGGGTAGCTGCTGATGCTTGCCTCTGTCTCCAACCTGTTCATCTTCAGTGGTGACCCAGAATCCCTAGCAGGACATTTGCCCTTGTGGTCTCAGAGGAACCCTGTTCTCCTGTCCTTTGGAATCATTCTGTGGGTGCTCAGTGAAGTACAGACAGCATTACAGCTATGACAGACTGCCTTCCTGTTGCCATATCAGCTGTTTCCTCACCTGTACAGGCCAAAAGCTGCTAGGTCTCTTGTGACAGGGCTAACTCTGACCAGTGCCATCACCTCCCCAGGCCTGAACCGTTTCTCCATGCCCTTCTCTTCAATGCAATTCTCACTAGCACTCTTTTCTGTTGAGAAGTTATCCCTGCTACCAAGGGTCATGACCCAAATTCTTCAGAGTGAGAGGAACAGTCAACACCAAGTCCCCTCCTGAACCTTTTTCTTTCACATCCCTGGTGCTGCCTGGAAGGTCATCCTTCACGCAGCCAGATGCCCAGCTCACATGCATGCTCACTGGGCACAGTATGAACTGAACATAGGACTGAGAATGTCCTATAAACAGTGACACTCACTCCCCTCAAAACAGGCTACAACTGAGGGGAACAGAGGGCTGGCACTTGTCCACAGCTACGTGGTTGGTAAGCTGCAAAGCAGAGATTTACTCTCCAAAACATCTGCTTCTCAAGTCCTCTTTCTATTTCTTAGTTATGTTTTTTTGTTTTTGTTGTTTTTAAAGGAAGGATCTTGCTTTATTATTACTCCCCTGACCTGGGACTTCTTCTGTAGACAAGGCTGGCCTAGAGTTTACTCTGTAGATATGACTATCCTAGGACTTAATATGTAAAGAACTGGCTTGAGACTTACTGTTGTAGACAGGACTGGTTTGGGACTTACTGTGTAGACAAAGCTGGCCTTGGACTTACCTTATAGGTAAGGCCGGCCTGGAACTTATTGTGTAGATCAGCTGGCCTGGAGCTAACTCTGCAGGTAGGGCTAGCCTGGGACTTACTCTGTAGACAAGGCTAGCCTGGGACTTGTATTGATCCTCCTGCCTTTGCTTACCACCTGGATTATAGGCTCAAACAGACCTGTAGCCATGGCTTCATGCCTCCCAAATGCCTTGAAACATGTCCAGACTCTGGGGAGACAATGGGGAGCAAGGTTAATAAGTCCCTACCATCAGGAAGTGTGCAGCCCAATGGAGGCTATGGTGGATAATGCAGAAAGGGAGGCTGAGTCAGCACGAGAGCTGTAGGGCTAGGATGCAGAAGAGGAAATGAGTCTGTTGATCCATACTCCACCCTCATCTCAGCCACACCCATCCTTAACCATCACCTCACCAGCCTCCTCCAGGACCATGAGATCACCAGAAAACAAGGATCAAATGACCAGCTGCTGTGTTAGCCAATGCTTAAGAGTGTTTACCCCAGAGTGCTGGCCACTTTGCTGTGCCTGCTGAAGGCCACCTCTCCCTGTCCAGCTCATAACCCTCTCAGGTCCACACTCCGGGTGGCAGAGAAGAGAGGGCTCTTGTGTATTTGTGTGATAGTGCACTGAGTCTCCAGGCTGCCAGGTGTGCAGTTCAGCTCTATGGCCTGGGCCTTGTTGATCCCCCCCAGTACTGTTTGTTACACTCATTCCTCTGCTTCCATGCTCATGACAAGGAAGACCCGGAAGAACATTATTGAGCTGGAAGCCCATGGAAAGCTGCGTCTTTCCAAATTTCTTGATAGGTAATCATGTGTAAAAGGCTCGGCCTTTATTGGTCAGGTTTCCTGTTGCTAGTGGCTCAAAGCAGGGCAAGCTGTTCAGGATTCCACTATCAGGCCCACTGGCTGGCTTTCCTACAGGGTGGCTGTGCCGTGGTACCTATATAGTATGAATCTAGTATCCTAGGCTTCCTGGAGTTTGGCAGTCAGGACCCAAGTGCTGTGATGCGTCTGAACCTTACATAGCTCAGCTTCCTACCTGCAATGCAATGGCCTCATGGCCCACACTCAGGCCTCTGTACTTCTGAACATGCTCAATTGTTCTGGGACTGTGCCCTTGTCTCTTAACTCAGTTCCTAGGTCAGCAGTAAGGTCAGATCACTGTCTGGATGCCCTGAGTTCTCCCTGCTTGCTCCTGAACCAGCATTCTGAATAGAATGCAACTCTCAGCTCTGTCTAGTAGACTCCGGAACATGGTACAGTGTTGGTTTTTGTCTGTCTGTTCCTTCCATTAGGGTGAGAGTGGATCTGAGGGCACCGGCTTCTGAGTCTCCCAGTTCCTGCACTGGATGAAGCCTGCAGGACCTGTTTGCTAAGTGACTGGGTGATGCTGCTGCTGTATTTTCAGCATGGACACCTGTACAGCACTGTGGTTAGAAGCACCTCCACCTGCCATTCCTTGATCCCTAGTAGCTACTGGATAAATTCCAATCTGCCAGAAAATTCTAAGTTCATTCTTTCTTTCCTTCTTCCTTTCTCCCTGCCCCCTTCCTGTTCCTTCTTTTTCTCTTTCTTTTTCAAAATAGTTTCTCTGTGTAACATCCCTGGCTGTCCTGGAACTCACTCTGTAGACCAGGCTGGCCTCAAACTTACAAAGATCCACCTCCCTCTGCCTCCCAAGCGCTGGGACTAAAGGCGTGTGCCACCACCGCACCGGGTCCAGGTTTCTTAATCTGCCCTCTAGCCTAACATCCTTGTTCCTGATGTGAGTCAATTCTGGACACGATCCTTCCCAGCCAGCAGCAGTCTCAGTGACTGACCCCCTGGGATACAGACTAGCTGTGCAGCTGAAAGTGTAGTGTGGGAATCTACAAATGGCTTCAACTCACCTGCCCAGAATAGACACTAGGGTTCTGTGGACACCTGCTCTATGACATCCATAAACACCATGCTGACCTGCTACTGTGGCAGACTCCCTCCCCTGGCTCACACTGCTTTGCTTTCCTAGTCTCTCTCCACTCATTCCTAGCTACTTGAACACAAGTGGGAGTCCCGGGGGGTTTGGGGGAGGGGAGAGTACCTGTAGGCTTTGCTCTCCTGGTAAAGAGATCCACGCTACTGGTGCCCTCAGCAGAGCTCTCTACCCTCAGGAGGACATTGGTATGGAAAAGGCAGGAATACAGGAGCCACTAGGGCACACATCACTCTAGATGAATACCCTGTGACTCGAGGAGAAGGCCAGTGAGTCAGTCCCTTTCAGTCCTGAGGGACAGTGGTGAGGAGGGAAACTAGAGATATGGGATGTGAATAGACACTTTGCAGTATAGGCCCTGACTTTAGCAGCCAGTGGCTGTGTGACCCAGAGTGAATGTCTTAGCTCCTCTGAGCCTCATTTGCAGAATAGGGTACCTAAAGTACCCACTTTCCAAGGGTTGTGTGGAGGAGATGAATGTGTGCAGGTTAAGCATGCTGTGCTCACGACTGCAGCAACAGCACCAAAATAAATGTTACTCACCACACAAATATCAGCCACAAACCAGTCCAAAATTTCAAGTCTTCCCAGAAAAAATACTCTAAAGTCATATAGAGTAGACAACTTTTTTTTTCTTTCTAGTCAGCAAGTTGTCATGAAGCCTACTTTCCAAATGAACAATTCTTTCCAGACCAGCCTGGAAAGTTCTATCAGTTTCCTAAGTTGCTGAAATGTCCTTTCTTAAAACTCTGGCCGTCTCTCCCCTGTCATTGTTTTAAACCACAGGCCACAAGAGAAACCTTAAAATACTGTTTCCTCAGTCCGCAGTTTTCAAGCTGATGTAACTAACTATAAGTCCTTGCTGAAGAAATTTTTGGTTAGGCAAAGGAGAGTTTCCTAAACTGTTCAGGCAGGAGGGACCAAGACCATGCATGGGCTGAAAGTTGGTGACATTCTCTACTCCACCCATGATTGAGCAAGATGTGAGGACAGCTGGGATACAGGAGGTGGAGAGGGCTCTGCGATTAATTAGGGTTCAGAGAAATGGAGAAACTGGTAAACAGACAGTTTGGTGGAAAGTGCTTGCTGTGTGAATATAAAGACATGGTTTCCCATCCCCAGCACTACATAAGAAGCTGGGTGTCTCAGTGTGTACATATAACCACAGCACTGGAGAGGTAGAGACGGTACACCAGGAGCTACTGGACAGGTAGTCTCCAAAATTGGAGTGCTCCAGGCTCAGTGAGACAGCCACTCTCAAGAAAGGTGAAAAGCAATTGAGGAAGACATTCAACACTGACCTCTGACTTCCATACACACATGCATACAAATACACATGAAACTGTACACACACATGGGCTTTCATATACCATGCAACACATACATACACAATAAAAATAAAAGAGAAATGAAGACTGAGAGAGTATGAGAGAGAGAGAGGCAGAGAGAGAGAGAGAAAATAAACGATCATGCAAATACCAGTGGGCTCATTGACTTTAACTTTAAGGCATGCACTCATATGATTGCAGAGGCTTGGCAAGTCCAAAATCTCAAGCCAAGAGAGAATCGGTATCAGACGTGTCGGCTGGCATCGTTTTCCTTGCTCTGGGGATGTTAATCTTTCCAGGAAAAGTCTTCAACTGATTGAGTAAGGATCATCCACATTATGGAGGGTGATCTGCTCTAGTCAGAGTCTACTACTTCATTATAAACCTCATCTAGAATTTACCTTCACCAGGCTGGTCGATGGCTCAGTGGGTAAGGATGCTTGCTGCCATGACATCATGGGCATAATTACGAAGGATGGGACTAAAGGAGTGTGAACGAGCCAATTAAAGGAAAGCACCATGGCACTAATAAAGGAGGCACACAGATACAGAAGGTCAGAAGGTGGCCGAGAATGTGGTAGTCTGAGAGCACTGGCCTAGATCACAACTTCATCAGAGGGCTAGAGTTCGTGTCCTGAATTCCAGGGTCCTTATGGAGTGGCAGCCCCAAGTTAGCTACACACTGAGGGTTTTAGTTTAGCTGCCTGAACACCACCCACGAGACCAGAAATTCAGGACTTTACTCTTATTTCTCAGTGTTCCATGTGGGAACAAAACCTATTCACCAGCTCAGTCCACAGTCAGGCTGAGCCTTCAATCCCCAGGAGAACTGGCTCCACCCCACTGCCTGAAACCTGACCTGCCTGTGAATGTGCAGTCACCCAGCCAGTGACTGCTCATATCTCAAAGACACAAAGACCAAAACAAAAGCTGTACTGCAGTCTGAGTCCTGCATTGTTACCTTAGCTCTGCCACTAAGTATGCCCTAGGAACAGTGACACCACCTACAAGAATCCCCAGGGCTAACAGCTGTGGATGCCTCTGGTCTGGCAAGCACAAGCCAAGTGCTTCAAATGCCACACACTGTCTCCACAGCAACCCACCTGACAGGTGCTATGATTAGCCTCCTTTTACAGATGAGGAACCAGAGATAGAGAGGTTAGTAACCTACTCCAAGTAACAAAGCTAGGGTTCTGACTCAAGGTCACCTTGGGTTTTACTAGTATTTGTCCAGCCAAGGCAAAGCCCTATATAGACCTGTTTTGAGATAGGGTCTCACAATGCAGACCAGGCTGGCCTAGATCAGTCTGCCTCTGCCTCTGCCTCTGCCTCTGCCTCCTGAGTACAGGGATTAGAGGCGTGCAGCACCACACCTAAGAAGAATAATGTTTAATGACACACAGCAATGACATGAACTCAAATACATGGCCTATATAGTTTTATTGGAGCATGGCCACACCCATTCTTTTACCTATTGTCTTTGGCTGCTCTGCAACAATGACCTTGTTGAGTATTTCAACAGAGACCAGATGGTCTCTAAAGCCTTGAGGATTTACTGTGTGGCCCTTTGGAGAATAAGCCTGGTCTAGTCCACCCTGACAGCCATGTGAGAGTCCTCTGAAGCTCTCTCCTTTGACCCCTACCTAGCCAGACTCTGACAGGTCCAGGTTGGCTGCCTAGCCTGGCACTGACTTCCTCTTGGAATAACACACTGCCTCTCTGCCATGTAGCTCCAACACTTGCCCATTTCCATTCCCTTTCAGCTGTTGTTCACCAGTCCTTTGGGAGGCAGAGGCAGTGGGGGTGCCTCTGTGTTCCATTATAAATGGGGATGGGAGATTGGGCTGCAACAGTCAGGAGCACACAGGGCCTGAGAGAACCTCTCCTGAGAGCCTAACAGCTACAACACAGCCTAGTCTGCGGGTTTCTAGCCTCTCCTCTCCTGAGACAGGCCAACAGCTGCAACACAGCCTAGTCTGCGGGTTTCTAGCTTCTGCCCCAAAGGAACCTCAGCACCCTGATGCTGGCCATTCATTTCTGATTCCTGTCTATGGGCCTGAGTAGGTTTTGGGAATCCAAGGACAGCTTTACCTTATGTGTACATGTGGGTATATGTGAGTGCGTGTGTGCATTTTGAAAGCGCAAGTTTTCTCTGTAGCCCAGGCTGGACTCAAACTCATGGCAATTGATTTGTCCCAGTGTCCTGAGTATTGGGATTACAGGTGTATGCTAATAAGCCAGGCTCTTTGTCTTGCCCTCCTTTCCCAGGCCTGGCCTCAGGCCCTGAGCTCCAGTGTCTTAACTCCCTGGGACTGGTACCCAGGAACTGCCCATATTCCATGGGGCATCTGCAGCTGGCTTCGAAGCATCAGCTGACAGCCAGAAATTGGAAATGGGAATCTCTGCTACAGTAGGATCTGTTCTTAGACACACCTTGTAACACATTTGAAAGATGACTCTGTGCTACCACCTGGTATAAGCCACTGGATCCTTGGGGTCACAGGCTGCTGCTGCCCTTGTGGAGCTCTCCTAGAGTCAGGCTGAGTGATTTGGAGGTGGGTGCTCTACTCTGTGGTAGATTAATAACACAGATCTTGCAGGGTTCTGCTAATATAAATTCAAACTAGGACCCGAGTAAACTGGTGTGTTCAGGGGCAAGAGAGAACACTGGGTCTTAAGTATGACCCTGAGTAGCTAGGCTTCTCTCCCTCCTGTTTGTCTCAAACCTGGGACAAAGAAATAGGTCTGAGGTGCCTATTTAATATATCAAAGCGGGCCTGGCAGCCAGCTTCTCCCAGCATCCCTCAGTCCCTACCTGTTGCAGGGTCCTCCTGTCTGGCACACCCCAACCCCTACCCTCCAGTCTAGGTATTAGCCTAGACTTCTCTCCACACAGCTGCCCTTCCCTGTATAATCTAATACTTTAGGCTATCTGGCATTTTTTTAATCTACCTTCCAGGCCTCTTGGTCTGGCTCTGCTCCTTCCCTGCTCTGCACATGGCCCAGCTCAGTCTAGTCACATTCACTTTGGATTCTCCCAGAGGCCTTTGCCTCTAGCTATGCTCTCCCTTTTATCTACAATAAGCTTTCTCCTCTACTATATCTAAGAATGGCCACATCTTTCCTTTTTTCTTTTTTTTCCATTCACCTCCTTCTAGGTGCTGAGGCATCAGAAAAAGGAAGGGATAGCTCCTGATCTCAACTCAAGCCAGGCTGAGGACAGCCTTGCCGGGACAGTGATACATCAGTGTGATGGAAGTGGGAAAAGAACACAAGATGGCAGGAACTGCTTCCCATACCCTCTCACTGCACAGGCACTCGCTGAGGGACTGCCATTCTTATAACCTCTCTCAAGCAAGAGAGTTCAACTTAACAAACTCAAGTTCCCAGGAAAGCTACACCTGTGTTAAAGATGTTAGAAGGTTGATTACAACTTTGAGATAGTGGAGAGTTGGAATGCTGCAGATCTTGAGACAAATGACCTTGCTTTGGACCCTTTAGTAACCACTTAATGCTCATATCTGTGTCTGACCTAACATTTCTGTGACTACCAGGTAATGCTTTTTGGAATAAGTTAATAGAAAACGAGTGTCCACCAACTCAAGAGTTAGGAATGTTATCAGCTGGCACCTGAGACATGTAGCATAAATTTTCATGCTTTGCTGTAATCTGAGTGTCTGATTTATGGCTTGCTTTTGTTCTCTTCGGCTACAAAAACATGAAACTACTTCCACATTGGTCCATGTTATTTGAGGCGATGTGAATCTGTGTTCACGGCAATTCATATTTGATCTGGGGATAGGATGAACTACCTCTGATTTCCCTTGAGGTGAGAGCTGTTTTGTACCTACAGGAAGCAGACTGAGGACAGAACAAAAGACCGGAGACTGGATCAGGAGTTGGGAAATGGCCTGAAGGAGAAGATGGTACCCAGTGCTTCCAGGAATGAGCCCAGCTCTGCACAGTGGCAGACACTCAGGCAGTTAGAACAGCAAGTAACAAGGTGTAGGAGCTGTGAGGCCCTGTAGTGACACTGGGACCTGATCAGCACCACTGAATGACTGCTATGCTCTAGGATGCCAATCTGTTAAGACTCCACTCTTAGGGCAGGAGGTTAGCAGATTTGAGAAGACACCACTTAATTCCTGCAGCAAAGAGGGGCCTGGATTATAAGAACACAAGCAGCTAAAACCTGGCCACCAATCATCACAGCCAGTCAGGTCTTTTCTACTTGGAAGCTGATGGGGGAGGACTGCTTGAGTTCTGAAGTTCCCGACCAACCTGGTCAACACTGAGAGAAGCTGTCTCAAAAACAAACGAAGGCTTAATCTCCAGTGCTTTTATCTACACATGGAAGACAATGGAACACTGATACTGTTGTTCAAGGTAGAGTCTCTCTAGATAGCCCAGGCTGGACTTGAACTCTAAACCTCCCTGCTTCAGCTTCCTGAGTGCTGCACATACTCCACCACATATGGCTCTTTTACAGCTTTGCTATCTCATCTCAGTTCACTGAGTTTTAGGTGCTCCTCAGTCTTCACCACCTTCCCTCTGTAGAACTCGACCCCTTCTTCTCAGTAAAGGGAAAGGCCATGGGACTGAACAGACTGGTATTTTTGTTTGAAACAGGGTCTTACTCTGCAGCTTATGCTGCCCTGCAACTAATTTCAGAGTCCAGCTAGCCTGGGACTGTGTGGCAATCCTCCTCTCTTAGTCTCCTAAGTGTAGGATCACAGATGTGGGCCACTGCTTCTGGTGAGAGGTTTCCAAACGTGTGGTCTCCCAGCCAATTGCTAAGCGCACTACTGGGAACCCTACACCTGCCCATCTGAGCCTTGATAGGTCCAACCTATTCTTACATAAACCCCCAAGGTCCAGCGGTGAGATTTAGTCAGTACTCCAGAGCAGCACTCTTACTCAGAAGGATTTCTTGCCCAAGGCAGGCAAACTTCCAGGGCAGGAAGAGATGCTGAGCTTTGAACTGATAGGCATCCTGAACCCAAATGAGCTTATCCAGAAAGTCCTAGAATTTTGAGGCTGGCTTTGAAGGTCAGACTAACTTGCCTTTTTTACATAGGAAATCTGTGAAGAGGACTGCCTTCTCTTTCCAGGTCTCAACCAACCATTTATGGTGGGACTTTTGTGAAGCAGCTGGGCTTCAGGCACCAGAGCTCCCTTGCAGAGAACTGATGAGAGAACCTCAAAACAGCCATTAACAGCTGCAGTGGTGGTTACAACACAGAGCTGGGCGTGACTTCGGGGACGCCTTGGCTTTCAGATCCAGCCTCCCTAGGCTGGACAAAGGCGAAAAGCCATCAAAAATAATTTCATAATGCCGTCGGAACCCTTCAGGTAAGAGGGATGTGTGTCACGCCCAGACCACCCATTCCTGGGGAAATGCCGCCTGGTTCTCGCCCGAGAGTAGGTGCTGGGAGCCGGCACCTTCCCATGAACTCCAGCCCCAGAAGGTGGTATCGCGTTGACAATGACAAGCGTTAGCCATGTGCCAGGAAACATCCTCAGTGCCTCGCGCTTATTAATGTATTTAATGATCAAACAAATCCAGAAAGGCCGGGCCACGGTTCTTTAACCACGGGCGAGACCATGAAGGGGGCGACGTCACAGAAACCCGAGTCTCCCGACCATCGGGACAGAGGCGCGGGCCGAACCTAGACAACCCGGCGTCTTGGAAAGTGAGGGGCCGGTGACGCGGCGAATGACCCATGCGCCGCCAGCCCGGGAGAGGGCTCTTAGCCTGCGCGCGCCCCGCGGTGGCGCGGCCCAACGCCTTCTCACCACAGCAGTCCCTTTAACCCAAACTTTCTCCCTCTACTCTGGACCCCAGCACGCACACATTGGCTGAGCAACATCCGCCCAGGACCGCCTCCTTCCCCTGCCTATTGGTTCCATCAGGCATCAATCCCCATATGAGACTTGCGATTGGCCTGTGCTCTTGTCAATCAGGTAGGTGGGCGGAGCCCAGAGCGCCGCGCCAGCCTCGCCGCCTAGGCTCCCTCCTCCCTGCCTTGACTGTGGACTCCGACAGGTCCCAGGGCCGAAGCTAGAGCAGCACACAGGGGCGGGGTTGCGCGCGGCTCCCAGGACTCACCGATCCGCTGTCCCACCGGAGAGCTGAACGGATTTCCCAGGAGAAAGTCCATTGCCGCGGCTGCCGCTGCCACCAGCTCCCAGAATCAGGTGACAGCAACCGCCGGCGCCGCCGACCCGTCACGTGACCCGCTGGCCGGCCCGCGGGGAGGTGCCGGCAGGCGGGGCTCTGGAGCACAGCCACGAGGCCCCGCCCCCTGCCGGGCTGCCCCTCAGCGGAGGCTGACGCCACTCCAGGGCGGGGGAATGGGAGGGCCGGCTTCTAAGCCACGCCCCTGAAGCTTCAGTGCGTACAGCAGGGGAGCCTGAAGTCTTCTCATCCGGAAACTGGGTCTCTGGCCAAGGAAAGACCTGGGTCAGGTTACGCCTACTCAGACAGGTATTAGTGTCTTAGCCTTTAGTCCTGGAAACCAAGCCCTGAGGACGACAGCCTCCTTGTCCAAGTCTGACTCGAAATTTCTATTTGATGTCTCCCTGTCCCAAGAGCCACTTCTTTGTGGCAGAGGAGGCAAGGGCCTGGGTTTGTGCTCCCTCGAGATAGAGAATGAACTGCCTGTACTGTGGCAAATGCTTTTAAGGTAAAGGCTTACCAAGGGTAAGCCACCTCATCCGCTTTGGCTCTTATTTGGCAAAGCGGAAACGTGCTTTTTCTTTATCTGTTCCTCTCAGGTATAAATATCCATAATGTAATGCTTTCAGAGTATTGAGATGACATGACAATCACTCAATAGGCATTCCGTGGTTTCTTCCTTGCTGTATCTTTTTAAGGCATTGTTTTAAGCTTGTAATTAATTTTTTTTTTTTAATTCTGTAAGTGTGTGTGCCATGGTGCATACAGAAGTCAGACCAAAACTTGGAGGAATCGATTCTCTCACCACGTTTAATCTCTGAGATTAAACAAGTACGGTTGGCCGTCTCACTTCCTCCTCCATTTTTGGCAGGGCTGGAGCTCATAGCTAGGACCTTGTCACACTAAAAGCCAGTGCTCTGCAGCCCATATTTTAGTCTCCCTCGGCTGGTCTCAAACTCAGATCTCTGGGGTGTTGGATTTTTTTTTTTTTTTTTTTTTGGTTTTTTGAGACAGGGTTTCTCTGTTATAGCCGGGGCTGTCCTGAACTCACTCTGTAGACCAGGCTGGCCTCAAACTCAGAAATCCATCTGCCTCTGCCTCCCAAGTGCTGGGATTAAAGGCGTGCGCCACCACCCCCTGGCTTGGGGTGTTGGAATTAAAGACACATCATAACATGCAGCCTTTTTTTGCTACTTATGATTTTTAACATCTTGTATTTCCATTAATTTTTTCCTTAACCACGAAAGGTCAAATTTCCATATTTCAATGTCCATAGTATTAGCACACATTCACTTCAAGCTATGTGGTTGTAGACTCAGAGACAAGGAGATGACATCACATTTTTTTTTTTTTTTTTTTCTTCAAGACAGGGTTTCTCTATAGCCCTGGCTGTCCTGGAACTCACTCTGTAGACCAGGCTGGCCTCGAACTCAGAAATCCGCCTGCCTCTGCCTCCCAAGTGCTGGGATTAAAGGCGTGCGCCACCACTGCCCGACTTTTTTTTTTTTTTAATAGTCAAGACTCTGGAAAGCTCCTGGGATATGAACTGTTTGGTTTCTGGCAGGATTTTCATGAGTTCCTGACATAAGACTGATGGATACTTCTTGATTTAGGCCAATAATATATTGTATATGGTTTCATTTGCTAAGCATTAGAGCCACAACTATCAGATTCTCTCTTTTTATAATATGTGCAAATGATATTTGAGAGCCTTTACACATAAGGTAACCTAAGACCCAAGGGCTGTATGGTCTAGGATAGGAAACTTTATTTCTGGTTTTGGTTTTAAAATTTTTAAATTTTAATTATGTTTGTGTATGTGTACCTCTGTATGGGTATATGCACCTGTGTGCTGATGCCTAAGGAGGCTACACAGGGTGACTGATCCTCTGGAACTGGAGTTACATTCAGTGGAATGAGTGTTGGGATCTAACTTGGGTCCTTTTCAAGAGCAGGAAAATTTTTAACCAGTGACCCATTTCTTCAGCCCCCACTCCCTTTTAGAGAAATGTTAGGGTAGAGTACAGTGAATGATAGGTTTTATAATTTTATAGCAACTATGATTAGCCAAATTAGGGAAAAGACAGCTAAGACTGGACTATAAATATTAAAAATGAGATCTTTAATATAAGTACAAAATTTTGTTTCTTTATACAACTGTAATAGGATTTGGATCAAACCACTAGGATTTATTTTAAAAAACAAAATAAAACAATGATATAAAACAGCAAGAAGGCCTGAATCCAAAGTTTTTCCTCTAATAGTACCAAATACCACAAGGTACAATTATTATACAAATGTGTACAAATCTTTAATACAAATACAACAGGGCTAGGCTTCAGAGGAAAACAAACACAAAAACCTGGTTCTCCTCAGGAGCTCACTACTGTCTGTAGCAAGGGCAATGGAGGACTGGCTGCTCCCTGTATGATACATGTCTTCCCTGGCCTCTCCTTGATACCCTGTTTCTCACAGGAAACTTCTGCAGGTTCAAATGAGGTTTTGACATGTTAACGCACATCTAAATTTCTGCTCTGCTTGATTTCAGTTCCCATATATTCCTGTTCCTTTCCCTATTTCTCAGATTAAATCTCACAACTGCTCTGAGCTGAGATAGAAATATAACCTCCAGAACTCCTGTGAGAGGCTCAGCTATGACAGCAGTCAGGCTACAGGAAAGAGTTACCTAGTATGCCAGCTGGCTACATGGTCCCCAAAGGTTTACTGTGATGCTGCCCTGTTCCATCCAGGCCAGAGGAAGAAAGCATGGTTAACTCAGCTTGGTTTTGGCAGGGAAGGGAATCATCAAGTTTCCAAACAACCCTGGAGTGCTCAGCTATCTTCTCTCTAATGGGGAAGCAGGTCTGGTTCTTTGGGAATAAGGACAGTTAGGAATGGTGACATTCCTTTCTATTCCACTTTCCTAACATTATTGAAGGCCATGAAGTTCCTTTCTGAGTCATAACACCTTAACATATGGATGACTTGGAGATTTTAGACTAGACAGACATTAAGAAATGACAAATCTGTATGCTCCACATGCTCCTGCTGGTGGAGGCTTGTTATTAAATTATATATACAGAAATTTACAGGATAAATTAAAATCTAAGAAATTCTAAAAAGTTAAATACACTTAATTAAAATATACACTCACACGTACATACAGATAACCTTATGAGAACCAAGGACTTCTCTGTGATCCAGCTCTGTGTGGAATGCAGAGCACAATACCCACCAGGGGAACCAGAGCTGAACCAAGGACCACCAAGCAGCTAAGCAGCAGAATCTCTCAGGATTCGGTGGGCAACCAGTGCTGCTAGTGAAAGATGGCAGCTTTGGTTTTTATACACCAAGCCTTGCTGGCCAGACAAGCAGGTTCAACAGGTGGCACCAACAGCTTTGGTTTCTCCAAGGTATTTATTTCTCTGCCAAGAATCACACAACTGAGGCTATAGATGCTACTGATGACTCTGTAGTACTGTGGTTACAACAAAACTGGAGACACAGATACCTCTTTAGTAGAATGGGAATGAATCCCCTACTCAGTCCACCTAAGCTCCACCTCCCCCCAGGTTACTCCACGTCGTAAAGTTTGTAGTCAGCTGGCCTCCTCCCATGATCTTTACTACATTTCTGATTATAAGACAGGTAAGGCAAATGGTCAGTGATGGATCTGGAGGTAAACCCAAACTTGGAAAAAAAATATCACATTTTAGCAGTCTATAAGGAGATATACATGGCACCCAGAGTAAGCCCCTACTCCCCAAATTACACTGATTTTTAAGGCAGATTTTTTTTCACAAAAAAAAAAAATAATAATAATAATAATTCCAAGCCCACATTCATGCCAAAGTTTCCTTTTAGCTAAACCTTTGCCATTTCATAAAATTATTAAAAGCAAAGTAGTTACAATCCTATGTATATACTGTACATTATATACGTATATATAGATATAAAAATTTAAAACCTACACCCAGAGGTCAGTGGAGGATCTGGAACAGTCATATATACATAAACTAGTGAAGGGTAGACAGTCTTCTGTCCCAGGCTTCTTGGAGGTCACAGTCCAGGCATGATGTATGCAATGTTGTCCAGCGTGTTTGACTGCAAATAAGGAGAAAGGGCTCAATTGTGGCACACCTCACTGCAGTCCCTGAGATACGTCATGTTCAGGGGGGAGAGATGGGAAAGAAGTGGACATACCAGCATGCTGCTGTCAGCTGCTGCTACTCAAGGGCTAAACTGGACTGCTCTTTCCAGAGTAGTGTTGTGGAAATGGCATGTTTTCTAGTTTCACTGCAACCATACATGCAGTTGATAATACAGTGTCATGTTCTGTGGACAGTATGTAATAGCAGTGCCATGCGCCTCACGAGTAGTGCTTGGCAGTGCTCATTAAGGTAGGGCTTTCTGGCTCCCAAAGGCTCCAGCTTTCAAAAGTTAAGGAAAACTACTACCACCATTACAACAAAAAAACTCACCAAGACCTGTTTCGGACAGCCATTCAGTTCAGGTAGTTGTGTGGTCAGGCATGCCAAAGGGCCAAGAGCACAGATAATGGAATCCAGGAGCACTGACAAGCTTCCAGACACGGCTACCATGCCCTGCAAGAAAAGCAGACAACTGAATCACACTTTCAGTTGCTCTTTCTGTTCAACTCTCTTTTATGTCCTTTCAAAAAACACAATAACAGACGGCAGTGTGAGGAGACAGCAGAGGATCTGTGGGAGGCTGGACCCACAGGCTACAGGAATTCACTCCCATGTAATCAAGCAAGATCTCAATAACCATTTGTGAGTCTGTCACTTGTATACTACATTGCTGCTTTATCTTCTTCCCAGCGCCGGTCTCCTTCTATCCAAAATAGGTGTTTTCAGAAGAGCAATAGGAACTCTAATTACACGTGCCCTACTCAAAAACTCCCCTGCAGTTCCAGAACAGGAACTATAAATACCTCATTGTCCACTAAGACATCTGATTTTGATGCTTGCCTTCTCTCCCTACCTTATGTTCTGTATACCTGTGCCTTAACCGTTAAGCAGGAAGACTCTTCTTAAGATTGCTGCAAAAGACTCCAGGGGTAACAGGCATGTGCTGTCTTCTATTCTCGCTTTCTCTCTCCAGTTATCTATCCCAACCCCTTCTACTAGGCTTTGGCTTCCCTACCCTGGCACACTGCTTTCTCTTCTCTCTTTTTAGCTCACGCTGGCCTAGAAGTCACATTTTTTTGAAACTGACAACAATCTTCTTGAGTCATGCTTCTAGCAGTAAAATTATGGCTCTATGCATCAACAATGCCTAGGTGACACTGTTCTTTAAGTCAGCACAGGAGAGCTGCTCGAGGAGGGGACAGTTAAGCTCTATTTTTGGTACTGAGAATTGTGTAAATTTGTGATAACGAGGCTCAGATATTCAATGTCTACATTAATGAACTATGTAAATCAGTATTCCTGAAAGTGTGGAATGCATGTTAGGTGATATATATATGAACTTCAACTATTTTAATAGTTACATATCCACTAGGCTGTGTATTAGATAAAAATCATGGGACTAGAGAGATGGTTCAGGAATTAAGAGCACAGGCTGCTCTTTTAGAAGACTTCCCAGCACCCATCTGGTAACTCTTAACCACCTGTGACTCTAGCTTCAGGGGACCGACGCCCTCCCTTGGCCTCCATGGACACTGCATTCTTGTACTCTCACGTGTGGGCTATGTACTACAAGTACTGTATAGGCATGCACGCACGCACACATGCACGCACGCACTGAGAAATGAATTTCCTGGGCTTCAAGTTACTTTCTAGAGTAATGAAAATGTTTTAGAAATAGTTATGGGTCCAAAACTATGGAGAGTATTAAGATCCACCAATCCTGCATTGTTGTAAAGGGGTGAATTTTTAGGACATGAAACATCTTATAAGGACTGTTACAAAAGATAAGTTCTAACAGAATGTGAACTCTTTCCCTTTCTGGTTATGGTAACCACCCCTTAAATGCAGTTCTACTTTCCATGGTTGCAGGTACTCAGGATTTTGGGGCAGGAGGGGTTTGCTACTGTCTGTTCTTATGTATTGCTGCTGTTTTCAAATTTGTGATCCTCCTGCCTTCCCCTCTTAATTTCTGGGGTTATAGGTGTGCTCACCACTCAGCCTCAATTTCCAATTCTCAACTGCATAGATGCTGTTGGAATAGCATGATGTCATCTCTGTCCATGGGCTATCTGCTTATAGTTCTAGTAGCTATCTCTGGTACCAGGCCAACCATCATGACATCACTCTTCCTGAATAGGTGTGATGCCTGTGGTTTTTAGGATGTGACTGAGTGTCTGGAGCCTATGGTATATATGAAAACCCTCAAACCAGCTCTTATATATGTAAGCTGTTAATCACATAAAATTGTCTTTCCAATTAGACTGTAAGCATCCTAAGACAGCAAACAGACATTTAGATTTTTCTACTCTAGTTCTTGGAATAACCTCCTAAGAATTCAAAACTTTTTTGCCAAATAGAATAGAACTATTTGGAAAATCTGGACAATGAAGGATACATAAAACCATTTAATATTCAACTTTTAATGTGAAAATACAATAAAGATCACAGGATATTTTATTCCAGAAATACTTTTACCTATCCAGGTATTGAGTATATACATAAAAATGCACACATTTTTTTCAGCAACTGCTGACTTTTTAGAAACTAGCCAAAGAACTCAGATATAGATTCAACACCTGTGGCTTTTGCCATTTTGTCTATTGAATGATAATTTAGCTTTTGCATAAAAACAAGTTATTAGCTTTTATATTTCTACACTGACTATCAAACTTAAAAATGTCAGTAGCATGTCGTAATTTCTTTGCTGAAATGTCTAAGTTGAGAAGTGAACTGCCACACTACTGAGTTAGAAATGAACACTCTGAGATGAAATCTCAGAAGTATACAAGGATAGGTACACAGCACTCTGCAACCTAAATGCACAGTACAGCTCCATTTATTGTCTACATTCCTTTTCCCCTTTAATTTTAATTAAATAACACCAAAAGACTTTTATGAATGTGTACCATGTTTGTGCTTGGTTAAAGAGGGAGTTTGGATCCCCTGGAACTGGCGTTATAGATAGTTATGAGCCGCTACATGGGTGCTGGGAATTAAATCTGTGTCTGCTGGAGAGCAGCTCTGCCCTTATTCTAGTCCGCTTTCCTTTTCTTTTTCAGTTTTTTGAAACTCTATGTAGCCCTGGCAACCCTAGAATTATGGAGGCTGGCCTCAAACTCAGAGATCTGCCTGCCTCTGTCTCTCAAGTGCTGGGAATTAAGGTGAACATACATCTTTCATCGTTTGAGACTGTAGTTACGTCATTTCCTCCTCTCCTTTCCTCCCACCAAATCCTGCCCCCATTCCCCTCCCTGCTCTCTCAAATTCATGGCCTTTTGAAAAGTCATTAACTGTTGTTATGCATACGGGGGTACATGTGTGTATTTTTCTCCTAAACACATAAATACAACCTGTTCAGTCTGTATGTTACTGGTCTGTTTTCAGGGCTGACCCTTTGGTATTGGATATCCCTGGGGAAAACTTTCTTTCACTCTCAGCAGTCCTTAGTTGCCTGTAGTAGTTCTGTGTAGGGTTGAGCCCTGGGAGATTTTCCCCAGCACCTTTCTTTAAAGTTAGGGTCTCACTATATAGCCCCAGTTGACCTCGGACTTGAGATCATCCTCTTGCCTCTGGCTTCTGAACGATGTGATTTTCAGAGAAAGTTGGAAACTCTTTTACATATATAATCTTGTCTGACCATTCAACTACAGAAAGTGCACTTAACAATCGTGTTCTTAGAAAAGTACCAGGATGTCTACTAGGCTTTTCATGACATTTTAATTTACTTGGGCTTATTTATTTTATTTATTTGACACAGCATTTCAGTCTATAGTCCCTGCTGATCTTGAACTTGCAGGAATTCTGCTTCAGCCTCCCAAGTTCTGGAATTAGGGGCCCGAGCTGCCATGCTTAGCTTCTACTTTATTTTTTTTTTTAACATTAATTTGTAGGTCTTAAAAAAACATTTATTTTATGTATGTGAGTACACTGTTGCTCTCTTCAGACTCACTAGAAGGGGACATAAAATACCATTATAGATGGTTGTGAGCCACCATGTGGTTGTTGGGAATTGAACTCAGGACCTCTGGAAGAGCAGTCATTGCTCTTAACCACTGAGTCATCTCTCCAGCCCCCCACCTTAATTTTTTTTTTTTAAATAATTATTTTTAAAAGCCAGGTGGTGGTGGAGGTGCTTGCCTTTCATCTCAGCACCTAACCTCAGCACTCAGGGGGCCAGGGCAGGTGGATCTCTGAGTTCAAGACCAGTCTGGTCTACAGAGTAAGACAGCCAAAACAGCTACAAAGAGAAATTCTATCTTGAAAAACAAACAAGTTTATATGTATGGGTGCTTTGCCTACATGTATGTCTGTGCACCACATGCATGTAGTACCTAAATAGGCCTGAAGATACCAGATCAGTTGGTTATGAGCTTCCTTGTAGGTGCCGATACTTGAATCCTAGTCTTCCAGAAGAGCAATCAGTGCTTTTAACAGTAAAGCCATCTCTCTAGCACTTCTACTGAACTTTAAACCCTAGCTACAGGCATCTTGACTTCTTTTAGCAACAGTTTCTATAGGACAGTATAACTATAAACTCCGAGAGTGGATGGCAGACTCCCAAATCTTCAGAAACTTTTCACTACACTAGGTTCCATGGCATAATTTTGCATAAAGTAGTTGCTCATTAAATAAACATGGATCTAAATAAGAAACAGGAACCCTGCTGATGAGTGTGGTGCTTACCTCTGTCTCCTGCAGGCGGTGTCCAATGAGGCTGAGGGACTCTCCCAACAACTGGAGATGAGCAGCAACATCAATGGGCTCTGTCTCAGGGGCTTTGGCTGGTGAGGCTGGCAAAAGCATTGTGGTGGGTAGGGACTTCTTTTGGGGTGACAGTATTCCCACAGAAGAAGCTGAAAAGAGGAGGATGAAAATTTGCCTTCAATGTCACAATGATGACTGTTTTCCCTCTTGAAACCTATGTACCAGGCATTATTAGCTAACTTATCCACATGTGTGCAGTGCCCACAGAGGCCAGAAGAGGGCATTGTAGCCCCAGGAACTGGAGTTATAGCCTGCTGTGAGCAAGTTAGAGGCTGGGATTTGAACCCTAGTTTGCAAGAACAGCTAGTGCTCTCAACCATAGGGGCCATTTCTCCAGCCCCTAGCTGTATACATTAAAAACAAAAAAACACATGCATGTGTGACTGGGAATGCATGTAACACACAAAGGTTGTAACACTCACGTTCTGGATCCTTTTTATTTTTTAAAGACAAGGTCTCAGTGTGGTCCATACTTGTCTACTACAATTTGCTATGTTGCTCAGGCTAGCTTGAACTTGCCATTCTCCTGCTTGCTGCATTACATAAAGGCAGAAGGCCCAATCCCTGGCTTACATTTTCTGGATCTTTACAGCAACATCTGTGACTTCTTACAGTTTCTAAATTTGAACTACTTTTATACAGCCTGTCATATTCAGTAATACTTAGATATCAAAGCCTACTGCTATTATAAGCTGTTTGCTCTTCCAACCTCCTAGCAAAGCAGAGGAGAGAAGTGTTGGCTACCTCTGACTTTCATGGAACCTTCTGCACTGGATGCTTTTCTTTTCACAGTTGTGGCTTCAGCTTTGTTCTGTTTGTGCTGCAGATATTGAGCCTTTTGCTTCCAGATCTGCAACAGATCACCCACACAGAATTAAATAAAGGCACAAGAGGAAACAGAAAGGGAGCAAGGAGCTGGGAGAAGTTGGAGAGGGGCAAATAGTAACTTTGGATCTTAGGTCATTAAAGTGGCTTCAAGACTGATGAGCTATATCTTAAATGTGGGACTACAAGCATCCACTCTTCAGTGCCAATGGTCAAGTCTCAATACTGTTAAGATTCTTTAAGGTTAAATGTAGGTCACACAGCGGAAAACCTGGCTCACTGTAGTAATGGGCTGTGGCTAACCACTTCCTCTAACTTGCCTGGCAACGGGAAACAGCAAGCTATCAATAATCATCTGGGGGGAAAAGAGTCATTTTATCTAAAAAAGCCATGCTTCAAAGTAAGAATAATTCTTGTCCCCATATGTGGAGGTTTGAATATGTTTGGCCCATGGGAAGTAGCACTATTGTGAGGTGTGGCCCTGTTGGAAGTGTGTCACTGTGTAGGCAGGCTTCAAAGTCTTCTAGTGCTTAAGCCCCACCCAATGTGGAAGACAGTCTCCTCCTGGCTGCTTTCAGATCAAGATGCAGGACCCTTGGCTCCTCCAGCACAATGTCTGCCAGCTGCCATGCTTTCTGCCATGTTGATAATGGACTAAACCTCTAAAACTGTAAGCCAGCCCAATTAAAAATGTTTGCCTTTATAAGAGTTGCCTTGGTCATAGTGTTTCTTTACAGCAATGGAACCCTAAGACACGATAACTACCACTTAATCTGACTGGGATGTGACTACACGAATCAGAAGTAACTGTTATTGTCTTCAGTGACTATCACTGGCTCTGCTACTTTTCTTCTTGTTTTTTAAGACAGACTTGTCTGTCTGTCTGTCTATCTATCATCAATCAATCAACTATCAACTATCTATGTATGTATGTATGTATGTATGTATGTATCTATCTATCTATCTATCTATCATCTATCTATCTATCTATCTATCTATCTATCTATCTTCCAAGCTGGCCTATCTTAAACCTTTATGTCTCAATCTACTAAGCACTGGAATTACAACCATGAGCCGCCATATCCAGAAGTCTTTATTAGTTCTTCATAGAATATATTGCAAAAGGTAGATGAGAATGGAGACCCAGGGTCTGGCTAAAGGAATCTGATGCTTTTCTTATCTACAAGGTGCCGCTCCTCAGTCCCTAAGACTGTGACTGACTGGCACTTGCAGTAGGGCACTGTAACTTTAGATTTTCTTTTAGAAATATTTTAATCAACCGGGGTCTTTTTATTTTATGTAAGTCTGGCTTGGGGACAAAAAGTAGATACCAGTAGAAAATGTCAGTCTCCTTATAGCAAGAACAGCCTGACAACGACAGTGGCCATGTGCTCTGCTAACCAATACTACTGCTTCTTTCTCACTGTTTCAGGGTTGTGTGGCTGGCAGGTAAAACACAATGAAAACTATGTAATAAAAACACTTACCAGTTTGTCTTTTTCTGGCAACTGCTTCCATACTTCAGCCAATTTTTTACTAAGTTCCCCAAAATCTGATATAAAAGAGTTAAAAAAACAAACAAACAAACAAAAAAACAGAACTGTAAGAAAACAGAAGTCTGGGGAAGCAGACACTAGAAAAGGGACTGGTGGAGCAGATTTCTTCTTTTTATTCCTACTGAGACTGGGGTTCTCTATATAGCCCTGGCTGGTCTCAAACTCAAGAGCTCCATCTGCCTCTGCCTTCTAAGTGCTGGGATTAAAGATGTGTCCCACCATGCCTGGCAATGTCTGATTCTTAACAGAGCTCCGTAGAGTAGAAAGCCATTTTGTCCAGAAGCCAAAGAGACTGTGACATAAGTGAACTGTGTAAGGTCAGGCTGTTGTCTGTTCATCTAAGTGCTGGCACAGACAAGAACCAATACTACAATACATGTGCAAGGGAATTCAAGGAAAGGTCTAGCCAGGCAGTGGTGGCACTTGCCTTTAATCTCAGCACTTGGGAGGCAGAGGCAGGCGGATTTCTAAATTTGAGGCCAGCCTGGTCTACAGAGTGAGTTCCAGGTATAGCCAGGGCTACATAGAAAAACCCTGTCTCGAAAAAAACAAAAAACAAAAACAAAAAAACAAAAATCAAGGAAAAGTCTATGCTCTTGGAAAGAAAATGCATTATTTTGCATATTTGTGTGCAGTGATACATGTACTCTTTTATTTGTTTCTTTTGAGACAAGATCTTGCTATATAGTCCAGGTTGGTCTGAAACCTGTGATCTTTTTAGGTTAGTCTCCCCAACCAGAGGTTACAGGGATGGGCCTGATTCTTATATCTGTTTCATTTATACTTTCCTCTTTTATTGGTTAAGAAATGCATATTAAGAAGATGGCTCTATGGGTATAATACTTGTCATATAACCCTGACAACCTGAATTCAGATTCCCCAAAACTGTAAATGTAAAATTTTATAAGAATTTAAAAGTCATTTGTGGTAGTGCATGTCTAGAATCTTAGGACTGCAGAAATACAGGGAACCTGGAGTTTACTAGCCCTCTAGCCTAGCAGAATAAGCCCAGGCTGAGTGAGAGACCCTGCCTCAAAAAGTAGGATGAGGCCGGCACAAATGGCTCTGAAGGTAAAGACACCACTGATTCCCACAAGTTATCCTCTGATCTCCACTGACATGCATGCACGTATGTATACAAAATAATACATGAAGTTCAATAAAAAATAAGGTAGAGCTGGGCATAGCGGTGCACCTTTAATCCCAGGCAGGTGGCTCTGTGAGTTCAAGAACAGCCTGATCTACATAGGGAGTTATTCCTAGAATGGCTCGAGCTACATAATAGAAAGCAAAAACAAACAAATACTAATAATAAATAAAAATGAGGCAGAGAGCAATTGATGGGGGTATCTAATATCACCAACCTCTGTTACACACACGTCTTTAATATGCAGGGTAAACTAAAGGATTTGCAGAACTGAGGAAATACATTTGTCATTTGTTTGAGATGGGGCATACACTGTAACCTATACTGTTGCCACAGCCTTCCTGGGATTATGGGCTACTGCAGCTGGTTTCAGTGTATATTCTAATGCTACAGGGGGAAGCTGCCTAGTGATCAAATTAATCAAATGCACTGCTTCAGAGAGTAGAAAGTAAAAACAAACCAAAACAACCAAAAAAACCCAAACAAAACTTGAAGCTCAGAAAGGTTCTTACCTATACCTGGATGGTCAGCCACAATGGTTACCCGGTATTCCTTACAGAATACCTGGTAGGCAGACATGTTCTTCTTTTTCGGCTAGTGTCACAAAGAAAATAGAACAGAGCAAAAACTGATTAGGACCCAAGGAGTATATTTTCAACATTCTCCAGTCACAGAAAAGTTCCCATCTATGAACCAGCTTCCCTGAAGAGGATAACTTAATTTTTTAATCCGTTACTTATTACTGAGAGGTTAATATCAGATCTAACTTTGGAGGTAAATGTCACATACTAAACATCTATGAATACCTTCATTCTTATGTAAAAATTCCATGTTGCCTATTTTTTTAAGCATCAAGTACTAACAAAAGATGTCCATCCTCTCTGGAGGAGACTAAATCTCTCATGCTGGAGAATCAGAATCACAGGAATCCTTTTCTTTGTAGGCTTTTCCAGACAGGGTTTCTCTGTGTAGTCCTGGCTGTTCTGGAACTCTGTGTAGACCAGGCTGGCTTCAATTTCAGAGGGCTCCACCTGCCTCTGCCCCTGCAGTGCTAGTATTAAGTGTGTGCCACCACTGCCCAGTGTTTTCAATCTAGCTTTTCTCAACAAAACACCAATGGAAACCTGAGAGAAGCTCAAAACCAAATGAAACAACAGGGAAAACCAACCAACCAACTACCAAAACCCTCTTTACTTCATGTAGAAGCTTCAAAATATGATGAGCCCCTTTTATAGTTAGTGTAATGACCAACACAAACCAACAGTTCATGCTTTCAAAGCTATGGGCTTTGCCCTGAGGTTCAGATTTGTGACTAAAACCCAAGTAAGACCACACCCCTTGTGTCACTTCACAGAGCTGGTGGTTTGATTAAGGAAAGCTTTCTTTACTGCTTTGCTCATCAACACTTACCTGAACTTAAAATAGTGTTTGCATAAGTCTATCTTCACCTATCTGCATGATAACCTATCTGCATGCGCATGCCTAACCCCTCCCCTACCCAAATAATCTGTACAAGTCTGTACATTTCCCGATCTTTCCCTCCTGCATAATCTATCTCATTGCTAAATACTGAGTTATTAAGAAGATGTATATAAAAACTTTCCACCTCATCTGGCCATACCACAGGCCTTGCAATAGAGTTTGTAACAACGCTATCTAAACACAGTACAATACTTTCTCCTTTGTTGCCACTTAACATAAAGTACCTTCATAAAATTAATCATAATTTTTGGTCAATGTCCAAAGCCACATACTGAATTCCCCTGTTACAGTGGACTTTATAAATAAATATTTTCATTATAAACAGCAAACAAACCAGTATTTACCAAATACTTAAACTGGGTAATGGTGTAATAGAACATCAACTGTGGGGAACACATGGAACTTTGCCTTCATCTTACCCAGCTATGCTGCATGGTTGATCTTGAGTAAGCACACCAGAAACTGACCGCTTTTCTTACATGTTGCAATAAAAGTCTTTAACCAGGGGTGGGGTGGTTCACACACAATCTCAGGACTCAGCAGACTGGGGGCAGGGTTGCTGAGCTCTCCAGGATTGAGGTGAACATTTTACATATCAGAAGAGATCTGGCCTCCAAGTTCTACCAAGATTCCTCAGTCCCTACCTGGCATACCCTGCCCCCAACCCTGAATTTTTCAGCCCAGGGACTGGCTGCCCTGCCCCAGAGGCTCCTCCCTAGATAATGCAGCCCTTTTGGGCTCTCCCTCTATCACTCTATCTCCCCTCCCTCTGCATATGCACCGTTTCTCCCCACCTCAATGCTGACTTCCCTGGCCTCCATCCTTGGGGCCAGTGAACTCACCCAAAAGCAGCTTCCTAATAAAACCTGACTACATAGTTTGCTTTCCGACTCAGGGAGAAGAGATTGAGGTGCATATTTTAAATACCAAAGCAGACCTGGCCTCTGGGTTCTCCTTAACCTTAACCTTGCATACCCTGCCCCCAATCCTGAACTTTCTAACCCAGGGACTGGGCTACCCTTCCCCAAAGGCTCCTCTCTATAGAAACCAGACATTTTGGTCTCTCTCCCCTCACCCCCTCTGTGCACTGGACTTTCTCCCTCCCCCACCCCACCTTTCCCCATGGTGACTGCCTTGGCCTTGGTCCCTGGGGCCAGGGACCTTGCCTGCCTGAGGGCAGCTTCCCAAACACTTGCCTTTAATATAATCAATTCTGGTTCAAATCGGTTCATTTCACCAACGACAGAGACATAACCTATCATAATCTAATCTGGTTTGAACTGGCCCATTTTACTAGCACAGAAATAAACTATCAATAATATATATATTTGACACAATAATGCTGAATTTGAAGGTCGGTGGTAGTGCACACCTTTAATTCCAGCAGGAGGAGGCAGAAGCTGATAGGTCTCCAAGTTGAGGTCTACAGAGTGACAGCAACACAGAAAACCCCTGTCTTGAAACATCAAAACAACAACTGGCAGAATTTGGAGACTAACAGGATCTAAACAAACCAAACACCAGGTCACCAAAGTACACAAATGACTTCATGTTCCTGAGTTTTAATTTCTTTAAATTAAATGTAAACGTTTGAGGTGACAGCCCAATGGAAGAGCACTGGCCTAGCATAAAAAGGTATCTTGTAGTATACCATAACTCCAAGTGCTCAGTGATGTTTTTGTGGTAGGAAGAATTCAAGATGTCTTCTCAGACTCTGCTTCCTGGTGAGACTGTCTTGTATCTGCCCTTTTGTGAAAGGTGCTAAATAAGAAGGGCACTGGTTCCTGTATATTATACTACAGGACAGAGCAGATTTTTGCATACATAATTAGAGCTGAATCTAAGTCAACCAAAAGGAAGGTTTTCCTGAATAAGGCCTGCTTTCTTAGGTGAGCACTTAAAACACTCTGGAGACAGAGGCAAGCAGATCTCTGTGAGTTCCAGCCAGGCCAGTCAGAGCTACATAATGAGACTTGGTCTTAAAACCACAAAACAAAACCAAAAGAAGACAAACCTACCAAGTTAATTAGTAGCTATGACAAACTGAATCAAAGTTTGTATACAAAGGTAAAAGACCCAGAAGAACTACCATGGTTCCAAAAGAGGACCTTATGGGCATCACTTACCATAGTACTGACTGGCACAAGAACACACAAGCACACAGCAGAGAGCCCAGAAATATAGCAATACATGTACTCAAATGATCATTGACAAAGGAACAAAGGGAACACAACAGAGAAGAGACTCTATTTAAATGGAACAACTAGATAGTCACAAGGTGGGGAAAAAGTCATCACTACAACAAAAAGACCCTGACACAGACTTTATACCCTTCAAGATAATTATCTCAAAATAGGTGTACATAAAAAACTAAAGAGCCAGCAAGATGGCTAGGGGTAGGGGTTAAGGTACTTGCTGCCAAGCCTTAGGACCTGAGTTTTATCTTGAGGCCCACATGGTGGGTGGTGGTGGGGGAACCAATTCCTGCAAGTTGCCTCACACATACACGCCCCACAAACAAATGCAACAAGTGTTAGTATTGTCTAAACTCCACCTCCAGTTACCTAGCAACAGCCAGGTAGGCCTGCCACTATATTTCCTCTCTTGAGCTCTTCCCTCTGTCCCCTCCCCCCTTCCCTTCCCCCTCTCTCCACATGGTCATGGCCGGCTTCTACTCCTCTACCTCCTCTACCTCTGCTCTCTCTGCCTCTACTACCCTCCTGGCTCCCCTCCCCATGCCCTGAATAGACTCTATTCTATGCTATACCGTCGTGTGGCTGGTCCCTCAGGGGGAAGAGATGCCTCGGCATGGGCCCGCTGAGACATCCCCTTCCATCATTGGTTTCCATCCTTTCAACATGTACCTCCCCCCCACACACACACACAAAATCCCATAGAACTGAAAGATAACACAGCAGAAAATCTCCATGACCTGGGGTATTTTAGGCAAGATACCAAAGGCTTAAACCCCAGTAGAAAGAACTTGTAAGTGGGACTTCCTTAAAATAAAAATTAATCTGGATTCATATGGTACATGTCTGAATTCAAACTTGTGCAGCAAAGGCAGAAAGATCGGGTGTTCAAAGCCAGCTTCAGCTTTTACGAGACTCACTGGCTCTGCAAATGGTACTATTAGAAGAATGAGTTCAAAGATTAGGAAAAGCACTTGCATAAGACCTACCTGATCACGTACTGTTATACAAAGTGCACAAGAAATCCCTAAAAATCAACAAGAAAATCATATAAACTGGGCTAAAAGCTAAAAGACACCTTGCCAGGAAAGATAAACTGACAGTAAACGAACACAGATGAAAAAGTCCACATCATCAGAGAAGCACATATTAAACACTGAGATACCATTCAGACAACTGGCCACACAGGCAGCTCCAAGGACAAGGATGTGGAAGGACAGTAGCTCTCGGCTGGTGGAAGTATGAAATAATCTCTTCAGGTTCTCTAGAAGTTCCGAGGCAATTTCAGGTGAGCAGGCCTTTAGTAACACTGGCTACCTACAAGGAGGAAGCTGGCACAAAAGAGCCAAGAACAAAGAGATGCCTTTACAGCCTTGAGGGGGAGGAGGACTCTAATCAGAGGGAGGGGTCTGTTTAGCATAATAGTAAAGTTACTAGACAGAGTATTCTATCACCGCACCCTGCCGGGTGGCAGCTGCAGGCTGGGACTTTAGCTGATTAGGGAGAGTACTGGAGGGATTTGAGGTGTGGCCGACTGCACGTGGGGATGCAGTGAAGTTCTCCTAAACTAAGCACTTCATTATACAGTCCTTCATGCCTCTTGGTGTTTACTCACTGGAGCTGAGAATGTCTCTCTACATAAAATCAACACACGGATGTCTACAGAAGCTTGATTTTCAATTGCACAAGCCTGAAAACAACCCAGGCAGCCTGCAGGTGGTGAACAATCAGACAACAGAGCACTATTTAGAGCAGAGACAACCACAAGAAACAAATTAACATTCTGACTGGAAAAGGTCACCTACAAATGATTCTAATTATGTGGCATTCTTTTTTTTTTTTTTTTTTTCCCACTGAAGGACAGCGGGAAGGATCGAACACGGGACGGACGGAGCGCCCTAGCGACAGAGCGCGAGCACTACTACATCGATGTGCCACCGCAGGCCGGTGGGATATGTGGCATTCTTAAAAGGGCAAAATATGGAGAAAAAAAAGGGTGAAGTACCTTGTGATACTTACTACAGTAAGAGAGCATTTTCCACAATCGTTGAATGGACAATCCTGAGTGCAAATATATGTATATTATAGACTCGGAGAGATGAAGATGTCAGTCCAGATTTGGGTTCATCAGCTGTAGTACTAATGTAGGCACATTAGTGGGGTTTTGATAGTAGAGGAGGCCATGCATGTGTAAGACAGACAGGGAATCAGGGAATATATGGTAAATGTCTGCATTTTCTTGTCAATCTTGCTGTTGACTCAAAAAAAAAAAAAAAAAAAAGGCTTTGGCAGTCCTGGAACTCGAAGTAATCCACCTGCCTGTGGAGGGCTGGTGCATATGCTTTGATTAAAACTTTAAAAATTTTGCTCTACAAAAATAGTTGAAAAGCTGGGCCTTGGGAGGCAGAGGCAGAGGTAGGTGGATTTCTGAGTTCGAGGACAGCCTGGTCTACAGAGTGAGTTCCAGGACAGCCAGGGCTACACAGAGAAACCCTGTCTGGAAAAAAAAAAAAAAAAAAAAAAAAAAAGTTGAAAATTTCTTCCCAGGTGTGGTGACTGCTCACTTAGAAGTATTGCTAGTTCAAGGCCAGTCTAAGCTACATAAGAAAACTATCTCAAAGAAACTAAGAGTAAAACAAAAACAAAACAAAATAAAGACAAAAACCACAAAACCATGGCAAATATCAAATGTAAAGAATAACATTAAAATGGAATGTCGAGAGAAAACAGATGTCCTATGGATTCTACAGCTACAGAAAACTGAATACCAACTACTGGAATAAGCCTCAGTGAGAATGCCATCAGCTGAGCATTCACCATGAGTCTTGGGAGGTCTGATGGACAGGACCAGAAGGAGCTACTCAGGCTTGCACTCTACAGAAACTGGGTGCTAACTCATGGCTGCTGTTTTACCCCACTAAGGTACGATGCAGAAGTAATTGAACAGTTCACTTCATTCCCTCTGTATATTTAAAAATAGAAGCTGTGGCATCCAGGCAGCTAATACAAACTGTACTAAACGTAGGAACTGGTGAGGGAGGACTGAGGGACAAAACAGGGAAGCCCCAGATTTAGAAAGTTTCATTTAAATAGTAAAGGTCCCTTGGGAGATGTTACAGTCCTCAGCATTTGGGAGACAAAAGCTTGAATTCAGTGAGTGTAGTCCAGCCTGATCTTACTTAGTACTGAGTTCCAGGCCAGCCAAGACTGTCTCAAAAGTACCTATATAAACACTCCCTGGGAATGCTCAGGCCCCTCTGATTAGGGAAACAGGTAAGATAAATATACATCTTCCCATCCCTCAGGTTCTTCATGCAGCCCCCAGTCTCATTCTCAGCTCTCCAGGAGACCACCGCTGCAGCCCCTACCCCTCACTGCTAGTGGATCCCACAGATGAGTTCCTCACCCCCTCTTCCCACTCATTGTTTTATTCCAGCCCCCAACTCCAGCAGGTCCTCCCTGGGAATCTGTAAGCCACTATGACCAGGGAAACAAGTAGTCCAACTGCAGATCTTCAGCAATTCCTCCATTTCTTCCAAGTCCAGCACCCCAGGCTCATCCTTAGCCATGTAGTACAGCTACTGCGGTGGCCTCTCTTCACTCCCCCATTCTCAGGTGAAAAGCAGACACTGGTGGGGCACACTGCTTTCCTCCTTCCTGTAGACAACCCCATTCCTAGTTGTCAGCTCCCAATAAACAGAAAATTTTTAGATGGAACCCCCAGTGGCCACACCTATCAGGACCCTAGAAGAATTTCCTACCAGGCAACACACAGCCACTACACTCTCTTAAGAACCAGAGAGAAAACAAACCAAGCAACACCCGCCCCCCCCCCCCCCCAATACAAGACCAGGTATCAGCACCTAGAATTACAATCTTCCCAAACCAGATGCCAGCATAAAACACAGTAACAGTCAGAACTATCTAAATTAACAAAATCAGAAATAAACAGGGGGACATAACAATAGACACTGAGAAAATCTAGAGAATCATAAGGACATGTTTTAAAAACATACACTCCACACCAAATTGGAACTTCTAACACAAATGAATAATTTTGTTGATATATACCATTTAACAAAGTTAAATCAAGATCAGAAAATCAATTTAAATAGACATATAACCCCTAGTGAAATAGAAGTAGTCATTAAAATCTCCCAACTGTTGTTTGTGGTGATCTTTAATCCTAGCACTTGGAAAGGAAAGGTAGGCCTGTTTGACTTCATGACCAGTTTGGTCTACAAAGCAAGTTCCAGGATACCCTGGGCTGTTCCACAGAGAAACTCTGTTTCAAAAAACAAAACAATACAATTCTCCCAACCAAAAAAAGCCAGGGCCAAATAGTTTTAGCCAATATAAAAAAAATTGGAAATTTCATATAAACAAATTGAAAAGACAAAAACCATATGATCATATCACAGATGCAAAAAAAGCCTTTAACAAAACCTAATACCCTATTCATGATAAAAAATCCTGGAGAGATTAGGGATACAGGGGATGTACAATATAATATAATAAAGACAGTTTACTGCAAGTCCATAACCAACATTAACTGAAATGGAGAAAAACTCAAAGCAATTCCACTAAAATCAGGAACAAGACAAGGCTGTCCAGTTTCTCCAAATCTATTCAATATAATACTTAAAGTTTTAACTACAGCAATAAGACAACCTAAGAAGATCAAAGGGAAACATATTGGAAAGGAAGAAGTCAAAGTATCTCTATTAGCAGATGATATGATAATATACATAAGTGACCCTAAAAATCCCACTGGGGATCCCCTAGATCTGATTTAAAAAAAATTTTCAGCAATGCGGCTGTGTACAAGATTAACTAAAATTACTATCCCTTCTAATACAAAGTAGAAAAATGGGAAATAGACTGAGAAAGAAATCAGGAAAGAAACAACTTTCACAATAGCAGCAAATAATATAAAATATATTGGGGTAACTCTAACAATGCAAATGAAAGACTTATGATAAATCTTCAAGTCTTTGAAGAAAGAAAATATCAAAAGATAGAAGATCTCCCATACTCATTTGTTGATAAAATATTGTAAAAATGGCCATCCTACCAAAAGCAATCTACACATTTAATGCAATCCCCATCAAAATTCCAACACAATTCTTCACAGATCTCAAAAGGCCAATTTTCAGCTTCATATGGAAACATACTCACACACACATACACAGACAGGCACAGACACACACGCATACAAAACCAGAATAGGTGGAACCATACTGAATAATAAAAGAACTGGGAGGCATCACAATGCCCAATTTTAAGTTGTACTACAAAGCTGTAAGTGATAAAAACAGTATGGTACTGGCACAATGGAATCAAACTGAAGAAAGACCCAGACATTAATCCTTGGATACCTTATTTCTGATAAGAGTCCAGAAATACAAACTGGAAAAAAGATAGCATCTTCAACAAATAATGTTGGTCAAACTGGCATGTAGAAGAATCCAACAGATCTAAACATATCACTCTGCACAAAACTCCAAATCCATCAAAGACCTCAACATAGAACCAGGTAGACTGAAGCTGATAGAAGAGAAAGTGGGGAATAGCCTTGTATGCACTGGTATTGAAAACAGAAACACCTTCTGAACAGAGAGCACAGACACTAAAGTCATGAAACTGAGAAACTTCTATATGGGAAAGGATACCATCATTCTGACAGAGAGGCAGCATTCAGAATGGGAAAAGATTTTTATCAAAAAATTCTCCCAATAGAAGGAGAATATCCAAAATATCCAAAATAAAGAACCAAAAAAACAAATCAAGAAAACAAATAACTCAATTAAAAAATGGAATATGTATCTAAATAAGAATTCTCAATAGATGAAACACAAATGGCTGAAGAACACTTAAAAGAAATGTTCAATTAACATTCTTAGCCATCAGAAAAATGCAAATCAAAACTACTTTTAGATTTCATCTTATACCTGTCAGAATGGCTAAGATCAATAAAACAAATGACAGTTCATGCTGGCGAGGATGTGGAGTAAGGGGTATGAACACTCATACATGGCTGGTGAGAGTGCAAACTTGTACAGCCACTATGGAAATAAGTGCTGTGCTTCTTCAGGAAGATAGGAATAGATCTACCTCAAGTTTCAGTAATATACCCAAAGGATGTTTTATCCTATCACAGAGGCACTTGTTCAACCATGTTCATTGCTAATAGCCAGAAACGGGAAACAATCTAGATGTCCCTTGACAAAAGAATTGATAAAGAAAATGTAGTACGGTGGAATATTACTCAGCTATTAAAGAAAATGACATCATGAAATTCACAAGTAAAGGGATAGAAATAGAAAAAACAAATTATCTTGAGTGAGGTAATCCAGACTCACAAAGACAAATATGGTATGTATTCACTTACATGTAGGTATTACTGTTAAGTCAACGATAACCAAACTTCCACAGAACCACAGAGGTTAGGGATCTGAGGTATAGATAGATCTCATTAGGAAGGGGAAATAGAATAAATAGTTATGGATGGATGGTTGGATGGCGGGGGCTGGAATGAGAAACTCAGGTGGGGAGGATGAAGAAAAGAAGGGGATAAGGGAGAGAATACAGGGAGAGACATCTAAAATTCAGGGCAATTTGAGTGGTACTATGGAAACCTAATATAGTAGAAGGTTCCCAACACACACACACACACACACACACACACACACACACACACACACACACACACGCATACATGCAAACAAACAAACAAACAAAAAATCTTGATCTAAATGAAACTGTCAAATAATGGGGAAAACAGAGTCCCAACTTGCCATCACTTGTTACCAAATGAAGCTGTTGGCCAAAGGGGTCCAAAGGGATTCCCGAACAATCCAGGCTGTTATCACGACTATATAGGTTGCTCTCCACAACTGGCAGGGCCCCAGTGCTGAACACGACACATACATAACTCACTGAACATGAAGAAGTCGAGCTGGTGCCTACATGGAGCCTTCGCCCATACAGTCTAGTAACTTTGGTACAGGAAGGTATTCTGTATGGTACAAAAAAAGAAATGTAAATACCAACCCACCTACAGACCCTCTGATATACAATGGTGCCCTGCCTGTAAGATATGCTAGGGCAACAGTGGCATGAAGCTTGTGAGAGCAACCAACCAATGTCTGATCTCATGAGACTGAACCCATACTTGACACTGGTTGGGAGACCAAGAACCAGAAACTAGATAGCCCAGGGGCCTGTGGTAAAACTAAATAATAAGAAAAAAGAAAAGAAAAACAAAACAAAATTCAGAAAACCATAGTGACAAAGTGACTCATGATAGTTTGCTGTGCTCATAGATCAGTGCCTTGCTCATCAGAGAAGCTTCCTTCTGTAGCAGATGGGAACAAATGCAGAGACCCAGAGTCAGACACTACACAGAGAACGAGAGGTCTTGGAAAATTTATTCCTAAATGACATCACTCTAACAAATCCCTCCCCTTGGGGCTCAGGGAACCCCTCAAAAGAGGAGGCAGAAAGAGTGTAAGAGCCAGAGGGGATGGAGAACCATGAAATTAAGGCCCTCTAAATCAACATGATCAAAGCTCATCTGAATTCAAAGACTGAGGCAGCATGCAGAGGGCCTGCACAGATGAGCGTATTAGGATTTCCAGTTTAGTGCTTTTATGGGATTCCTAAGCATGTGAATCAGTGTGTCTCTGGTTCTTGTGCTTTCTCTTCTTTTTTTTTTTTTTTTTTTGGTTTTTCGAGACAGGGTTTCTCTGTGTAGCCCTGGCTGTCCTGGAACTCACTCTGTAGACGAGGCTGGCCTCGAACTCAGAAATCCACCTGCCTCTGCCTCCCAAGTGCTGGGATTAAAGGCGTGCACCACCACCACCCAGCGGCTTCTCCTTCTGTCTTGTAAAACAAGTAGTATTGTAGTATTTTTCCCTTATTATATTTTACTTTGTTATAGCGTATCATTAAGTCTTAGAAGCCCGATTATTTCCCAGTGAGAAAAAGGGAGTGGATCTGGATGGGGGGAGGGGAGGAACTGGGAGGAGTAGATGGAGGGAACGAATATCAGGATATATTATGTGAAAGAATATTTTCAATAAAAAGAAAAATGGAGTAAGCAAGCATACAAAAAGTAAATAAACAAACAAAAATAAAAATAAATAATAAAGGTCTGGGCTGTCAAACCTGATGACCTAGTTCAATCCCTGGTGCCCATGCTGTAAATACAGAGAACCATGTAGGGGCTTGTGGCACTACATGATACACATGTAGTAACATGTACACCAACAATAAATACTAAGTAACAAGCAGAGTAAAGGTCCCATATCTAGCATCTTTCTAGGAACCTAATGTTGTCTAGAGATATTACAGAGGAGCCTGGGCGCTGTGGCTTCTTCCCCACCTCCTTTTCCCTTCTCTCTCTTGCTCTGGCCCCGCCTGGCCTGCTCCTATGTGAGTACACTGAAGCTGTCTTCAGACACCCCATAAGAGGGCATCAGATCTCATTACAAATGGTTGTGAGCTACCATGTGGTTGTGGGGATTTGAACTCTCTGGAAGAGCAGTCAGTGCTCTTAACTGCTGAGTCCTCTCAACAGCCCGAGCTGTGGCTTTTCTTATTTATTCAGCAACAGGTTTATGGCCCTGAATTAGGAAAAGACTTATTTTTGTTTTAAATTAGGTGTGCATGTGTGTGTGTGTGTGTGTGTGTATTCAAGCAAGCATGCCTACAAATGCATGCATGTGTGGGAAGCCTTGTGGAGGACAGAAGTGTCTGCTCTCCTGTAGCTGGAGTTACAGGCACTTCTGGGAGCTGAATTCAAGTCGTCTGCAGAGTAGTAAATGTTCTTAACTGCTGAGCATTTCTCTAGCCCCATTCCTAAATGTATCTTAACTAAGACCCTTCTTTTCAAATGCTTTTATAGGGACCAAGATATGAACAGCACCCTCCCCAGGCTGGTAGCAGTACACGTATTCACATGATATGGTTATATAGGATTGGGGAGGAAAGAGTCTCAACCTGTCTCACATCACCTTAAGAATCTATACATTTGAGTAAGTGTGACAGGGGGGTTAAATTTATAAATCTGCCTTTCCTAGATAGTTCCTATATGTCTCTTTCACTAGCAAAGTAGCATTCTGATGTTCTGTTTAAAGAAAAAGAGATTGTGCAACATAATCCTTTTTTTAAAACAAAGTTATGGGAGGTGGGGCTGGAGAGATAGCTAGGCATTAAAAACACTGGATGCTCTGCTAGAGGACCCTGATTAGGTTCCTAGCACCTATATAGCTCACAACCATCTGTAACTCCAGTTCCAGGTATCTGATACCTTAGTCTGGCCCCTGTAGACAGAAGGAATCCAAGTGGTGCACTTGAATGGCAGGAAACTACCCATACACATAAAGTAATTAAAACTCAAACTATGATTCCTGAGCCTATGCCCATGATATGCACTAGAGAGAAAAACCAGGTTATACCAGGAGATACTCTGTTGGGAGGGGTCTGTTCCTCTTCAAAGTCAAGCCTTCCCACAGAGTTTTGACAGGAACATGTTGACCTTGGAGCCTAGCCACTGTATAAGATGAACATCCAATCTGTGGATCTAAAAGTTCAGATTTCAAAGTGAAGGGCTGAACATTTTCTATAGCACAGGCAATTAGAAATGTAAGAAAGGAGGATGATATTCACTCAAACAAAATGACTTCAATGAGCTCCAAATGCAAAGGCAGTCAATCCTCCCAGGGGTTGCTAACAAAGCAAGTGTTAAGACCGAGCCAACAAACTAGAGCTGGATACAGAGACTAGGTCACTAAACGGTAACACTGTCAAAACTTAGATTACTAAATTACCAGAAACAAAGTACTTATAACAAGTAGATTCATTAAATGGGCTTGGATACAATGTTACAGGCAGGAGTGGTTACCACTTTTGATGAAGTAAATTACAATAGGATGTTTAAAAAACCAACTTGTTGATGATTTTATTAAGCAATCCTGTTGAACTTTTTTGGATCAGAGAACTGAAAAGACAATGAAAATCACTCTTCAGGATGGTAATTTAAGATGTAGTATGAATCTTAAAATTGAGGTCTGAAGAGTAGCTCAGTGGTAGAGTACTTGCCAAGAATGTGAGAAGCAAGGGTTCAACTTCTAGCACACACTCTCATGCACATGTACATAATACATACATAAACACATGGACACATGGACAGCATGCACATATGCAGAGTTGGCTTTCTTCTGTCAGGAAGGAAAGGTAGGAGTCAAATCCTTTCAGTTTCCCTAAAGTAAAAGATGTGGACAGTGTCTCTAATACCAAAGCTGTTGACACTGACTGTTGTGGATTTGCTTTACTGTTTATATTATGTTAAGAGGGTTCCCAAATTACACAGGATTCACACATCTGCATGTAAGATGCTGTGGGGTTCCTGCCTCTAGTTGGCTCTAATTGGTAAATAAAGTTGCTGGCGGCCAATGGGTGGGCAGGGAGACAGAGCCGGGACTTCAGACTTCCCGGGCAAGGGAACCCAGGGAAGAAGAAGGTTTTAGAACTGCCATGCCTAGGAAGCAGAAGGATCAGGCCTGAGAGCTGGAGAAATGAGTGAGTATAACCATGTAAGAGCCCTGGAAGAGCAGCCTCAAGGGCCCTTACCCCCAACTTTGGGTCTAGAGTAGCACAGATGGAATATAGATTTTAGTAAGTAATAATTCAGGAGTATTGAAGGGGAAGTGTTAGCAATGTGGAAGTTTGAGTGGCCCAGCCACTGTGCTGTTTAAGGCATACTAACTATACGGTTGTGTGTGTGTGCACATTTCTTTTGGGAATCCGGAACATCGGGTGGGTGCTGAGGAACATGCACCACCATGGTGGAGTGACATAAATAGCGTTAATAATTAATACAACAACTGACTAGAAAGAAAACACTTAAAACAGTTGTACCTATTTAAGCTTTGCTGAACTGAGGTAAAGTTTATGCTGGAAAGGAAGAGACTGAGAGCCAGAGTACTAGACTAGGGGCCCGCAGGGTAGACTGTGAATACAGGAAAATAGGGGCCACACAGGAGTCTGATGCTTGTCTGATCTCACTTGACTGAGACCTCAAATTGACTGAAGGGAAAGGAAGACTACAGGAGGTTAGTTAGGTTTTCACACTAAGGCTCTGATCCAACTCTTCCAGTACTTTCAACTCTTTCTAGACCTAAAACCTAGGAGAGCAGACACTGTCTTACTCCTCTCTGTCCTTGGCATCTGACAAGTACCTGGCTCTAGATAGTGCTAAACACATCTGAGTGTATTAATTGAATACATTCAGTGAACAGCAAGAGTCTCAGCAGTATGTGGAGGAGGCCAGAGTGTTGTGAGCACACTATCCCACGTGAGTCTCACCATACTTCTGTAAGAGAAGACGAGGTGCCAGGTCTACTTTAATAATGTAGGAATAGGAGAGGGCCCTAGGATCTTTCATTCCTTCTGCTGACTAGGACTCTCTCATGAACTCCTGTGACCTCCTACTTTTTTGCTCCTCAGCAACCCTAGTTTCTTTCCATCTCTCCCACCCCCAAACAACCCATGGCAGACCTTGGTTCCCTCCAAAGCAAGTTATTAAATACATAAAAGCAGTCCCCTGGGAGCAAGATGTCTCAGCAGGTCAGACACCTGGAGTTCACAGCCATGGTGGAAGGAAAGAACCAGCTCATGAAAGTTGTACTCTGACCTCCACATGTGTGCCATGACACATGCATCTACATACATATGTGTGTGCTACACATGATCTTTAAAAGTCTCCGTGTTTAATCTGTGAAATGTCTAAAGTTTTAAAAGCTGTTTTCATGTAGATTTTAGTTTTTGCAACTCTTTCTACTTTGATTCTTAAATTAAAAACCATTACACTTCTCAATAGAACATATGTAACACCAGGATGCTCAGTTTCCCAACATTGAAGGTTTGGTTATATAGCTCAGTATGGCCTCAAACTTGTGCTCTCCTTGCTTCAGACTAAGTACCAGGATTACAGACATGTGCCACCAGGATTACTTCTGATATTTTGTTTTCTTGGATTTAAAAAACACTTTTAGCTTTGTCAAATACGAACTATGGAACAGACATAGTGGTGCTTGCCTGTAGCACTTTGAAGGTTGAGGCAGGAGGATCATAAGTTCAAGGCCAGCTTGGACTATATATTAAAACCAACCAACCAGCCAACCAACCAAAACAAAACAAAAAACAAAGATTGGGGATGTATGTCAGTGGTAGTACATTTGTCCGATATGTACAAGGCCTTGGGTTTTGTTCCTCAGCACAAGAAAACAGAAAGCAAAACTTAAACTAACACGGTGCTCAGTAGCCATGTATAAAACCTTTATGTATAAGTGGGAAGATCATAGGCACAGAGTTAAAGGGTCTGTGTTCAAGTCAGGATCCATACTGCTTCCCAGCTTCCTACTTTTGTCAAATAAAGTACTGACCAATTATGATTGATGACTGATAGATAAAATGCCTTGGGAAGCCTGACACAGGCAAGAACTCAACAGCTACTAATTCCTACCATTTATCCATTTATTCTTGTTATTCAGCGTGGTTTAGCCAGAGGGAGAACTTACACAGCACTGTCCTAGGTCTAACTGTATCATACAGTTTACTTTTTCAGTAAATCAACAAGCAATGCCTAAGCATGCTATAACCCCCTACACAAAACACACACACACACACACACACACACACAAATAAATGACTATAATAAAAAGTTTTTAAAAGGAAAACTTCTATCCCAATGGGATTAACTTTAGGTGGAAAGCAAGATATTATTAAAAAATTTGTCTATCTCATAGAAAGCAGGTCTCAAAGTCAGCCATAATGCCCCTTCTTCCTTCCAGTATACAAGCACTAACCAGGCTCATGGCACTTCCTCTTTCCCACCCATACAGTTTACTCACCGCACACATACCATCTAGTTTTTACTCTAGTTTCCCAAATTCTGGGTTATATAGAATTCCGACTAGGTGATGATTTTAACAACTACCATTTATTGACGCTACCTAAAGCAAAACCAAAATTCCCAAACAGTACCTAGTTCTCAATCTACGTGTCTTTCAGGTTCTAGGGATTGAACCTGAAGTTTTGGGAATGAAACATGTGGCACTTGTTTTGATTTTTATCACAGCAACCCCAGAAACCCCGTATGTTTACAGACACTAGCAGGACTGAAAGGAATGCAGGAGCTGCTGAGACTGGAAATGGCCTTGAGAGAGTAGTTCCTAAGGCACCTAACAGTTGTCAGGGGTGGCTGGTTCCCTTTAAAACATCTAAAACACGCAGCAGTGGCTGAGGCAGACCCTAAGTGAGTTTACATGCATTTAATCCTCAACAGCCCTAGGCTGAATACGGATGTTACCCTGGGCAAGTTATAGAAGTTTTCTAACAATCAGAGCTTTTGTTAAATAAAAATTGTAAATTACACTTATGTGTTAGGGGAGGGCGTGCATGTCCTGCTGTGCATGTGGAAGTCAGAAGACGACCTGTGTGTCAGCTCTCTCCTTCCACACATGGGAACCCCAGCAACTCAGGTGAACTCAGGCTGGCAGCTTCCTCCAGCCCACTTCTAACCCGGGGAAGTACCAGGTGCAGACTCAGCAGTCTTGGCTCCTGAGCCCATACCCTCAGCCCACTTACCTATGTTAAACATTGCTTCTCAGACATCTCAATGAAATTTACTGTCTGCCAAAACAGCTACCCTTCTCATCTTAACTTGTGATATACTCCATCTCAAAATCTAAGGTGAAGTGGGCCACTGAAGGTTGAGCACTCCTGCCAGGTGCCCATGCAGTCAGGGTCCACTCATTTCAGACTGAGGGAATGCGCCCCAAGCACTCTTACTATTTCTGGATCAACTTTTTCCTGCACTTTTTTTTTTTTTTTAACGCATATGTGCCTCTGCAGTTACACAAAGTCACCAGAAGATGTCAGAGCATCCAGTGCTGAAGTTAAAGGCAGTTGTGAGGCAAACATGAATCTGGGAGTCAAATTCTCTGCAAGAGATCTAAGTGAGGTAACAGCTGAGCTATCTCTCCAGCCTCCTTCCTGATTTAATAAAAACCAAAACCAAAAATATTTACTTATTAAGCGTGTATGTTGTGTGTGTGGTGGTGCATGCATGAGAGTGTCACAGTGAAGAGGTCACAGGACAACTTGTAGGAGTCAGTTCTTTCCTACTGTGTGGGACCAAAAAACTCAGGTTGTTAGGTTTGGTGGGAAGTGCCCTTCTTGACTCTTTGAGCCATTCTGTCTCAATAGTTATTTTTTATACAAAAGCTGAGGAAAAGATACATTTTGCACTTCATAGGGAATTATTTTATGTCTAGGTCAGGTTAAGAAGCATTATTTATCACTATGAATATCTGTTGAATAAGTGATTAGATACAAAATAAGACTATTTCATCCTTTTTACTTGAGCTGTTTCCAGCTTCTCACTTGTTAGATATTATTCCCGTTTTCTTCAGTCTCCTGAATCTTTCCCTTTCTCGCAGACTTCTTCTGTCCATGTCCTCGGCACTACCACAATCCTAACCTGCAAGCTGCTCTGTTGTACTCTACCAGTCCCTGTACGGCTCAGTCATTCCATTTTCAAATCGCCACTAGCACACCAAAATATGCTGTAGAAACCATGGTTAAGTGCCTTAGTTTTCATGTAAGAGGGTCTCTACAATCTGATCCTGTTTGACATTTCCAATACTATTTCATCTACGTACCCACTTGTCTGACATATTGACAAAAGACAGTCACCAAAAAGGGCTGTTAGGCTTAAAATGGAGAAGAGGGAAATGCAAAAGTCAACCCTAAGGCTAGGAGTGTGACAGTGGGATAAGGGAACTCTGTAGAATAAGGGTAATGTCTAGCTTAAAGGTGTGATTACACAGGTATGTGCATTTGTCAAAAATCATCAGATGGCTTATTTACCAAATGAGCATTTTGCCCAATGTAAATTTTATCTCAAAATAAACAAACCAAAAGTCCAGTCCACAGGTGATAATCTCATTAAGGCACCTTCTTGCAGTACACTTCAATAAATTATTATAGCAAAAGAGAAAGAGAGAGAGAGAAAAAGAGAAAAAGAAAGGGAGAAAGAAAGAAGGAGCAAGCAAGCCTTAAAAATTAATGTTCAATTCAAATTAATAAACACCCAAGTTGAAGTTGACCATGATGGTGCACATCTATAATCCTAGCACTCTTGAGGGAGAGGCAGAAGGGTCATCACAAGTGCAAGGCCAGCCACAGATACACAGCCAGATTCTGTTTCAAAATCCCAAACCAAACCAAAAACAAAAAAGCAAAATGTCAACTGAGAACTTTTAAACAAGGGCATATGATGCTCACTATAAATTCCTTTAATTCTTGTCCAATGAATTTCATAACACACTGAGAAACAAGTATTTACTGTTGAATTTAGTATTTAGTATTGACCTTGGGCTGACTGGGAATACAGAGGGAAACTGAAGAGGTGTGGATTTGGAAGATGAACTAGTGACACAATACTCTGAGGCACCCGGGGATCCAGGAGAATTACCAGGAGCAGAATGTCAGTGGTTACTTCCTGTGCTACTTAAACACCTCTGTATCCATGTCTTCTGTTAACCTCAGTTCTCCTCTCCAAGCTTCTTCTGCTCGCCCCGCCCGCCCATGCTCAGTCCTGGGATTTGTTTATGGTATTATCATACTCCTGTCATAAGCAGGGCTGATAATGATAGACTCATACACAGAGTATCCACCTGGATTTCATGAAACAACTTGCGATTGAACAAATGAAAACCTGCCATATCCAAATGTCTGCACTTATAACGACTCCTGTATCCAAGGTATCGCTTTTACACCCACACCCATACACTTAAAGGCATATTGTGTGGTGGACAAAATAACTTTCAACTTGCCCTTTATAAACCAAGATAAAATTTTTATTTCCAAATTATTTTCATTTTATTTTCAATTTTGAGACTGAGTCTTGCTAGCCTTTAACCTGATTATCCTGATTCTGTTTTCCAAGTGCCTGCTACCACATCTGCCTTTTCTGATTTTTTCTTTTTCTTTCTGAGACAGAGTCTTACTATGTAGTCGACGCTGGACATGAATTCTAATTCCCCTGCCTCAGCTTCCTAGAGTCTAGGGTTCCAGGCTTATAGTACACGTGGTACCCAAATCCTAAATATAGTTGGGTATCCTTATTCTTAGGAACTTTTCTTTTAGATTTTATATATTTTACTTTGTAGAAATATAAACAAAGGGAGAGAATGGAATGGCTGGTTTTAGGCAACAAAATTATTTGTATTTTCTGTTATTGGGAGAAAAAAATTCATAAATTTTTCCTTTAGGACACTAGTAATTCATTCATGGAATACATTTATAAGACTTCCTTGTTTTATTTCTGAGTTTATACATTTATTTTCCTTTTCCGCTTTTTTAAGATGGAGTCTTACCTACACTGGTTTTGAACTTTTCCTTTTCCTGCTTCAGACTCCCAAGGGTTGGGAGTGGCCTGAATGGGCCACTACCCCCAGCTCTGAGTTTATAAATTTCCAATAAAAACAGGTATCGATTTGGTAACAGGGTCAGCCTGTCTTTATTTGACCTTAAATACATCTGTGGGAGCCCTTCCCAGGTAGTGAGGTGACTGATCTCTTACTACCATCTCTGCAGTAGACAAGGAGCTCCCTGAGGTCAAGAACTGTGTCTTTGGGCTGGAGTGACGCTCAGCCATTAAGAACACAAGCTGCTCTTACAGAGGACACAGGGTCAGTTCCCAGTACCCACATGGCAACTCACAACCATGGGTAATTTCAGTTCCAGAGGGCTGATGCTTTCTTCTGAAACAAAATTTAGGCACATAAAAGTACACATAAATAAAAAGCAACTGTCCCCTGTTGATCTTTGTACCTCATCACACAGTAAGCACTCAAACAGTGATGATAGGGTAAATTAAACACAAAAAGATGAAGGAATGTCTTAACCCACACCAGATAAGACCAAGTTGTGAGCTCATTTTATTAACTTGATCAGTTATTTACTACTAGTTTAGAAAATCTCCTCCAAGATGACCCAAAGGGCACCTTTCCTATAACTTCTAACAATCATTGTGTTCTTAAGCCTTTGATCAACAGGCTAGGAGAACAGCTTGATTAAGAAAAGCCAGGAATGATTAAATTGCTGTCACTTTTCCCTAGGCAAATCTGGCCACTGGTAATACTTTATGCCTTGTGCTATCCCATCAGCTCAATGGTAGCTGTCACTGCCTTGGCTCAAGGCTACTTCCTCCTCAGGAAGAACCTGTTTCATCAAGACCCCTTCTCCTTACCTTTTCTACCCTCTCTCTCTCTCTGTCCTTCTCTTCTCTTTTCTTTTTCTTCTCCCCATGTCCGTCTGTGTGTAGAACAGGAAGTGGCAGGGTGGGGACACTGGAGGCAGGGCCGGGTACCAGCACGTGCTCCCGAGCAGTGCCATGCTCTCTGGCAGAGCTTCTCTTGGTCCGGGAGTGCCGCTTCTCCTTGTGTCTGTCCTTGTCCTTCTTCTTCTTGCTCTTTTTTGACTTCTTCTTCTTCTTGATCTCCCTGTAAGAGTCATCTATCACCAGCTCCCCGGCCTCTAGCTCCCCAGCTGAGGACGATTCTGACTCTACTAGAATTGGGTCAAGCCCTGTGATATCGAGATTGGCACTGTGGGGTTCTGGAAGCTGGGAGGCATCAGACCCACAGCCTTCTGGGGCGGGAGAGGAGTGTGAGTCTGAGGATGACTTGTGCTTCTTCCGGGCCGTTTTCAGGAGGCTCTGTAGCTCGTGTCCTAGGAGTAAAGCACCTTGCTCGTCCCGAGCTAGTTTCTTAGAGGGCTTCTTCAGAGAAGCCTGTTGGGCAGGGTACTGAAAAGCCTCCTCTTCCACTGAGCTGCTTCCCTTCTCCTTTGGTGAGAGAATAAGTTTCATCTTTAAGCCATCAGGCTCACGAAGAGTCAGTGTCTCTGTGTTCACATAGAGTGGCTTCATTTTTTTGGGTTTGTGGGCATTGCTGTCATCCAGGGAGAGCTCTCCACTGCTGCCATTGCCCTTCTTCTTGTGGTGCTCCTTTCTGCTCTCTGAATGGCTTGAGGAACTGGAGGATTTCTCCCTGCCTTCTTAGAGGACTTGGCACCTGCTGCCAGTGGGGAGGTAATAGCTTTCAACAGGTCCATTGCTGTGTCAGGAGACTGTGGGCTAGATTTCTTCTTTTTCTTCTGTGATGATTCCAAAGTCGAAATGTCTAGAAATAATGGAGAAGTACTGTCAATAGGACAGGAAGTAACTTGTAGCAAGTGCCCCCTCTCACCAAAACCCAACGGCCACGAGGAAAAGGCTAACAGGAGTGATTTGGGGGAGACACTTTGGTTCCTAACATTCAGAGAGAACCCCCATATATTTCTTGGCTTGGTAGACTCAGCCTTTGGCCCTGCAGATCATTCTTGCCCCTAGAGCTGATTCTCTTCCTTGAGTCTTCACAAGAGACAGAGAACATACTTAGGATAGAGCTGTGGGATTAAGGGTAGTTGCATTCTAGATTAAATTGCAGACCGAGTGTCACTGGTTCTTGTGCTGAGGACAAACTCATTCTAGTGAGGTTAGTCTCATCAGCTACACATAGAGCATAGCTAAGAAAATGGGTTTTGAGTAGATCTAGGCTGGCTGAGAAATGCCCACAGATATGTAGAGGGCCCAAGGGCTGCATCTGGCAAAGGGATGCTAAGTAGCAATGGCACAGATAAGTGGATGGTTGAGGGGAGAAGGAACCTGGTACCTTGTGTATCACAAATGAAGACTGTTCTTCTATGCTGAATCCTCCAAAATACCAGCCCTCCACCTCTCTCCTCCTTCACACTGGTTTATCGGCACTCAGAACAAGAACCACTGTCCTGTTAAATAGGCCACTGAGTCAGCAATATCTGGGATCCCTTCCCCTACCCCGACTCCAAGAACCAGAGATGCGCATATCCCACCTGCAGCCCATTCCCATGCTTACCTCCATAGTAGTAATCATCAGGGGAGTGCTTCCTCTTCTTCTTGTGTGTGTCCGTCCCCAAGAAGAACAAATCACTGTCCTGTGGTTAAAGAGGGAGAAGAATTGGCGAGTAATAAGATGGCGAGGGAATGGATTGGAGCCATTCTTCTGGGATCCCGGCTTTGACAGACATCTGGAACTGACCTTTAACTTCTTCTTGGAGGAACTCCTGACCTGCGCAGCAACTTCTTCCTCTTCCCTTAAGAAATCTTTGTAAGACCGCTTCTTTTCTCGTTGGCTTCTGCCAGCTGCAAGTCCTATGTCCTCAAAGCTGTGATCACCATCAAAGCAATCTGGGAAGCACAGGTTCATTTAGGGATGGAAATGACAAAAGTACATAACAACAAAAGGCCAACAGTCCCGTTTCCAAGTTAAAGTTACGTCTCAGTGCGTCCACTGAAATGCAGGGCTAAACCCAGAGGGCCAAGAAGACTTCTGACGACCTGGCTGCAAACACAAGACTCAAACCTGAGAACACAATGCTTCCATGCTATCCAAATGCTCAGTGTGCGTCCTCAGACATGGTTTTTAGTAGTGATCTGGCAGGTAGATACAGACTTGCGAGGGAAGGCTGAAAAGGGTAAGGATTCATGTGCTGTGCTGCTCTGTGGGAGTCCAGTGTAAGCTTCCTAGTCCCAGACTCCTGTACACTGGAGCTGGCAAGGACTATGAGTGCTGCGGGGATCACCCCAAAAAACTAAGACTCTTATTTCAGACTGTTGTGTAGGAACCCCTGTCCTGGTGTTCATGTCCACGGGCCCAGAATGGGGGTGATGTGGAGGCTGTGTCTCACACAGTCCTCTGGAGCATCACTTGGTCTAGGCTGTGGTGCCCAGTCTTGGTCTCTACATCCATGGACTGCAGGGACGGAGAGGTTATGCCCTTTGGAACGCTTCTGAGTAAGGGGTCATACCTTCTTTCTTCATGGAGTCATCATAAGCCATGGTGGTCCTGCAGGGCCTTTGAGAATGTGTTGTGTCACTGTGTCCAGGCTCCTCCCGTCTACAGGGCCAGGTCTGAGAAACAAACAAGGAAAACCTTCCTGTAATGTGAAATCACTGTGGAGAAGCAACCTTCCAGGTGGAAAGTCCAAGTAATCCAAGGGCTGACTGGAACACAGGAGTGTCTTGTCAGCTCCTCCCTCTGTGCATATACTGGAGTTGAACTTGCAGGGAGGATGCTAAGCTTAACTGGAGTTAATTCGTGTCTTAAAGTTGACATGTGAAGAAATAGAAAATATTTCTCAATTAAAAAAAAAAACGTCCAAAATTAATGAGAATTTCTGGAATGCCAACAGGACTAATGACACTGAGACAGGGTAGAAACTGACATTAAGTCAGAGGCATGGGTTCAATCATAGTCACAGGATGTACAGATAAAGCCAGATGCAGAGGAGGACAGAGTACACCAATAGTGGAAGACCACAAAGTCCTACTGATGAGACTGATGGACTTACAAGTTAAACAGCACATATACAGGTGTTAATAATCTCCATTCTGTTGGGCTTTGTGAACTTGTTCAAACTAACCATGAATATGGGCATACTTCTCAAATGTGTTGGCTATATGGAAATTTCCAACAGTAACAAGCCCTTTTTAAAGGCTTGTAAGAAATATGGAAGATTGTCATTTATCCACTGGTGATAAAATTTATGATTTTAAGATTTTTTTCATTAATTTATAAGTACTATAATTTAAAAGTTCTAAGCATTGGATTTTGTCTTTTGAGACAGGGTCTCTTTACATAACCCTGGCTGGCCTAAAACTCACTATATAGACTAGAGTGGTCTAGAATTTACAGAGATCTACTTACATCTGCCTCCTGAACACTGAGATTAAAAAACATTCATCACCTTACGTTCTAAATATTTTATTGTGTAAAGCAGTGGCCCTCAACCTGTAGGTCAGGCAATTCCTATGGAAGGGGAGGGTATCAAATGACCCTTTCACAGGGGTTGCCTAAGATCATTAGAAAACACAGATATTCAGTCATAAGAGTAGCAAAATTACAGTTATAAAGGAGCAATAAAAATAATTTTATAGTTGGGGGTCACTGCAACAGGAGGAACAGTTAAAGGTTGTCACAGCATTAGGAAGGCTGAGAACCACTGATTTAAAGCTTTTGTGGCATTCAAGTTCAGATGTCCACATTGACTTTGAAGGTGACAAAGTTATATGCTGCACTGTAATGCAGCAGCTCTGGTTAGCCCAGAACTCACTACTTTGCAGAATATTTGAAATAACTATTTTGAAAAGTTCTCATTCAGTCAAGTGCTTAGAAGTTAGTCTAATTGGTAATTTAATTTTATTTTACCTTCATCATTGTAAATGGCTTTAGGATTACTGAAGGACAGTTCTGTAACATTATTAAGTCCTTCAGATAGATGTGGAGAAAACAGCAGCACAGGTTTTTCGGGAAAGAAAACATGAGCTGGATTAACGGGAAAGTTTCATGATTTAACCAGTAAGTTTTTATTTAATGAGGCTTGGTGGTGAATATCCTTAATCCCAGCACTCAGGAGGCAGCAGGGGTATGTGGTTCTCTTTAAATTCTGGCCCAGTCTGGTCTACATGAGTTCCAGGCTAGCCAGGGCTCCAAAGTGAGACCCTGTCTCAAAACAAAACAACAAAAACTATTTGTTTAAAAGCCACATAAATACAATGCGCAGGTAGGCCAAAGTTGACAACACAAAGAAGAGCATTGCCATGGTTTTTGAAGTCTAAGAAATAGAAACTGTGAAATGAAGGAGTTTGCTCAAGGTAAGGGAAGCCGCAGTGAGGTAAGGCAGGCCCACAAAGCAGATTATTTAAGCGCTGGCTGCTCGCAGGGCTTTTCTCATGAAATGAAGAGAATGCAGGGTCAGCAGACAAGATATACATGGCCAGTTTTTCCTGCTCTAGTGTTTAATTACTAAACTTTCTTAAATGAAAAGTGTTCTTCACTTCCAACCCATTGGTGTTAAAAGGGAGTGAAGGTGGGCCACTGAAAATGATATTTAAAGACAACAATTTTTGCCAGGTGGCACACACCTTTAATTCCAGCACTTAGAAGGCAGAGACAAGTGGGTATCTTGTGAGTTCAAGGCCAGCCTGATCTACATAATGAATCCCAAGGCTATTTAGGAAGAATCTCTCGAACAAACAAAACAATGGCAATATCCTCACTAGTTCAGAGTTTATTAGAAAGCCATATGGGTCACCTTGGCCTTCACAGGCTGACACTAAAATAATTTTAGACTGAAGTTTCAGACTTTTCATGCCAGATGAATTTTGGCATACAATTCCTGAGAAATAATGCCCTCCTCTTCCCCAGCCCAACAACACCCTTATTTAGTCTCATAATACAGCCATCAGTCCCTGGTCAAACACCAATACACTTTTAAATGTAAGTAAAGGCAGGCCCAGAGACTCATAAACAGGTTTTCCCCCTTGAGAACATTAAAACTAATATGAAATAGAATTAAGCAATGTCTTATTGGGGTGGGAGCCGACTGAACTTTTTACTAGGTATGAAGTTATTTCCTGACTGCTATGAAAAATTAGTAGATTTTAAAAGGGTTGGAAACGTAAAATTAGGGAATGCTCCTGAAGGCAGGTGAACATGGATGTACTGGCTTTTTGTATTAGGAGTATGCCTGCTACTACCAGAACTTTCTTCAACGAAAGACCAGATGCTTTAGGAAAAATGAGTGAGCCCTGAACACAAATCCAATATGTAGGGCAGTCCTGAAACTGAGAAATACTAAGGACCATTTCCAGGTGGGGCAGACTGATGGGCCCTACATGGTGGCTCAGGGTCCAATGGTGGCTGACTCAGAAGAAAAAGACAGTCCCAGGGGTCAAAAGGTCTCAAGCAGCAGTGTGAGAGAAAGCAGAGTTCAGGAGCATTTATACAAAATTAGGTGAACCCCATGTCTCAAATTAAATTGAGGGTTCAGGGGTAGGAAGTAAATTGGAAGGGTTAATGAAGATGAAAAATTAAGTTTGATTTTTACATCAGAAAACAACTACATCAAATGTTGGCAAACATAAAACAGGTGCCAAAAACCATTCTCTTGAATTCCATAATTTTGGAGTTTACAAAATTCGATCTTGTCAACTTTTTTGGGGCAGGATAATCTTACAGTTAGTGTTTGTCTTAGTGTGCAAAGACATGGCAGTAGAAAGGCTCATTTATTAATACTGTTTATGCCATTCTAGAACGCGAATGCTTAGAAAACGTGAACACTGTTGGCTCGGCTCTTCCAAGGCTTTTCTTCAGGGTATGAGAAAGGAGAAGCAGGCTGTTAATTCCACTTGAAAGTAAAACTGCAGGTCGACCTTCCGCACATGCTTTTGGGATAACCAAATAATTATGAAAAAAAGTTAAAATCTTCAAAGGTAGAGTTTTGTTATTTTGGAAATTCAAAGTGTTAACTATAAAAAAAAAAGTTTCAGAAACTAATTTCTTGGAGGTAATCTCACTCAGTTCCAGCAATTGCTAACAGTATCATCATCCCAGAACAGATCCGGGAATTGAAAAACAAGAAAGAAAATCCACCCAGTAAACTGGGCAAGGAAGATGTCTCCTCCAGATGGGAGTTTCCTCCAAGGCTGTTTTTAGAATTCAGATTGCCAGTCCATGCAGTCAAAGGAAGAAACACATCCAGCTGTTGGCAGATTCTGATAGTTTGTTGCTACTTCTAGGGTAGCACAGGTGAATTCTTGTTTCAGTGGGTTTCCTTACTTCTCGGATCTCTTAGGTTCTTGCCACACCCTTTTCCAAGGACCTACCTATGCAGCACTCCAGCCCCTGCCAGCTTCGGAAGTTGAAGAGATCTCCACAGCCAGAAATGCGCATTGAATCTTCTCATTGCAATGCTAGGAAGTTGTACCACGACCACTACACAGATTGGCTGATAACACACGGCTCCAAGAGTCCAGCGATCCAAATTTTGACAAGCCATGCGTAATCAATAGGCTTTACTTTGGATGTAGTTTTTAAAAATTTATTTTGCTACGAGGGAATAGAATCAGCCAGTACTACAAACAAGGGTGGGGTGGGTGGTAGACATATCTTGTCTGCTATACGATATAAACTAAAGTGAATCTATAAGTAGTGGCTGCGGAGTGGGAAATGGGCCTGTATGGAGATGACTCCAATTAAGAAGGCATGTTCAAACTTAGTCGCACGCGAAGAACACACACAATACGAGATTGTTTATCCATACAGTCCCCAAGACCACCGTTCCGGGGTCCCCGCTTGATAACCTCCGCAGGTCTGCTGCAACCGCTAGTTCAACAAAGCTCTGTGCAGCGAACGGAGCTCCGCGCATCCTCTCCCGCTCGCCGCGCGTCCAGCCTCCCGCCCGCCGGCCCGGGACCTCTCCTCCTGACAGCCCCAGGTAGCCCGCGCCCCGGGTCCCCAGCCGCGCTCCGCCCGACCCGAGTTCCCGCGTCCCGTCGGCCTCGGCGCCCCGGAGCGCCCAGACAGCGGCGCAGGGGGAGGGGCGGCGCGGGCCGCGGGTCCCTGGGGCGGCCGCACGCCCCCTCCCGGCCCCGCAGCTTTCCCGCCTTCCCCGTTTGAACAGCTCCCGCCGCCTTCCTCCTGCGGCCCGCTCCAGCCCCTTCCCCGGGGCGGCTGCAGCCGCTACTCCAGTTCCCGGCTTGGCCTCTGAGCTAGGCCGCGGCGGGCCTGTAGCGCCTCCGGGACGATGTCGGGGGGCCGGAGCGGTGGGCGGAGGCCGGGCGGGGCCGTTGCCGCCCCGGGGTGGGGGTCCGGCCGGGTCTGGTGGGGGCTCCGCTCGATGCTACCTTCACTCGGCTCGCTCGGATCCCGCCTCAGTGCCGCCGACCGCCGCCATCTTGGAGAAGGAGAGAAAAGCGCGAGCAACCAGGGAGCCTCAGTCGAGCCCAGATCGCAAACTCCTACTGAAGCGGAGCTACAGCGCCGGCGAAGGAGCGTCGAGCGCATCGAATAAAACCTGCTTGCTGAGCGCGGTCGTGGTACCTTTTGAGAATACACTACTCCGTGCCAGGTTTTGTTTAGAAATCTCTTCTCGATATAAACAAATAATTTCCCAAGTCTTCTGATTATTCTTAAACAAAATAAATAATGTTTCTGCAAAGAAATTGCAAATAAAAAATATCAGGCAATTAGATTAATGTAGCCAAACACCTGCCCCAACCCCAAGTCTTCAGCTCCGAGAACTTCTGTCCAATTAGAACAGCCGTTCCAAAGCTGTGGAGCTTCGCTTTGGATTTTACACATTCACTGTCAGTTACATTTTTTATGTACTTATCTACCACGTACACATGCAAACCCCGAAAACTCCACGACACACTTAAAGTTAGAAAAACAATTAGCTTTGTATTTTCTTTTACAAACTCATGGGTCCTTCTCTGCATTCTCTGCCCTTCCCAGTCATCTAATAGTAGCCCTTCTTGTTCTCTTTTTACCCCTAAGTCTTCTGTATTTAAGGCAGAATATTATGCTGTTTATTTCAAGACAGTCTGTTCTTTGCTGGACTCAGAACGATGAAGATTAATAGCAGTATTTATTTGTAATTCAGTATCTACATTGGATAGTAACCCCGGTGAAGTGGAAGATCATACACTTGTAAGATATGCTGTTTTCTCACCAAATCATTACATTTCCACCGCTCAAACCAGTTTTTGTTTAAGTGTTGAGAGGACTGGCGTGTTGGTTCAGTAGGTTAAACTATTTTATACCAAACCTTTGAGTATGTGTTTGACACCGGGAGCCTACTTGGTGGAAAGAGAGAACTGATTCTTGCAAGTTTGACTGCCACAGGAATGCCCCCTAAAAACATACAAAATGGAAATAAGTAAAAGTTACTCTTTCTCAAAGAAACAGGAGGAAACACAGTTTCCTCTGATTTGTTCAGGAGAACTTAGACCAATAAGCATTTACAATGTCCAGAGCCTGGTTTAGTATAAAGACCCTGTTTTTGTAGCATAGTGTAAGTATATAATAGCCTTCCATGTGAAGAGTGCACATTTCAACAGGGCAACCAGAAGCTGGTGCCCCATTATTGAAAAGACCCAGCCTTCGTCTGTACTTTTGACAGCACTGCTCTAGGGAGGAAGTTCTTTCCTTTTTTGCTTTGTCAAAGTCACAGAAGGTAGGCATTTTGAGGGTGGGGTGGGTGGAGGAAGGGACAGCCCCGGCTGTCCTGGAACTCATTTTGTAGACAAGGCTTGCCTGAAACTCACAGAAATCCTCCTGCCTCTGCCTCCTAAACACTGAGATTAAAAACATGTACTACTATTCTTTATTTAAATATAATTAGATCATGTTCACTCCTTTCAACCCTTTTCATTTATTTATCTCAAATTCATGGCCTCTATTTCTTTAACTGTTGATATGTGTTCGTGTGTGTGTGTGTTTGCACACACATACTCATGGAAGTATACCAGACTTCCTGGAGCTGGATTATAAACAGTCGTGAACTGTACAGTGTGAATGCAGGGAACTGAGCTCAGGTCCTTTGGAAGAGTAATATTCACTTAGCCTTGCAGCCATCTCTTCAACTCTACAGCCTTGACCACAATACTATTAGTCTCAGATCACTGAACAGACATTTGTTCATTTATTCACTGAAACAGTCCTTATGGAGAGCACAGCCTGCATCAGGCACTGGGCACTAAAAAGAGAACAAAGTCAAGGGTCTTGAGCCTCAGCAACATGTATTCTACTTTGGCTGGGCGTGGGGCAGCAGAAAATAATAAAGCCATGTTGTAGTGGGTCGTAGTGTGTTGGTTGGGGAAGAGCAGTACTGGATGAAGATCGGGGTGGAAAGGCCTGTTCTCTAAAATATGACTTGGGGTGCTTCTTGTGATGAGGTGCCAGCTGGCACTTGCTTTGCCAGAAGGGGAATCAGTGGTGGAATCCTGGAGGTCAAGGCACTTTGAATAAGCTTATGCTCATCAGAGTTTTGGTGGGTGAGCTTCACTGCTGCTGTGAGCATCTTAGCATGGCTCTGTCGAATTTGGCGACAGAAAGTGGAAGACAAGTGCTGATCCCACAGAGTTCTCCTCTGACTTCACAGGACATAAAGAATACATTCATTATATTGATTGTAGTTGTTGGCTGGGGTTGACAGAAATCAAAAGTCTACCAAACCTCACACTTTAATACATGACAATTTGAAATATTTCAGTTGTTTATCAATGAAGGTATCAAAAGTCATAGAGAGACACAAATCCAGTTTCTAGAAATGAAAGCCATAATGCCTGGGATACTTGGATAAAATGAACAGCCAATAAGATGCCAAAGAGGAGATTTCTTTTTTTTTTTTTTGGTTTTTTGAGACAGGGTTTCTCTGTGTAGCCCTGCCTGTCCTGGAAGTCACTCTGTAGACCAGGCTGGCCTCGAACTCAGAAATCCGCCTGCCTCTGCCTCCCAAGTGCTGGGATTAAAGGCGTGCGCCTCCCCCCCATTCCCCCCCCCTTAAAGAGGAGATTTCTTTAAGACCCAGCAAAGATACCACCTAAATGAAATATAAAGAGAAAAAGCCCCCAAATGAGGTTTCAGTGACTATGGGATAACTTTGAACTTAAGATAAAGCAATCTGAGAAGCTGAGAAAGAAGCGAGAATGAATTTTTATTTTATTATTGTTGTTATTGCGATTGTTGCTGTTGTTAAAATCAGAGAGCTATAGTGGTTAAGAATGTGGGCTGCTCTTCCAGAGGACCCGAGTTTAGTTCCTAGCACCGACCCTAGCTCACAATAGCTGTAATCTTGGTTCCAGGGAGAGGATCCAATGCTCTCTTCTGGCCTCTGAAGACACTGCACTCGAGTGGTTCAAAAATCTATATGCAGGCAAAGCATACATTGACATAAAATAAAAATAAGTAGAATATAAAAAAAAGACATTTAGAGAGCTAGGTATAGTGGTACATACATGTAGGTTCTTGGGATGCTGAGGCAGGAGGATTTCTTGAGCCCAGGACTTTGAGGCCAGCCTGGGCAACCTACAGAGAGAAACTCTTACTTCTAAACTGACAGCACTGGAGAAAAGATCAGCAAGATGTCTCAGTAGGTAAAGACAAGCCTGATGGCCTGAGTTCTATCCAGGAACCGGCCTGTAAGGAAAGAATGGGCTTCTGAAAGTTATCCTCTGACTTCCACATATACATCCAGGCACACGCCAGTGCACACACTAGTGCCTCCCAGCATCATTATTATCATCAATTAAAAAGAGAAAGAAAAAAATCAAAGAAGTGATAGAAACTTCTCAAGTCTAAAACTTTGGCCAAGGGGCATCATCACAAGCGAGTGGCACAAACTGTAATCATAAGACAGTGTTAAAATAAAAGTAGGCAGAAGAAAAGGCCATACGTGTGTGGAAACACTTAACATGGCGTGCTGACTGCTGTCCTTATTAAGGTCTGTCTGCAGGTTTGGATGGTGACCATAAGCTCTGGACACCTGAATTTTGGGAGGCAGCTTTAGTTTTCTTGCCCTTCTGACTAAAAGTTGACAATTCTGGCTCATGACCAGTCAGTTATCCAGAGAACTGAACCCCAACGCTCTCTCAGTTTCCTGAATGCACACACAGCCTGTAGATATATTGCTCAAACAGCAATAGCTCAGAGCCCTCGACTTAGAGGGTTCAGCTTTCACTAGGCATTTTCAGAATATACAATGGTATAGTCCAAGTGCCTGCATATACCATTTAGCTTCTATTACACCTCTTTTCATCCTCACATCCTCCCCAGCTACCTCATGACCTTCAGAATATCTGCAGTGACTCCCTGTGCCTAGCTCTGCCTCCCCACCTTTCCCTTCTATGTGTGGAAAAGGATCTCATCCCCAAGTAGGTAGCAATGAGTTCCCTGAGGAGGATGAATAGCCGTGTTTTGTCCTCAAGGGATGAATTTAGTGCTTTATAGCTGGACAGTCATTGCTCCTTAAAGACAAAAATCTCAGGGCTGAGTTTAGATCACTGGTCCAGAGACCAATTTAATACCCTTTAATTTCCACTATTCCATCTCAGAGCAAAATACCTGCCTTTTCCATAAACCAGGCCATAGCTGAGTGCTAGTTATTAGCTTGGTCTCATTATGGTTCTTGACAGCAGAGGGCTGTCATCCTGTTGGGTAAAATACGGGAGTGGGGAGTCCAGCGTCTGCCCCGCCACGGAACTATGGCTAATCGGGGAGGCAGAGGCGCGGGAAGTTTGACTGTACTCACCCCAGCATCAGGGTGTCTGGCTGTGAGAAGCCTGCTGTGGGACCCCACGGAGAGTGTAGTCTGAGGTCCTGGGGGCAGGGGGGGAGCTGGAGCTAGCTCGAGGGTCCCCAGGTCTGAAGGGAGGCCAGAGACTATCTGGTTCTCAGGCTCTTGGACACAGAAGAGCTGAGAATGAAGTGGGGCCCCATGGGTTGGATTGGCCTGCGGCCGAACAGGAGAGGGGGAGAGAAGTTCCATTGGTGCCCCATGGGGAGAGTCCTTGCCTGTCGCAGCGGTCAGCTTGGCTTGGCATGGCTTGGTAGTGGGCAGCTTGTTTGGGTTGGTGGCTGTTGTGGCTGGGAACGCAGACAGGTCTTCTGCATGAGATTAGACAGCGACTCTGTAGGTAAAGGCCTTTTCCTTGTTCCCCATGGCAGATTCCGATGAAAGTGAGACAGTCCATGGTTTTAAGACTTTTATTGTCATGGCGGAAAGTAGATGAGAAACCGTACCCCTTTTCTCAGGGGGGACCTAAGGTTAAATCCCTTTTGCAGGGAGGAGGGTCTGGGAAGGAAAGCTTAATTGGCTAAGCCCTTCTGGCCTTTAGGTACCTCATTAATATGGAGATCTGTCTTGAGGCTTTATGGCCTGTAGTCATGTCCTCTACCTGTGGAGGGGTTAGAGGCATTGTCCTATGTGACTGAAGAACACAAATCTATGGAGGACTGCAGCTTTGTATCAGGACCCTAGTGTCTGGGGGCATGGCAAAACTCCTGCCATCCCTAGGGTCACCTGCAGTCCCATCTGGGGCCCCTCAGGATCACCTGGCGTCTCTGAGGGTTTCTTGCCTGTGCTTGACCAGAAACCAGGCTGCCTTTCAGGGTCCTACACCATCCTACTGCTTTCCTTTTGGCCTGTGGTAGCAAATTCTGTGACATTAAAAGGTAGTTAGTCAGTCGGGCAGTGGTAGCTCATGCCTTTAATCCCATCACTTGGGAGGCAGAGGCAGGAGGATTTCTGAGTTCAAGGCTAGCCTGGTCTACAGAGTGAGTTCCAGGACAGCCAAGGTTACACAGAGAAACCCTGTCTTGAACTTCTCCCCCAACCTCCCCCCCAAAAAAGGTAGTTAGTCTGGGTTGTGACCATAGCTCAGAGGTTAAGAGCATGTACTTCCGGGAGTTCACATTCCTGTGTTCACAGTGGGTGGCCCGTAATCTCCTGTGCCTTCAGCTCCATGGGGATCCAATGCCTCCTGCTTCCCCAGATAGAGATACACGTAATTAAAAATAATAAAAATAAATCTTCAAAATGAAATCATTTTGTGGACTGAGGATATAGCACACATACACACATACATTTTTTTTCACTTAATATTTTCAAATTAAGGTTGTTCCAGGGTATCTTCGACCACAGGAATGGAAATCTTGTTTAAGGAGGATTACTGTACTAGCACTGAATTAAGTGGCTGTGATTGAGGCTACTAAGCAAGCCAATGATGATGAGACAGGAAGATGCTGAGGAGACAGTCAGGCCAGGTAGTGTTGGGAACTCAAAGCTGTTTTGGGAGGAATGTACTTGCTTTCTTACTAAATCTTCTCATAAATGATCACCTCTGCCTGGAGACTGAACTGAGTATATGAATGAAACTGAGGGGAGGAACCTGCATACCTTGTGCGTTGGCCAATCGGACTGACCAGCTCAGTTCTCTGTGTGCAAGAAAAACCCCCGTGCTAGAGCTTGATGGTACTCCATTTCCTGGGTCCCACTCCTGCTTTATAGGAGTTTCCCCTTATAGTCTCTTAAGTGCCCACCTGTGCTTAGTTACCAGGGGGCAGCACTATTTGAAGGGATTAGAAGGATTAGGAGGTGTGGTCTTGTTGGAGGAAGTGTGTCACTGAGGATGGGCTTTGACTTCAGACCAGGATGTGGCTCTTAGCTACTTCTCCAGCTCCATGCTTGTTATGCCTGCCACCGTGCTCTCTGCCCTGGCAAACATGGACCAATCTTCTGAAACTGGAAACAAGCTACCCAGTGAAATGTTCTCCTTTCCAAGAGTTGCTGTGGTCAAGGTGCCTCTTTACAGCAATAGAACAATGACTAAGATGCCTTCTGTGGCCCAATAATTTTATTCTTCAAATTCAGGGAACCAGAACCTTACTACCCTAACTCCTGAGTTAAAGCCTTCCTCAGAGGAGAGGAAGGCCTCCTTCAAACTCAGACACTCCAATATTCTTGTATCACTGCTCCATTACTGAATAAATCCAGCTAACAAATGGAGAAAAATGATGGGATTAAACAAGCACCCTTTGTCAATCACACTAATCTATTCAGATGGGAATGGTCAAAGACACTAATGGGTCTGAATGTACACTCGGGAGCAACAGATGGCTACAGAATCTTATGTTGGTTCTCAACAAGATTCATGTTAACTGAAAAAGAAAAGAAGTGGAACAGTGACAATTGGAAGATGTTTTTATTTTTTATTTTTTTGAGACAGGTTTTTACTGTGTAGTCCTAGCCTGTCTAGAACTCTCTATGGTATGTATGTATGTATGTATATATGTATGTATGTATGTAGACCAGATTGGCCTGGAACTTGCAGAATGCTCGTATATGATAAAGGCATTAGCCATAACGCCTGGATTGAAGATCAACAAAAAGATTTTTTTTTTTGTTTTAAAGATTTATTTATTTAATGTGTATGTGTACACTGTAGCATCTTCAGACACACCTGAAGAAGGCATTGGATCCCATTGCAGATGGTTGTGAGCCACCGTCATGTGGTTGCTGGGAATTGAACTCATGGCCTCTGAAAGAGAAGCTAGAGCTCTTAATCACTGAGCCATCTCTCCAGCCCTCAACAAAAATATTTATTTAGTTTATTTATGTGTGGCTGTGTGAGTTTCTATACATCATGTGCATGCAGATACCCGTGTAGGCCAGAAGTGGGCTTTGTATCTTCTGGAACTGGAGTTACAGGTGGTTAGAGCCTTCATGTTAGTTCTGGGAACTAAATTCAACTCTTCTCTGTGGGAACAGCAAGTGCTCTTAACCACTGGGCTGTCCCTTCCGTCTCCCTGAAAGATGCTCCTTTATCCAAATAATCAATATTAAACACATCAGGATTAGGGTAAAGTGACAGCATATTCTTCTTGGTATGATGCTGTGAGAAGAACCACCACTGTGGCATCTTACCAGACGTGGGTAATCCAAATTATCCTCAAACTAAATACACCCTACAATGTACCTGGCCTGCATACTTGATTTGAAGAGTAGATAAAAACATTGGATTTATGTTGATTTTTTTTTTTTTTTTTTTTTTGGCAATTGAAATGTGGTCGTGTACGAGTAATTTAAAAATTGTGTGTGTGTGTGTGTGTGAATGCAGGTACCTTTTGAGGCCAGAAGAGGGCACAGATCTCCTGGAACTAGAGTTACAGGTTGTGATGCTGTGGTGGTTTGAATATGTTTGGTTCAAGGAGTGACACTATTAGGAGGTGTGGTCTTGTTAGAGTAGGTGTGGCCTTGTTGGAGGATGTGCGGATTTAAGATCTTGGTCCTAGTTGCCTGGAAGTCAGTCTTCTGTTTGCATTTGGAACAAGAAATGGAACTCTCAGCTCCTCCTGCATCATGCCTGCCTGGATGCTGTCATGCTCCTGCTTTGATGATAATGGACTGAACCTCTGAACCTGTAAGCCAGCCCCAATTAAATGTTGTCCTTTTAAGAGTTGCCTTGGTCAAGGTGTCTGTTCATAGCAGTAAAACCCTAAGACAGAGGCACTTGTCATAGGTTTTAGGAATTAAATTTTAGTCTTCTGCAAGAGCAGTGTGCACTCTTAACCACTGAGCCACCTCTCCAGCTCTGAGATGTTTATTTTGAGACCAGTTTTTATGTAGCATGGGCTGGCCTTTACCTACATAGCTAAGGATGACCTTGAACTACTTAATTTGTTACATACATTTACCCCACTGCCTCCACTCAAGTGCTTGGTTTCCAGGCGTGTATCAACATGCTTGGCAAAAGGATACTCTTTTTTTTTTTTTAAATCACATTTAATTATTTATTTATTTTATATGTGGGGATGGAGGAGTATTTAATTTGGCTTTTTAAATTAGGCTGGTGATGACTAGTTGAGTCTGGCTTATCAAGGCTGCCAGGGCATAGGCTCTGACCTTAATCCCCCTAATTAAAAGGCTGTTGATTTGGTCCTGTCTGCCTCACATTTCAGGAAGGAAAGGGTTTGTTTGATTTACATGTCCTGGTCACAGTCCATCTTTGAGGAAAGCCCAAGCAGGAACTCACAGCAGGAAGGAACCTGAAGGCAGGAGCTGAAGCAGAGGCCATGGGGAACAACGCTTACTGGCATGTTCCCTCTGCCTTGCTTAGGCTTTTTCCTTATACAACCTAGGACCATCTGCCTAAGGGTGGTACTGCCTACTGTGAGCTGGGCCCTCCCTCCTCAGTATTAATAAAAAAAAAAAAAATGCTGTGCAGACTTGCCTGTAAGCCAATCTAATGTAGGCATTTTCTCAGTTGAGGTTCTTTCTTCCCAGATGACACATGCTTGTATCAAGTTGATGAAACACTAAGAAGCACTGGGTCATTCATTCAAACATGGAGCCATTTATTTAAGTTCCGGGTCATTCATTCTGCAATGATTTTTCCTAAAGCCTGTAATAAGGACAGGAAACAGAAGCTGGATGGGCAGGTTAGGGCAGAGAATCCTGAAACTGCAGTGTTTAGTAGTGTTTTTCCTCTGTGGCAGTCTTGTCTCTGTCAGAGCCCAGAGATGCCACAGTGTTGGTTCTGCCCTGGCAGATGGGGGAGCCCATTTTATCCTCATCTCTTCCTCCCCTCAGGAGTACTCCTGCCTGGGAACTATTTATAAGGATCTGATGGAAATAGAGGGGCATCTGGAAACCTTAGGAATAAAAACTGGACTGAGCAGTGCATCTCCCCTGTAGCCAAATTTCAGGGACTTTTTTTCTACTAATTTCTTTTTCTTCTTGCTTATTTGCTCATGACTACTTAACAAACTGCGACTACCACCAACAAACAACAACCAACTAACAACCCATCAACAGCCAACAACCCACCTATCAGGGTTACCCTCTGAAAAATCTCCAGAATTCTGAATGCCACACAACTTGTAGAAATTATCTGCAGTGTGTAAAATCACACTTTTGCTACAGCATGAGGCAAATCATAGTCATCTGCTGTGGAAAAACTGAAGCGGCCCCATATCCCACACCTGAGATTAAACAAAAACATATTCTTATAATATTTCTATTTTTCAAAAGAACCAAAACTCTAGAATTGTCACTGCACCTCTCATGCCTTATTGACTCCACAGCAGTGACCTTCAATGACATGCCACTTCTGCAGCTGCTTTTCCTGTGCAGAAAGTCTGCCTTCTTTCTCTGACGTGCCCATCTGGAATCTACAATATATTTCTTTTTAGAACTTACCACCTGTAGCCACACATACTGGTGCATTCCTTTAATCCCAGCACTCAGGAGGCAGAGGCAGGTGAATCTCTGAATTTGGGCCAGCCTGATCTACAAAGCAAGCTCCAAGACAGCTAGGGCTACACAGAGATACCTTGTCTCAAAAATCAAATCAAAATAAACAAGTCTGGAGAGATGGCTCAGTGGTTAAGAGATTTAAATAATTAAATAAATTAAAAAAAAACAAAACAAAAAAAAAAACACTGTCTGTTCTTCCAGAGGTTCTGAGTTCAATTCCCAGCAACCACATGGTGGCTCACAACCATCTGTAATGAGATCTGATGCCTTCTCGACAGTGTACTCACATACATAACATAAATAAAATCTTTAAAAAACAAACAAACAAGAATATCCCCAAACAAACAAACAAAAAAACAAAAAAACCAAAAAACCGAACCTGAACCCCTTGTGATATGTGAATTTTATTCTTTAAATATGTGAGGCAAGATTAGATTACACTGATTCAGTGTAAGCCTTATGTGTCCATGAGTGTCTGGCAGCCTAACTCCTGAGTTAAAGCCCACTCATGAGCTGAGAAAGGCTCCATTGCTCTTAGAGACCACTCAAAATTACCACATCATTTGCTGGAGCCCATGAGCCAGGGAATACTGAAGGCCCATGGAGAAACAAACTTCTTTATTCTTTGGGGCTGTGGAGCTTTGCAGGCGATAGATAGCCCTCTACCTTCTGCACAGTGTAACTGGGGCTTCAGTGGTCCTTTATGAAAACATAGTATCTATGGAAACAAAGTTCTTACCTCAAAGCGAAGAAGAGATTATTCTGAGTCAGATACCAGGGACCATGGTCTAGGAACACAGATTCAAGTTGACTGAATTTCCAATGTGAAAGCAATTACATAAACTTTTTAAAAGTTACAGAACAAAAGGAAGTCATGAATTGAAGCATTTACCAAATATATTGGTAAAAACATCAGACAAATAGGTTACATGAGACTGTGCAGTAGGTCTGAGATGCTATTGAAATGACTAGGAAAGCCATTTTGTGACTCCATTTTGTGTTTGCTTAGACAGTTCTCAGCCCTCTACCCCTTCCCTACTGGTCACATCTCCCTTGGCAACACATTTGGATTTCCATGGTCTTGACTATGTCCATATATATTAACAAAAATAATTAGTAAGTTATGTCTAAAACAACTACTATGCTGTGCCAGAAACGAACATTTCAAGGTTACTCTGACCCTCATCTAACTGTAATGTGTCGTCATGGTTCTTGCTTTTAAAACTCTGTATTTCTGAACTTGGGCACCAAGAGACTTTTTGGAGCGTGCTCTTTGTTTGGCTATCAATAAAAGCAGACCTAAAGTTTTTAATTAGCTTAATCAAGCTGGTTGTCAACAACTATTCCGAGTGGATTATTACACCATCTGATGACATGCTTAACCTTCAGGTTGGTTGAAGCTAGTGGTCTCTTAAAGTTTCATAATGCATTCTGAAAGATTTCTGACAGTCAGAAGGATGTTAACTTAGATGCAGAGATGGGCAAAGCTGATGCATATTACAGGGACTAAAAGTAGCTCAAGGTCGTTTGGCTATATATTTGCTACATGATCCTCCCCCCTGCAGTCATGAGTTCTAATCAGCCAGTCTTGTAGCATCTCTAACATGTGTCTTTTCTTGGTTGGTCAGTTTTGATACAGGGTCTTTTTTGTGTAGACTGAGCTGCTCACAGAGATCTGCTTGTCTTGGGAGTGCTGGGATTAAAGGTGTGTGCTAGCAGGCCAGTGGCTTTTTTCTCCTTGAGAACTTTAGTTCTGAGTAGTAAGCCTCTCTTCCTTCAGAAGAGTTGATTCAAAAGCAGAAAAAAAAAGATGTTAGCACAAGTACGTTTCCATACAGTATAATACACCCATAGAAGCACCATCTCCATCCTCTGGAGTAGGTATGCATTTAGATTTATCAAGATATCGTTTATTTATAGACAATGTATGGAAGCTCAGAAGGGTACAGTAAGTAACTATCCAGCTGTAAGTAACTATCTGGATGCTGATATGTGGGTCAGTAACATCACACAGCTGGAGTCGCCCAAGCAGGCCCATAGCTAATGAGAACATTTCTGGAAAGCTCTCACTAGCCTGTTTGAATGTGTTCCTAGGATTTTATTTCCCTGAGTCCTTCTTCTAAGAAGCCACTAGAGGGCACAGCTAACCCAGTTCAGCATGCTTCCTGATCCTGAATTGCTTGCTATAAAATTTAAAAAATCCTTCAGTTTCCTGGACTCTCCCCTGCATGGACCCCTTTTATTTTTGCACTCAATTTCACATTTATCATTTTGCATTATTTTTTCCACAAAGAAATCTCCAGGAACAAACGCCAGTCTTTCAAATCTGTATGCAAAATATTGCTTGCTTGAGGTTGGGGCATTTGATCCTCTTGTGGTCTGAGCAGTCTGGTGAGATTTCCTGTGGTTTGCCTGTGTCTTTCCCCAGCTTCCTCCTGGACTCCTCCTGCTTGAATCTTTTGTCTTTCCCATGAAGCTCAGCCATCTGCAAATGAACAGCAAAAGTCTTACATGAGGTGAATGATCTACCAGGGCACTGAAGTTACTTCTGTCTTCTTTGTGAGGCTCATTTCTAAGTTAAAAGCCCGGGTGCTTTGGGTGGGACTTCATTTCTAAGGCTCTTTCTACTAAATCTGGAGGTCTAACAACCCGGTACTGCTGCCAGAAGAAATCAGGAGGCAAAGATTGGTGGAAAGGACAGTTTTATTGAGGTGCATGCAGCCTTGACGAAGTTAGGTAGAATGTTGTGGGCCAGAATTGGTGGCTCACGCCTTTAATCCTAGCACTTGGGAGGCAGAGGCAGTCAGACCTCTTGTGAGTTCCAGGTGAGCCAGAGCTACATAGTGAGACTTTGTTTCTAAATAAATAAATAAACAAATAAACAAACACAATTAATGCAATCAACAGGAATGCAGGAATCTGGATCTTAAACCTGACCCACAAAGAAAAGCTCCAAAAGGTTCAGTTCCCCATACATCAGAGCAACAGGGCTGTGGACCAGGGTGTGGATGGCCTTTGAAACAAACATCTCACCGCAAAGGGAATTAAGTGACAATATGTTCTGGAAGCAAACATGAATGATCATGTCTTGGAACACAGCTTCAAGTTACCCCAAATTCCATGTTCTAATGCAGAAGCAGTTTCACTATGTTTTTATGGTTAATGGAATACAAAAAATTATAAATCAAGATGCTTTTCTGATTCATTGGTAGAAGCCTTAGGTGCAGTGATGCAAGGCAGAGAAACCTGTCACATTCAGACGCCATCTGGTGACACTAACCTTTTGGGTCAGTGGAAACTGAGTTTTAAGTTAATACATTTCAAAGGCTTATCTGTTAGTAACAGGATGTTGGGTTAGACACAGAGGGCGAGGAAGGGTTGTTTGGGTGGGCTCAGATAGTTTAAGGTGATAAGTTGTAATTACGCTCACCACCTGCAACATCCAGTCTCCACACAGTGGTTGAAGTTCAATTGATTGGCTTGCAAAAAGGTCAGCAACAGGTCAAGTCCCTTTCTGGAAGTTCTTTCTCACAGATTCCTGGCCTGCCACAAAATCAGATTCTTTTTTCTTTAAACATCTGTTTTGTATGTTTTGTCTTTGTTTTTTTTGAGATATGTAGAGAGGTAAGCTTCAAACTTAACACTGACTTGTGAGCTCCTGGCCAATCTTCAAAGGAGGTAGATGGTAGTACTCCCGAGGCTAACACCATAGGTGGTCCTTTGGCCGCCACAAGCATGTGCACATATGCTAAACAAACAAACAAGTGAACACACCAACAATCCCCTAATTCTGCTCCTATAACTCTAACAGGCCCCCAGACCTTAGTAGATCCCAGACCTCAACACAACTGACTCTATGATGGAAGTACCATTCACACTGTCAGTCTCAGCACACAGACAGCACCACCTGCCAAAACTGAAACAAAGGCCTGATCCATCAAAGTCGATAGTTCTGGGAAAGTCTCGAAATGCACTAACCTTGCTTTTTGGCTTCTGTAGTTCTGCTTCTGGCTAACTTTTCTTGCTAAATGAAGTATGTCAACCAGGAATATGTTTTTTGTTTCGTTTTGTTGTGTTTTGTTTTTGTTTTTAATCTAAAAGGTCACTCTGAGGAAGCTCAGTGCTACAGTGGGTCCTGAACACCCAGTGTAGTTGCTGAGCAGCTAATAAAGACTTTATATTGGCTTAAACCCATGTCTGAGTAGTCTTCTCTGGTAGATACCGCACATCACCCATGCTCCATTTGGCAAAACTAGAAATAAATCCAATTTATTTATTTGGATTTTTTGGGGGTGGGGACAGAGCTTCTCTGAGTAACAGACGCATGGCTTTCTATGTTACAAACTTCTGATGACTTAGCAGATCACGCCTTGCTGGGAAGATCATGGGTGGGACCACATCTAGCAGTTATCAACATCTCCTGCCTCCTCCTTCCTCTTCCTACTCCTCCTCCTCTTCATCTTCTTCTTCTTTTTGGTTTATTTGAGACAGAACTTTTCTGTGTAGTTCTGGCTCCTGGAACTTGCTCTGTACCCAAGCTGGCTGAGAACTCACAGAAATCCTCTTGCCTTTGCCTCCTGAGTGCTGGGATTAAAAGCATGTGCCACCACTGCCTGGCCTCTTACCTTCTTTTAATTAACTAATTACCTTTAAATATCTATCTATCTATCTATCTATCTATCTATCTATCTATCTATCTATCTGTCTGTAACTGCTCTGTTGTGTGTACACTGGCATGCCACCAGGGGCATCAGATCCTTTTATAGGCAGTCATTAGTACCATGTGGGTGTTGGGAATTGAATTTAGGACTAGCAGTGCTCTTAACTGCTGAGCCAGCATTTCTCCTGCCCCCTTGCCTTCTTTTTAAACCTAAACCTCATGTCAGGACTCTGAAAATGGACTAGGAAGGAGACACAGGATTTCTCTGTTCCTCTATCCAATGGCCACATTGGAAAATCTTTCTCTGCTGTTCTTTTCTCTGCTTTTCTATATTACTTGTCTGCTAAGTTGGGCTACCTAAGACAGGTGGCTGAGCCTAGGTGGGCTGCCAGGGCTCACATTCTGACTCTAAGAACTCTGGTAACAAAGCTGGTAAATACACAAAGCTGCCAACATTTCGGTCAGTGTATGGGGGCTGTAATGTATGTACAATGTGATTGACAACGTTCCGGTCAGTGTATGGGAGCTATAATGTATGTACAATGTGACTGACAACTTAAACAGGCAACAGTAGAATTGCCACTGTTTGGGTTCAGGAATGCCCCCACAAACCACACAAACACTAATCTCAGTCAGACAGGGATAGTTTATTGGACGAACACCCTAAGACTGATCAATCAGGGTCATAGCTGAGAATTCAAGGCTAAGGCTATGATGGCAAATATTTCTCAAGGGTGGCTCAGAAAGGAAAAAAAACACAACGAGCTAATGAGCAGGTGCAGGAAGTGCTGCCTGGTGGTCGGCTCTGACTCAAGCTATTTTGGCTAGCTAGACAGAATAGTTGTAACTGACCTTTATTGTAATTGGTTCTAAGTGGAGCTTACCGTTGTAGAATTTCTTAAGATTAACAAACCTCAGAACATACAGAACATAACAGGATATTCGGTCAGCATGACCCTGCTCTGAAAGTTATTTTTCCTTGTCAATGACTGGCAGGCATATTACAGCAACAATATGAAAGAGCTGTCAGGCATGGAACAAAATGGCTACAGCTATGCTAGGGGAGTAGGCCTCAACAGCCATCAGCTCTGAGTCGCTGTAGAACGTTGCCATCAACCCCAGTGTTCCTCTCTGGTCCCTGGCCACATTAATGCACCTTTGTGCACTGTGTTTTACCTTTTCTAGAATTCCATACAAATAGAATCTGTCTTGGTTACCTTTTTGTTGCTGTGAAGAGACACCATGACCACCACAACTTATAGAAGAAAACGTTTACTTGGGAGTGTGCTTATAGTTCAGAGTGTTGTGGAGTATGACAGTAGGCAGGCATGCAGGCATAGTGCCAAAACAGGGCTCATATCTTGTTTTGGGGGTTGGTCTTATGTCCTGTATATTCAGATACTGAGTTCTGTGCCCCAAGTTAGGATTGCAGTCTGGACAAGGCATTGACCTGTGCCCTTTCCCCAGCCTTGAGCAGGCCTGAGAGACCTTGTTTACCACAACAGACCAAATAACAGGATCTAGGTGGAGTTACCCACCTTGGCTGCATGACAATAGACACCTAGGTGGAGTTACCCACTTTGGCTTCTGCCGAACAGCCTGCTACAGGAACTTAGAAGAATAACTGCCTGCTGAGCTTGCCTTGAGACACCTCTCAATTAAGGTGCCTGGATTAAGGATGGATTCCCCTCACCCATCCCGGGCTGAAGCAAGAAGGGGTTCAGTGGTGGAGGTGGGGCTTCCCCTTTAAATTGAAAGGTGAACATTAAAGCGTTGAGCCTTGATCAGAGAACCTTGTCTTGGCTTCATCTCTTCTCGCCCTCCGTCCCCCTTTGGTTCCCAGCCCCCTTTTCAGGTGAACCCAGTTGACTCCTGGGCGCAGGCAGCTACATGGACCAGTGTGCTGTAAAGAATGCTCCCCAATATCTGTGATTGGGTAATAAAAGGCTAGAGCCTGTGACTGGGCAGGAGAGAGAGGAAGGTGGGACTTGAAATCAAGTAGGGTGTCTCAGGTAGGGACCTCAAGGGAAGGAGAGAGGAAGATGAAGAAGACAGGATGGACCATGAGGACATGGCCAAGAGATGCTCACTCTGAGGATACACATGGAGCAGAGCTAACCCGACGTGACGCAAACAGCAAATAACACGAGGCATGTGGCTGGGATGTAGGTTAGAGTAGCCCAGGACCTGCCCTGCACAGTGCCAACAGCTTGTAAATAAAATACTAGGTTTCCGTGTCTTTTATTTGGGAGCTATTCAGGCTAAAATTGGGCAGAAACTCCCCATAAAATTACTTCTATGTCTTGTGACATAACCATGAAGCAGAGAGTGCTAACTAAGAAGTGTATGCAGTGATGGGTGTTCTTGGTTGTCAGCTTGACCACATCTGAAATTAACTGAAATTTAAAAGTGGGTGGGCACACCTGTGAGGTATTTTTGTTTAATTAAATCATCTGAAATTTGAAGACCCACTTCTTGTCAGAATCTCTGAGGTAGTAAGACATACCTTTAAACCAGATCCTTTGAGGCCACATCTTCTGCAGCCAGACTATTTAAAGGATGTGGAAGAGGAAAGCAAGTCCATTCCTTCACTGGCATTACAGCCTACTTCTTCAGGATTCTGGTGTATACTAAAGACCAGCTAAGACTCCAGTAGTGGAGTGAACCACTACTGAATTCCTCGACCTTGCATTGGTAGATAGTCATTGTTGGACTACTTGGACCACAACCTGTAAGCAATTCTTATGAATCTCATTCTCTTTCACACACACACACACACACACACACACACACACACACACACACACACACATTTCCTCTAGAGAACCATGATTAATACATGTGGACTTTGGATCTCTCAAATCCTACCACCAGTGACACACCTCCTCCAACAAAATCTCAACTCCTAATCCTGACAGTTCCACAACCTGGGGACCAAGCATTCAGACATGAGTCAGTGGAGGCCATTCTCATTCAGACCACCACAGCCTCTTAGAGAATGTGGTGTTTTGCATCAGTCTCCTTCTGTTTGGATGTCTCACATTCATCAGCAATTCCTTCTTTGAATTATTAAGCATTGTACAAACAGACTGTCTCCTCCATCTATGAGAGGCAGGACAAGAAGACAGGAAAAACCCGGGATTTATGGGAAATGAAAGGAGCCTCTCATTCTGAACTCTGATTCAAGTCTCTCACTCACTGAGAATCAAGAATTCCACCACAATTAACCAATAGAGACAATAGTCCTTTATTGAGAGATTTCAAATAAGAATGTTAAAACAGCAATGAACCAAGCTTAAGGTCTACACATATATGACCAAATATGGCCATTTTTAAAAAATAGAAACCTGCAATTTCTTGTGAATCTACTGAGCTAGACTAAATTCCATTTATGGTATAACATGTGTCTTACTCCCCTTGTGTGATCTACTTGACCTATGATTTCACATCTTAATTATCCAAAGCATCCTCAGATTACCCTGTCTTCTCATTTACATAAAAAATAGGAAAAAGAAAAGTTCCTTCGAGAATTTTGAAGAACATAATTTAGAAGCCACGAGAATCACATACAGTTAAGACACTGAAACATGACTTTCCTTGAGCCCATACCCACACTTGGGTGTGTTTTCCCCTTCCTCTATCCCTATTTCTCATTTGTGGATCTGCATTAAAATCTCTTTTATATTCCCACACCAAGGACCACTCTGGGGCTGTGAAGCTGAAGAAAATACCAGCATCCAGGGAGACTCCTGCGCCTTTTGGAGCAGAGCACCTAGAAACCTCAGGATGGTCACACAGGCCAGGGAGCAGGCAGTGTCCCACTACAATGCTTATTGTTTTCAGGAGCTTTTGTACAGTCCAAATTGGCTCTCCTGGCAATCAATCCCTCCTGCGATTTGTATATGCTCAGCCCAGGGAGTGGCCCTATTAGAAGGTGTGACCCTGTTGGAGTAGGTGTGTCACTGTGGGTGTGGGTTTTAATATCCTTATCGTAGCTGCCTGAAAGCCAATATTCTGCTAGCAGCCTTCAGATCTTCATCTGATATAGAACTTTCAGCTCCTCCTGCACCGTGTGTGCCTGGATACTGCCATGTTCCTGCCTTGATGAAATGGACTGAACCTTTAAACCTGTAAGCCAGCCCAATTAAATGTTGTCCTTATAAGACTTGCCTTGCACATGGTATCTGTTCACAGCAGTAAACCCTAACTAAGACACCTTCCAAACACCTCCTGTTTGTCATGAACCAAGTGTTCCATACCCCAAACTCCTTCTGTGGGGTGAAGGACTGTCACAGTTCCTGGAAGGGTGCGCACAGTGTCTTTGCCTGAGGCTACCACCAGCACCCAATTCTACCATCACAACTCATCGCCATCCACATAAACTTCAGCGTACACATTGTGTATTTCCATAATGTTGTCAGCTGCCTATAGAGCACCGAGAATATATTTCCTCACATTAGAGTGCTGGTAACTCAATTTATAGCAATTTATTCCACAAAAGCAGGCAGTAACTCAAATGGTGAGAGGAGGGAGAAAGAAGCTTCTGCTTCCCCACCACTGTTCCTCAGTGCTGGCAATCAAAATGGTAATACATGGAATAGATTTCTCCAAGTAATAGGCTGGCTGGCAGATGTGTGAGCTGAGTTAAATGCCTTTTAAGTAAATCTCAGCGTGAGTTATCTGCTTGCTTGGATGGGCAGGCATCAAGACTGCAGAGCTGTGTGGACAGAGGCTGCATGCTTGGAACTTTCATTATCCCACATTGGGATTCTTTGTTAAGAAGTTAAGGCTACCATGTCTTTTGGGGTCACCATGATAGATAGCTATTGATATAGTGTTGAGCCATTCATTTCATTCACTTCATTCATTCATTCATTCATTCATTCATTCAATTATTCTTTAAGCCTATTAATGTTAAATTTGTGCCAGACATTGTATTAGGCAAAGAAGACACAGTTAAAGAAATGAGGCAGGGAAACAGTTCTGTGCTTGCTACATAAGTATGAAGATCTGAATTTGGATCCCCAGCTCCCACCTAAAAAGCTTGCAATCCCAGTAGTGGGGAGGCAGAGACAGGCAATCCTTACAGCTAGTTGGTTGGTCAGCTTCACACAAGATCTTCAGTTCTTAGCAATTGTTTGCTGCTTTTATAGCTTCAGAGAGGGTCCTTGTGAGTTGAGTAAGTTTCCTTAGCTGGAGAATTACATTTCAAATGAGACCAGCTACACAATGGTGTCAGGTCCCAAAGAAACCAGGGACTAGTCTCATTCTGTACCTGTGGCCCATCCAGCACTTCTCGTCCTGCCCCCTACTCTACACCTCTCCAACCCAGGGGCTTGCCTTCAGTTTTCTCTCCCCAGCTTCTGGTTCCTATAGTACCTCAGTCACTTTGGCCACACATTCTGTTGGTTCATACTTTCTTGGTTTCCTGCACTCTCTTGCCTCTTGGTGGCTCCTCTCTTGGTCGCTTGCTCCACCCCTTTTCTCTTCTCCTTGAGGATTTAGTCTGAACTCTTACAGATGCCTCTGGATGTTCTTTCCCTTATACCTACAATAAAGTCCTTCTCCTCAATCAATCCTAGGAGTGGTCATGTCCTCACTTTTCATTCAAGTGTTTTCCTTTATCAGCCTTAGAATGGATGAAATACCCAGGGAGCTACTTTTGAGATCTTAAGAAGGCACCGTGATTGTGAGGAAGACAGAGCATGTCTCTCCTCAAAGCACACCCCTTTTCCTTCAAACTCTTGCCCACCCCCGTCCTCCTTCCTTCAAAGCCAGCAGCTGCTCGTCGGGTTTTTCCAGAGTCAGTACTGGTGTGGAACCTCTTGGACCTGCTGACTTGGGACCCTGATAGAAAAAAAGTATAACTCCGCTCCTAGCTAGCATACTCCTCCCTTCCCTCTCCCTATGCCCAGGGGTTCTTTGTGAGTTTTTAGGTACAGTCCTAGACCGTTGAGCAGAGCTAAGATGAGATGAGGAGTTGGGGATAAGAGAGCCACTCAAATGAGAAAGAGAAGGAAGAAGTGGGTGGAGTCCGTTGGGTGGGGAGAGCTCATTGGAGAGAATTTGATCAGAAGAACACATCTGGAAGAGAAAAGAAAAGGGTCACATTGAGGTGGAGTGACAAGAGTTTGAAGGAGAGTTTTACTTTTGGTGTGCATCTGTCTGAGAGTATACCACACACTCAAAAACTTCCCGCAGAAATGACCACGAAAGGCTACTTAGGCAGTCAGCCAGAGTTCTAGAGAGAGCGCCCCTGCCAGAGCAGAGTGTCCCTTGGGTGGAGCTTTCAAATAAAAGAACAAGTGACAGCAGGAAGTTAACATCATCTAATTGAGGACCTAAACATCCTGCAGAAACTGACAGAGGCAGCCATTATGGCAGCCAGCTGCAGCTCCCTGTGGAGAGACTCTGGCAGAGTAGTGTCTCCTCGGGTGAGGCTTCCAAAAGAACAAACAGTGGCAAATACAACTTCCTTTCCTTGTTTGGGCTTCCATGTAGGCTTCTGGTGTCTGGCTTCATGTTGGGTTTGGTCTGGCTCTGTTCTGGCTTCCGTCTGTTCGTGCTCTTCTGTCTGACTTCAGTAGCTTCTGTTTCTTTTCGTGTCTGGCTTCCAGACTTCTTTCCACACAGACACTTTTATATCATGAGATAAACAATGGCAACATCTGTTGGAAATGGATGATCTTCAAGCCGTTCTAAAGAGCATGATGTTTTTTAACTCTCGGACTGTTTTGATGTTCTTTTCCCTTCCTGTCACAGAGATAGGGAGGGAAGTCCATTCCTAGAAAAGGACACTGAGACAAACATTAGGCCTGAAATGGGGGATAACACTGCTTCCAGAGCCAGCCTCTCGACTCAAACAGCACCTGACAATTTGCCAATATAACATGCATTATAAGGTCTGTGGGGAGGGACAGAATGTTCCTCATGCTATCCAGGGTAGATGCTGGGCTGTGACTTGCTGCCACTCACTGACAGGCCTGCAATGGAACTTCAAGGAGGTTCATAGGGCTGCCATATTTAGGTGGGGATTTTATGTGTTACACACCTATGCAATGTAGGACTCCTCAGGGCCTGGCACTCCTCAGGTGAGTGTGGTGGGAAGCCATGGCTATCCATCTCACTCTCTTCTGCTTATGGAGAAACTGAGTCTCACAGGAACTTGAGGGCCTCAGAGTCTGTCTTCCTACACTCAGTCCTGCGATCTTCTGTCTGGATGATAGTGTGAGGCTGAAGTTTGAACTGTGGTTGTAGCCAACTTTGGTTATTGATCATTCCCAGCCATCCTCCTGGGGTCCTGATGGGCACCAAGCCCTCTAAATGTTCTCTGTCTAAGTTTTATTATTTTTAAAAGGTTTATTATTTGTGCGTGTATTAGTTACCTTTGTATGGTCATGACAAAACACCATGGCCAAGCAAGTTATATTTTTAAAAGAGCACATAATTTGAGGCATGGTTCCAGAGGTTTAGCATCATGACCACCATGGCAGGGAGCAAGGCAGCAGAGGGCAGCCTGAGAGCAGTTGCTGAGATTACATCTGAGTCACAAGCAGTAGGCACAGAGAGCTAGCTGGGATGCCATGGACTTTGAAACTTTCAAACCCAGGTGCTCTCTCTTTGGAGAGAGCACCAGCCTTTCTAGAGACTGCTGAGAGGCCACCATCAAAACGCTGTGGAAATGCAAGGACAAAAGCCATTCTGAGGAGTGCATGGGTGGAAGGAGGAGCCAGTTGCTTTAGGAACTTCATTCCAACCTGTGACTGATGGTAGATAGAATGTTCAGTGACCAGTTCCTACCAGAGAGGTTGCCAGATAGCAGGATTACAGTTGCACATGCTCCTTGTTTAACAGTGGGCTCCTACGCACCCAGGAGCCAATAACAACCAACTGTTAGACAAGAGAGGAACACCATTCTGACTTAATTCTCCACTCCCTTCAAGTGTTCTTGTCTGCAGCTCAAGAGTTGGGAGAGGGGACAGAAGGGTGGCATTGCAGGTGGGCAGAAAGAAACAGCAGTTCAGGCACCACACAAGAGTCGTGTGGCACATTATAAATTACTTCTAGTAGCATCCGGAGTAGAACCAGTGTCCTCTCTGCTTTCTTCCCTGTTTTTGTGCCTTTAAAAATATTTTTAAAAACATACATTTCTTTATTCTCTCTGTGTGTAGGGGTAGGTGTGCATGCATACCACTATGCATGCATGCATGTGTGTATGTGTGTGTGTGTGTGTGTATTCATGTAGGGCAGAGGACAATTTTGGGAAGTCTGTTTTCTTCACCACATGGGTTCTGGGGATAAAGCTGGGGGTCTGGTTTGGCAGTGCCTTTCCCCACGGAACCATCTTAGCCTAGGGGACTCCATCACAGTGGGGAGGACACATCCTCACTAAGAGAGAAGACAGTAATATTTAGCTTCTGAGGCCTAGAGTTGCTTTCCCCCTTCCCTCCATTTGATCAAGTGTGAATAAATTTATTAAACAACTGAGATTGGGGAACTGCCCCGGCCCGAGGGTGTTTGACGAGACTTTAGGGAAGGGCCCGAAAGAATGAAGGGACAAGAGACACAAGGAATGAGAGCAAGTCTGGAGTTCTGATCAAGCTCTGAAACTTTAATTTCGGGGCAGGTTATAAAGACACAGCAAAACGGGAAGTTTGGGTGAGGGTCATTGCTGAGGGCTATCCTTACTATTGAATCCTCATTGTCTAAGACCAGTCCACTGTCATATCCTTATTGCCCTGACCATCCATTGCCATAACAGGCTCCCAGGAATTGCCAGACATTCTTTAAGTTCCTGGGACCTGAGACCAGAGAATGTCCTTTCTCAACCTTGTACTGACTAATCCTTCCAGAACAGCAGGAAATTTCCTGAGGTTCTCTGGAACAGCAGGTAGTTTCCTGGTTTGGTTCCTGACAGGGAACCTGCTCTATCTCATGTATCTGGACCCTCCCTGGCTTAAACGTCCCCAGAGCTGGGCCTCTCAGCATTTTCTGTAGTAGCTCTTGAAGGTCCTCTATCCCTTCTTCCCTTACCTCCCATCTTTCTCTCTCTCTCTTTCCTTCTTTTCCTCCTCCTCTTCTCTCTTTCTCTCTCCCGCTCTCTGTTTTCTCTTCCTTTCTCTCCCCTTCCCTTGCTCCCACACCCGTGTGTGTGTGTGTGTGTGTGTGTGTGTGTGTGTGTGTGCGTGTGTGTAGGTGTACTGGCTGGTTTTGTGTGTGAACTTGACACAAGCTACAGTCATCAGAGAGGAAGGAGCCTCAGTTGAGGAAATGCCTCCATGAGATCCAGTTATAAGGCATTTTCTCAATTAGTGATCAATGTGGGAAGGTTCAGCCCATTATTGGTAATGCCATCCATGGGCTGATGGTCCTGGGTTCTATAAGGAGGCTGAGCAAGCCATGTTCCCATGGAAGCCAGTAAGCAGCATCCTCCATGGCCTCTGCATCAGCTCCTGTCTCCAGGTTCCTGCCCTGTGTGAGTTCTTGCCCTGGGTTCTTCAGTGATGAACCAAATAAACCCTTTCCTCCCCTACCTGCTTTTTGACCATGATGCTTTGCTGCAGTAGAAAGCGTAAGACAGTGGGTATATGTGCCTGTGCACACCAGAGGTCAGCCTGGGGTGCTGTTCCTCAGGAACTGTTCACCTTTTTGGTTTTTGTCATTTGTTTTTTTATTTGAGACAAGGTCTCTCATTGGAACCTAGGGCTTGCTGATTATGTGAGAATAGCGGGTGTGTGAGCATGGGGTCTTGCTGAGATTGCAAATGTGTAGCACTGTGTCTGACTCTTCCAGGTGCCAGTGGGGAATCAAACTCTGATCCTGATGCCTATGCAGCAGGCATGCTACCCACTGGGTCATCACCCAGCAGCACCCATTGTCTTTGCTTATCCTCTGCAGGATGAGGTAGGCCAGTTTAGGTTGGGAAAGGTAGCTCCCTGCAGCGTGACTAGTCTGGTAACATCTCTGAATGTAGCCGTGGAGAGAGAAGGGATTTGTTTTTGTTGAGTGTCAGTGAAGGCCCAGGGAGTATATTAAGCATTCTTTCATGTTCATTATTGGAACAATTAACATGCATCAAGACGGAGGGAACATAATAGCAACCAAATGAGTTGTTGTCACCTATGTGTTTATGGAGATTGGATCCAGGGTCCCTAGAGACATCATAATTTGTTGATACTTACTGTGGCCTCTCTATGAAATTCTGAAGTAATTGTGTATAACCTATGCCTTTTTTTTTTTTTTTTTTTGTGGCATTGCAAATGCCTCATGCACACCAGGCAGTGCTATCTGTGCTCTAGCACATTTCAAACCGTCCCTGTGCATTGCAGGTGTTATGTGTGGAGTTGTTACCTGTACTGTTGGGAATGATGAAAAATCTTTATGCTGGGGGTGTAGAGAGGACCTAAGAGGAGTTGGGGATGGAAAAGCTGTGATCAGATTTACTTGTATGAAAAAATTATTTTCAATAAAAATATATAAAGAAGTCTTCATGTAACTACTATAGTCTTCTCCTCTTCTTCTTCTTTCCCCTTCTTGTTCTTCTTCATTTTTAAAAAATTTATTCCAGGGCCAGTGGCATGGCTCAGTGAGTAAAAGCACTTACTGCCAAGCCTGAGGAGCTGAGTTTGATCACCAGGACCCCTAGGATAGGAGAGGCTATTGTAAATTGTACCCTGACTTCTATAAGTACACTCTAAAATGGAAAATAAAATCAAACCTAAAAAATTAAATGTATTATTTGACATCTTCATACATGTATACACTATATCTTGATGATATCCACTCCCCCACTCCCCCTTCTTATGGACTCTCTTAACTCATGGCCTTCTCATCTTCACATCTCCTATTTTGTAACCCAAGGTGTGTAAATACTGCTGCTTGAAGTGGCCACACTCCTGAAGTAAAACCCTCTCAGGATCCATCAATTACCAATAGCTTCTTAGGTGGGAATGGAGCCTCAAGAACCCATCCAGTACCCATGGTTCAGTTATTGGTTTGCCGGATCTTGTGAAAGTAACTTTATATCTGCTATGAGTTTATGAACACAGTGGTCAAATTATGTAAGAAAACATTTCCCAGTACTCTGCTCCATCTTCTGGCTTTAATATTTTTTATGTCTTCTCATTGGCCATGATCCCTAAGTCTTATAGGAGTTGACTCAAATGTCCTGTTTAGAGCCGAACACTCACACTCACGTTCTGAGCATTTTGACCAATTATGAGACCGAGCAAAAAAAATTAAATCAAAACAAAACAAAAACAACCAAAAGAAAACAAACAAACAAACAAACAAACAAACAACCTCAAATCCCAGTGATCAAAGCTGAGAGCATCATGAATGCATAGGCATACACATACATATTTAGAAGGTATTTTGACAACATGTCCATTTAGCAAAATAACATTGGCCGTTCCCTGATACCCAGGGCCTATGATCCTAGCCATGAGCTTTTGACCAGATTTACAGTATCAGCTATGAATTCCCTCTCATGGAGCCAGCCTTAGATCCAATCAGAAAGCAGTTGTTTAGCATTGGAACAGTCATGCCACTGTTGCACAAGTGGACGCATCCTTCCTGGTTGGTGAGTATTGTAGCATGAACAGCTGGGGAAGTTCACTGGTTACACTTCTCCCCCGTGGTCTGCACAGCATCTTCTGGCACTGTGAAAACGAGTCAGCACAGAGGAAACTTCTAGGTCAGTTCTAGCTTTATGTCTTTATGTTCTACAACCAAAGTGTGTCGTATCTTCAGAAAAAGGGTCTTACCACCAAGTTGTGATGTGCAACTAAGTGGAACTACAATAGATTGTATTCTTTTGAGGGACCCTTCGGGATCTCCCTGACCGATAATTCATGTAGAGGTATCCTACACTTGAGGTTTTTATTTAATAACCTATACATGCTGAGGGAACCATTACCCACCATGCAGGCTGATAGTCCGTACTTTTGATTAACCTACCTCACCCCCTTCTTCCTTCCATCTTCCTGTCCCCATCCCTGCTTTGGTCTTTAAGCCTAGTTATTCCTCTCCCCCATTTTTGTATCACATGTAGACATGTTTTGTTTTTTTTCCTCTGAACATTTATAATTGTCAGTTTGTTGAACATAGGTGTAGAGCTCTCATTGTCCTTGCCCACAGAGGGGGCTACCCTCTAGCCAGGAAGACAAGCAGTGAACAAGAAGGCAAAAAGACAAATAATGTTGCAATGTGAGACTTAATGCAGTACATGGCAATGCAGTTTATAACACCAAAGGTAGTACTTACTTGTGTGTGCATGTATGTATGTATGTATGTATGATGTATGTATGCATTATGTATGTATTTAGATAGGGTCTTATGTATCTCAGTCCGGCCTTAGAATTGCCCAGTTATCTAAGGATGGCTTTGAATTTCTGATCTTCCTGCTTCCAACTCCCCATTAGTGGAATTACAGGCTTGTGCTGCTGCATCTGGCTTATGCAGTGGATGATATGAAATTTAAGGTTTGTAGTCCTCACTGAGCTATATCCCTAGCCCCCTTTTATAGTCTTTCCATGGCGAAAATAAGGGCACCTGGGTTGAGTTAGCAGTTTGCCTGAGTCAGTGGCTACTGAGGAGCAGAACTTGCCATCTATACCTCCGTGTGCAGCTTGCTGGATTGTTAAGTGGAAGACAATGTCTACATCCCGTCTCACTGTACACTAGGCTGTTGTTCCACCTCTTGAGCCTCAGTCTCTACATCTGTCTGGTGGACACATAACTATGACCTAAGGAAGCTTGCTGTGAGATAACAGCAGAGGACTATGAAGATACAGGTGTCTCCCGCTGCCACCTTGGCATCTGTGGTGTGCTTCAGGAACCTGGGTTGAGAGGAGAGAGAGAGAAAGAGAGAGAGAGAGAGAGAGAGAGAGAGAGAGAGAGAGAGAGAGAGAGAGAAAACAGAGAGACAGAGAGAGAGAGAGAGACAGAGAGAGAGAGAGAGAGAGAGAGAGAGAGAGAGAGAGAGAGAGAGAGATTTGCTTCAGAGATCAGTTGCTATGTCCTCAGTGGATTCTTGTGCAAAATCCATTGCTTTTTTCCTGTTCCTCTGAAGAAACAACTCAGCCCCATGGGATCTAGTTTGTAGAATAAAAGTGGTTCTGGAAAGGTGTTAGAAGGAAATTACGTCCCCAGGTTGTCCCTGGATAGCCTACTCGAAGCCATTTTCATCCCTATAAATAAAGGTGTCCCTCCTCCAGCTTTGTGCTTGGATGAAAATATCTATAACATGACTAATTATGGAAATTTCATAATGCATCATTAGTTAGTAATTATGACTTTGTCAGGCGCCAGTTAATTTTTATGTTAGAGTCACTCAGTGTGTAACATGGAAATATTAGCTTGTCATTGGCTTTCCTTTTTGCTGGGGGAGAATCATTTCAAAAGTTAGATTAGTGATGGGGGGTAGGGAGAGGAAGGGAGAGGAGAGGGAGATCCATGGGAAGGAGACAGAGAGGAGGAGAAAGAGGGATGTGTGGTGAGCTGGGGATGTGTGTCTCACATCCAGGAGACAGGAGGAAGGACCTAGAAACTGGTCTCAGAAGGTGAATTATGTCACATTTGCTGGCCTCCTGTGTGTAGCCCAAACCCAAGGAGCTTTTGTGGGTGTTGACACATTTCCTAATAAGAAGGCATTATCATTTCACAGCCTCCTTGGAGATTCTTGGCATATCTCATTTTGCTTGAATAAATTATTAATTTGGTCTAATTAGGCTCATCCAGCACTTGGGAAGCAGGTTGAGCTAATTTGGGATTCCTGTGTGGTTCTGCATGCGTGCTTGGCTAGGTGTAGATAGGGGTCCTGGTGGCAAGGTCCCCTCCTTTAGTCAGGGTGAAGGTACAAAGTGGGTAATAGAGGTGGGAGAGTAGGTTTTATCCAACTTCATCTCTGGTGTGTGCCTCTCCATAGGCATCTGCCAACTGAACTCCAAGTGCTGCGAGCCTCTGTACTTCTTCAGACCCCTGGAGCCTTAACATGCTTGCACAGTTGTCTGGGTTAGGGGAGGACATGACTCAAAGAAGTAGGTTGTGGTAGGCTACTCTTTACTTACTTTTAAAGGTGCTTCACAGTGGATTTGCCAAGTTCATTACCTCAGGGCTTCCAGATTCCAAAAATGGTTTCAGCGTTGAAGATTATGGGGAAAGACAATGAGGGAAACTGAACTGTGAATCTTCTCCACACAGCTCTCTGAACTTCAAAAGATCTTGTCAACTCTGTGACCTTGGCCACAGCTGCTCTGTCACTCTAAATGAGAACTGAGCTGATAAATGTATATAGCTCATCATGGGTGTACAGTCAAGCACAGCGGCGATGATTCCCAGAGCCGTGTCTTGAGCTACTTTGTGCACACGGCATTAGCATCCCAGGGACGATCATGACTGAACCAGGAAAGACCAAAGGCCCCACCCACAATGTTATAGCTCAAAGGTGATGTTGGAATTTTCTATTCATTTCTTGAATTTTTTTTTTTTTTTTTTTTTTTACATTTTAATAAATTTAGTGTGTGTGCTTTGGGTCAAAGGACAGCTTGCAAGGGTTGTTTTTTCTTTGAAGATGTGGGTTCCAGGGATGGAACTTAGAGTTTCAGACTTGGAAGCAGATGCCTTTATTCACTGAACCATCTCACTGGTCTCTTTTCTTTCTCGACAAATTGCCTGCCCCCCCCTCCCCTGGAATATAGGCAATGAAGAGACAAATGCACTTAAGAACTCTAATTAGTTTACATCATTTTCAAGTCCTTGTGACATTTCTTCCCATTTGACAAGGTACACATTTAAAAAAAAAAAGATTTATTTATTTATTTTATGTATATGAGTACACTGTCACAGTCTTCAGACACACCAGAAGAGGGCATCAGAGCACATTACAGATGGTTGTGAGCTACCATGTGGTTGCTGGGAATTGAACTCAGGACCACTGGAAGAGGAGTCAATGCTCTTAACTGCTGAGCCATCTCTCCAGCCCCACAGTTTGAAGACTTAACTTGTTTTTGAGACGAGATAATTGTCTTTGTGAGATAATACCAATACCAGATTTGAAACAGCTTCAGTACCCACAAGCCTCTGCACTGGTACAATGACACAGTTGGGAAGGTGCATGCTATGCAGTTGTGAAGTGGATCCACCCAAGTGGATCCGTAGCAACCATATGCAAAACCAAATGTGGGGATATGCATTGTAATCCCACATTTGGGGGGCCACAAGTAGAAGGATCTGGGGCACTTGCTGCATAGCCGGCCTACCCGCATCAGTGGTTCCAGGTCTCAATGAGATCTTGTCTTAAATAACCAGGTGGACAGTGTCTTAAGAATTACATGTGAGCAGGGTGGCGGTGGCCCATGCCTTTGATCCCAGCACTCTGGAGGCAGAGGCAGGTGGATTTCTGAATTTGAGGCCAGCCTCATCTACAGAGTGAGTTTCAGGACAGCCAGAGCTACACAGAGAAACTAAACCCTCTCTTGAAAAACCTTAAAAAAACAACATCAAAGGCTGGGCGGTGGTGGCTCACGCGTGCCTTTAATCCTAGCACTTGGGAGGCAGAGGCAGGCAGATTTCTGAGTTCGAAGTCAGCCTGGTCTCCAGAGTGAGTTCCAGGACAGCCCGGGCTACACAGAGAAACCCTGTCTCAATAAACCAAAAAAACAAAAACAAAAAACAAAAAAAACCCAACAACAACAACAAAAAAGAATGAATTCTGGTCTATACACACACACACACACACACACACACACACACACCTACATGCACATGTGCTTGCACACACACACCTATGTTTGTGAATCTGGCCAGCCTGTATGTGTGCTTGGGTAGCTTACCCATATGGTTCTTTATATAAACATTTGTCTCCAAGATGAGGGAGGCTTCAATAGCCCCCAGGCCAGGAACTGCAGCATTATCTCCGAGTCCCAGGCTCAGCATAGGACACCTGATAACCTTTCTACAGCTTCTTGATGAATGAAACAAAGACGCTCAACAGAGCTATAGTGATTGCAATGTAATCTTTCTCCCCTATTCAGGAGGCTATCGCAGAGCCTCAAGGGCAGCAATTTAAATCAATCAACACACTTAATAGCAACACCTGCTGTGGTACTGCACCCCTTCTCCAGGGACAGCTTCATCAACAGAGAAGTGGCGAGGGGTGACTCCCTGTGTTACTAACTGGGAAACTCGGCCCAGACAGAGAGCAACAGGAACAAGGACACTGGGATTTAACGTTCCCCTTCTGACATTTTTGGCTCTTCCATTAGTTCATATTGTGAAACCTTTCTCCATTACTTATGCCGAGGCTACACTACAGCAATCCCTTCCCACAGACCTTGCTGCTTCTGCTCTCTTCTACCTCATGCTCTCTGGCCTCAGAGACACGGATTCTCCTGAGACAGGGCCTTGGCTCACCATGACTGGGAACTTGTTATAAATGTGGTTTCAGCAGGTCTCTCAACTCACAATCCCCCTGCCTCAGCCTCCTGAGTGTTATCCTGAGGATAACAGGAGTGTACTACCACAGCCAGCTTTAGTGTGGGTGTGTATGTGGTGTTCAGGTTCATGTGGCTGTGTGCACATGTGTATGGAGGTGTGCATGTGTGTGGAGGAACAGGATATCTGGCGTCTTCTTTCTCTACTTTTTAATTTTGATTTTTTATTTATGGCTTTTGGAGCTCACAGTACGTTGTCAGGCTTGGTGGTATCTATTCCTTCTGAGGCATCTGGCTGGCCCCCACCTTTGTTTTGAGGTAGTCTCTCATGGAGCCTGGAGCTCACTAACTCAGCTAGGTTGGCTGGCCAATGAGCTCCGGGGACACAAGGTATCCCGCATGTTTGTGGCTGCTGCTATTGCTGCTCTTATTGTTATCATTCAGCTTGACTGGAAATGAAGACAACATACAGAGGTGCAGAACCTGCGGGCTTGGAGTTGGGGCTCAGCCTAGGTGATAGCTCCATCAGCAAACCTTGCCTCTGTGTGATTCAGTCGCATTCTAAACAATCAAGACCATTATCCCGTTGGTCATGATGGCTTAGATCAACACAGGTCATGACCATGGATCAAGACAGACTTCAGTGAGTTTTGTGTTCATGCTTGTCTATCTTGACTCCTTATCGAACTGCTTTCTTACTAGCCTTCTCTACGATCATTATAGGAAGTCAGAGGAGAACTCTGTCTGCGGCTGCTGTAGGGATGGATTGAAAATGTGCTGCACCTTCCCATCAGCCTCAGCTTCACTGGGAGTCGTTTCTGTCATGTCTCATGGCTGGGTTGCACTTGGTGCTCTGGACACTGGGGATGTGATAACAATAAAATACTCAAATCTCCCTTTTTGCTTTTGCTGCCAGAAGTCTCTGAGTCAGCATTATCTCCCACATACTTTATGGCTCTCATCTGAGTTCATCCTATTTTCATCCTATTTTCCTTTTGCTTTGATATCTTCATGGAAAAAAATTGTCCTCATGTATCCATGTAAGCCACTGTGGTCTCTGGGCTGAGAATGAAACAGGATATCCACTACCAAAGTATTCATTTCCTGGCCCCATCTGGTCCTGCCCCTAGTGACAACACCAGAACACTGCAGGGCAGGATCTTTTTCCCAGCCTAGGAGTCTGAATTTATCCATTCCTCCCTACAACCGTTCTTTATTTTTATTTTTATTTTATTTTTATTGGAACTTTTATTTACATTTCAGGTGTTTTCCCCTTACCCCCTTTCCCCAACTCCCTCCCAGGAACTCCCTATCCCTTCCCCCCTCCTCTGCCTCTATGATGGTGTGTCCACACCCACCCTCCCCAGAACCTCACCTCCCCACCCTCGAATACCACCCCCCACGATGTCCAGCCTTCATGGGACCAAGGATCTCTTCTCCCACTTATATATAGCTCCCTTGCATATATAGCTGGAGCCATGGGTCCCTTCCTAAGTGCTCCCAGGCTGGTGGTTTAGACCCTGGGGGCTCTGGTTGGTTGGTATTGTTGCTCTCCTCATGGGGTCCCATACCCTTTCTACTCCTTCAGTCTTCACTCTATCTTCTCTGTTGGGAACCCCATGATCAGTTTAATGGTTAGCTGTGAGCATCCGCCTCTGAATATGTCAGACTCTTGCAGACCTCTAAGGAGACAGTTATGTTAGGCTCCTGTCAGCATGCACCTCCTGACACCCACGTCAGCATCTACCTTTGGTGACTGCACATGGGATGGATACCCAGGTGGAATGGTCTGCAGACGGCCCCTCCTTCAGTTTTGTCCTGCACTTTGCATCCATATTTGCTCCTTGAGTAGACAACCAAATAACCCTATTAAAAAATGGGGTATGGAGCTAAACAAAGAATTCTCAACTGAGGAAACTCGAATGGCCGAGAAGCACCTAAAGAAATGTTCAGAATCCCTAGTCATCAGGGAAATGCAAATCAAAACAACCCTGAGATTCCACCTCACACCAGTCAGAATGACTAAGATTAAAAACTCAGGTGATAGTAGATGCTGGTGAGGATGGGAGACAGAGGAACACTCCTCCATTGTTGGTGGGATTGCAAGATGGTGCAACCACTATGGAAAACAGTCTGGCTGTTCCTCAGAAAATTGGACATATCACTACCTGAGGACCCAGCTATACCACTCCTGGCATATACCCAGAAGATGCTCTAACACATAACAAGGACATATGCTTGTTCAGTTCATATGTTCATATGTTCATATGTCCACTATGTTCATAGCAGCTTTGTTTATAATAGCCAGAAACTGGAAAGAACCCAGATGCCCTTCAACAGAGGAATGGATACAAAAAATGTGGTACATTTACACAATGGAATATTACTCAGCTATTAAAAACAATGAATTCGATAAATTCTTATATAAATGGATGGAACTAGAAAATATCATCCTGAGTGAGGTAACCCAATCACAAAAGAACATAATGGAATTCACTCACTGATTATTGGACTTTAGCCCAGAAGCTTGAAACACCCAAGATTCAACTCACAGACCACATAAAGCTCATGAAGAATGAAGACCAAGTGGGGAGGGGGGCTACAGTCCTTACAACTGTTCTTTGCAAGTTCAGAAACAGAAGCAGAGACAAAGCTCTGTGCTCATGTTTAGGGAGCACTTCCAGGGTCACACGGATGACAACCAGGCTTCAAGGATGAGTTTGTTCCTTCTTGAGAGGCTGTTATGTTGAAACCAATGATGTGATGAGAACTGTCCAGTCAGGAGAGCTCAGACAAGGAGTCGACTCCATCAGCCAAGGCTTGCACAGTGTTAGTTCTGCCTTTCTGGACAGTGATTCTAAAGGGCCCATCATAAGGTGTAACTTTATTTTTTTCAAAACTATTTTTTTTTTTTTTTTTTTTTGGTTTTTCGAGACAGGGTTTCTCTGTGTAGCCCTGGCTGTCCTGGACTCATCTGTAGACCAGGCTGGCCACGACTCAGAAATCGCCTGCCTCTGCCTCCAAGTGCTGGGATTAAAGGCGTGCGCACCACCGCCCGGCTTCAAAACCTATTTTTAATGATGGTTCTTAAATGCTTGATCTCCCTTTTAATCATCACCAGAGGTAGAGGGGAAAAAATGATACAGGGGAAGTGGACCTGTTTAGAAAGGTTCTTTGGAGCAACTCCTGCCTTTGTTGTCTGGAAATCAGCAGTTCAGTTCACAGGTTAGCAGGTAGCCGAAGCTTGATCCACTGGCAAACACTTCACGGATACACCAGTTCAATAAAGTCAAGTTAGTAACAGAGGTGATGTGACTTAGCAGAGACAGCCAGGCTTGAGTCAGCAGGAGGGAGCAGCAGGAGTACCAGGAGAAGTTCTTGCCTGTGCCTTTCTCAGGGAAGGGAAGATCGGTGAGACCTACAAGTGTTACACAGCTAGTAGTACCAGCAAGCCAAGCTCTCCTCTGTCACTCTGTGGAGTCCTATTTTTATCTTCCAAACGTCACATGTCCTCCACAGGTCTTCCCTTAGCATGTGTCTTGCCTCAGCATGCGTGTCTGTCTCAGCTGACATCACTCTGCCAATGAGCTCCTTAGAAGCAGCAAGAACCTGCAGCACACCACCAGAAATTTTGGTGCATTTCTGTCTATGCAGCTCAACTACACAATGTAAGGCAGACCAATGTATGTGTGTTGTTAGCGAAGAATCCTTCATCACGTGTTCTTTCATCCTCTCTCCTGGGTCTGCTTCAGCAAAACATTCCTTCATGAGTCTGCCTTAGTCTTTAACCTGTGTCCACTTCAGGAAAACACTCCTTCATAGGTTTGCCCTAGCAAAACACCATCCAACACAACTGACTTTCCAAAGAATCCTTAAGTTTCTACTTCATACAGGTGTGGCTGTGTGAGAGAGAGAGCCTCTCTGACTACATGAAATAGATTCCCTAATAGGGGGAATATGCTGGATAGTCCCCCAGGTTCAAAGACATACTGCAAAGACTCAGACTTCAGTATAATAGTTGTATTCATCATTGTTTGTTCTGGAGAGAAGACACACAAGGAGATTTTCAGAGTTAGACATGGGGGTGACACCCAGAGGAAAACAGGTACAGGTTTCCAAAAATCTGTATTAATTACCTAAAGAAATCAGGATTTATTTTGGCTCACAGTTTGAGGGTGTAGTCCCTCATGGTGGGGGAAGCCATGGTGGCCAGAGCAGGTTATGCTCACATGGCATCTGTAGTCTGGAAGCAGAGAGATGAATAGATGAATGCTGGTACTCAGCATGTGCTCATGTGCCAGAGGTCACACCTGGGTGTCATGTCTATGGACATGCATGTACTGGAACAAATACAGATATGGGCCAGAATAGTGATTCAGAGCAAATTTGGAAGACCTCAATGCCAAATGCATGTGTTGACAGGATCTTGCGGGCTCACCTAATAGGAAGAATGGAGAAGGTTTTAAACATAGGAGGAACTTTATAAACAATGTTTGAAGGGAGACTGGTCTTCTGGGCAACTAGGAATCTACAAACAAACAAAATGAATAAATAAACAAGTAAATCTATTTGGCCAGGCACTCAGAGGTAGAGGCAGTCAGATTCCTGTGAGTTTGAGGCCAGCTTCTCTACATAGTGAGTTCCAGGCCAGCCAAGGTTATATAGTGAGACAGTGTCTTGAAAAATAACAAAATAAAAATATTAAAAAACTACACTTAAAAATTCTTTTGTTAGGGGAGGTTAAGCACCCTTATGGGTTGAAGGAGCACACAGAGAACAGCAGGTGAAGCCTGCTAACCTGTGAACTGAACTGCTGATTTCCAGACAACAAAGGCAGGAGTTGCTCCAAAGAACCTTTCTAAACAGGTCCACTTCCCCTGTATCATTTTTTCCCTCTACCTCTGGTGATGATTAAAAGGGAGGATCAAGCATTTAAGAACCATCATTTGGGTTCCAAATTATAACAGGGGTCATATTTTAAAATATGTCTTACAATTTTATTACTGCAAATTAATTGTATAAGATTATGAGTGAAGCCTGCATTGGAGTATGCTTGGGCTTTAAGGCACTGCTGCTGTGCCAGTTTAAAGGTGACTTTGAACTGTGAGTGCCACCCCCCCCCCCACTGTACTTCCTCTGTGACGGCTTCCTGGATCTTCTTGCCCCAGCCTTCTTATTGCCTACTCACTGGTGCCAATTCTAAGTGCCTAGCATTCTTTCCTTCCTTCCTTCCTTCCTTCCTTCCTTCCTTCCTTCCTTCCTTCCTTCCTTCCTTCCTTTCCTTCCTTTTCCTTCCTTCTTTCTATCTTTCTTTTATTATTATTCTTTAATCTTTTTTTACAGTCCAGTCATTATCTCCCTCTCTGTCTGCCCTTTGGCAGTTCCTCATCCCATTCTTCCTCCTCTGTCTCAAAGAGGATGTCTCCACCCTGTCCCCCCAGCCCCTGCAACCCACCAGACCTCCTCACTTCCTGGGTCTCATGTCTTTCAAGGTTAGGTGCATCTTCTTTCACTTAGGCCAGACCAGGCAGTTCTCTGTGTATGTGTTGGGGGCCTAATATCAGCTCGTGTATGCTACCTGGTTGGTGGCTCAGTGTCTGAGAAATCTTGGGGGTTCAGGTTAGTTGAGACTGCTGGTCTTCCTATGGGGGTGCCCTCCTCCTCAGCTTCTTTAAGCATTTCACTAATTCAACCACAGGGGTTCCTGGCTTCTGTCCATTGGTTGGGTTTAAGCATCTGCATCTGATTCTTTCAGCTGTTTGTTGGGCCTCTCAGAGGGCAGCCATGCTAGGCTTCTGTTTGTAAGCACACCATAGCATCAGTAATAGTGTCAGACCTTGGAGCCAGCTCCTAGCACTTTCTTGCTTCTGCTGAGAGTTTATGGTTTGGCCTTAGGATTCATCCAATCCGAACAGTGGTTGTACGTGAGTGTGCTCTCTCTCTCTCTCTCTCTCTCTCTCTCTCTCTCTCTCTCTCTCTCTCTCTCTCTTACACACACACACACAACTAACATGACCTAGCAAGTCACAGTATTTTGATTTTCTTCAACTGTGTAACAATGATAGCAATAGTACATGCTTCAGGGTTATTGTATGACGTGTTAATCGTAAAAACACCTGGCACACTGTGGTTATTTGGTTCATGATAATGACAACATCATCATTGATGTTTTGTGCTTTGGGGTTGGTATATGTGTGTCTCCTCCATCTCATGAAGAACAGCATACTATTAACCCAAGTACTGGGAGTTGGTACCCAAACTTCCACTAGCCAGCATTTTTCTTTCTGTTCATAGTTCCTGTTGCTTAGCTCCGGGTGTAGGCCCAGTGCCTCAGAGATCTAGGACTTCATCCTTACTTGGACACAGAGACTTCTAATATTCTCCATCTCCCTGCTCAATCAAGGTGCCCATGGTGAACTGTTGTTTTAAAGACTAAAATCCCAGTCATTTGATTTTACCAATGACGGACCAGGAGCCAGATGCTGGGGTGAAAACTGCTAGCTCAGAGAGGCAGGTAAAGCACTCAGCTTGTGAGCTCCTTGACAGCAGGTCCAGTGAGAGGAGAGCTTTCCTGATCTCAGAGGGGCTAAGCGGGATGGTGAGTGTCTACGAGCCCAAAAGAAACACACTGGGCCAGATGTCTTGTCAAAGCAGGAACTCAACTTTATTGCATCAGCCTCTTACTTATATAAACTTGGAGCATAGGGAAGGGGATTTTTGGTGGTGTAAGATGATGTAGGAGGCGGGGAAGGGTGACAGAGGGTATGGGGTGACTGACAGGGCCAATGGAAAAGCTCTACATTAGCAATGGCGGGGCAGAGGCAGGGCCAAACAGGTTTTGCTGAGTCACCCCAATACGGAAATGACTGAGACAGGTCTCAAAACTTGAGCCAGACTTAGGCTCTCCCACAAGGCCACAGAAACTCTAGCCAGGCTCAGTTTTGTCCACAAGGCCCAAACCAGGGCTGAAATCAGGCCCAACATCTTCCTCTTTTGTTTTTGTAATGAGCAGGGTCCATGGCTCCTGTCTTAGGTTGTCCCCCACATGGGGATCTTACCCATCTCTGGATACCATGTGTCACTCTGCTCAAAGGGGGGGTGCTCCACAATTGTCTTAGGTTGTCAGACATCTGAGTCTTACTTGTCATTGGTCAGGTGGAGAGCTGAGGAGGGTGCTCATAGGCAGAGGGATATATAAGTCTGGTTTGGAAGAGACAATCTTTGGTAATGGACCTAACTTGCTGAAGCTGACCACCTCTAGCCTCTATGGATAAACTGAGTGAGCTTATTGAGCCCAACACAGGTCTGACAGTCAAGATAAGAGAAGGAAAGGAAGGAGCCAAGAGGGAGGAAATAGGGTAATAGGCCATGAAATCCAGTCACAACGGGTTGTCTGGATGGAGAGCCAGAATGACTGTTTTTAAATATCTCTCTGCTCCTCAGGGTCCCCAAGTCCTCCTCAGTCAAGATGGGAACAGCATCCATGTCAGCAGCAGGGTCTTTTCTTGATCATCTTGGTCTCCTGCGGGAGAAGCAAAGGGGTTTCTCAGGGAAATGGACCTCTGGAAATGTCACTGTCAGCCTCCCCTTGTTGAGGCATAACTTTATATCTTTGTCCAGTATCCAGATTGGTCTTTTTTCACTTTGGGGAAATATGCAGTCAAGTCCCCTCCCAGTTTAGGACCAGGTCTGGTCTCTCCAGACTCCTGTCAGTGGGTCCCGCATCTGACTCGTATTGAGCTGTAGGAGATGGAGGAGGTCCAATGTCTTTGAAATGGGGACAACTGAGGATTTTCTTTTTGAAAATTTAAAATATTTAAAGTGAATCAATGCCTTTTTTAGCTGATCATGTGGGGATAAAGACTCCCCTTTTGTTTTTGTAACTGAGACTTTAGCTTGATTTTTGTTTAATTGTCTTTTAGGTTTAATGGGATTTTCTTTTGGGAGTTTAAATACTTGTGATAGCATGGCTGGATTTCTGTAGTTCAGGGGACCAGCCTGTCTCAAGTTGATTAGGTACACCCTGAGGCTACAGAATGATTTGTCTTTCAAAAATTGTCTGTCCTCTAGTTAAGGGATGCTTTCGTGTGGGAAATCTTCCACATGTGGAGAAACTCTGAAAAAGGTTTGCTTGTAAAACATGTGCCATTATCTGTTTTAATTTGATCTGGAAGTTCAAGAGTGGCAAAACATTGGAGCATATAGCTAATAGCCTGTTTAGATTTTTCTCTGGTATGGGCTGACAGTCAGCACACATGGGAGATGGTATCAATAATCACAAATATATATTTTAGCTTCCCAAATGGGGAATAGTGAGTAACATCGAGTTGCCAAAGATTTTTAGGGCAGAGCCCCTGGGGATTGCTCCCCATGGGCTGGAGGGGAGGTACCTGTAAGAATGACTGACAAGGCATACAGGTACAGATGATCTTTTTAAGGTCTTTTATGGGGACCTGGGGTATTTATGTCTTAGCCCCTCCAGTTGACATGAGTTAATGAGTGGAACTGAGTGGCCTCAGCAACAGTATGGCATTGTAAGCCTGAAGCAAGTTGATCTGTCAGGTGGTTTCTGGTGGATAGGAACCCTGGGAGGTCTTGACAACCTCGAAGGTGTTGGAGAAACAGAGAGAAAGAGGGAGAGAGACAGAGAGTGAGAGAGAGAGACAGACAGAGAGAGAGAGAGAGAGAGAGAGAGGAGAGCGCTGGATTTCAGGAGCTTCTGTGGAATTGTAAAGTTTACTCTCTGGACCTTGTATGCTTCATGTACTTACCAAGTTGTATGCACCTCTCTCTTCCCTTTGGAGGCTGTCTGTTGAAGCTAGGTCAAAGAGATAGGGGGTGAATAAAGACAGCCAAGAGGAGCCATTGCCAATTTTGGAGGGCAGATTCAACCAGTCTGTGTAGAAGAGAGCAAGCTTTGTTCTGTTTCCAAATTCCTGCACCCCTAATAAAACCAAGGGAATGGTTCCAGGGAAGAAGGCTGTGAATTTCAGATGGCTAGACACAAATGTTCTCTCTCTATTCTGTTTCTACACTGAGCCCAGGGCATCCTTTTCTCACAGGGATGCATTGTTAATCTAGGGTGATAGAGTGTCATCACTGTCATACCATTGCGATGCAACCACTCTATAAATCACCCTGAGCTTGAAGAGGAAAATGAAGAGAGCATTGTGTTATAAACTGCAAAGCCCATTAGTCACTCAGCTATCAACCATAAATATGACAGGTCCATCCATCAATCCCACACCTTTCTTTCCGGTCTTGGAATGCATGCATTAGCAACTTAATGGATTTAGAAGCATTTTCTCCTATAGACTTGAAATAGAGAGTATTTTATGATTAGCCTCATGAGCCATGAGGGAAGGAAAAAGGAGTCACCTTCTGCCATAGTACTCAGCTCCTTGTGGGTTCAGAGAAAAAAAATATCCTACTGACTAAAGCTGCTGACATTGCTTGCACTTGAGACTCCAGAACCTGACCCAGCAGTCAAGGAACTTCATGACCATGACCTGCTTTTCCTGTGTCTGTATCCACTGACTCCACATATAGCCCTTGACTGGAAGATTCTCTGTCTGGGGCCAGCTTTCCCCAGGATTGCACAAATGCAGAATCCCAAAGTCACATCCTTGTTCTGCCTCTGCTATGGGCTGCGCTGATTTTAGTCTGAGCCTTGGGCGTCTGTCTTCTTTCCCAGACTGCTTTTCCTATAAACCTGAGCTGTTTATTGTTTGTGTGTCATCCATCAGTCTATTCTTGTAGTCTCTGTTTTCCAGCTCTTCTCATACACAAGGCCCTGTCTGTGCCTGGCCCTGAAAAAGTCAGTGGAGATGCAGTTCTTGCCTTCCCAGGCTTGCTGTAGAGACGGAATGTACTTTCCAAGATGGAAGGATCAGAGATGGTGATGTCTTAGTTTTCCTCCTGGCCATGGAAGCCTCTTCCTGTCACTCTCCCTGGACTATGGGACTTGAGCATGGTGGATTGATGAAGTTTTGGGATTGGGCTGTTCTGTCTGGGACTTTCCCTGTGGGCATAAAGTGGTCCAGGCTGTATGTGTGCCTTTGCACATTGCTTGATGGATAATGAGATGCAGTGTTTGGGGTGGCTAGGACCAGAGGTTTTGGAATCACACAGATCTAAGTCACACTCCTATTGTGTGACCCTAGGCACCTTACTATTTCCTCTCCAGGTGGCAGACGGACTCCATCTCAGAGCACTGAGGCCAGTGTATGTCACGTATCTACTGCTTCCTCTGGGCTGTGTTGAGCATGTGACTTGATGAAGCTCATCGTTCTCACACCAGCCGAGGGTAGGAATTGACCAGGCCCAATTAAATGTTTTGTTTTATAAGAGTCATGGTAATGGTATCTCTTCACAGCAACAGTAACCCTAACTAAAACATGTACCAAAAACGGAATTAAAAGCTTATGTACCTGAAAAGGAAATCTGACCATTTTCAAACTATTCCAAATCTTATACAAAAGATGCCCAGAATACATTTATTTATCATTTGTGAGTGTGCTTGCCCAGCTTGGGTATAGAGGTCAGAGAACAGCTTGCAGGAGTTTGGCTCTCTCCTTCTACCATGAAAACCTTAGGGATCCACCTCAACTTACTAGGCTTGTAACAGGCTCTTTTACCCACTGAGCCATCTTGCTGGTCTGATCTTTTGTATCTTCTTTTTTTCTTTCAGAAAGAGTCTTACCATGAAGCCTAGGCTATCCTTGAACTCAAGATCTTACTTCTTCAAGTTTTAAAATTACAGGTATCATGTCCAGTTAAGATTTTAAGATAGGGCTGGAGAGATGGCTCAGCAGTTATGAGCACTGACTGCTCTTCTTAAGGTCCTGAGATCATTTCCCAGCAACCACATGGTGGCTCATAACCATTTGTAATAGGATCTGATGCCCTCTTCTGGTATGTTTAAAAATAGCTACAGAGTACTCATATAAACATAATAAATAAATCCTTAAAAACAGTTTTTAAGATAATAATTTTCAGTACTAGCAATTTGATTTTTCTCCTACATGTTTTCTACATTTGTGCCCGTGTATTATAAAAGTACATATTTTACCTATGGATATCATTACCTATTAGTTTTTTGCCCTGTATTTTTTTGCCCCAACAGAGTTATCATGCACTCAAGGGTGACTGTGATCTTGAACTCCTCATGAAGCCAAGGATGATGAAGGATGTTTGATCTTCTTGCCTCTGCCTCTCAACTGCTGAGGTTACAGGTGTGTGCCACCATGCCTGCTATTGCAAAACCTTTTTTTAAAAAAAATTTTTGGATTAATTTATTTTTTATTTTATGCATATCAGTGTTTTGCCTACATGTGTATGCACTACATGTGGGCCTAGTGCCCTCAGAGGTCAGAAAAGGTTGACAAATTCTTTGAAACTAGAGTTATATATGTTTATGAGCCACTATGAGTGTCCTGGAAACTGACCCCAAGTCCTCTGGAAGAGCAACAAATGTGTCAATCACTGAGCCATCTCTCTAGCCTCCAAGCATGTTGGGTTTTATGAAGTGCTGGGGATTGAACCCAGGGCCTCTTGTCTGCTAGGAAGCACTCTCCCAACCTAGCCTCATCCCCAGCTCTGTGGCTCATACTTTCATTCAACATTATAAGCAATTCTTCATACCATTAAATTTTTTTTTTTAAAAGAACCAGTGCTTGGTTACATTTTACTATATGAATGAACTGTAGTGTATTTAATCATCCTTTTCTTTGTTTGTTAAGCAGGTGGTTTCCAGTGCTGCTCTTTTGTAATGAATCCTTGGTTTTTTGTTTTGTTTTTGTTTTTGTGTTTGGTGACTTTGTGTATACAACCTTGTCTATATCTCTACTTCCTTGGCTTAAGTTTCTAGGGATAAAATTACAGGACCACATAATGTGAACTTTTTAGGGCTATTCTTATTTATTTAAAGAAGAATGTAGAAAGTTACTCTCCTATCAGGATCTGTGGCAGGGTTTTTCGGTCTCCTGAAAGTTCATACACTGGATTTCTAATCTGCAATGTGGGCATTAGACATGAGGGCAGAGCCCTTATTCATGACTTTGGTTCTGTTGTGATTTGAATGTGAAATGTCTCTCAAATGCACATGTCTTTGAACACTTAGTCATCAACTGGTAGTCCTAGGTTTGAAGGCTGTGGAATCTTCAGGAGTTAGAGCCTTGCTGGGGGAAGTGGATCATGGGGGCAGGCCTTGAGGTTTTATAGCCTGGCCCCACTTCCTGCTCACAGTCTGCTTCCTAACTGCACCTGCAATATGACCAGAGGTCTTCGCTCCTGCTGCTAATTCTTTCTCACTGTGATGGAGCCTGTCCCATTGAGACTGTGGCTCAACAGAAACCCTTCCTTAAGTTGCCCTGAGAGATATTTATTTCAGTAACAAGACAAGGATCTAAGTCCCTGATAAAGGAGGACCTAGGGAGATGGTTTTTCCTTTCCTAGCATGTGAACAAGGTGACAAGGATCATGTGGTTCCTAACCACACACACAGTTTGATAGTGCCTAGATCTTGGATATGTTAGTCTCCAGAAGTGGGAGAGAGAAATCTCTGTTGTTTATAAGCCATCTAGTTTAGGATACTTTATTACAACATTCCAAATTGACCAAGACAGAATCACCTCAACTTTCGACATGTTGACATGTTCTAATAAATATTTAAAAAATTTTTTTAAATTATTTTATTTTATTTTATGTGTATGAGTGCTTTACCTGTGTGTGTGTATAAGCCTGGTACTACAGAGGTTAGAGAAAGGCATTGCATTGTATCTACTGGAACCTGAGTTATGGGTGTTTATAAGATGCAATATGGATGTTTGGAGTCAAACTTGAGTTCTCTTTGAGAGTAACAAATACTCTTTACCACTGAACCATCTGTCCAGTCCAACAAATATTAATTAACAGAAAACAATTTTGTTTACTTCATGGGCAAGGTATTTGTGATCTGTTAATTTAGTCTACATCATAGTATGTTAGACTTTTCACTGTTGTGATGAACATACCTGACATAGGGTAGGAGAGAAGGCTCAGCAGTTGAGAGTGCTTCCCTTCTCCTGCAGACGACCTGGGTGTTCAGATTCTAGCATCACCATGGCAGCCTGCAACCATCTGCAACTTCAGTTCCACAGGATTCTATGTTCTTATCTGGCTTCCACAGGGTCCTGAATGCACATGTTGCACATAAACTAATGCAGGCAAGTATACATACACATTAAAATCTTTAAATGAGGAAATATGTATTTTGACTTAAAGTTTTAGTCCACAGTTCTTGGCTCTATTACCCTGGGCCCATATGAGGCAGAACATCATGGCAGTAAAAACATATGGCAGAGGCTACTCATGTCATTGAAGATGAGAAGCAGAGGGAGATACTACCGGTCAGAGCAAGTCATAACCCAAAGGACCTCCAACCTGTGACCTACTTGCTCTAGTAAGGAACTCCTGGAGCTTTCAACAACTCTAAAAACAGTGGCACTGGCTTGGGACCTAGGCTTTAGTACATGAGCCTGGGGGATGGGGATTTCATCTTCAGATCTTAACTATGGCAGGTTGTATTGTTCTGTCACTAATCATTATTTCCCCTTTGTGTCTGCTCACATTCTTTGCTCATTTACCGACTAGGTGTTAATGCTATTTTTTCCTCCCTCATCTATATGTATACACATCTTTGACTATAGCTATGCTCACCATCACCTTTCTGATAGTGTTTACTCTCCTTTTATGTTGGAAAGCTTCTTTTCAAACAGTGCCTGGAATCTGCTATCATCCTGTTCCTCCAGCCAGTGTCCTCAGGGCCCAAGGACAGCCCACATTCTCCATCAGGGAGAGGCACCCAGTTCTTACTTTGCACTCTCGTTTTGTTTTCAGTGACAGTTGAACTTAAGCCTCTTTCTTAGGTCCCCGGGTTCTAAACTACTTTGTACATTTGATGATGTACATGCTATTCTTTCCCAATAACTCCCGGCAATTGCTAAGAGTTTTTATGTTGCTTTAGATCGTTTGAGTACTTAATAATCCTTTCCTGATTCAGCAAGGAGAGATGAGTCTTTCCACCTATCCTCCCCATCTACAGAGATTTGGGCTGTTGGAATGTTATTGATAGCCTGGCAGTTCTTGGAAAGGGACATTTCCCTCTACCTGGGTCACCATTATTGTCTTGACTTTGGGCTGTTTCATTTGTTGTCCCCTTTGCACACCCTGGAGGTAAGCCTTCTGTAAAAAAGCATTGGTTTGTTAAATAAATAATTAATACTAATATTTGTGGTTGTAATTATTATTATGAAAAAAAGGTTGTTGCAGTCAACAAAGATGAAAGGAGTTGGAGATCTGAAGAGCACTTTTACATCAGACATGGAGGTGCAGAGTTTGAAGTTTGCTCGACTGATTTTGGTCTTGTTTGGTTCAGTATTTCCTCACTATGACGTTTTGAAATGATAATGTATATCCTGCGATGTTTGAGGTAATCGGCTTTTTGATTTTGACTTTATAGGGGAGTATAGTTAAATGATTGAATGAATCTCAGAAGAGACCTTGAACTTTTGACTTTTAATATTGTTGAGACTGCTATAGACTATGGGGACTTTTAAAGTTGGACTAAATGTATTTTGCATTATGCTGTGTTTAGGGATAGTCCCCATAGACTCATATGTTTCAACAAGCCTGTGGGGTCCAGGGAATAGAATGTGGTGGTTTGAATATACTTGGCTCAGGGAGTGCCACTATTAGGAGGCGTGGCCTTGTTGCAGTAGGTGTGGTCTTGTTGGAGGAAGTGTATCACTCACTTTGTGGGTGGGCTTTGAGACTCTCCTCCTAGCCACATGGGAGCCAGTCCCTTCCTGGCTTCCTTTGGAGGGAGATGGAACCAATTCTGCCAACTTCTGAGTATATCTATCCCAATTATACATTCTGGAACTGGGGAAATAACCACAGGATGAGTTTGAGGGCCTACTATGAGTCAGACATAACCACTATCTACTAGAACTTCAATTATTTATTTTCTCTGAGTATACAGTTACCATAGTAAAAGGTCACAGGTCCTTCTGGGGAAGAAATGGAGAAAGGTTAATGAAGGTGTCTCATGAAGGTCCTTCCTCGAGAGAACCTAGCCACCTCTTCATTCAAGTGATTCTGTGTCTGTAAACTAGCTCAAGTCTGGAAATTGATTCACTAGCCAAGATTGCCTTTTGCCATGATCCAATTTAAACTTTCTTTCATTTGTTTGAGAATTTTTCTCAAACAAATAGTATAGATCATATAATAAATAATAGATATAGATCAAACAGAAATGCAGTAGGCTTCTTATCTATTTCAAGCCTGGAAATACCATGATGCCAGTATTAAAGGCCCAAAGTAGTCATGCCATTGATTGTAAAACTCACCCCATCTATGCTGACCATTATGGGTTAGGTCATTATAAACATTGTTTTGTATATGCTGCCCATTATGATAACTATGATCACCTTGCCTCTGGCAAGTCAATGATGCCACCTGGCCCCTGCTACCTTGGGACCCAATTAAACCCACTGCATTTAATTCATCTAATTTATCAGCAGCATCTCCAATCCTAAGGTCTGGCACAAGGAAAAGGGCAACAACAAAACTCTTCAAATGTGTTAGTTCCTCTCTCACCATTTTGTGTCTTATAGGATTCATGAAGGGTGTGTCTTCTGGGCTTTCCCATTGTGGAGGATTAGGTTTTACACAACATGTCCACTCCAGCATTGCAATTTCCCTGAGCCTTAAAATCTCTTCATCAACACCAAGCCAAAGAATATCAGGCATCTTCAATTTTCTGGGGTCTTCTGATGCAACTAGGCTTCACCAAAAGTCTCTCATAGACTCTCTTCATGGTGCCAAGCCTCAGCTTCTTTGCATGATTCCTTCAGTCCTGGGCTGTCAACTGCAACTGAAGTTGCACCTTCACCAGTGGCCTTCCTGGCTTCTCACACTACCAAGCCTCTCAGCTGTTCTCCATGACCTCTTCATGCTTTCAAAACCAGTACCACTTGGGTGATTCTTACACATTACCAAGTATAGCTACAGTATGAGGTACAACCTTAGCTATCTCTGGAACACAGCTTCTTTGTGGTCTCAGAAAATACTTCTTAGAGGATTTCACTTCAGTAATGCTTGTCTCTTCTTAATCACTGCTTATTTCATAGCTCCAGCTAACTAGCATCAATAATCCCAGTTGCCCCTTCTATTCTTGACTCTAAAGCCAGAGCCACATGGCCAAAGCTACCAAGTTCTGTTGCTTGTTGGGACTAGAACATGGCCCCCTTGTTCTATTACATTATCACCAGCTCTCTGTTTACAACTGCTTCACTGCCTAAGCTTGGCTGTCCTGGAGCTTGCTCTGTAGATTGACCTCGAACTCAGAGATCTGTATGGCTCTTTCACCTAAATGCTGAGATTAAAGAAGTTTATCACCACTCCTGGACCTAAGCTTTTCTTCTACTTGGAACTTGCTCTGTACTAGTCTGGCCTTGAACTCAGAGATCTGCTTGCTTTTGTCTCCTGGGATTAAAGGGTGTTTACCATCATGCCTGGGCCAAAGTTTTTCATGGCCACTCTTCCTCAAAATCTGGATCAAAAGACTCTTTCAGATGCCTTCCAGCCTCAAGGTCTGTATCATTAGTGTTCCCTCCACTTCTGGACTGTAGTTCATTCCAGATTGAAAGTATATATGAAAACAACAACCAGGTAATAATGCCTAATATTAACTATTACTTATTCAAATGCAAATACATAAAGAGTAAGCTCAGATACGTGCAATCTTGCCCTGAGGTCACCACTCTCTTAATTTGTTTATCTTCTTGAACATAGAATTCAGCTCCATTTTTCTTCTTGGTGCCCCTTTATTCTTTGAACCATACATCTTATACTTTTCCTTTAGAAGCTTGCTATGCTTGTTCAATACGCTGTTCATGTGACTAAACCAGAAAACAAAGTCTCTGCTGGGCTTTTCTGAGACTTTCTTTGTCAATGCAATTAATCTAAATTTCTTTACACTCAGGTACACTCTTCAGACAAGGGCAAAATGAAGCCACATGTGGAAATTCTTCTCCACTGAAACTTCTTGGGCCAGGTCTACACAGTTGAAATACCCTCAGGATGAATATCTTCCATATTCTTACTAGGATGGTCCATTAAGTCCCACTTAAAGCATTCCACTGTTGTCCAAAGTCCTAAAATCTACATTTCTCCAAACAAAAATATGGTCAGGCCTATCACAGCAATATCCCAACACCAAACTTCTGTTAGTATTCTGTCTAAACTCCACCTCCACAGTTACCTGGCAATGGCCAGGTATGCTCCTCCCCACAGTTACCCGGCAAGGGCAGGTAGGCCTGCCCACTATAATAGGGGGTTGCCTGCCTCCTCCTCTTTCTCTTGCTCCTGTGATTCCTATGCACCTGCAGGCTCCCCTCCCCTCTTCCCTTCTCCCTCTCTCCACATGGTCATGGCCGGCCTCTACTCCTCTACCTCTCTGCTCTCTCTTCTCGCTCTCTTCCCTCTGCCCTAAATAAATCTTCCCCTCATGAACTGTCTGGCCTGGCATTATCTGTTCCAAGCTGCTGCACCAAAAATCTAACAATTCTGTGTCAGAGTTTCCATTGCTGTGAAGAGACACCGTGACCAAGGCAACTCTTATAAAGGACAACACTTAGTTGGGGCTGACTTACAAGTTCAGAGGTTCAGCTCATAATTATCAAGGTGGGAGCATGGCAGTGCCCAGGCAGGCATGGCATTGGAGGAGATGAAAGTTCTAAATCTTCATCCAAAGAAAACCAGGAGCAGACTGGCTCCCATGTGGGTAGGAGGAGGGTCTCAAAGCCAACCCCCACAGTGACACATTTTCTCCAACAAGGTCACATCTACTCCAACAATGCCATATGCCCTAATAGTGGCACTCCCTGGGTCAAGCATATTCAAACTACCACATGGGCATTCTATGAAAGTGTTCTATCAGGGAGCCATACTCCCAACTCTTTGTTTATTCTTATTAGAAGTTTAAATGACTTTTCTCTGTGTTCATAGTATTTTCTGAGGAAATGGGTTCCTTAAGAATTGCATGATTTTTACCCCCCACCCATCCCCTTGTTTATAAGCCATCTTACTCTCCATCTTTCTTCTTATGTAAGGAGAGTAAGATGGCTTATCCATAGTGTGAGTTATGAGGCAGGCTTGGGAGTGAATCAGACAGATCTGCCTAGGGGCTAAGGTGACAGAGTCCTGGGATGCACTGTCTCAGTGACATGAGGATTTGGCTTTTGCAGAGGCACCTGGTCAGGACCCTGTGAGGGAGTAGAAGGAGCTGTGCCCCCTGCTAGTGATACTGAGTCACTTGGGTTTCTCAGGCTTTGTTTTCAACTTTCCCCTCTCTGGTCTGTCCTGGCAAGTTTTTGTCCCCACTCTCAGCTATACCAGGCAGCTGGCTTTGAAGCTCCAGGGAGAAAATTGGCAGTGTAGACAGGAGAAAATTCAGGCTAAGGAGACAGCTCAGTGGTTAGGTGCTTGCTATGCAAGCATAAACTCTTCAGTTTAGATCTCTAGAACCCATGTAAATGTGTGTGTGGGGTTGTGTCAATTCACTTGTAATTCTTGCCTCACAGTTGGGGGATGCCTGGGTGTAAGCTGGCTAGTAAGACCAACTGAATCCAAGAGTTCTTGGTTTGATCAAGAGTCTCTTCCTTAAAGAAGAGGATGGAAGAGTGATTGAGGAAGATTCCTGGCATAAACATTGGATCTCAACACACATTCATATAAACATGCATGTGTATCCCTCCCATATGGATCTACACACATGCAAATGTGTATACACATGTGTTGAGACTACTTACACATACACATGAAAAGAAAAAGAAATGAAGATTGCAAGAGTGAAGTGTAGGGGAAGTATCTGATGCCAAGGTTCTGTTCTCCAATTGGTTCTTGATCTATCAAAAAAAAAAAAAAAAAAAAGATGCTAGTGGCCAATGAGCTGGGCAGAATAGGCGGGACTTCTGGATCCCCACAGGCAAGCTAGCAGACACAGGAGAGAGATTAAAGGAGTTTTTCTGCCATACTTCAGAGGAGAAAAGCCAACCAGCCATGTGCGATGTCAGGCAGAGTGAGCTGTGACTAAAGGTAACTGAGCAACTGAAGCTTGGGCAGGTTGAGAGGTGATGAGCTAGGAGTATTGGGAAGGGCACACTAGTTGTAGTAGATTGGAGGCTCCCAGCAATTGAGCCAATAAGGCAGGTTGAAACTTATCAATGTGTGTATCTGTGTTTTTCATCTGCCATCCAATATTCTCTGAGTGGAGGCTGGTAGCGGGGGCTGTGCCCAGAGCACTAAGGCAGTGTAGCAAAAGCTACATGGTGTAGTGAAAAAAACGCATATCTTGGCCCAGGGAGTCAGAAGTCTGTTTCAACAGGGCTAAGGATAAGGCAGAATAATGGTACAGGACAGGGGATATGAACTGTGAGGGGAGGGTCAACTAGAGGCATGAGGGTGCTCTTACTATGGGGTATAGTGGTATTTTTGAGAGGTCCTACACCCCCATTTGCTCCCAGATATCTGGAGGGCATTTCTTTGCCCATTTTAATTAACAAGCTGCTGTAACTATGCTGGGCAAGTTCTGAGCTATTCTAACCTGACTAGGCTGTTAACACCCATGTAAATATCCTGTTACTTGCCATCTGAGTCTTGATCTGGCTTGCTCTGCTCCATGTTTGTCCTCATGGTGAATTCTCCTGGTGTCTCCACATGGTTTCTCCACAATTTTCTTCTCTTTCTGCTCTCTTGATCTGAGACCCTCTCACTGGGATCTAATGTTGCACTTCTGCTGTCTCTCTTGCCCAGTCATAGGCTGATCAGCTCTTTATTAACCAATCAGAGGTGACAGAAAGCAATTTTTACATAACACTGAGTCTGAAGATGCTTCATCATGCCATCATTCATACTGTTACTAGATGTCTGGGCACAAAAATCAGCATTTGAATATACAGTACATAAGACCAACCTTCAATAATGAGGCGGGCAATTTCAGTCACATTACTGCACCTGTAACCTCCCACCCTTTATATTAAGGCTCAGATGGGAATGAGTACCTGTGCCCTCAACCCAGCCTTGAGCAGGTCAGAAAGACCTTATTTACCACAATAGACCTAATAATAGGACCTAGGTGGAGTTACCCACCTTGGCTGCACATATAACCTACTATAGGAACTTAGAAGAATAGACTGCCCACTGAACTTGCCTTGAGACATCTCCAGCTGTGACAAAGGATGGGTTCCCTCACCCATCTCCGGCTGAGAATCGGTTTGGTGGGGCTTTCCCTTTAAATTAGAAGAGCTGAATATTAAATTTCGAGCCTTGATCTGAAAACTTTGTCTTGGCTTCATGCTTTTCTCACATCTCCGTCCCCCCCTTTTTCATTTTAGCCCCCCTTTCAGGTGAACCCAGTTTGTCCATGGCCACAGGTGGCTACAAGTACCTCTTTCCTTCTGCAAGAGGAGAGGCCTGGGAGAAAGTTGCACGGAGTCTCCAGTACTTCAGCAGGAGCCAGGTTCTCTAAACCTTTACTCAATGCTCCTGACTAGCCATTGATGTGTCTCCTCCCAGTCTCCCTTTGTTCTCTTGCTATTGTTTGCAAAGCCCCTGAATCTCTTTCTTTCTGCCTTCATCAGGAGGAAGCATTTCCATACTAAACCATTCTTATGCTGCTCCAGCTTCTATCATGAGTAAGCTATTCATTCATTATACCTCTTGGACAGATAGCAAGCTGCCAGAGTACTGGGTCATCAAGATAAAAAAAAGACACCCTGTGGCCAGAGCAGGGATATCTCTGAGACCTAGCTCCATGGGTCGAGCTCAGTCCTGGGGCGGAAGAGAGAGGTTGATGTTACTGCTCAACACCGGAGATGGTGTCACCTGTCACTCACAACATTGGATAGCAGTGGGTTAAATCTTTAAGTTGTGCATTACTCAGAAGGCCAGGGATCTGAGAAGGCAGCAGGTTCACATCCAGGAGACTGGTCTTCAGTCTTATCTCAAGCAGGTGGCAGGGAGATAGTCATCCCAAAGCTTGGTCAGGTGGTCGTCTTTGTTCTTGGGTACCATGGTATCTCTCCTTCTGTCTCCTGTACTCCCTTATTATCTTCTGTCTGATCCAGCTTCCAAACATTCCCAGAGACACCGAGTTTGGTTAGAGTCTGCTGCTGTTGTTCCTGAATTCTTCTAGGTATTCCCTGGGTGGAGCACCATTTAACATAGGCAAATCAAGCCATTAACACCGTGCACAATGTGTGTCTGCAGATTCCTCTCTGCAATATGGAGTACAAATGTATCCTAATGAGATACATAGTCCTCATATCCATTACTTATTGCTGTGACCATACACTTGGCAAGAAGCAACTTAAAAGGGTTTATTTTAGCTCAAAACTCAAGAAAAAAGTAAAGTCCATAATGGCGAGCAGTTTGTAGGAGTATGATATGACAAGTTATACTGTCTACAGTTAAGAAGCAGAGATACAGTTAGGCGGTGGTGGCACAGGTTTTTAATCCCAGAACTCAGGAGGCAGAGGCAGGTGGATGTCTGTGAGTTTGGGGCCATCCTGGTTTACAGAGTGAGTTCCAGGACAGCCAGGACAGTTCCCCCTTCAAGGTCAGGCCATTTATTTCTTACTCTTCATGACTTATTTTTTTGATTGGACTCAGAAGCATTCAGTGAAGACTATCTTTGTCCCCTGGTGATGTGTTCCTTGCAGTTTTCTTTGGCTCTTTCATTCTCTTGGCCTGAAGTTTATCCTATTCTGCAGACTTCTCAATTTTATTTTGGCATTGTTTCTTCAGAGCAATATGTTGGCATTTGTGTCATGAGAAACTTGGAGTAACAAGACACTGGATCTTGGGTACTTTGGTCCTGGGCTTCTTACCTTCTTTGTTTAGGGACATCATCTTCTTTGGAGACTGAAAAACTTTGTGCTTTGTTGGTTCTTTAGGGTCTCAATTGCTGAGGCACACTAGTATCTGTCAGTCTAGAAGTAGCCTTCTCTAAGTTTATTTTAAAATATTTACTTATTTTAATTTTATATGTGTTGGTGTTTGTCTGCTTGTATGTCTATGAAGGTGCCAGATATCCTGGAATTGGAGATAGAGACAGTTGTAAATTTTCTGTATCCTGGTCCTCTGGAAGAGCAGACAGTACTCTTAACTCCTGAGCCATCTCTCCAGCCCCTGTTTGTTCACTGTTTAAACAATAACAAAGTAGAGAATATTCAGATTCATCCTCAGTGCACCCAAGAATAGACTTATGCTTCCTTTTTCCACTTCTCCTTGGTCTATAACAAGAATGACCTTATTCAACTGCTGGCACACTTGGCCATGGCTCAAGACACCTTGCTTCACAGGAAAACCTCTTTGTTACTCCCACCACCATTTGGGACCATATGACCTTCCCACTCTTCACCCAGCACATCAGCAATTAATTTTGTGGCTGTGTGTATCTCAGAGAAAAATACAAAGTTTGTATTATTCATCATGTACTTCTAACATCTGGTGTCTGGGAAGTAGATATTCAGCTTCATCTGGATGTGACTGACAGCCTAGGAAGTGTCACAAACAACAAGCAAACAAACAACAATCCTGCATCCTCTTTTTTATACAGTCCAGGACCCTCTTCCATGGAATGCTGCACACACGCAGGGTGTTTCTTTCCTCTTCAATTAAATCCTTTTGAAACCTAACCAAAGAAACATCTAGAGAGGTTGTTCCCATGGTGATTCTAAATCTGTTCAGGTTGACAATATAAATCTTGGCCTCCATTACCAGGACTTCTGTTGCCCGTCTTTAAAGAAATTATAATTCTGAACAGTTAAAAGTATGCTGAGTGTCATGACTGGCAGTTCTCTCAGGAATGTGATTGTCATTGTGAGAGCAAAGGCAAAGCTGAGTTCAGAGCTTGTTCTCTGCTGACATTTATCTGGACCAATAAGCCCATCTCTGGTATAGGCAGATGAGGAATGGGGGCCTGTGGCAGTCTGTTAGAGATAGGTATCTTGTGACTTTGCAAAAGTGAATATTTTGGATTTGGTGACCTTCTCCCAGTGAGAAAGACTTAGTAGAGGCATTAGTTACTTTTTGTTGCTGTGATAAAACACCATGACTCCAAAGTGACTTGTGGCAGAGAACAGTTAATCTGCTTTAAGCTCCTTCCCAGTGGGTGAGTTCTCTGGATTCAAGAATGAAAGACACACATGCAGGGTTATTTTTAATATGCTTTACTAGCTCAATGGTCAGACACTTCCTGAACCTCCCGGTGGCTAGCACACACTCCCTTCCAGTATTCTTGAGTTAAAACTTTCTAAATTTATTTTTTGTCTTTGCTGTCCTGTTTCTTCTGGTCATCCCTCCCATGGGGCCGCTTTCTCTTTGTACCTACATTTCAGCCATCTTACCCTCTTCTCCTTCACAGTGTGGTCAGTCCTAAGGCTCTCTCTTGGCAAAAATCCCTCTCCTTTCCCTCCCTGTGTTTCTCACCCAGGAATCCTAAAAGTCCCACCTCTTTCACCCTGCCTAGGCATTAGCTGTTGGCAACTTTATTTCCCAATCAGAGCCAACTAGGGGCAGGCTTCCTTTACCCTACATTGCAAAACAGGGTTTTTTTTTTGGGGGGGGGAGGAGGGAAGGGGTAACAAAATTAGCATGAGAAACAAAATTGCTATAGTGACTAATGGAAGAAAGTTTATTTTGGCTTCCAGTTCTAGGGGGAGAGGCCATAATGGTGCTAAGACATGCCAGCAGGTGGCTGGAGCAGGAAGCTGAGAAATCACATCTCCAACCACAGACAGAAAGCAGAGGGTGAGCTGGAAGTGGGGCACTGTAAACTCTCAACCTCAGTCTCAGTAGACTTCCTACAGCAAGGCTGCACCCCATAAAGGTTTCCATGATCTCTCTAAACAGCAGCACCAATTGCAGACCAAGTGTTTAAATACTTGAGCCCTTGGAGATGTTTCACATTTAGACCATCCCAGTGCACTAGTTACAAGGCTGTCTTTCACACTGACTGTGAGCTGGAAGGGTGTGTAGAGTGGGAGCCAAACTACTGTCTCAGAACCATTGCCAAGCACTTGCTCCCAGGAGAGGCTTCTGAATCCCTGTGGGCTTCCATAACTGCTCTTCATAGAGTCTGTAGCTGAGGGAACACTTACCTCTCTCAGCTTAGAGTGGCCTGACAAGGCTTCATACTCCCATATTGCAAGTGCCTTGGGTCCAAACCCAGAGGGACGCTGCTTCTCTTATATCAGTTGAAGATGAAAACTTGAAGGCCCTTGCTAATAATTTATTTCTGGCACTGGCTGCACACTGGCTCAGAGAACCAGCCGTAGAAGTGCCTTTGTCAGGGTTGGGGATGAGGCAAGGGTTATCTTGTCTATCTGTTGGTGTCACAATACTGGAAGTGAGAGTAGTATGGATTCTATGACAGTTAATCTTTACTTCCTACACAGTCTCTGGACTGGTTTTGAGCCAGTACTTATAGTAGAACCTGGCTTGTTGTAAGTGTCAAATACTTAACAACCTTTTTGCTTTTGTAATGCATTTCACTTAATGATTTTAAGTAGCTGGAGTCTGCAGGCCTGACTGGAGAGACATGTCCTGCCTTCCCGTCCAGCAGATGGCTTCCTAGGGCCACCTTTCTTGTCCCCAGTGTTCCTAAAGTCAGCAAACCATTCAGGCCTTCTGCCTGTCAAGTCCCTGAGTCTACTTTGTCTATTGCATCTGTTTTCCATGGCTGTAATCTCTAATTCTTAGTGTTTCTCTCTATAGAATGGGAGAATCAGACTTGTAGAATCAGAGGGCAGAACCAAATCAAAGATCCAACCCCAGGGTTGTTCTTATTAAGGAAAGGATGACTTTGTCTTGTGGTCAAGTGGAAGTTAGGGCTATGCTGGCTCAGAAACCCTAACATCTCTAATGCTTAGAATAAAGTAGCAACAGCCCTGTCCAGTTAAGTTAGCACAGAGGGGAATGACTCCATCCTTGGTTCAGAAGTCTTCAGTTCAATAAGGGGTGCACCTAAGGCATTGGTGCCACTGTCCTGGATCTTGGGAAAAGGTTATATTTTCATATTGGTAGAAAGACAGCAATTTGTGCTTGGACAGTGAACTGTGGTGACTTTAGAATATGTAGGTCACAAATTTGATGTTCATTCTCTGAAAAAGTGTAGCCTGTTCCTTTCCCATCTGCTGTGTCTGTATGCTGAGAACCAGCAGCTAGCAGGTTACTGGGATCAGGACATGGAGGCACTGCAGCTTGCTTTTTGCTCTCTTGGGTCACCTTTTCAGAGAAAGCTAGACTATGTTCTGAGGAAATGTGAACAGCCCTGTGAAGAAGTCTACATGGTAAGCAACAGAGACCCCAGTTAGTTTCCCCAGAATCCAGCAATTATATGTAAGGCAAAGCTGAGATAAAGTAGAATCGAGTCATGTGATAAGATGGAACAAGTGTGTATTAGCTTAGATCTCTCTTCTGCTTCTTGTTTTGTATTTGTGTGTGCATCAGCATGTGTGTGTGTGTGTTTTATATACATGTGCATATGTGTGTGTGTGGTTTATGTACATATATATATGCACACATGTATGTGCTTGTGTATGTGTGTGCATGCATGTGTATGTGGTATAGGCAGAGGTCAATAACAGGTATCTTTCCTGATCACCCTCCACCTTAGCTTTTGAGACAGGGTCTCTCAGGAACTCATCTAGTTGGCTAGGCTGGCCAACTGTGAACTTCAGGGATCCTCTGTAGATTGTTGTCTATATACCCTACACAGACTAATAAAATCCATACGGATATCTTGATGATACTTAAATTTTGTTTTAAGATTTGTATATTGTAGAATGTACAGCTTTGATGAGTTTAATTGTCAGACATGCTGAACTGACCTGCTTGAACTCCTGATCACATGAATTTTTAGCCAGATCCAGTTAGGACACAGACATCAGAGACTATAACAATTGTTGGCTTGGCTTTCTTAAGGCCTAACCAACTCTCATTTTCCCTATCCCCCTGCCCCCTTCAAGATATCTCAACGCCCATATTCAGCAGGAAGAAGTTATAAAGAGTTGTCATCGTCCCAGTTCCCTGGGCTTGGGGATCTGGAGGTGGTTACTCTAAGGTTGTCTCTCTGGGGAACTTAGAAATAATGAGAATTTAGGATATAGTTAAAATTCATTATGTAGCCATAATCTCAATTGGTAGAAATCGTTATAATTTTTACTAAGTTGAAGTTATAATTTCTTACATTGGTACAGAATTTATTTTGATATAAAATTAAGGTTTTCATTGGTATAAATTTCTTCTATTGATACAAAAATTTTAAAATTACAAAGCTTAGACCAGTCCCTCTACACTGCCAGTACAAACTGATTTGAGATGATTAAGTGTATGAGTTAAGGTCCAGATAGCAAATTCATGGCTCTGAGTTAATTGTTAGGGTGTTTTCAAGATATTTTAATTAGAAATAACTGAGAGTAATTAACGAACAACAGTCCAGATTACTTTACATAGATAGTTTTTTAAAATGTTAGAAATCTACAGAATGTGACATTTCATGTTATTTAATCGATTGTTGTTGAGACATATATGCTCCTGACACCCCTTTCTTGGATTCAAAGAAGAATCTGAGCATCTCTACCTCCAGGTGAAGTCATACATTGTGGCAAGGTAGCCACTGGGCAAAAATTACCTATTTCTTCTATAGACCTGTACTATTCATGAGTGGACACAAGTTACAGGATAGTTGACAGCTTAGTTCTGCTGAGACAGAATAAGTTAGTCCTTCATAATTCCTGTTTCACAAGGTCTGTCAGATGATCCTGGGCCAAATGGCCACATCTGATGCTCCAACTTGCTAACATACAGGGGGCTGTATAGGTAGGCAGCTATCTCTACAATTTGTCTCAGTTCTGGAAGCTGTGTTAGGCTTCCTATATTTTCAGATAATATTAGTTGTTCTCAGATTTCTGATAGGGTTGAAGACTAACCATAGTCTCTTAGCCAACCCAGGCTATTTAGTATTGAATATTTGAGAGGACAGTTCTCAGATAGTATACAAGCTAAACCAGGACATAACAGATATGGAATTAGAAGATTTTTAAAGTTAGTATAGATAACAGAGTGCTCTATCTAATCGACAAAAATGGTAGGCTGGATGTTAGGTGTATCTTATACTTTATAAATTACAGAATGGTAATAGTTGTGTTCAACTATTTCTGAGAAGAAAGAGCCTTTCAGTTGGACAAAAGGGGGAAATGTAGATTGCTATCTCTGTGCAGGTGAGGGCAGGCACAAGATAAGACTAGAGCCTGTGATTGGGCAGCAGAAAAAGAAGATGGGCTGAGAGTTTTAGAGACAGGACAGATAGGGACAGAGAAGGGAGAAGAAGAAAAGATGGAGGAAAAAGAGGATGAACTGGATCCATGTGGCTTTAAAGGCCACAGGTAGCTATGAATATCATAGAAGGGATGGAAAAATACACAACAATTTGTCCAGTTTAGGTGGGCAGCTTGTATCAATATGTACTGGCTCTGAGTTCATTGTGTGGGTGTTTTGTGGGTTGAGAATTTACTGATATAAATCTGACTGATAAATTACAAGCCTCTAGAGTTTTGATTTCTCTGGGTTACTGGAATTTGTGACAGCTAACCACAGGGGGCAGATGGCTGGGAATGTGAGCAGGTTCCAAAGTAAGCGAACAGTGAGTTGGGTGACCACCACATGGAGGCAGGGTGACTGTTGGGGCTAGAGAGTAGCTGGTGATAGCATGAGTTGTTTTTTAACATTACATGCAACAATCCACCTGTTTTTCCCCTCTTCCAATGAGCACTGGGGTCACAGAGGGTGCTATCATGTGGGTTCTGGGGATTAAATTCAGGTCCAAATGTTTGTGCAGCAGGCACTTTACCAACAAATCCATCTTTTCAGCCTTCTCTTTCTCTTCTAAAGCCACCATGCTATAGGCTAGATTTTTCAAAACCTACTTTAACACACAGACTGTAGGTGTCTGTGTAACCCCAAGCAAATCCTCTGGTGGTGTGCTTGGCTGAACACTATCTTGTTGCATATCTGTCTCCTGCTCTTCCAGGTCCATAGTTTCATGAAGGTGCTCTGGGCAGCAGGCAGTGAAAGTGCATAGAGCAGAGCAGGATGGCAGTATGCCTTCCAGCCTAGTTTGCTTCCCTCTTTCATCGTGTGCTAAATTCCTAGTCTCAGACATTAAACTGAACCCTGTTCTCCTATCATTGGCTCTTTTTACTTCTCAAGCACTTCAACCTCTATCTGCAAACTCTCTAAGTGCATAACGAACTCTGCAATCTTCTCTAATGTAAGAGAATTGTCAGTTTTCCCACCAGTCTTTTTCAAAATAGTATGCTGAATTCCACGAAGCAAAACCAGAAAACTCCCTCCAGGAACAAGGCAGGAAACCACCCAGTGTCCATTGCTGTTATTTTGCTAAGCTCCTTAAAGAACATTGATGACCCCTTATAATCTGTCTTTTCCTTTATCACATTTGAAGCAGGGTTTCCCATTTTACCTAAGCCATCTTGGGCACCACCTGTAAGCTTAGATTTTTCAAAACCTACTTGAATAAGGATTCTCAAATGCTTCAACCTCCCTTCTAGCCCACCATCCAAAGGTAGGGGAGAAAAGACGGTAAATAGGACAAGGGTATGCGGACCTGCTTGGTAGTTCTTTGGGGTGATTCCAAGTTTCATTGTCAGGATACCAAGTCCAGATCAAAAGTGTCATCAAATGTGAATCATGAGTGGCAACACAATCCAGCAGAAACAGCCAGGCCTCCACCCAATCAGCACGAGTCAGCAGAGTGACTAGAACCAGACAGAATGCCAGGAGAAGTTCTCTGTTGTGCTTCTCTCAGCCAAGTTAAGATCAGTGAAGAATCAAAGAATCGAGACCAACAAAGCATTGCACAGCTAGCTATACAAGTGCCCTGTCACCGTCTGTTGGGCCCTACTTAATATTCTCTCCAAGCATCACATGTCCTCTCACTGGTCTGCTTCAGCAAAACATCACAGAATCTGCTTCAGGAAAGCATCCCATGACACAGACACAAATTTCCACTTCACCAGGCCATAATGGAGGCCCCATCTTATGGCCTCATTTAGGACTAAAAATGCTAAAAACACATAAATTTGGGGATTCAGTTTCTAACACATGAAAGACACATTCAAACCACAGAAGTCCTGTCTCAGCAATGTTTCTAATGACTTTAAAATGTGTAACCGACTTGCTAGTGTAAGGCCCCAGAAGAGGCTCAGACCCCTGCTCAAGTCCCAGGGACCGGTGCTCACCCCAGTGACCACAGAAGTTGGTACTTGATGCAATCAAAGGAAGAGGCATTTACTAGGAACCAGCTAGCTGAGACTCAGCCCCATACCTCTGCAAGAGAGAAGGAGAGAGAGTGAGCCCGGAACATCAAAATACACAGGTTTATAAAGACAAAAGCTGCAGGCTGGGAGGGGGGACTGGGGAATAGGGGCTTCTTAGGCAGGAATGCTCTTGATTGTATTTGTTATTGACACACAGCTGGGAAAACTGAGGAGCCAGGATGTTCCAGGCAGAAGTGCACTCTCTTATCGACACACAACTGTAGTTTTCAGAAATAATTGGTATGTCCTGCCTTGCGGCCCCTCCCCAGGAGTTCACGAGTTCACGGTCCCTTGTTATTCTGAGATAGTGGCCAATTAAAATTTTTACTCTTACACTAGTCCCTTGTAGCCGCCTGTGGCCATGGACGAACTGTATTTACCTGAAAGGAGGGCTGGAAATGAAAAAGGGGACAGAGAGGGAAGAGAAGCATGAAGCCAAGACAAAGTTTTCTGATCAAGGCTCAAATTTTAATATTCAGCTCTTCTATTTAAAGGGAAAGCCCCACTGAACCCATCCTTTGTTTCAGCCAGAGAACCCAAGCTTAGCAGGAAGTTCCTTTAGGAAGTTATTCCTGCAGCCAAGGTGGGTAACTCCACCCAGGTTCTATTATTAGGTCTATTGTGGCAAATAAGGTCTTTCCAGCCTGCTCAAGGCTGGGGGAGGGCACACCTTGCACCTGTTTGATAGCCTATGGTTATCCATATTTCACAGGGTAGAAGTTCAAAAAAAAAAAAAATCAAGAGAGTTGCCTGAGGCCTTTCCCTAGACCAGGAGTGACAGGGTCAAAGCTTTCAACACTGTAAACACATACTCCACTAGCTTTGCACAGAGCCAGGTGTCTAAGGGCTAGGGAAATGACAGTTCACATTCTTTACCGTCACTGTTTGGTAGGCAAATGTGACACTGTGACCATAAATGCCTCCCAAGCCTGCCTGAAGTACTTTCTTCAGGTGACCTTACCTTGGCATTATCAACCTCTGGAGATCCAGAGAAGATGGAGGACATGCCCAATCCTCCTTCAGAACCCAGTTTAATTTTAGGAGAAAGTTTTGCTAATTTTGGGGAAAATTCACTCTGTTTTCTCATCTGCTTATGGCATCATTAGCTAGGACATGTTTAGAGGTGGGAAATTGGAGGTTTTTCAGAAAACAAGGAGAAGCTACAGTTTCAAAGGGTGTTAGTATTCTGTCTAAACTCCACCTCCACAGCTATCTGGCAACAGCCAGGTATGCTGCTCCCCACAGTTACCTGGCAACAGCCAGGTAGACCTGCCCACTATAAAAGGGGCTGTCTGCTCCCTCATCTTCCTCTTACCCTCTTGTTCCCTGGATCTCTCCCCTTCAGGTTCTCTCTGCCCCCTTCCCTTCCCTTCCCCCTCTCTCCATGTGGTCACGGCCAGCCTCTACCTCTCTGCTCTCTTCTCTCTCTCTCTCTCTCTCTCTCCTCTCTCTCTCTCTCTCTCTGTCTTCTCTCCTGCCTCTACTACCCTCCTGGCTCCCCTCCTATGCCCTGAATAAACTCTATACTATGCTATACCGTCATGTGGCTGATCCCTCAAGGGGAAGAGATGCCTCGGCATGGGCCTACTGAGACATCCATCATCCATCAATTCTTAGTAAAGTGCCCCACTCCTTCAGTCTTTCAGTGGTTCTTTTCCCCTGAAAGTTAAATGTGGAATGAGAGTTTTAAGGCCTGTTGGACAGAGAGGAAGAGTGTGGAAGCCAGAGAGCACCCAGGTGAATGAGCAGGGTGTCTTGTCTGTCCCTTTCATATCCTTAGTCACAGTGATCTATCACCATGAGCAAAGGGAAGGGAAAAATTCATTTCTAAATGGCTCTGTAACTCAAGGGTGTTATTGAGCAGAGACAAAGGATGACTCATAGGTCATTGGAGAGAAACAGAATCTCCAGGAAGCAGGGAGAACTTTGGTCTGTCTGCTGAAGCTGGCTGACCTGACTCGCAGGCCTTGGTTATTCATGGGGTCCAGAACGGGACCGACACCTGCCACCTAAAAAGGGGTGGGGGGACACGGACCGAGAAAGGAGATGCAGACCCTGCAGGAGATTTTGTCAAGGTCTAACTTTAATGGGGGGGGCAATTTTCAATATATAGTCTTGGGGAAGGAAGAAAGAAGGGCAAAGGTCTTCTGGAAAAGCAGTCAGTGCTCTTAATAGCTGAGCCATCTCTCCAGCCCCCAGGAAATGCCAGGCGTTCTTTAAGTTTACTGAGACCTGAGATCTGAAGGAGCCTATCTTTTAACCTGGTACTGATTAACTTTCCCAGAACAGCGGGTAATTCCCTGAGGCTCTCTTGGAACAATGGGTAGCTTCCTGGGCTTATCTCTTGACAGAACAAGAGATTCTTCTTTGGTCGAAGGTCAGGTTTTCACAAGGGAGGTAGTTTCTCACAAAGGCAGTTAACAATTTTCATAAGCTGGGATGGTGGTCCAGGGTCCCCAACATCTCCCCCTACTCTGTACAATGGGAAGAGGGGTGGTCTAGCATGTCCCTGTCTTAGGCTAGTGATTGTGCCACACGTCCGTCTCCCAGGGAGGGGTGAGCCCCCTGTCTTAGACTATGTGGGCTGCTTCTGTCCCCAGCACCACACACTCCTTTTCGGCTGCATTGGGTGTTGCCTCTGGGGAAAGGGCCCTACAATATTCCCATCATCGGGGTAACTCACTGCCTCTCCCTGGGGCTGCTGCGGAAAGTGACAATCACCTACTCCCGTCATCGGGAACACTGCTGTCAGACCCAAGATTCTACGGAGACAACGGAATTGCAACGGGAACTCTGGGAGGAGCTCATAGGTAGTCTCCAGTGGGCCACCATTGGCGGGTTGGTGGTCATCCCCTGGCTCTTCTGGTGCCAGGTGATGGTAGTGGACAGAGACCGGCTTCCGAGTACCTGCATCAACCTGTTCCTTAATACAAGTTGTAAGTTTCCGAAAAACCCACAGCCCAAAAGAAATCAAAAATAAAAATCCTGTAAGAGCTCCTAATATGGAGGGTAACAGAGTAGTGAGCCAAGGAGAGGCAGAGAACCAATTACTGTACCAAGTCTCATCTCTATCTCTTTGCCTTTTTCTTTCTTCTAGGTTCTTTCGAACTCTCTCAATGCTATCTTGAACTAACCCAGTCTTATCTTTATAAAAGCAGCATTCCTCTTTTAAGGCTGCACAAAGCCCTCCTTCCTTAAACAGTAGGAGGTCTAGGCTGCAATGATTCTGAAGCATGACCTCTGAGAGAGAAACTACAGAATCCTTAAGATCACTGAGGCCCTCCTGTAGGTCAGCAATATCTCTGTCTATAGCCAAACTTAACTAATGGAACTGTTGTTGGGAAGTAACCAGGGAGGCAATTCCTGTTCCGGCCCCGGTTGCACCAAGGCTCAGGAGCACCGCTAAGGTGATGGCGGCTACTGGTTCTCTTTTCACACGGTCTGGGCCCCCCAGAATATCTGTGGGGTCATATACCGTGAGACGGGGGACCAAGCGAACCAGGACACAAAAATCATTATTTTTCACCAAAAGATCAGGCACAATGGAGGGGGTGATTCCAAAAGAACAAGCAAAATAGGCCTCATTCGGGGAAACCAAAAATTGAAAGGTAGTACTTGGATGGAGGGTCTCATTGCATATAGGGAGTAACTCTGGAGGGAGTCGTACTCGTGGTCCACAAATACAGAGCCCAACGCCCACCAATTGACTCAAGGTTTGACCCAGGGAAGCTTGAGTCTGGGGAAATTCCTTCCAATGTGTAAAGGTGGAATCATTAGTATAAAAATAATTGGAGGACAAAACAGCAATTCCTTCATAAAATGGAGGGGCAGAGGAAAAGCAGATCCAACATTCTTCATACCTGGAGGTATTAAGCATCATGGCAGTGGCATTAACCAGGTTGAGAAGAGTCTCATGAGTGGTGGGAAGTCTGTAGGGGAGGGTTGCCTGGAAGTGGGTATAACCCGAGGAGGCGACAGCAGGGGTTGTGGTAGGCTCAGGCATAGCTTTGTGGCTTTTCCCCTGGGAGATCAAAAATTCGTTTGATCCCATTCCTGCAGGATTAGCACTATTGGGTAAGGATTTAACTAACCTTAATCTAAAAATGAGGCCATAATCTGTCCCTTCTTTAAATAATCTGAGTCCCCAGGAGGGAACTCTGAAGGTCTGCCACTGATATTCTTTGCCCTTGGGTGTAAAAGAGATATTAAAAGAAATTGCACCACCCTTTATGGGTGGCATTGGAGGAGCAGCCATAAGGATCCATTGCACATTTGAAGGAAGGCTTAGGGCCCACTGAGATTGTGATCAAATCCCAAGAGGATTTGGGTTTCCAATAAGTGTTGCCAGCGGTTTCACAGCCCCAGGAAGCACAATAGAAGTCAGACTGGTATCCGAATCGGTGGCCAAGAGACCTATCTCTTATGATCTCTGGGGCAGAGATAAATACCTGCCTTTCCTTCCTGGTCATAGAGATGGTGAACTAAAACATTCCTGGTGCATCGGGAACCGCACCCAGGCCTCGGCGTTCCTGGAGAGCACTCCTCAGGAAGGGCTGCGGGCCAGAAGGTGGAGAGCACTCCCCAATCTGTGCCTGCCCCCATGGCCAGGGTGCAGAGATCTACAGTGAGATTGAGCCACAAGGGCTGAATCCCTAACCTGGAGTGGTTGAGAACTATATCTCCTGCCTCATTAATAACCTGCCAGGTAAAATTATATAGCTGATGATCTGCTCGGCGGGACGAGGCTGAGCTCCAGGGGCAGAACAATCCCCAGAAAATCAGAAGAATTTCCCACGTTGTTTGCATGGTCCTGGAAGAGAGCACAAGAAGGAAATTCTCAGGAGCCACCCTGGGCGGGGTTAAAAGGCTTAATCAGGCGATCAGGCAGCCATCTGGCATTCTGTGCCTGAGAGTCAAAAACACAAGCATGTCCGTCCTTTGCCCCAGACAAGTACTGGGTCAGGTCCCTGCCACTTATTCGACAGGGGATCCTTCCAAGGGACTCGTGCATAATCATGATTAGTAGTGGGGTGCCAGAAGCGATCGACAGCAGATTTTTCTTAAGTATCCAAGGTGAGAAAATTCATTATGAACAGGGCGTGGTTAAGCAACAATTTGGAGTCGCCCTGAAGGGGATACAGATATCCATTTCCGGACTGCAGCTTGGAAAGCATGTTCTTAAGGGACAAATGCGTTCTTTCTACTATGCCCTGGCCTTGGGGGTTATAAGGGATACCGGTAACATGTCGTATGCTCAGCTGGGAGCAGAATTGTTTAAATCCTGCACTTGTGTATCCCGGGCCATTGTCCATGTGGAGGGTCCTGGGCTTCCCCATTACTGCAAGACAAGAAAGAACATGATAAACAACATGTCTAGTGGCTTCTCCTGATTGAGCAGTAGCATGAACAAAGCCACTACACGTATCTACAGAGACATGTAGATATTTTAGCTTCCCAAAGGGCAAATAATGGGTCACATCCATCTGCCAAAGTTCTCCAGGTACTAGGCCTCGAGAATTGACCCCCAAATGGGGGTCGGGTAGATGGGTTAGACATGCCTTGCAGGATTTCACTATCTGTGAGCCTGTTCTCTAGTGATTCTAAACATCAGGCAGAGAGTGTTAGAATTTAAATGATGAAGGGAGTGTGCCGAGGGGGCTTCCACTAAGGAGTCTGTGCTCACCACCATCATCAGGCAGGTAGCTTGATCGACCTGTTCATTCCCCTGGGCCAAGGGGCCTGGGAGATTGGAATGGGCATGAATGTGGCCTATAAAAAAAGGGTCTCTCCTGCAAAGAATCAAATCCTGAAGTTGGGAGAACAGCGTTGCAGCTGTGGAGGATGATCGTTTAAAAGGCACTGTTTCTAACACTTTTACTGCACCGGCGACATAAGCACTATCAGTGTAAATATTAAAGGGTTCCTTGGCCAGGATAGTGAAGGCCTCTATTACCGCTCTCAATTCCACCAGCTGGGCTGAAGAAAATTCAGTCTTAAAGCTTTTAACTTTACCATTGATGCTATAGGCTGCTTGCCCCATTGAGGGGCCATCAACAAAAACCAGGGCAGCCCGCGCAAGGGGTTTCACCCTTGTCCTCCTGGGAAACATCAGGGAGGTGGAATGAAAAAATTATAGCAACCTGTTTCCTGGATAATGGTTTTCCAGTTTTCCTTGAAAGGTAGCACACATGGTGGCCCATTCATCATCAAACTGCATAAGCCATTGGATCTGAGCCTCACTATAGGGAACCACTATGGTCTCGGGTTCTCTGCCAAATATCCTAAATCTCCCCATGTTCACAAGTCGGCTTACTAGGGAGGGGTAGGTGACAAGAACCTTGGATGGGTGGCAGGTAAGTGGACCCAAAATAAAGGGTGCTCTTGTCACAATAAGCCCGTAGGAGTAAAGGTCATAGGAAAAATTAAAAGCCAAAAGGGTTTATGAGGATCAAAATACCCCTCAAATTGTTGATCAATTGCCCTTTCTACTTTAACTAGGGCCTTTTTGGCCTCCTCGTCCATAGACCGAGGGGAAGCGGGGTCGGGATTGCCCTGAAGGATCTCAAAAAGGGGCTTTAAATCACCTGTGGTAAGTTTCAAGTAGGGGCAAAGCCAATTAATATCACCCAATAAATTTTGAAAATCATTAAGAGTATGTAGGGATGATGATCGAATCTGCCCCTTCTGGGACTTTATAATCTGAGGAAATAATTCAAAACCCAAAAATAGTAAAGGGGGAGCAACCTGAATTTTTTCCAGCGCAATTAAAAACCCTCTTTCTTTAAGGGAAGCAATCAATTCTTGGCAATAGTCTGTACCTTCAGTGCATACCCCCCCCCCCGCGACCAAAATATCATCTGTATAGTGAATAATGTACATCTCTGGATGATTCAAGCGAAGGGGGTCAATTGTCTGGGCTACATATTTTTTTACAAAGGGTGGGGCTATTAGCCATTCCTTGTGGCAGTACCTGCCATTGAAAGCAAGGACATGGACCCACCTGATTAGTGATAGGTATACCAAAAGCAAACCGGGGACAATCATCTGGATGTAGAGGGATCGAAAAAAAAGCAATCTTTTAAATCAATTATCAGTTTTGTAAATCCTTTAGGGATAGCAACAGGGGAGGGCAGCCCAGGCTGTAGGGGTCCCATGGGCTGCATGGTCTTATTTACCCATGCTGAGGTCTTGAAGTAACCTCCATTGTCCCCCTTTTTTCTTAATAACCAAGATGGGGGTATTCCAAGGTGAGGTGGAGGGTTCAAGATGACTGGCCGCCAGTTGCTTCTGCACCAGCTCTAGGACAGCCGTAATCTTTTTCTGAGGGAGGGGCCACTGATTAATCCAGATAGGGAAATCCGATTTCCAAATAATTTTATCAGCCTGCAGGGGGTCAGTGGCCCTCAGAAAAAATGTCCTTGTTCATCAAATCCTAGGCCCCGGCGTCCTTTCCTGGGAGAGGCCTGCAGCGGGGCAGCCATTCCCTGATTTGTCTTCCCTAATCCTTTTCCTGGTAAGTAGTGCATTTCTAGCATTTGTTTAGTGACCACGTCGCTGGGACTGCACATAAAGACCCCCATCTGGGAGAGAATATCTCTACCCCACAAGTTGACCGGTAGGCCTGGCATAACAAAAGGCTGGATCTGGCCTGCATTGCCCTCTTTATCTTTCCAGGTTAGCAGCTTTGAGCTCTGAAGTGTATTTTGAGACTGGCCTATCCCTTGGTGGTGTGTGAGGGAAGGATGTAAGGGCCAGCTGAGTGGCCAGTGTTGGTGGGAGATCACCGTGGAATCTGCCCCAGAGTCCAGAATGCCACTAAAGGCCTTGCCCTCTATATGTAGAATCAAGATGGGTCTGTCCTTAGATATGGGTTGAACCCAGTAGGCATTGGAGGAGCTGGGGAAGAAGGCCCCTGGCGAAGTCCCCTGGCCTGAAAGTTACCAGTAAGGGGTAGGGGAAGCGCCTGTGCAAGGCGTCGTCCAGCAGTGATAGTGACTGGGCCTCGAGGGGCAGAGACTAAAAGCTTTATCTCGCCCTCGTAATCCCTATCCACGAGGGATGGGTGTACCTGAAGGTCACGGAGAGTGGAAGAGGCGCGACCCAGAATTAAAAAATAAAAATTCTCAGGGGGTGGACCAAAAACGCCTGTTGGAATAACAGTGACTCCCACCTCAGGGGTTAATATTATATCGGTGGAGGCACACAAGTCCAATCCTGCGCTACCTGGGGTGGTGCGACAGAGAGAGGAGGCTGACCTGTCGGCTGACTGGACCCCGCAGCTGGCTGGAAGGGGGTGGGTCGGGGGCCCCGGGGTTGGGCCCGCTGGCCATTTCCCAAAAGGGGGTGGCCATCAATAGGGGTTTGAGAACGGCATTCACTGACCCAGTGGTGTCCCTTTTTACACCGTGAGCATAGAGTAGGGGGCCTCGGTCGAGCTGAGGTCCCTCCCGCCTGAGGGCCAGGGTGTCCGTTCCGACATTGCTTTGCGAGATGTCTGGGTTGACCGCATTTGAAACACAACAGACCCGTGGAGCCGCCCAAGCCATTAGAGCTCTGGATGGCGGCTCCGATGGCCATCTGCTTTGGACATCTGATGTGTAAAAAGGTTGGCATCATTATTACACAGGCAGATCATGGCATGTAAGTCAAGATTTTTGGTGCGACCTTTGAGGGCAGCACGGAAGGCTGAGTCTGCATTTTCATAAGCAAGCTGCTTGACTATTTTACTTTCAGTTTCCCCGTCCCCAAACGCGCTCGGCAGCCTCTTGTAGGCGGGCAACGAATTGTGAAAACGGCTCCTGAGGGGTCTGAATGACCCGACTGAGAGGAGTAGTAACGGACCCCTTGGTGGGAATGGCCCTCCAGGCCCCAAGGGCCGCCTCGGCAGTCTGAGACAGGACACCGGGAGGCAGTTTGCACTGTCTGTCCTCCGAGGCCAACTTTCCCTGACTGCAAATCTTATCTGTGGTCCACTGCTCAGTTGACTGGCGTGAACAGTTGCGGGCAGCAAGGGAGTCCCCCCGGTCGAGAAATTCTGCTTTCCAGCTCAAAAATTCTCCTCTGCCTAACACAGATTGAACTACCCGGAGCCACTCGCCGGGCAAAAGGTATCCGTCCATGGCAAGTCTTTCCAGAATGGCCAGCGTAAAAGGCTCCGTATGGCCGTAACTTTTAACGGCAGAGTGCAACTCTTTATCCACTTTAAACTTGAGTTTCTTATACTGAGACTGTGTCCCTTGTTTCCCTGGATTAGTATCCTCTTCCCCTGAGCCTTCTCTGCCTCGCCTTCATTTTCTGCCTGTTCATTTTCTGAGTCCTGTCCTGGGTCCGAATCTTCTGCTGACTCCCCTCAGGCTCCTCAGTGGTAGGGAAGTCTGCCGGGGTCCCCCGGGCATCTTTCTGGCTTCCCTGAGATCAAGTTAATACAGGGAAGGCCAGAGTTTTGGGGGTTTTGGCTTTATGTATTCTGTGGGCGGACGGAAGCCGTCCCTTGGTCTTATGGGGACGGAAAAGGCAATCCCCAACTCCGACTGTAATGAGGAGGCTTCGAGAACCAAGTCGGAAAGTTCCTTTTGAAGGGTCAGGACATCTCAAAGTCCCTAATTTGGGATTGCAGTTGGGACTTTGTTTTAAGTAAAGGGTCTATTAAAGGGGATAGAGGACCATTGGCATTTCTGGGTTATAGGGCGGGGGCCGGAGGCCCGATCGGTTTACTACAAAAGCCCCGGGGGAATCCCACTCACGATACCTAGCGGCCTCTTCTTCTAATGTAGTTGCATCCCCCGGATCTAAGGGTTCTATAGATCTGAGGTTTGGATAAGGGGGGGGGTCCTTTTTTTTCTCTCATTTTGATTCTCAAGGCCCTCAACCTCTTTATTGTGGTCCTTGGCAGGGGATCTAATTTCTAAATCTTGAGTTTCTGAATCTTTTGAGGAGTGGCTAATGTCTGTAGGAGAAGGGTCTGAGTCTCCGGGTCATCTACCTCGATGATTACCGAGGAACACTTGGAGCCCGCAGGAGAGGGAGGCCGTGACTTAGATAATTTCTCTACACAGTCCTGAGCGGACTGCCAGGAGGCAGGTTTGATCGCTGCTCCCGTGTTCGGCCTCAATCACATCTCTTGTAGGCCCCAATAAGAGAACATAACCTCGGGGACTGATTCCGACCCATTTTTAATGATCAACTCACTGAGCTCTCTACCCACTTTCTGCCAGGTCAGGGGATGTATCTCCCGCCATATTATAAACCAAGGACACTGGATTGAAAAGTTTCTGACCATTTTTGCCCTCTTCCCCCTAAAAAAAAATTACCATTTGACAGCACGGGTCTAAACACTATTTTCTCTCAAAGTTCTGTGTTTTGGCTGTCTTTCTGACAAGGAAGCGGTATCCTTCCATCTTTAACTTTGCCACTAATTGGCTGTGTGTACTTAGGCAGGCATTCAACCTCTCTGAGTCTCAGAAAGTGGGGTGGTGGGGTGGTGGTGGTGATGTGTGTCTCAGATTTGTAAGAAGCTCAAATCAAATGCCATTTGGTGCAAAATTGCCTTCTAAGCTGCAGAGCCTTGGATGCACAGTGTGAGGCATGACGGGATTCCTGGCAGTAAGAGGTCAGAAAGGGTCATGTCTTTGGAAGAAGGTGGCCATTGACACCACGGTCAACAAAACTGTCCTGGCTTATCTCTGTTCCCCTCACCTCCATTCCTGAATCACAAACCATCTCCAGGTGGAGAAAAACTCAGAAATGAAAGAGCAGTTTATGGCCCCATAGACCTCCAAACACTCTGTAATTTTCCCCTGCCCTTAAAATCCAATTCCTTGTCTTGATCTCTCAGGCCTTTCAGGTGCTTGTTCCTTTCACAGGCCCCCCCACCACCCTCTAGCCCCACCCCTCTAGCCCACCCCCTCTAGCTCCCCCCCTACTCCTCAGCCCCACCCTCTCGATCACTCCTTCCTTCTGGCCTTGGCTTGTTTGCTGTTCCTGAGTTGACTTTTCTTTGATTCAGGCTTCAGTATCAATGCCACCTTCTCATCGAGCTGTTCAGAGTCGAGCCACATGGCCTGGGGGCCCACTGAGCCCTGTGGTAGCACAGCGTACCCAGCCCAGAACGTTCAGTCTACCTGACCTCTCACTGGTTTGTAAGCCTTGATAGTCTGTATAGAGACAAAAGAGTAAAACAAAAGTGCACAGCCAGAGCTAACAGCCAGAACTAACACTCAGACCACTGGCACCCTGTGCAGAATGCTGTAAAATGTTCTCAGGGAAGACAACTTATGCTGTAAATCCTACTGGTCTATCTATGCATCCAGGTATGGACCCTGCACAGATGTTGTGGGATAAAATCAATGGCTTCTCACAAATGATTTAAAAACCTCCCCTCCCTCTCAGTGGTGTGCCCCCACCACTCCTGGGAACTCACCCGATGTGTGTCCTGGCCAAGTAACTCAATAAACCCTCTTGGTTTTTCCTGCTCAGTCAGTTCTCCTGACTCATGCTCATCACTGTTTTCCGATGGCTGCCTCAGTGCAGGACATCTCCCTGGCTAGAGTAAAGCTGGCAACTGGAGGGGATGCTTGCCTCCTAGCTCACCTTGTCTCTCCAAGGTCTGAGGGATCTGTGCCAGCCTTGTGTTGTAGGCACTCCATATGTTTCTGTTAGGCAAATGGGAGAGCAAACAAAGAACTCTGCAGTCCTGATGCAGGAAGCCCGTGGACATGACTCATGGTGTCGTCACGTGCTTCGGCTCTTCTAACCCACCTGGGAGGGATTGTGGGAGTTAGGATAGAGATGCCTGCTTGCCAAATGACCACATTAAGTGTGCATTTCCTCCAAAGCTGTTAATTCCTGGGTATTGGGAGAATAATTAAATCCCATTTTATACGATGGTCGGTGTATTCTCACACTTAGGGTCTGTTGTAATTGTTGAGCAGGATGGAGGATAAAGCTTCCCAGACTCATAATTACTTTCACAGCAGAATGGATGTCACCTCAGGAGGTCCAACACCTCTGGGGCAAGCTCTTTCACTCCTTTGAGCTGATACTTGCTCGATGCACACTCTGAGCTAGCTAAGTGAACAGCCCTTATTCCTGTAAGGACAAGTCACATATGTTCATTGAGCACTGTTAGTAGCATTTCCAGTCAGGGAGAGGAGTGAGAGCCCTCTGGGCATCCTGCACAGCACAGTGAAGTGTAATTCCCACCTCCAGGCTCAGGGTCTTTTCTGTCTCCTCTTCTGTGGGAATCAAGCACATCTGGTGAACCTCACACTCAGGGGAAGCCATGCTGGTGTGTGCTTACCTATCTCCTCCTCCCCCTGCCCTGTGACTGGCAGTTTTAGGGAAAAAATCTGGGCTTTTGCACCCCCTATAGGCTCAACTGTCATTTCCTAGTATGTCAATGAAAAAGACCAGCTATAGTGAAGAGCAGAGAAAGAATTAGCTGATGAAGCTACACTGGGAAGAGGGACAGAGAAAAGGGTCCAGTGACCCCAAATTTGTTTTTAGATTTCTGATATAAGCTTCAGTTTTAAATATAGGAAGAGCTGGGGCAAAGGGAAAACAAGAGGTCTGCATCTTTATGTCTGGCTCATCACCATTGCTGTTCTGGGTCTGTGAGGTAGTCCTGAGAAATCCTTTTCACTGTTACTGTGTGAGGGATCCACCTGGCTCCTATGAGGCGACTGCTTCTGCTCCAGCCATCAGCTTCGCCATCATGGATAACTACACTGGTCTGATGGGGGAGGGTACCCTGTGAAGATCAGCTGTTCTCAGAACCCACAGTGACTCAGGAGGAAAGGTGAAGGATACTGGCTTATGTGTCTGCCACTAGTCAAAGTGAAAGAGGTGAGCCAGGCAGCGGTGGCACACGCTTTTATTTCCAGCACTTAGGAGGCAGAGGCAGGTGGATTTCTGAGTTTGAGGCCAGCCTGGTCTACAGAGTGAGTTCCAGGACAGCCAGGCTTACACAGAGAAACCCTGTCTCGAATAAAACAACAAGAAACAAACAAACAAACAAACAAAAAACCAACAAAAAAAAAATGAAAAAAAAATGAAGGAGTCAGTCAAGAAGACAAGCATCAGACTTACACTCTCAGTTACTTTGTGTGCCCAAGTGAGGAGTTAAAACTTTTTAGTAAAAGCAGTTTTCAAAAGACATATTTATTTTTCTACCAACTTGTGTGTGCCTGTGTGTAGTCACATGAGTGTCATACCGCATGTGTGGAGGTCAGAGAACAACTCATGGGAGTCTGCTGTCTGCTTTCACCATGTTGGTTCCAAGGATCAACCTCACGGGTGTGAGATTCAACAGCTGGCACCATTGCTGGCTTAGCCATCCTACTAGTCCTCAAAGCAGCTTCTAAGTGGCTGCTTTGTCATCAGACTGTGTGTCCAGAGGACCACGTCCATCTCACACTTCACATCTCACATCAGAGGCTGGCCTGTGACAGAGTCCAGAGGAGTTCAACAAATGTTGGTTGGGTAGACAAATGCTCTGACTCATTCCTGTGTCTCTCGGAGCGAGGTCAGCGCTGAGCTTTTTTTGTAGAATGAATAAGAAGCTCTCTTTGAGGAGAGAGAAGGAGCAGAGATGGAGGAGAAGAGAGCTGAGCAGAGGCAGAGGAGGAAGAACGGTTAGGAAAGGGGTCTGTTTTGTTAGCTCAGGCTACTCTAAAGACTATCCATGCTCACTGCAAGAATGCATTCTCACATTGTCCTCGAGGCTGGAAGCCCATGACTGAAGTGCGGGGGATTTTCTCTTGACCTGCCTTTCTTGGCTTGCAGGTGGCCCTCCTTCCCCTATGCCTCACCAGGTCTTCGCCTGTGCCTTTGTGTGTCCTCATCTCTTGTAAAGACACCACTCCTACTGGATTTATAATCTCCATTGCCTCTGTAATAACTGTATGTCCAAACAGGGGTGGGATTTCCACATAATATGTTAGGGGCTTCAACAAATGATTTTTTTATGGAGACACAGCTGAGTCCATAATGGGGTCGAAAGCATCTTCTGTTATTGTTCTAGGGAGTGGAAAGTGGACCAAAATACTAAAAGATAAGAAGGCAGTGGTTTTTAAGTTGCATGCTCTGGGAATGGATAGAATTGTTTCCTTTCTCTGGAATTATCCTTGGCTTCAGTCTTCTTTGACACTGGGCAATCATCCCTGGCACAACTTTTATCTAGCCACTAGGGGAGACAGAGCGTCTAGTAGGAGCTTCATTGCAGAAAACTGACCTATTCTGACATGTCCTGTCCTTCCCTGACCTATCTGCCATCAGCCTCAAGCTGGGACTACAACCTGAGAGCCAGGAGTGTGGTAGAAAAGACCTGGCTTGTGGATACCAATCCTAATAGGATCTAATTCTTTCTTCTGTTATAACAGAATGCCACAGTCTAGATATTTTGTAAATGAAAAAAGTTTGTTTGGCTCACAGCTTCAGAGACTGGGAAGTCTGAAGGCATGATGCTCATCTGATGAACCTCTGTGCTTTGTCTCATTGAGACAGAATAGAAGAATGAATGAACGCAGGGGATACGGAGAGGCATTCCGTCTAAACTCCACCCCGCAGTTACCTGGCAACAGCCAGGTAGGCCTGGCCCACTATAAAAGGGGCTGCTTGGCCCCTCCTCTCTGGTGCTCTCTTGCTCTCCTGCTCTCTTGCCTTCTTGCTCCCCCTCTGTCCCCTTCCCCTTCTCTTCCTTCTCTCTCCACGTGCTCATGGCTGGCCTCTACTTCTCTGTTCTCTCTCTCTCTCTGCTTCTCTCTGCCTCTACTACCCTCTTAACTGCCCCCCATGCCCTGAATAAACTTTATTCTATACTATACTGTCGTGTGGCTGGTCCCTCAGGGGGAAGGGATGCTTCGGCATGGGCTCCAGAGACATCCCCTTCCCCCATACCTCACCACACACTCATAGAACATATTCTAAATTCTTATAAACACATCAACACCTGAGCTCGGCACACCGCCTCCCGCCCCCCCAGCTCCAGAAACCTAGCCTCAAAGTAACTCACTGCAGTAGTGAGTTACACAAAAAATAATGGCATTAAAATCACCCCTTAGAGGTTTCACGTCTTAATATTGTCACAATAGTAATTAATATTTGGCACGAACATTACAGAGGACATTCAACCAGTAGCCCGTGCAGTGGGTGTTTGTAGCCTCTTCATTCTGTGGAACTCGGGGGCCCCGGGCTCCATTTTTCCAGCCACTCTCCATGTTGTATGTAAGGCTGTGTGCTGAACCCCACATCTGCTCCTAAACTCCAGCTGTTAGGAGGAAGGAATGGAGCACTGGCCATGATTTTCTGTGTGCCCTCCTAGCTTTCTGTGTAGCTTTTTTTCCCCCTCCAAGTTGGGGAATGAATGCTTGATAGGATCAGGATTATCTGGTAATACTTAATGAAGGGCCTCCTGGTGCCTGCAGCAGCTTACCTTAAGCCTTTGCTAACCTGCTGAGGGATGATGGAGATCAGCAAGTGGAGATGAGCACCTGCCTCGTCTTGGGGGGTGGTGCAGAAGGGGGTTTCTTCCCCCACCCCCACATTGGCAACTAACAAGGGCTTGCTGCTGTGGCCTGCCTTAGGGTTCAGCTCAGTGGAACCTCTTTGTCTGTCCTAAGAGAACCCACCCTCCTTTCCCCCACCCTCTAAGAAAGAGCCAGGCTGTGTGCCTCCCTCATATCACCAAAGTGAATGCTGTAGGCAGAATAGTCTGAAGGTCACCAGCATAAGGTAAAGGCGTCTTTCAAATCTGTCCCTAAAGCCAAGCTCCCCTTTTCTCATGGATAGTGTAGCCATCTAATTTCTAGAACATAGCCCTTTGGGAAATTAATGGAACATAAAGGAATCTTTCAGAGACTTTAACATTTTCATAAATCATAATATTTTCATAAGTAGCCTAGATGAAAGACAATGTTCTCTTTTGGCACCAATCTTATATAGGTCACAGTTTGCTGGGACATACAAAGCTGCATGTGACAGGGTTCTCTGTGACACCTGACCTGGGGGTTGGTCAGAGGTCGGAGGAGCTGCTGTCACAATCCAGGATGCCGACCTTTCTAGGAGCATTGCTTTGGGGAATGAACACAGGCGTCTGAGAGGTGCTGTGGGGTCCTAGGGTCTCTAGAGGCTTCATCCAGCTACGTTTTCTCTTGCCTCTCTGGAGAAGCAGTTCCTGAAGACCTGGAGTGGCCCCTCCCCATCTTTTCCACTTGTCTGGCCTCCTGACTTCTCTCCCAGTGGCAGACTGGAATCCAGAAGAGGCCTTGGAAGGGAGGACAAGAATCCTGAGTTGTAGACACCTCTGGGTTTGGAAGGACTTGCTTCTTCTCAAGCTGCCCCTCTTTGGAAGGAGTCTAGTGGTCAGGCATGGGATGAGAAAAGCACAAGACTGTATTCATGCCTATGTGACCCAGGAGAGGCAGACTCTGCTGTAGATGAAGACATAAGAGGTTGGGTCTACTAGTGAGATAAGGGCAAGGGATGGAGTGGGCTCCAAAGACTGGCCCACACGCTAACCTGACTCCTTCCTTGCTGGCCCTTCTTCCTCATCCCTTTATTAGCACACAAGGTATTAGGTTGTGGCATTTTTAAAAATGTGTGATCAGTGATTCTCCTTACCCTTTCCCTACTCCTGGTGTCACTGACTCTCTCTGTAACTCCACCACCCATGGTTTGCATGTCTGCATGTGTGTGAGTACATGAGTGTTGTGAAGGTGCATGTGAACATGTGTATATGTGTGTGCATTCACGTGCACACGAGTGTAGAGGCTGTGGGCTCAATCATCCTTCCATTTTATTCTTTGAAGTATGGTTTCTTGGCCAAACTCAAAGCTTACCAACATGGCTAATCTTTCTATCCAGATTGCTTTGGGGATACCACATTTCAGCCTTCTGGAAGTGCAGGTGGGATGCCACATCCACATGGCATTTGCATCAGTACCAGAGATCTGAACTCTGGTCTTCTCCCTTGCACATCTAGATGGCAGAGCTATCTCCATAATTGTAGGCATAATGTTATTGTGTACTGTGTAGAGATTATCCTTGTATTATTCAAATGCCGATTTCTGTGCCCCCATTTCTGGGTGCAAAACATTGCTCAGTCCCAGTTATTCCCTGATTGGTCAATAACAGTTGCCAATGACTGAGCAGGGGAGAGAATAGGGCTGAATTTCCTCCCAGCTAGGAGAAGAGGGAAGGAAGTGGAGATTTGCCAAGGGGAGAGACACTATGAGAAAACATCTGGAATTCAAAGAGTCAGATCAGTACTAAAGTGCTAGTATCAGGGATCACTGGGATTTTGACTGGGAGGCAGGCCACATTAGCTTAGAGGATTAAAATAGAGCAATACTGCCCAGTTGTTCTGCCCTTGGAGAACAACTGTCTCAATTATTTGGGAGTTAACCAGATAAAGAAGAAAACTGCAGGGGCTGGAGAGATGGCTCAGTGGTTAAGAGTACTGAGTACAACTTCCAGAGGTCCTGAGTTCAATTCCCAGAAACCACATGGTGGCTCACTGTAAGACTCTGAGGAGCCTTAGCTACCAGGGACTACCGCTTCCTCCCTCCCCTCCCCCAGTGAACCATGCTGAGCCAGAGATCCATGCAAAAGCAAGAGGAGTTTATTTTTCCAGCATTCTGGGCTTGTCCTGCATCCAAAAGGAGAGACGACCACCTTGGGCAGCTGGTTGGTCAGTTTTTCAGGGTGGAGTAGAACAACAGCCACAAGGCACAGTGTATTTGGCAGAACAGTGTGACTTTTAAACTGATTGATCCTTAGGGAATGTGGTGGTGGGGGAGGGCAACGGCCTGCCCTGAGGAATGTGTCTACGCACTCTGTTCCCACTGTGGTCTTCCTGAGGAAGGTAATTCAGCCTCTCCCTTCTGGAGAGGGGCTCTGGTGGAATCCTCCAAAGGTTCTGATGAGCTGACCTCTTCATCACAACCATCTGTTATGGGATCTGATGCCCCCTTCTGGTGTGTCTGAAGACAGCTACAGTGTACTCATATACATACAATAAATAAAGTAAATCTTTTAAAAGGGGAGAGAAAACTGCAAAGCAAACACTTATTAAAAAGCCACCAGCACATAGCCCCTGGCCCAGCTTCTTGACTGTACTGATCTCAGTTCCCTAGTTCAAGAGCTAGTAAAAATCATCTATCTTATGAGTTATTTTAAACATCTAATGAGATAACAGTACCTGCAATATGGGAGTGTTCAATGTAGTATTATGTATACAAGTTAAAACTTGGGAACAACCTAAATACTTACCAAAAGAGGAATAGCTAAATTACTGATGGAAATTCATGGTACAGAATACTACATAACAGGTAAGAAAATTGACGGCAGGCCAGTAAGATGGCTCAGCACATAAAGGCACTATCTTAATTCCCAGAACCCAAATAAACATGAAAGGAGAGAATTAATCCCACAAAGTTGTTCACTTAGCTCACATGGATGCTGTGGTCCACACACCCACAAATACACATCAAGCATACGTATGCATGAATACATGAACATATCCACATACAAATAATAGTTTGGAAAAAGATTGATCAATAATATTAATTCATAAGGATCTCCACTGAAGTGGTTAAAGCTATTTGCATGGTGGCCACTCATAGCTCTCGCAGGGCTGTGCTCACACTAGGCAGCACCTCTGGTTGCTTGACTCTCACACTAACCACAAAGGAAGGTACTCGATGTGTCCTGCCAGCTTGCAGGTGAGGTGAGGTTACCAAGAGACTGCTGAAGTTCATGTTTTCATTTGTGGAAACTGGTCTATGTGCAAAATCAGTGTAGTATGATACCATTTATATTTAAACCCCCCCAAATTAACACATTGACTAAAAGTAAATGCATTAAGAAAGATAGGGAGACATTGGCTAAGTGGTCACAATGGTTCCCAGGGGACAAAGTTCAAGGCAAGTTACAGTACTGAAACGTACTGTCGCATCTTATGATGTAGATGTATTAATGTGTTGTTATTCAACAATTTGAACACATTCACAATATAAGACAGTGGTGGCTGGGGTGGTACATACCTTTCTCATTGCTGGGACACGGGACCTGATAGAAGACACTTAATTGAGTAAAGATCTGTTTGTCTCAGGTTTTGAGAGTGTTCTCCTATGGTTACTTGACCATATGTCTCTAGGTCTGTGCTGAGACTGCACACTGTGGTGGGGGCATGTGTGGAGGAGGCTTTAAAGCTCCTGGCCACCAGGATACAGAGAGATACATTAAGGGCTCAGGAACCAGATATTTACCAGGGTCTACTTATTCCAGCTAGGTCCTGCCTCTTGTTTGTAGAACCTCCCCAAATGATATCAGTAGCTGGGGATGAATACCTTAACTCATGTCTTGGGGCATGGGTAGACTAGCAGACCAGCTCAGGGAAGGTGCTTTGGTTCATGGTTTTAGAGAGATTTCAGTCTATCACGGTGGGAACTGCACAGTAGGACAGCCCATATTGGCAGTGTGTAGCAGAGGCTGCTCGTATCATGGCGGACCAGGGAGCAGACAGTAAGGCTGGAATCAGAGGCTTGGTCATAACACTCAAAGGCCTGCCCCTATTACTTCTACTTTATTGCCCAAAGTGCCCAAAGCCTTCTAAATTAGTGCCACAGCTGAGGATCAAGTGTTCAGATATTAGCCTGTGAAAGATATTCTCGATTTAAACCACAACAGGATTTTGTTAAACACAGCAAGGTAACACAGTGGCTTAGAGTCGAAGCTCGAGCTGCTATCACCCGTTGTCTGTCTGAGTGTTGTGCTCACCAGACATCATTTTCCCAAGAGTCCCTGAGGAGGGCCATTGAGCCAGTGTGATTGACTAAGCCTTAAACAAGCCATCAGCAGAAGCAGCAGCTCAGACCCCAGTGGCCTCCATTTTTCTCAGTGACCTCTCACAGCTGAGTTAGTTAACCTCCCTGAGGCTGACAGCTTCATCTGAAAACTGATAAGAAAGTCATTCCCTGCAGGCCCTGGAGGAGCAGGCAAAGCTTCCAAGAACCTCCAGGCTTAGTGCTCCCCTGGGCTTAGGCAGACATGATCAAGGTGGATCAGTGGTGAACTGTCAGGACAGCAGGTTTGATGAGACCTCTCAGCATATTCTTTCTACTGTTTCTGCTTGTGATAACCCTCTCTACAGAGGGAAAATCCTTCCTCTTTAGATAAGTGTGTTAGGGACATATTACTTTGTCACAAGGCGGCACATATGAGCACCTGGAGTGTGTGTGTGTAAACATGTGTTCATCTATGTACGTGTGTACATGCTTGCATGTTTGTGCATGGTGTGTGCATACATGTGTGTACATGTATAGTATGTGTGCATGTGTGTAGGTATGTGTGCATGTGTGTAGGTAGTGTGTATGTATAGTGTGCTTGTGTGTATGTATGTGTATATGATGTGTATGTGTGAGTGTAGTATATGTATGTGTGCATGTGTGTGGTATGTGTGTGTGTATGATGTATATGTGTGAATAGTGTGAGTGTAGTATGTATGTGTGTAATGTGTATATGATGTGTGTGTACGTGTGTGTATGTGCATGTATGTATGGTGTGTGTATATGTGTATAGTATATGTGTTGTATGTATGTATACATGTGTGTCGCTTGTGTACGTGTGTGTGGTATGTGTGTCTGGGGTCTTGTGTAGAAAGCTCCTGAAGTGGGAGAAGAAGAAACTTAGAGGACAAGCTGGAGGACATGAAGGGAATAGAAGGTGCTGAGTCTTTCCTTCAGCAGGTGTCTACCTGCCGCCAGCCCCATACTCCAACAGTTGAAGTTCTTTCTGTTCAAGAGTCAATATAGCCTCCCTATCCTGTTTGCTCTGTTGTTATCAACATTTACAATATTCTCACCCAATCAATAGCTCAAAACTAAGACAAATCCCCTTTCCCCTTTCTCAAGCCCTTCCCTTCTGACTAGTGGGTTGTCTTCCAGTGGTGGTGAATGCCAGATACTCTCCTGTCTTTGTTTGGTGACATTTGTACTTTCTATCCCACTCAGTGCCTGAATCAATCACAGGCCAGTGAAGGAGATGGAAGGACAAACAGGAATTTCCATGTCAAACATAGAGGTTCTTCAGATGTTTCTGCCATGCTTTCCTATCTGGATTCCAAATGGGATCACCAGGAGCAGAGTTCTGGTACTCAAGTGGACATATTTAAACTTCTTAAAGTCTTGATATCCACCCCTATAAAAACATACAGATTGTTTGATGGCTAGACAAACATGCTATCACTAGTACTGTGTTGTCCTAGGTGGGCTCAGGTCCCACCTCTCTCCTATGAGGTGAGACCTGCACCTGCAGACTCCACACCTTTCACCCCACTAGCCAGGGCAGGAAGTGCTAGAACCCAAATTTGCCTTAGTGCAGAAGGGAGGCACAAACTCTTTTTGAAGGAAAGAGGAGTGAGGTATGATACCCTTTGCAGGAACCTGCTAATACAGAGACCTGTCTTTTGATGTGTCCTATAAATAGCACCCTGGAACCTGGTGAGAAAGACTACGTTTTAAAGGTTCTCCTTCACTAGTGTCCTTTCTTCCAGGGTGACTGAACTACTGGAGTACTGTCCCCCTCCTTCTACTCAGGCTCTGGCTACTCAGCACCTTGGAACTTTCTGGTCATGTGGTCTTGAGTCTACTTCTAACACATGCATCCTCTCCCTTGTCATTGTTGTCTAGGGTGGACCATACTGTGGGTCCCCCTGCAGCTCAGAAAGGTGCCAGGTAGAAGCTGCAATGGCTATCAGGCATGCCTGTTGTGTGATTCGGGGTCCCCATATGTGCATGTGTGACCATAGGATGCAGAATATAGGACAGAGACATGGTAGGGGCAGGGTGCTTCTGCTTAGGCCTCATAACTCTCCCACCTGCCCATATGTTCCAGTCTGGAACACTGAGGACTCCAAATTTGGACTTCAAGGCAGCTATGCAGGTCTGTCAAAGAAGGCAGATAGAACGTGTTCTACATAACAATAGGTTAGCTTGAGTAGTAACTTTTATTTTGCCTATTTTTATTGAAATTTATCTGTTCATCTATTTGTGTGATGACTATTCTTGGTTGTCAATATGACTATGTCTTGAATTAACTAAAAACCCCAATGGGGCACATCTGTGAGGTATGTTTTGCTTAATTTGAAGTAGGAAGATCCATTTCTAATCTGATTATTGATATAGGAAGACATACCTTTAGATCTTTTGAGGTTAGAAAACCTACCTTTAATCTGGGCCATGCCTTTAATCAGGGCCCTGTCTTCTGCCAGAAGTCAGTGGTTCTCCTTCTGTGGGTTGTGATCCCTTTGGGGATTGAATATCAGATATCCTGCATGTCAGATATTTGCATTATGATTTGTAACAGTAGTAAAATTACAGTTATGAAGTAGCAATGAAACAATCTTATGGTTGGTGGTCACCACAACATGAGAACTCTATTAAAAGGTCACAGCATTAGGAAGGTTGAGAACAATTGCTTATATAGATAAGAAATCAGGAAGTCTTTGCTCTTTGTTTGCTTCCTTTGGCTTCAATAGAAGTCCATATCTTCACTGGCATTAGCGCCTACTTCTTTGGGTTTCTGGCATACAGTAAAGACCGGCTGAGACATCCAGGCTCATGGACTGAACAGCTACTAAATTCTTGGACCTTTCATTCATAGGTAGCTATTGTTGGATTAGGTAGATCACAGCCTGTGAGTCATTCTAATAAATCATATATATACATGCATGTACCACATCACCTGTGTGGAGGCCTGCCCTCACCCCCAGCACAGCTGTAGACATTTTATTTCATGCTTGCCAGCTATTTCATATTGTTGCTGTAATATGCCTGCCAGTCATTGACACAGAGAAATAACTTGACTCAGAGCATGGTTATTCTGACCTCTGTTATGTTCTGTATGCTCTGAGGTTTGTTAACCTTAAGGAATTACACAAAGCTTTACATAGAACCCATCAAATTAAAGGTCAATATGAACTGTCATGTCTAAAATGGCTTGAGTCAGGGCCGACCACCAGGCAGCACTTCCAGCACCTATGTCTGAGCTCATTATGATTTTTGGAGTTTTAGCTTTTATAAGCTGTTCCTGAGAAATGTACAGTGCACAGCTTTGAGTTGTTGCCCTGGTGGATCAGGAGACTAAGCCATTCTTGTCTGACTGAGACTGGTGTTGGTGTGGTTTGTAGGACTACTTCTGGACCCCAAGAACCTGTAAATTTTTATGTGGGTTCTGGATGATGCAAACACTTTTCATCTTCTTAGACCCTACATTTATTTTTAATAGGCACATAAAGCATAAATCAGCACATATTAGTTAGGAACTTAATATATGTACACACTCTAATGTCTTAAACAAGGCTGAATATACTTATCTTCTTGAACACTGAGAATTTCTTTAAAAAACTACATGTATTTATTATTAATTTTGCATGTACAAGTATGAATGAATACATGCCATGGTGTGCGTTTAGAGGTCAGAGAACAAAGTGGGGCGTTGGTTCTCTTCCTCCACATGTGGGTTCTGGGAATGGAGCTCAATTCATTAGGCTAGGAGCAAGCACCCTTACCTGCTGAGCCATCTCTCTCATCCCATGTGTTGGTAGTTTCTTCTCTAGATGCCTACAGCTCTTTGAAAACCCAGAGGACATTGTGGTCCCATTGTCACAACTGTGCAGCAACTGTGCTTTCTCCTATTACCTATGACTTGGTAGACATGGATCTATCTTTCTCCATTCCATCCAGCCTTGAATGTAAGATATTTACAAGCACACCCAGGCTGCTTCAAATGTTTTTGGAAACTGGGGCAAATATTTGCAGTCTCTGGTCATCTGAACAGTTCTCAGGGAAGAAATGCTCTCTGGGCTTGTGAGATCCTTCTCCTGGAGACAGCCCTGCCCAGAACAGTCTTACCTGGACAAGAGGAGGTGTATCAGGAGGAGAGAGGAGATTAGAGTGTCCGAAATGGAGGAAGGGGACAATGGTCCTTGTCTAGACTGACACTGTGGGCTTTGGCTGGCCATGAACCCTAGAGGGGGACTTAGAGTGACTGAAGAAGGCCCTTGATAGCACGCCAGGGGTCCTAGAACTAGGTAAGGACAATCCTGGGCTTGTCGTATGGGCTTGTCCCAGGAATGTTCAGACAGAACTCTGTCCTATCAATGCAATGTGGTCCCACAAGGCTCAGTTCAGAGTTTCTCAGATAAATAGCTTGCTTACCTATGAGGCCATCTTCTTCCCTGACCCTGCTCAATGGAAGCAAAATTTTCATCCCTGTTAGCAGATTCAAAAGTCTGAAGTATCTTCCTCCCAGGGATGTTTTCTCAGAGCCCCTGATACTTCCTTTCTCCCTTCCTGAAAAGTCAGCTGCCAGCCTGGCTCTTTAGATCACCCAGGCCCTTCCTCAGAGGTCCAATATCTTTCTTCTCTTTCATCCTGGGTGGGTGCTTTTTCAGGCAATTTAAGCTATCTAGGAATGGCTAACTTCAATGCAGCTGATATTTTAAAACATAGGATGCGTGTGGCTGTATACCTCAGGAAGCACAGAGCTCTACCTGCACACCATAGGGGACCTTCCATGGAAGATGTCCCTTGGCTTCACCTGTTAGGAAGTGCAGGATGATTGACAGGTGTGAGGGAGTTGGGTTGGAGAAACTGGTTGACATATGTGGCTCCTCTACTGTTAACTCGCACAAGGGACCCATATTGACTCTGAGACCTGGCTGGCTATGATGTCATGGGTAGTGGGTGGCCTCTGGCCCTCCCCTGCTTGAGATGTACTTTTCCTATTCATTGCTGTTGCTCCTCTGAACATCAGACTCAGGTGTTCTGTCATCTCCTCTGTGTCTCCGTGTGGTCCACAACCCCTGGCAGTCTGGCCTGCTCTAGGGCTGATCATGCGGCAGGCTATTTTCTCATTTACCCGCCTTCTTCTCTGCTAGGTTTAAATTCTCACACCGATCTTGGAAGGTAGAAGGGTGGCTGACTTTTCCCTATGTCCCCAGTGCTCAAGGCACAGTGTCTGTTGAGGATGAGTGTTGATTATGTGGAATCACAGGGGCTTCCAAGGAGAGACACCCCTATGCCTGTAATGTAATGTGAGAGGTTTTAACAATATATACGCCTCTAATCTGTGTGCACTCTAAATGTCTGGGCATAGGGGTGGGCAGTGGGGAGATGGAGTCTTGGCGTACTGAGAGCAGCCTTCTGAAGAACAAATCTGTTGTTCAGGAGCAGGCTGCTGATGTGAGTGGCAGAAGCAGAACATCTCAGAGGTCAGGAATGGTGAGTCTGTCCCCAAAGCAGGAAGGAGGTTTCTCACCAGCAGAGAGGCTGTGGGTCTCAGGTGAGTCTGTCTCCAAAGAATCTTGGTGCCAGGAGTGAAGCTCTTCCGGAGTGAGGTCCAGTGAGAGAGGACTGGAAGTTGTGTTCTTGGCTGTACAGACCCGCGTCGACCCTGACTGGCTAGTGTATGGAGACAAAAAGAAAAATGAAGACAGCCTGCCAAACCTTGAGAGAAGGGAGGGGGAGGTGCCAAACATGTTTCCAGTCAGATTGGATGACTTCATTCCTTGCTGCCAGGTTGATTGCAGGGAAGTGGGCACTTCTGTCAGAAGGTCAAAACAAGACAGTTTTGTGTTTGGAGATTTTTGAGCTTGTTTGGGCTAGTTGCCAAAAGTTTTCTTGTATCCCAGGTACTACTGTGATCTTAGCCTGAGGCTGTCACCAACTTTGGTCATCATTGAGTGCCCTCCTATCCTAGCATCACTAATTTTCCTTCTCTAGGTCTCATGTGTGGTGTGTGTGTGTCTGTGTGTGTCTTTATGTCTTTGTGTGTGTGTGTGTTTGTATGTACTTGTGTGCACATCATAGGTCAACAATGGGAGTTGTTTACATTCAACTTCCACTCTATTTTTGAGTGGAATCCACTCTATTTCAGTGAATTTGGAGCTCACCAATTCAGCTAGCTCCAAGGCTCCTCCTGTCAAAGGTTCCCCAGTGCTAGGACTATATGTGGTTCTGGTTTTTATACATGGGTCCTGGGATTTAAACTCAGGTTTTCTTACTCTTTTTTGGTTAATATTTTTCATTTTTTATTGGATATTTCTTTATTTACATTTCAATTGTTTTCCCCTTTCTAAGTCTCCCCTTCAGAAACCCCCTATCCCATTCCTCCTCCCACTGCCTCTATTAGGGTGCTCCCCCATCCACCCACCCACACCACCCACTTCTACCTTTTTGGCCTGGCATTCTTCTACACTGGGCCATGGAACCCTCTCAGGCCCAAGGGCTGCTCCTCCCACTGACGTCCAACAAGGCCATCCTCTGCCACATATGTGGCTGGAGCCATGGGTTCCTCCATGTATACTCTTTGGTTGGTGGTCCAGTCCCCGGGAGCTCCTGGGTGTCTGGCCGGTTGACATTGTTGCTCTCCCCATGGGGCTGCAAACCCCCTCAGCTCCTTCAGCCCCTTCTCCAGCTCCTCCATTGGGACCTCACACTCAGTTTTCTTACTTTTAAGGCAAGCCAAGCACATAAGTTCTGAGACATCTCCCCAGCCTCCTGGTTTCATATTTAAAGTATAAACGGATAGACTGAATGTTTTCCTCATCTCAAAGCCCCAGCTAGTGCCCTGTGGTGCCAGTTTTTAGATGCAATTACATTTATTTCTGACTTCTTTATTTGCCTCCACTATACTTCCTCATCACTGCCCAACAGAACCTGAGCTCCTCACCAGGGAGACCAGTGTTCTTCAGCTCCCTTTCCTACAACACATCAGAAACAGCCAGTTAAAAGCATGGATTAGTTTCCCGGACAATGAAGCCACTGATTTGCAGACAAAGCAGCCCACACTTCTCTGGAATGACTCTTGTTTTCTACATTCTCAGGGACAAAAAGCTTGTAATGGTAAAGATTCGAAAGCAACAGAAGCACGGCTAAAAAAAAAACTTAACTGAGCTGAGTATGGTGGCTCCACCTGTAATCATACTTGGGAGGCTGAGACAGAAGGATTGCCACAAGTTTCAAGGCCGCTTGGACTACACGGTAAGCCAGAGAATGAGACCCTGTTTCCATGAATCAGTTAACTAGTCAACCAATCAAAAGCTCAGCTCAGAGTATTCTCAAAGAGTGTAGGCAAATACAGTACTGCTAAATGTTTATCTCTCACTCCTGCCATCTTCCAGTCTCCAGTCCTAAGACGAGATGGTTATGCCCACTGAGGAAGCTGTTATCATCTCTTCTGAGCCCCAGAAGTTCAGGAGGGCATTCGATCAGATAGCATGTGAAGAATTCTTAACAGATCGATGATGGTAAGTAAATGGAATGCTATCTAGTCTTTAGTTACGCTGTTTCTCAAGTAGGGTGTGGAAGAACCAAGAGAAGAGAGGTGATGTGGACCAGCAGACAGGCATCTGTTGAAAACTCCCAAGTTCACTTTTAAAAATGAAAATCCACACATGTAGCTATCCTGTGACGTGTTCACCTCTACTCTTATCTGGTCCTCAGTGTTCTGGACTAGCGGAGGACAAAAGTACTGCCCAGAGTGAGCATTTTAGGGTTAAAATGGAATACTGGGACAATCCCACTAGAAGTTGTGGGATGCATGGTGAAGGGAGGTTCCCATCCATGGATGGTCTCAAAGAGCAGAATTCCTGGGTGACAGGCAGCCAGGCTTACCAGTTAATCCTGTGCAGGGGAAATCTGGGCTGGGGTTGGTGGGGGAAAACTCTTGCTGGGAACCTGCTGTGAGTTAGTGTAAGTTAGAACTATGAGTTAGCTCCTTCCTGGAGATAGACATTCTCAATCCAGTGAACATTATTTCTGCTGGGAAGCAGTGGTGAGTCCATTTCTGATATGAAGACCTTGACGGGTTGCTCTCCCCATTGCTTGAAGTGAGAGCTAGGTTTTGAGTGTGAGATCTGAGTTGTTACACATGAATGTACAAGAGTAGGTGCATCACCCTATTTCAAGAAGACTTCAGCTTGTCCCTAGATGCGCATTTCTGTGCAGTGCAGAACTTGGACAAATGTACACTGTTGCCCTGTTTGGCCTGCGTCCTCCTAATCCCGTGCTCTCTCAGGAACACTGTGCCACTGTCTGCTAGGTAGGGGCTCAGAGACCCTGGCTTAGGCTCTCTGTTACTCCTTGCAGACAACCCTTTGTTTATGAGAACCATAGAGTCAGAGGGCATCAGAATAACTCCTGATTCTGCAGAGATGAAAAATGACAACCAGGAGGTGGCAGTAACAGCCAAGAACAGATTCTGAGTCACAAAAAACTGTCAGCTCAGCGAGTATAGGGTTCTGGTCAAGGCCTCTGTCTATCTGTCCATATCCTTGGGCCTTATCCCTGTGGTACCAACATCCAAGTTGTATGCAGGCTCTGTAACAGGAAAGTTCTCTCTTTCATAATGGTTGAGTTTGGTCTGTGTCTCTTCACCCTTAGCAGTCACCCAAGTGTTTTCTTCATACACCTTGCAGGGAGTGTGGCAAATGGCTTCTTTCTAGCTGGTTCCTCCCAAGGCCCAGGGGTACAGCCAACTTCAGGAATTGGAGGAAAGTGCTATTCCCCAGGGCTCACTGAATGAGGTCTCTCCTTGTTCCCTAGCTGTTACCCTGTGTTTCAGCTCAGACAGGCCTCTCTTTGAAGGACTCAGTCACCAGAGCTGCTGTGAGTGACATGTTCAGATTGTCTGACGCAGGGCATCTCCAGCCAGAGCTGGCACAGGCTGCAGAGACCTGTGCTAGATGATGAGGGGAGAGGGATCCTGGGTCCTGAGGATGAGTTGGGATGCAGAATCATAGATACAGAGGGCTCCATAGTGGTCAAGTCAGTCTCCAGCTTACTGCCTACTTCAGCTTTGATGGAAGTGGGCTTACCTAGAGTACCCACACCCAGCTACCTTCTCAATGTTGGAGTCCCAATGTTGGAACAGGAAGAGCAGGTCCCAGTACCCTGCGTGTCTGCGCCCTGATTCACCAACAAGGTCTGGACTCCAGTCACAGACTTCTTTAAGTGAGGGTGATCCACCTCCTCCTTTTACCTTTTCACCCCATGCCCTGTTGGTGACCGGGTTTTATGGGACCATCTATCTTTCCCACAACTGCAGGCTGCCCTTATCACTGTGAAATTACACTAACCCACCCTGTAACAGGCAGGACACTCTGGCTCTGATCGTTTTATAGCCCCTTCACATTCTGCCAATACCTCTCAGGAACTTGGCTTCCAAGGCTCCCCGTCTGCCCAGAAGGCAGGAGTGGGACACCAGCAGAGGCAAGGCCTCCATGGGCTCTGTGGGAGCTGGAGAATGGCCTGTGGGAATCATCCAGAGTGATTTTTTTCTATCTTATCTACTAGTCTATACTGGCTGGGGAACAATACCAGATCTGCCAGGCAGACAGCAGGAGGAATTTCCTGGTCACTGCACAGTGGCATCCACCCCTGCCTTTGTCAGCCTCCCACAGGCTCTTGTCTAGCCTAGAAGGTTGCTTGAATTTTGCATAAGGGCATAAACTCTACTACCATGATCATCAGACAGCATGATGCACTTTCACCTCCCATAGCATTTTGGTGGCCGAATTTGGGCTCCCAGGCTGGAGAAGGGAGAAGCTGACTGCAATGGAATCCTCAATCTGACTCTTTAGCTCAGCAGATTTCTGCTCCAGGCCTACAGAGATCTCACTCTCCACTGCCTAGCTGTGCAGCCATGAGCAACTGGTTACTATCTTTAAGCCTTAGCAAGGTGTTCTGGCTCCATCAGACTCCACCCTCTTTTCACATCAGGGACTACTGTTCTCAGTTGCATAGGTGCTCTTGCAATGGCCTCTACACTTGTGTCTCATGACTTAGAACATTCTGGAAGAGAGAATTGGTAGCTCCAATTGTCCCTGTGATAAGCAGACTACTTTTACTCTGATGGATTAGAATGTCAGGAATAGGTGAAAAACATCTATATACCACATTCTCTTTTCAAACTTGTGAGTGCAACTTCTGTGTGTACACTTGGGTGCAGGTGCACATGTGTATGCACACACGTGGTAAGCCAGAGAATAACCTCAGGTGTCATTACTTGGGCACAATTCATCCTGGTCTTTGAGATGGGTTCTTTTACTGGCTTGGCACTTTCCACATTGGTCAGACTGGCTACCAGTATATCCCAGGGATCCACTTGTCTTTGCTTTCCTGGTGCTGGGATTACAAGCACACAGGGCTTTCACCTGGGCTCTGGGGATGGAATTCAGGTCCTCATGCTTATGAGGCAAGTCTTTTACTCACTGAGCTATTTCCCCAGCCTCCATTATATCTTTTTGAAGGGGACCTTGCAAATGGAGCTATGGACCCTAATGGTCTGGCCCTCACATACTAGGTGTATTTCTTCCCTTTAGTCAGTGGGCAGCTCAGATTCAGATGTGTGACTTCTTCATGGCCATTGGCTGAGACTTGAGCCTATCATTAAAAGTTAGACCTAGATAGACTCTATATCTTTAATTTCTCTTTGTTAAATTTATTATCTTGTGGTGATAGGAATTGAACCCAGGACCTTGCCTATGCTAGTAATCATCCTACCCCTGAGCTACAGCCCCAGTCAATTTTATTACCTACTTGCTTGGTTCTACAGATCTTTGATCTTAGTGTCTTACATATATCTTGGTACATTACCTCCAGTCCTTTGTGGAACAAAGGCATGACAGGGATTACATTTAATGTAAATGTGTTAGGTTGAGAGCAAAATCAATTCCATGCCATAGAGGGGCACAAAGTTTTGAGGGCTTCAGAGGCTTACTGACAGTTGTATTTCCAAGTGAATATGTGTGAATCTTGAACTGTACCTGAGCTTTGAGTAGAGCTGAGGAGCCTTAATACTTCTGTGGATGAAGGTGTTGCAGTGGCAAGGTGACTCAGATCCTGAGAGCATCTTCAATCTGTATTGGAGTTTTCTAGTCAAAGAGTCTGAGAACCACCGAGGTCTTCTTGGAGTTCTTTCAGGCTGTTGGTTACATCTTTCCTAGTTGAACTTTCCTGTGGGAAGGCCAGGGTTCAGAAGCATTCCTGTGCTCAGAATTCGTCCCTTAAGGACCCTGAGATCCTTCAGTTATGAGAGTTAGGCATGTTGAAGGCAACAGAGCTCCTAGGATGCAAAGGCAGGAGGTATAAGAATCCTGGCTTCCTCTTTCCTGTTTCTATGATGGAACAGTGTAATTGATAAGGACATTTATTTGGTACAGTTCTGAAGCCTAGGAGGCCCAAGGCCAAGGGGTCCACAGCTACTGAAAATTATCATGCTGCTGAGAAGGGTAAGACAGTGGGAAGGAGTAAGAGATAGTGGGGATACATTTTATACCACACTCAGTCTTGTGATGGCTAGTCCATGCACTCTTATGGTGGGGAATCTCATTCTCATAATGGTTAGCTCATTCACACTATAGCTTGCCCACTCTTAATTACAAGCCTGTGCTTGTAATGACTAGCCTACTCTTTTAATAGCTAGCTCACTTTCTCAATGGCTAGCCCATGCTCATGATGGCAATCCCATTCTTTTGATATCTGGCCCACCTCCCAGATAAAGCTATTCCATTCAGGAAGGCAAAGTCCTCATGACCTAGTCACCTTTGCTTACACTTTGTGTAGGGGTTTGAGTTTACAACATACCTACTTGGTGGGGGGCACACTCAACTTTTTGCTTCCTGACACTCCAATTATCCCAGCTCATGCCAGGCTCTTTCTTTAGTACCCTCTCTCACAATTTTTTTTCCTCTTGAATCTTTAAAATGAACTTAGATCCCACCTGTGTTTGAAAAATCCTCAGCCACAGTCTCTTGGCTTTCTCTTCCCCAAGCATATACCTTTTAGAATGAGCTAGTAATCAAGAGGTGAGATGGCCATCACGAGAGTAGAAAAGTTATCAGGAGCATGGGCTAACCATCAGAAGACTGAGTTCAACATAAAACGAATTCCCCACTATGGTCCTATCCCTCATCCTGTCTGGCCTCCATCACCTCAGTCCCGCTGGGATTCTTGTCACTTTGCTCAGGAGACATTTCTCACTACAGTCATGATGTTCTCTAGTTGTTAAATACTCAGTACTTTGCAGATTTTTCTTCTATAAACAGTCTTCTCTTTATTTGATTCCAGTGTCCCGACTCTCTTACCTACCCTCTGTACCTTTGTTCTCTGTCCATTCACAGGTAGAATAAAGCAAGACAGAAAGACATTACAAATGTAAAGATCAGGAGACAGAAAGGAGCCCCTTACTCCATCCTCCATCCTGAGTCTGGTCAAAAGGTCTTGCCAGCTGAGAATCAAGAATTTCAGCACAATCAACTTGCTTTGAAGGCTGCCAACACAGACTGTGTTCCTTTTATGTAGATATTATCAGTGAGAATGTTAAAACAGCAATAAACCAGGCTTCAGGCCCGAGTGAGTATGACCTTGAGTATAGCTTTGTTCCTTCCTCAGATGTTTTCTAACAATCTCACAAGCAAGACTGTTAACTTTTGTTGACAATCAAAATGTAGCTCCCCGTACAACTCTTGTCATCAGAGTGCTACCTTATCAGCTATAATCCTGTCTGTGCACCATAGAAACTACCTTGTGATCTCATTAAAATTCCTTAACAACCCTTTAAAGATAACTTCAAACCTTAGCAAAATTCTCTGTGTGGTTATCATAATGCAATAGAACATGATGTTTTTGAGACACCTATATCCACATGTCTCTCTTTTTATGAGCTCCAGTATTAAATCTATGTTAAAATCAATCAAACAAACAAAACCTTTAATAACTCCAACTCTGCTCCACATTGGTTTGTCCATCTTCCAGGTAAGTCAGGGTAGGAACTCAAGGTGTGTGTGTGCGTGTGCGTGTGTGCGTGGGGTGTGTGTGCGTGTATGTTCAAGTGTCATTCCTCAGGGATCATTCACCTTGTTTGAGACAGGGACTCTCACTGCTCTGGAGCTTGCCAAGTAGGCAAGGTTGACTGGCCAAGCCCCAGGGATCTTCCTGTCTCTGCTTCCCCCAGCTCTAGGATTACAAACACATGTAGCCATGCTTTGCTATTTATGTGTGTCCCGGGCATTAGGCAAGCTCTTTACCAACTGAGTTATTTACTCAGCATGTTTCCAGGCACTTCCTGTGAATCTCTTCTCCCAGGTTTGCAGGCAGAGGTGGCTCTTGGGATGAGGCATAAGTGAAATAGAATCTGTATTGTCTTATTTACCTATTGGAAGACTGAGCCTTGCGTGATCAGATGGCTTGGGGGGACGGGGAAAGTGCTGTTATATGGACACGAGAATCTGACCGTGGATGCACCTTCATTTAAAAAAAAGCTGAGTGTGGCGGTGGCATGTACCTGGTACCAGGAGGCAAGAGGTGAGGGTGGCAGGGAGGGTGACAGGTGGATCTGAAGAGCTGAATAGTTTAACCAGCTGATGAGTTAGAGGTTCAGTAAGAGACATTGCAACCATGCACAAATGGGCAGCACTAAGAGAATTCAGTGAGTTAAAACAAAGTGCATGAAATTGGGAGGAAAAATGATCTTAGAGAGAGATGAGAAAAATGGAGGAAGGGAACAGAGAATGGATTTGATCAAAAAACATTATGTACATGTATGAAATTCTCAAACAATTAAAAGAAAACCCAGGTAGAGAGGCATAAAAGAAAGTACTTGGTGTCAATGTCTGGCTTCTATACACACATGCACACCCACTCACCAGACACACACACACACACACACACACACACACACACACACACACACACGACAGTGACAGTCTCACATAGAAGCCACAGGCTACAGACAGAGCTGCTGTTCACCTCTTCCTGAGTACAGTTTCTCTTTGCTTGGAGAACACTAGAAGTAAAGGAGAGAAACAAATTCTACCAGAGTCATGTGCATGGCTTCATCTCAGTTGCTCACAGGGATCCAGACCTCAGGCAGCAGCAATATGCCTGAGTTATTACCAACATTTTCCAGTTGACAAAATTATTTGCTACTCTTATGTTTTACAGGTAAAGCAAGAAAAATTAGTATCAAGAGTATTATTCCAATTTTTAACAACTAACAGAATGATGGTGTTTGATGGGGGCATTGGCAACAGAATGCACTCCCCACCACAGGCAAGGCCTCTTTATTTATTACCTCTGGGCTTTATGGTTACCATAGCAATAAAACTCATATTCAACTAGCTGATTACCATTTTAGCAACTAATGGAATCATTTTTTTTTTTTTAAGCTTTAGAATACAATATTGTCACCTCAACTGTAATTTTAATGTCCTTAAGCCTTACCTTGAAGGGTCAATAGTGCAGAACTCCCAGATCCATCAGTGCTGCTCTTCTGTCAGCCACTGGGTCCTTTTGTCTCTTAGTTCAGGATCTGAATTTGTTGAAGGGGTTAGTGGGCTACACATTCAGTACAGGGACACTTAGGGAGCTGGCCTGAACTAGGGGATTGAGGGAAGTCAGAGTTAGAGACAAACAAAACTCTGGTTTTAACTGGATTATTTGGTTTGCTGATGTTTAGTTCCTCAAGTTCTTTATATATTTTGGATACTAGCCTTTTGTCAGATATGGAGTTGGTGAAATATTTTCCCATTCTGTAGGGTCCCATTGATGGTGTCTTTTGCTTTATAAGAGCTTTTCATGAGGTCCCATTTATTAATTGTTGCCTGCAGTATTGGTGCTCTGTTTAGGAAGTTGTCTTCTGTACCAATGCATCCAAGGCTATTCCCTACTTTCTCTTCTATCCATCTGAGATTCCATCTTACGATTGTAAGAATGGTTAAGATAAAAAACACAGTGACAGCTTATTCTGTCGAGAATGTGGATCGAGGTAAACACTCCTTCACTTCTGGTGGGTGTCCAAACTTGTATCTCCACTTTGGAAATCAGCATGGCTATTTCTCAGAAAATTGGGAATCAATCTACTTCTAGACCCAGCCATACCTCTCTGACATATTCTCAAAGGATGCTCCATCTTATCCCAAGGGCACAGCTATATTCATAGCAGCTTTATTCATAATAGTCAGAAACTGGAAACAGCCTGGATGTTCTTTAACCAAAGAATGGATAAAAAAATGTGATACATCTACACAATGGGGATTACTCAGTTGTTAAAAAAAATGACATCATGAAATTTGGATCTGTCAAATGGATGGAACTAGAAAAAAATTCACCCTGGGTGAGGTAACTTAGACCCAGAATGACAAATATGTTATGTACTCACTAGTGAAGACTCCTCACAATGGGGACAAAGAGCCTGAATCGGTCATCCTCTGTAACCAAGCAAGGCTCAAGTGGAGGGAGTGGGACACCAACTAGCCACAAAACCTCTGACCTACAGTTTGTCATACCTGAAGGATGTCCTAGAACCGAGCCAAGCATAATTAGTGACAGAGAGACCAGAGAGAATTCATCCAATAACTGATGAGGGTAGATGCAGACTCCCACAATCAAATATTAGGCAGAGCTCAAGGAGTCCTACAGGAGGAGACAAGGAAGGATTGGAGGAGCCAGAGGCATCAAGGACACCACAAGAGTATGGCCCACACAATAAACTGACTGGGACTCCAGTGGACTCAGAGAGCCTGTAATTGGTCTGATCTAGGTCCACTGCATATATGTTATGATTGTGTAGCTCACTGGGAGTGGGGGCCATCTCTGAGTCCTTTGCCTGCCTTTGGGACCCCCTTTCCTCCTAATGGATTGCTTTGTAGAGCTTCAATGTGAGAATAGATGCCTGGTCTTATTGTAAATTGTTATACTGTATTTGGTTGATGTCTCTGGAAGCCTGCTCTTTCCTGAGGGGAGCTAAGAGGGTGGATCTGGGAGAAAGGGGAGGTGGGGGAGGAGAGACAGAGGTAACTGCAGCTGGGATATCAATATATAAGAGAAGAATAAATAAAATGGAAAGAAAACAAAACAATAACAACCAAGACTCTAGAGCAGCTGAGGCCTTCAGACTTTGGAGCCACCCAAACGCAAGTCCTAGTCATCAAGGTGTCCAGGAAAAATTCCCTGATGTTCTAAGCTTTTTACTTCTAAACCAATGGGAAACACTTCCATTGGTGGAGTAAGGATCCAAAATCAGGGTGTTTACACGTGTGTGGGCGAACATCTCATGCAGAGGTGCTTGTTGCACTCATGGTCAATGCTGTGTTTGTTGATGCCGTTGCCACAAACTCTGACCTTTCTCTCACAGAAATTGTGTGTGTGTTCATGCATGTGAGAACAGGTACAGGGGTGCTGTGGTTTGTGTGTGGTGTTGCCACCCGTGGGGAGGTGGTCTTGGGATCTATAAGAAAGCAAGCTGAGCAAGCCATGGAGAACAAGCCAGTAAGCAGCTTCCTCCATGGGCTCTGCTTTAGTTCCTGCCTTTAGGTTTCTTCTGCCTTGCATTTCTATCTTAGTTCCTTCAATAATGGACCCTAACCTGTAAGATGTAGTAAACCCTTTCCTGCCCCTCCACCTTGCTTGAGACAGGTTATTTTTGTTATTTTGCTTTGGTGTATTTCAAGCTAGCTGACCTACAGGTTCAATGTGATTTTCCTGTCCCTGCCTCCTGTTTCCCTGTAGGAGTTGGAATTAAACATGTGGCTCACTGCCACACCGAGCCATATGTAGATGCTAGGGATCTTAGTTCAAGTCCTCAAGCTTGCATCACAACCTCTTTACCCACTGAGTATCTCCCAAGCACAGAAACACTTCACTTCTAGTTCTGTAGTCTCCTCAGGAAAACCATTTAACCTGACTGGGAGAAGCATGTTTTAAAAGGTTTCCTGTAGACAGTGACCCATAAGCTCAGTCTGGAAGGATGAGTGACACGGGCTACTACTGGTTAGTTTCTGTCAACTTAATACAAGCTAGAGTCTCTTGGTAAGAGGGACCATCTTTTGAGGAATTACCTTCATCAGACAATCATAATCAAGTCAGTAGGAAAGCAGTCTGAGTAAGGCAGGGTGAGCAGGCAGGTAATGTTCCCTGTGGTCTCTGCTTTCCTTCCCACCTTGAACTTCTGTTCTGGCTTGTTTTGATGTTGGACTTTATCCTATAAGATGTAATACCCTCTGCCTCCCAGTTGCTTTTGTCATAATGCTTTAGCGACAGCCACAAAAAGAAAACTACGATGGGTATTGGTATGAACATGAACATTTCTGTTTAAAGACCTAACCATGTTGTTTTAGGCAAGACTGTGGAAGTGTTGAGACCTGGGACTAGAAAAGCCATTGACTACATGGAGCTTAGTTGGCTGTTCTGTTGGACCTTGAAAGTTAATGTTGATAGAAATGCTGATAATGGAGGCCTGGCTTGTGAAACTTTGAGGGAAGAGAAGACTCTGTTATGGTCATAATGACATTATGGACTAGGAATCTTAAGAAGTGAAATCTTTGCTTTGTTGGGACAGTTGATGTTGTTAGCTTCGGCTAGGGCTGAAAAAAAATCAGCTGAGATTAAATGAAATCAGTTTCATTGAGGTGAAATCTTCTGGGAGTATCCACTCAGCACACACAGATTGTGGACTGGAGAAGGCCAAGCCTGCATCTCGAGCTGGCAGGCAAACTTAAAAGTCTTCTATGTGATACTGGTTTGGTGGAGTAAAAGATACAAGACTGAAAGTGTCATGGAGAATAGTCTAGGTTTAGCATTGTGACAGACCAGGAGAAGCCACTGGTGATCCTGCAGCCTCACATGTAGTAGTAGAGACCCCAGGATTAAAGGGCTCATAAAGAGAAACTGAGACATGGCAACATGTGACATGGTCAGGGTCCCAAAGAGCCCAGAAAGGCCATTGGTGAAAGTGTAATCTCAGTTTCAGTGGAGACCCCAACATATTTGAGGTGTTAGGACCAGGGGATAACTTCCAAGGGCAGCAGCTTGCCCAAGCCTATGAGGCAAGGGTGTATATACTATGAATAATAGAGCTGGAGAAACTGGGGACCTACCAAACCCTGGAGATCAGAAAATCACGAGGCAATTACAGGCATTGACCACTTAGGTGCTTACTCTGTTGGAGTTTGGTTTTGCTTAAGGGTTATTCTTTTTATGGCCTATTCTTCCATTTTGGCATAAGAGAGTATTTAACTTGTTTTTGATTTTTACAGGAACTCTACAATTAAGGGACACTGGATGGTTGAAAGTGATTTCGAGATTTTTAAAGTGTTTGAATTTTTTAAAAGCCTATGGGATTTTTTGAGCTATACTATGTTTTCTATTGCAATGTTAACATGAGATTGTGAGTCTAAACAAGAAAGAAAGATTATGATTTAATAGTGATGTATTTGTATGCCCAGTTGACATGGGTCGTGTGTTGCTTAGTTTTTGACAACTTGACACAAACAAGGGTCATCTAGGAAACCTCAATTGAGGAGTTTCCTTCATCAGATTGGTTTGTGGGCATGTCTATGGAGGCATTTTCTTGATTACTGCTTTATGTGGGAGGGCCCAGTTCACAGTGGGCAGTGCTACCCCTGAGCAGGTGTCCTATGTTGTATAAGAAAGCAAGTTATCAAGCTATGGAGAATGTGGTGGTTTGAATGAGGATGGCCCGCCCACATTGGTTCATATATTTGAATGTTTGGTTTCCAGTGGTGGACTGTTGGAAAAGATGAGGAGGTGTGGACCTTGTTGGAGTTGGTGTGTCACTGGGGTGGGCTTTTTTTCAAAAGCCCCTGCCAGGCACAATCTTGTTTCTCTTTATCTCTCTATCTTGTGGATAGGATGTAAGTTCTTAGCTATCACTTCAGCACCTGCTTGTGTGCTATCATGCTCCCCACCATGATGGTCGTGAGCTAACTCTCTGAAACTGTAAGGAAGCCCCCAGTTAACTACTTCATTTATAAAGTTGCCTTGCCCTGGGGTCTCACAGCAATAGAACAGTAACTAAGACAGAGAGCAAACCAGTAAGCAACAGCCCCCGTGGTTTCTGTTTCAGCTCCTACTTCTAGAGTCTTGGTTAGGCTTTTCTTGATGATGGACTCTAACCTGAAATAAGTCATAAACCCTTTCCTCCCTCTGTTGTTTTCAGTAATGCTGTCTTATAGCACCAAAAAGCAAAAGAGAACAGCTAACTAAAGAAGAAAGGGGGTAGGAATTTCCAGGTGGGAGATCAGCAAGGACAAAGATAATAAAGACAGGTAGGGTTTGTGTGCAAGGATAGGAGACAAGATCAGTAGATAAGGGGCAGGGCATTCCCATGGGCTAAGTGACCCCAGCAGAGGGCTGTGTGGCTTTGAGCAACTCTCAACACTCCTTCCTTCTCAATGTGTGAAAATTCATTAATCATAACACACGGAGCTTGGAGAGCCTGCAGGCTGTCTGTGGATGAAAGAGAGCATTATCATATTAGCTAATTAAATGCATTAAAATAAATTAATTTTAAAAACTGGCTTAATGAGATTAGCACATTTGTTGCTTAATTACCCATCACTACCATGAAATAATGATGAATTTTGAACTTAGGACAGGTGGCAAGAATGTCAGTAAACTATACAAGTGAAACCCGCAAAGGGTTATGTAGAACAAAGGATCTTGGGATATCTCTGACCTTTCAAAATCCTGCAGTGAGAAAGGCCCGATGGGGTCAGTGGGCATGTCCTCAGTTCTTTCTCAGGTGTCTGTAGGTATTTTTAAGAGGGAGTGGCTCATCTGGCTTTACTGAGCTTCATCAATACTGAAATTAGACACCTAAGCCTGGGTTCCTTCTGAAGCAAAGCTTGAGTCAAGGTCTGCTGTCTCCTACGGAACTTATGACAATGAGATGCTATCAGGTTCATCCCAGGCTCACAGCAACATCTCTCACACTTAGGAGAAGGATGATGGGATTTTGTATTGGCCTCTCTTCTTTCGTGTTTATACCCTTTATTTTCACCTATCTCTTTTGGGACCACATTCCGACATAAAATGCCCAGGCACAGGCCTTTGGCAGAATCCAGGCTGAGACACTGGATGTTGGCAATGGTCCTAGAGAGCAATCTTTAGGATGGCCTGATGGCCTCATCTTATGGAAGGTGCAGGCTCCCTCTGTGCCTACTCTGATTCCACAGTGTACCACTCCAGGACCTTGCTCACTTTACATAAGCCAACTAATCTGCCTCTCTCAGGCTCTGCCCCATCATCCAAGTGCCAAGCCAGCCAGTTCTAGCAGCTTTACATCACCCATTGTGCAATATCATTTTCTTCTTCCTTTTCATTTTTGCATTTGTGTGGCTCTGTGTGTAGATGCCTGTGTGAGGTCAGAGAGGGACCTCTGGTGTCATTTCTTAGATGGCATCTACCTTCTTTTTGAGGCAGGGTTTCTGACCTAGAGCTTACCAAGTAGACTAGTCTCTCTGACTAGCAGGGGATCTGCCTGTCTGCTCCATATTATAGGGCTGCTATGAATACTAGAGTATGTCTTATCTCACTCTAATTTTTGCTTGGGTTCTGGGAGTACAACTTAGATTTTCATATTTGCAAGTCCCGTAATTTACAGACTGAGCTGTCTCTTCCACCTTCATTATAGAACTCTATATACGAGTGCTAAGGAGCCATCTCAGCAGAATTAGCATGGCTATGGAGTGTCCTTTCAGGAATATATCACAAGGGAGTGTCTTCATGTGGATTCAGTCTTCCCTTTGAATCCTTCTACTTTCATTGATCAAGTTCCACAAGAGTGATTACTAGCTAGTTTTGGCAACCCCTTCATTGGGAATACTATTTCTGTTAAGAGCAAATGTATTTCACTGTCCTGCTGTGTGTTTATTAACCTGAAGGCAATGGGGGCAGTTCAGGGCAGACATTAAGTATCAATGAGTAGATACCAGCCTTAGGAAAGCTTTTTCAGGGTCTATAAGTGAAGGGATGCCCCTCCCCTCTACAAAGGGGAAGGGAGTACCCTATAGTCTAATCCATTCAGAGGAATATGAAGTTCAATATTCTCAAGCTACTTCATCTAAGTGTCTCTTTTTGTGAGTTTTAGGGTAGCACTGATTTTCTCTGAGGTGTCTATTATCAGAAAAGTCTGAGACTATGTGTTCAGTGTCCTCTGTAATATTTTAATGACTACAGTTAGATTTCAGGCCTGATTTTCAGCATGTTTTTCTGCAAACAGTGAGGATGCCCTCAGATAAACACAGGTGGAGAATACCTCTGCTGTGGGCTGGTAGTAGGCTCTGGGTATAACCATTGGTTGCTTTCAAGGTTTTTTAAGTGGTGAAGAAAAGATGGCTTATCCCACAGCAAAGTAGCTTGGTCCAGTGTCACCTCTATTCATATCCTAAAACTCACTGTCTGCATCTTTCTGGTCATTCATGTGATTGCTGCTGAATTGTAGGCGTTATTTGTAGTTTTGAAACTTCATTCTTTAGAATTACTTTGTAGGGCCATTTGTGGTATCCAGTGTCCTAGTCTTGGTCCCCCCAAAGGCTTATTTGTTTATTTGAGAATGTCATCCCAGAGAGACGGATGTGAGAATTGATGAGAATCAACATAGAGGATGGAATATTAGCACAGAGATGTGTTATCCTCCCCTGTGCACTTGACTGTCTCTGAGAGGACTGGTTATTCAGTCCTCAGAGAACTTTTTTCTTTTCACCTTTTAGAAAGAATTTACTTTTTTGTTTAATTGTTGAAAGAAATCATTTTCATATAATATATTTTGATCCTGTTTTTTCCCCTCCTTCAACTCTCTAAATTCTCTTCATTTTCCTATTCCTCTAACTTTATATTCTTTCTTCTCTCTCAACAAAACACAAGAAACAAAACCAAAAAAAAAAAAAAAAAAAAAACCAAAAAACACATCTCCTCACAAAACCAAAAATAAAAACAAAGAGGCAAAATAAAACAAAAGCTGAAGCAAAGCAGAAAGTACTCCTGGGGTGGGGCCTGCCCTGGGTGTGGTTGATACACCAAGCGAAGACCCTGTTGCAGAAAACTGATTTTCCATTTGCCAGAGGCTGTCAGTTAACAATTGCTTTTTGTTTGAGGAGTGGGGCCTTGTGTCCACTTCTCCTTTCAGTTCCAGGACCCTTTTTGACTTGAACCTGTTGCAGTTCTTGTGCATGCTGTCACAGTCTCTGTGAGTTCATATTGGCATCACTCCTGTTGTGTCTGGAAGAAACTGTTTCCTTGGAGTCATCCATCCCCTCTTGCCGTAGGAATATTAATAAATCCTGGTGTGGGGTTCCTTCCCTTAGAGAAACACACACACACACACACACACACACACACACACGCGCACACGCACACCACACGCACCACACGCACACGCACACACACACACTACACACAAACATCCTTTATATTTTAATATGCCTTAAGCAGCATAATAGCTGGGCAACTACCTTACCTCCATGCTGTTAGAATCTACCTCCCATTGGTAACTCCAAGTTACTGCTTACTAATTTCTATGTTCTATCTTGGCTGCTCTTAACTCCAATTAGTTAGCCCTCTGGGTCACATTTTCTTGGCTCAAGGTCCAGGGTGCTCTTTTTGCTTTCCTATCCCATGGTGACTCTTGTCTCTGTCTTGCACACTCCTAAAGCATGGCCTCTCCCTCCTCCCTCTCTTCCTCCTTCCCCTTCTCCTCCTCCTCCTTCTTATGTTCTCAAACCTAGGAAACCTAAAATCAGCCTCTCTCTCTTCTCCCCAACTATTGGCTGCTGGCATCTTTATTTACCAATCAGAATTAACTGGGGGCAGGTTTCCAGAAGCTACTTGCAGACCCTCTCGTGCAAACAATTTTGGGGGACCCAAATTATCATTAGAATAGAAGCAGCTATTCCACATAGATCCTTGAACCATAAGGGGAAGAGTTTGATAAAGATATTTCATTTAGGACTGAGTGATCCAAAGTCTTGCTCTCTGTACACTGGTCAGTTGTGGGTTTCTATTAACTCAAGCTTTGCTCTTGCAGCAGTGGCTAGAACAGATTCAAGGCTTATAATAACTGAAATGATGTCTGATATACTTTGCCTGGAACAAAATAAGAATACAATTTAAAAGGTAGTTATGAGTTTGTTATCCTTAGTTAGTTGTAGTTAGTAAATAATGAATGAACAAAAGGAAATAACAAGAGTTGGCCTTTCAAAAGTGGGTCTCATGCATATTTAAATGGTTTATCTCACATACTAATGGAATGGGAGAGTAGGGCTTTTAGGTGGTCTCTGGTCACATTCTACAACGTTTGAACTGCACTGATAGGACTCTTCTTAAGAAGAGATTTTGGTCTACAGCCTCTGAAGACTTCCCAGTAAGGGAACATCAAAGTAGGAGGGCAGTCCTCAGAGAAGTATGCTTCAGTAGCCAAGGTTACGGACTACAGGTGGAATCCAGACTCTCTCTTATGAAAACGTGTATAGAATATTTGCTTTCAGGAGGATGGAAGAGACACACTGCTTCTTGGCTACTGTTTTCCTGATAACTACAAACGGATGAACTAAACATGTGACTATGAGAAGTAGGGAGAAAGCAGACTGTGGAGGGGTTCTGGGATCTGAGGAATGACATAGTCCTGAGTCCCTTGGAAATGTCACCTAGATTTCTATCTCCCATGCAATATGCTTCTGGAATGAAGGGAAAGCCCGCTCTTTTCAGGTAAAGAGCAAGGATGATTCCTTGCCAGAGGCTCTGTTTAAAGGGATGGACAAAGGAAGTTCTCCAAACAGTTATTTTTTTTAAAATTATTATTAATTGTTATTTTTGCTGCAGTGTGTGTGTGTGTGTGTGTGTGTGTGTGTGTGTGTGTGTGTGAGAGAGAGAGAGAGGAGAGGAGAGGAGAATTTGTGTGTGCATGTATGTGCTATGTGTCTATGCTTGCACATCCTGAGGACATTGGGTGTGTTACTCTATTGCCCTTCACCTTGAAGCAGAGATTCTCACTAAAACTAAAGCTCACAGTTTTGTCTTGGTGTTGATCAGTATGTTCTGATGATTCACTTGTCTCAAACCCCAAAGCTGAAGTTACAGGAACATGTGTCCATGCCTGGCTTCCATGTAGGTATTTGGGATTCAAACTGAGGTCTTTGTGCTGTGTTTCAAACACTCTCCATCCCTTGACATGGAGGGAATGGTTGTGTGTAAAAGGACGATGTGAAGGAATCTTCATGGCTGCTCTGGACCCTGACTATCTGTACCAATGCATCTTGGCTGTGACACTGTGCTTTGGCTTTATAAGATGTTACCATTGGGGAATACAGGACACAAAGGATTCTTGGAACTCAGTATTCCTCAGACAATGTCTCTTGTATTCCAGATTGGTCTTGCTTCAACTCTCAAGTTCTCAGATTCTAAGTGGTTACCACCATGTCTGGTGTTATATACTTCAGGGTATTGAACCCAGAGCTTCATGGATGCCAGGCAAGTACTTCACTAATTAAGCTACATCCCCAGTGTTCATATGATATCTTAAAGTGGCATCTTATCTCCGAATAACATATGTTGCAAAAGACCTCAAGCAAGTCAGTCAAGGCTTATTTCGCAGCCTTAGGTTTGCCATCCGTGAAGTAGGTCCAGTACAAAGATTCACCCAAAGAAAACAAGTTAGGTAAGGAAGGAGAAAAAAGTAAGACAACAATAGAGTGACATGTGACATGTGACATGTGGTGAGCTTGTTAATCTTTATTAGTTTGAAGCATACTATAGTCAGCTAGGAAGAAGAACCTCAGTTGAAGAATTACCTTGGTCAGGTTAGCTTGTACCACTATGGCCATCACCATCCCCTACATGGGTAGGCCTGGGCTGTATGAGAAAAGCAGCTGAGCATGGGTGAGCTGGAGAGCAAGCCCATAGGCAGCTGTCCTTTATGGTCCCTGCCTTTGTTCCTGATTGGGTTCCTGTCCATACTTCTGTCAGTGATGCATTGTTAGCTGGAATCTTGAGCAGAAACAAACCCTTTCCTCTTGCTCCAATTTTGACTTTGGTTGTGTTTATCACAGCAACAGAAAGCAACCTGGAACATGAGGTAATTGTTCTCTGTATCTAACTCTTGCTACTGACTCTAAAAAAGGTTCATTCACTGGGTGGCACATTCAACCCACAATATTTTCTCACTTGACCCAACTGCCCTGGAAGGCAGGCACTCTCAGAATGGCTAGTCACAGAACAGAAGCTGAACCTAACTGGTTGTCCGAGTCCACACTATTAATAAGAGGTGTGTGTGAGATTTGAACTCAGATCTTTGCTCCTCCAGCTCTGAAACATGTTGTTAACTTGTCCAGATATTGTTTTCTCCCTCTAATAGGGAGTTACTTTTCTTGTCTTTTCCCATGCAGTGACAGCGGAGGTTGATAGAGTGGCCTTTGACTCTGAGTAATCAGTCTTCATGCTCTACTTCTCCAGCACTAACTGTCCACACCTAAGAAACAGTGGGCAATGGCAGCTTGAAAGAAAATAAGATAATCAGGCAGCTGGTTGGGTAGGGGTGGGGGTTGTGGGGATGAGGGTTGAGAGGGTAAGGGTTGGAAGGAGTGAGCCTATGACAAAACCAGGAAGGTAAAGGAGAGAAACAGGTCTAGGCAGGGAAAAGCCCCAGGTTTCACCAAAGCATGATGAAGACAGAGAACATTGAGACAGGTGTTTCACAGATCACTGGCCCTCTGACCCTGGGGAGTGCCCTGACCTCTGCACTGAGATTTCACTGAGGAAACAGGGGTCATGTGGACATCTCTGGAGACTTGGGGATCCTACCATAACAACAGTGTGCTGCTGCTGGTACATAGTAGGGACTTAATAAATCTCTGTGCTCTCCACATTTGTGGCTCATTTGGATGCCTGGAAAGTCTAGGCAGGGCAACTTCACCGCCTTGGAGGGGTTTACTTTCTGCCCCTGAATTAAGCCCCTTTGTCCATAGGTGGAGTTTTGCTATCAGAAGAGCAAGACCAGTTGCTTAGAAGGCACCTTTCCCAAGAAGAAATTCTGTCAGAGAACCCAGCTGTGTGGCCCAGAAGGAGGATTTCATCCCAACAGCAGCAGTGATAAAACAGGCAGGCGCCTGGCACACGTGGCATGAATAGCAGGCCACTTTATCAGTGAAACACTCAGCAGGGCTTCACTAATTAAAACCGCCCCAAAGTAAGCAGTTATTGATTTGCAAGGAAAGATTAAAACAGCTCCACTTAGAGGCACTTCTGTCCAGCCATGCTGAACCATGAGTCAGACTGTAGTCCTTGGGTTTATGATGACTTTATTCTCAGGTGTTGGGATCAGCAGTAGTGATGTTGGTAGTGGGGTGTCTTGGGAGGCCTGGGGATCCTTGTCCTCCTGGATCAGAGGATAGAGGGAAGAAAGTGACATGAAAGCAGCTATACTGATAGAGGACTTGTTCAAATTAAAGTAGAAGGAGGGACCAAAATGGACAGTTATGGGTCATCATGGGAAGGCAGGGAGGTCCTTATTCTGATTAGACCCAGGACCAGTGTTTGCCATGTGGTGGCTTTTGCCTGTACATTGTGGAAGACCATGGCCAAGGGAACATAGGCTCAAATAACACTGGTGACTATCAAGGATAAAGCAGGGCATTGACAATCAAGGCCTGGATGTAAGTGTCTGAGTGTCTCCTGGGGTGCAGGTTTGGGCAATCTTAGTCTGCTGTCCTTCCCTGCGGGAATGGGGTTATGTCCCAGGGTATATAATTTCTGAGAGAGAAATGGGCTGTAGACACTTGCTTTTCTCCTTTCCAGCTTTCCATTGACCTCTGAGGATCAGGGCCTAGTAAGGTCCTGAGGGTTGAAGATAGGACCATTCCTGACATGTGCAGTCACAGGACCTGCTAAATGGTGTGTGTGTGTGTGTGTGTGTGTGTGTGTGTTTTTCTGTCTTTCTCAGGGATGCCCAGGATTCTCCTAGGTCATGACTTGCTGCTTCGATTTCCATGAGAGTTTATTGTGATAGAGTTGGTGGTGTACAATATGTTCTAGCTTCAGCTGGGTGATATGTGTGGCTGTGGACACCTGCATCTCATTCAAAACCCGTGGAATGAAGATATCCTATGATCCAAATGAATGCTGTGTTAAGCCAAGCTTGGGGTGGGGGCAGGTGTTTGGAATGGTGCATGTGGATGCAGTGAGGGCTTAGAGGCTGCTGTGCTCAAGGCTCCTCAGCATTGACATCTTGCTTGTGGGTCAGGGTCTGGTCAGTTTGCCTCCTGTGGGTTATGACAATGCCACCTTGTACAGAGAGCCTTCCTCCAGAGCCTCATTCCAGCAGATGTTTTTATCTAGCAGTCATAAAGTGGGACCAAGGAAGTATTTACAATCTTGACTATAAAGTAATATCAGCAAAGGCTATATAATTGGGTTCAGGCAGAGGTGAGCCAGAAGTTCAGAAGTTCAAGACCTCCAGGCATTTCCTGGGTGGATGACAACTCTCTCATTGCTGAGATGTGCAGGTACCCAGTCCTGTAGGGTCTCTGTAGCTGCGGATGACAGCTGTTGATACATTCAGTGGGACCTGATGAGCCTCTGTGGGCTCAAATGGTACCCTGTAAGCAGGGCCCTGGGTTGGAAGCCACCTGCCAAAGACCTTACCTCAATGCTACGAGGGCAGTAGGGTATCTGTCCATGTTTTGGGTACATAAAGAGAAAGGTAGGGCATGATTAAAGAATCTTCTGAAGGTGATGGAGATTGCTTTGTGGGTTAAAACACTTGCCATACAAACTTGACAGCCTGAGTTTAATCACTGTGAACGGAGAGAATTAGCTCCTTAAAGTAAGTTGTTCTCTGACCTCTGTGTACATACCACAGCTTTCACACACATGATCTCTCTCTCTCTCTCTCTCTCTCTCTCTTACAAACATACACTCTCCCTTTCTTTCTCTTTCCCTCTCCCTCTCTTTCTCTGTCTCTCTCTCTCATGCATCACGCATACCCAGTGTGCATACCACAGTTCTCACATGCATGATCTCTCTCATCTTCCACACACACACACACACACACACACACACACACACACACACATCATGCATACCCAATGATAATAAATAAAATTAAAATAAAAAAGAATCATCTGAGTTCTCTGTCCTGTGAGTTCCAAAAGCCTACTTTTTGATCCTTAATCTTCACTGTCTATCTGACCTTCGGCAAGTCTCTAACCTCTCTAAGTTCTTATACACATTCATGGAGAGAATACTATTTCTGGAATTGAATTCATTTTTTGACAGAAAAATAAACCAGCTTAGTGGCCTTCTTTTCTCATCCTCACTTACAGGGCCTGCAACTTTGCAGTTTCCATGAGTGATCTGAACTGCGTGATCTTGGAATTAGTCTAGCAAGTACAGGTTAGAGGCAGGAGCTTTGACCTCCTAAGGCTAAAGAACTGGTTTCTAGATCTAGTTGGTATAATTCTGAGCTCTTTGACCAGGGACACGTCGCTTAACCTCTTTGAACTCCATCTAGCTCCACAACAGGATTAGGTACTTGCACTAATTTTGAAATACAGTGAATAAATACCTGCTATTAGCAATTTAAGAGCAGGCTGGTTCCCAGGTTCAGTCTGTCTTGCAGGGAAGGTCTCTGGAACAGCTTGACTCTTGGCAGTGGGTGTGGATGGCAGAGGCTGTTTACATCTCTATGAGCCACAAATCAGAGAGCAAGATACCTTCAAAGGCCCACTACCAGTGACCTACTTCTGCCTGCTAGACTGCACCTTCTACAGTTTCCAGAACCTTCCAAAACAACATCAGCAGGAGGGGATAAGGGACTGAGAATCAAAGCTGTGGAGGACCAGATTGGGCCACGTTTGTGGGAAGCAGTGAAGAGACCCTGTCTCAAACAAGATGGAAAGTGGGGACTAAGACTGATGGTTGCCCTTAGCCCTCCATAGGTGTGCTGTGCCCATATTCACATTCACAATCACATAGATGAGCATGCATACATACAATAATCAATCAGCTTCAAAGATGGAATTCATTCTTAAAATAAAGAAAGATACTAAATAATGTCTTCATTTGGATTAAATGTGACTTTTTCTTTCACTGCTATACTAGAAAATGATGCTTTGGAGGTCAGCAGCCTTGTCCCATCCCACTTTTCCACCTCACAGGGAGTAGTAGTGTTGTAGAATCAGGAAGAAAGTTGTTCAGAGTGTGAAGCTCTGTAGGAGTGGCTATCTGGGATGTCCAACCATTGACGTTGTGGTGCAATGTTAATGTGTGAACCTGTTGGCCTGTATTCAGGCTATTGTGGGAGACATTCAGCCTGTGTGCTGCACGTTTGGACATTGTTTCAGAATGACAGGTACAACAACAGAACTTGAAAGCAGCTCCTCAATCAGGTTCATAGGCACATGCCTATTAAAACAAAGAAAATCAAAGTAAAGAAATCTCATTCCTAGGCTCTGGCCACTATCTTTTTCCTCTTGTCTATTCCTACCTGCAGCCATTATGTCCCACTTCAAACAACATCTTGGGAGTCTTGGGGATGAGAATCCCTGTGTAATTGTTTGGAGCTGTAAATGACTTAAATTGGTTAGGATTTTAATTGCATGAAATGACTTTATTACCTTTTAGTGATAAGAGGGTAGTAACCTCCTTCTCAGAGGAGAACAGGTCCCCACCCAGGGGTCATCCAGCGGTCAGGGCCCTCCTGAGGAGCCCTTGGAACAGTCTCATCTGGCAGAGATGACTACACTGGCACCTGTGTGGTGTTCCCACTATTCTCAACCACCCAACCAACTTGGGGCCAAGGCAAGCCTCCACCAGTCTTTCTGTAAGTTCTGATTTCTCCTATATAGAATACTGGGATCTGGTCTGATTTGTTTCTTCTACCTGTGTAGAAAATCACAATAGTGTAAGTCAGAGAGACAGCTAGATAGGGGTAGAAAGATGACTAATTATAGAATAGAATTTAGCCATTCACCTAACACACTTAGCACTTTCTGTATACTGAACATGGTACTAGAAAGGAGAATAGATGCTGGGAGGCCACACATATATAATAAATACATAGCCCACCATATATGCATTTATATTACAGATTTTGTACATGACTTATGTGTTTTCATCAACTACAAATCATATATATATACATACACATATGTATATATCTTTATAATTTTGTATACGCAGTGGTTCAGTGGTTCCAAGCTTTGGCATTGGGCAGAAATGGATTCTAAATAGGCTTTTGCTGTGTAATGTTGCACAAGTCACATTGCTTCTCTGATGTAGTGAGCCTGTGACAAGGTGCACAGGGTAGGACTTCAGAATCAGGGCCATATCATCACAGAGAAGGTTCACAGTGCTGTGGGAGAGAGAAAGAAGAACCATCATAAAAGATAAGGCAGAACTTATCTATGATTTCTATCTAGAAACATAACTTTTTCCGAGCTACAAAATCACACGCATAGAGCAGCTATTAGACAGTCTTTGATTGGATGATGCAAAAGATTTTCTAATTTCAGAGGAGAGAAGGAGAACAGTGGGGATGTTCTTTGGGTGGAGATTTGACACTGTAGTGTAAAGGCATACCCTCAAAGAGGGGTAGGCGTTCCTGGCTAAGGGATGAGTAGGGCAAAGGGCAGAGATAGGAATGTTCTTGATGCCATCCAGGGGCCTCAGTGATGACATGTTCCCAATGCAGGGTGCTGAAGGGCATTCCTTGGAGAGGCTGAGGACACAAAGGGCCTTTGGAAAACTTCTCTACTAGTTCTTAGGGTCCAACTTAAGCCTGTTACGATTTACTTTCCATATTGTCCCTGGCATCATCCTGGAGATTGCACACACGGCGTGGCTCTTCTTAGTCTAGATCAATGGTTCTCACCCTCTGAGTTGCAACCCCTTTGGGGGTCTCATATCAAATATCCTGCAAACCAGATAATTGCATTATGATTCATAATAGTAACAAAATCACAATTATGAAGTAGCAAAGACAATAATTTTATGCTTGTGGGTCATAACAACAGGAAGAACTATATTAGAGGTCACAGCACCAGGAAGATTGAGAACCACTGCTTTAGATGGACATGCAGATGCTGGAGCTTCATCTGGTGTCTCAGGATGGCATCTGTCTTCCCAGCATTCCTGGCTTCTTTGTGTGATTCCCCAGGAGCCTGGTTTTGAGAACTGTCTTTTCCACACCAGTTTTTCACTTCCTTCCTTTAACTAAGTGATTCCTGGGCTGATGACTGAGGACCTGGTTTTGATTCCCAGAACTCATGCAAGCTGGACACCATAGTTACACCTGAATCCCAGTGTTCTCTCAATGAGATTGCAGACTAAGATAAGAGAATTTCTGGAAACCTGTGGGCTAGCTACTCCGGTGTGTGCAGCTGTTGTGAACAAGAGATCCTTTGTCAAACAAGGTTTAAAGCAAGGACTGACATGTGAGATTGTCCTCACTCCTCCATATGCACATGGTAGCACATGCATATCTGTGTTCACACAATAAACATGCACACACACATATATCATGCGTATACAAAGATAAAACATTAAAAACACAAAGATAAATTAGTGACTCTTGTATTCTCTCTCTGGTCTTTCTGCTAAAGTCAGAGCCTGTTAGAATGGGACCAACCTATCTGTCAGGGTTCCAGATGCCCACTTGCTCTTAACCTCAGAGCTCTTAGAGAAGCTAGGCAAAGGAAGGGCCCCTTTTAGTTGGAAAAAGAAACAGACTCATAATTTTGACCACTCATTTGAGAATTTTTGGTGGCCAGAAATAGAGTCAAGAGCTCCTGGGATAGCATCTAGACAGCAGAGGAGTTGAAAAGGTATTTGGGAAAAATGACCCCTCCCCAGACATGTTGTGTTCTTGCCATGTGCAGAAGGTCTGTTCTCATTGTCACAATCTGCCACAGAGGCAAGGAACTTATTAGGGGAGAAGTAGATGGAGGGAATATGTCATTTGTTGCCTGAGGTTCCATAGTTGATAAGTTCAGAATGGGTATAAGGCAATGAAATAGCAAGTTGTTTTTTTTGGGGGGTGGGAGGAAGATGTACACCAGACTCAGTGTTTCCTATAGCAGTGAAGCTGCTTCTTGCAGTTGAGCAACTCATGTCTCCTGTGCTGTCAAGAAGGCTCAGAAGGTAAAGGCTCTTCCTGCAAACTTATGTCCTGAGTTCAATCCCTGGGAGGTCTGACATTACATTTAAACTGGGAATTAACAATCTAGAAGCTACCAAATAAATTTCTTGCTAAGAATGAGGACAGTAAGTCCAGGGATAAAAAAAATAATAAGAGTTACACTTGCATAATGGATTTCTGGCCATGAAGTGGGCACCTGGAGCATGGTTTTGAGCCTACATGTCTCCAAAGGCCATGCATTTCAAACCTGCGTGCATCTGTGAGATGGCAGAGCCTTTAGAAATTTGTGGAAGTTTAGTTGTTAAAGGTGTGCTTTTAAAGGTGTGCTAGGACCCTGACTCCTCTCTTGCCTTTCTCTGCTTCCTGGTGGCTATGAAGGAAAGGGGTTTCTACCACACCCTTCACTGTGATATACTGTGCTACCACAGGCCCAAAGCAACACGACCAGCCCCTGAAACTTTTCCTCCTTATAGATAGTTTATCTCAGGCATTTTGTCACAGTGACACAACACAACAGGCAACTTAGTTATGAGCTACTAGCTTTTTGTGTTTCTCCACTTGCCCCTAGCTGTCTCCTTTCATCCAGAATTAGCTGGAGGTTGGGTTCTAATCCTCAAGGGCTCAGGGTGGCTGAGAGCATCTCAGGTGGAGGAACAGTCCTATGTCCTGGGAGCTATGGTCTGTAGTTTTGGTGTGCTGAATACCCCAGAGCAGAGCTGACACTGGTATCTTTAACTAACAGATGGGGAAACTGAGGCCCAGAGACATGAAACAATGAGGTCCTGAGAAAGTTAGAGGGTATGCAGAGCTAAGATCTAGGATTCCCAGCTCTTAGCCTACTTCTGGGATAGGTTTAGGCATTACACAGGTTTTTGGTGTTTTGGATTCAGAATAAATTTTCTAGAAACTACTCTGAAGCTATATGAAGAGGTTATCCCCAGCTACTTAGCTGAGAAGAGCAGCAAGGACAAGCTCTGAGACTTTGGGCATAAAGAAAGCCAAACAGGAGGCCTCTCTGGGAGTAGGAGTCTGTTGAGGTGGGGACACCAAGCCATTACTGCCCAGTAAGGCATGAGATGTCAATGTCATTCCAGTGTCTGCTCACCCTCACACACCCAGAGTCTCCCAGTTGCTCTTAATCATAGGTCAGGTGGGAATTATTGCCTCCATCTGAGAGACAAGAAAAACCAGACTCAGCAGGACATGTGGCTAGTCTAGTGCAGTGGTTCTCAACCTTCCTAGTGCCGTGACCCTTTAATACAGCTCTTCATGTTGTGGTGACCCCCAACCAGGGAATTCTTTTATTGCTACTTCATAACTGTAATTTTGCTACTGCTATAAATCATTATGTTAATGTTTTTTGAGATAGAGGTTGGAGGTTGGCCAAAGGGGTCACCATCCACAGGTTGAGGACTACTGGCCTAGAGTCTCTCTGCAAAGAAACAAAGAGAAGAACAACGTTGTTTTTTTTTTTTTTTTTTTTCTCATAGACCGAAGCAGTCTAGCTGGGCCCTGGGAACACAAAAAACTTTGCTGTTTTGCTCATCAATAATGCCAGTGAGGCTGGACAATATCCTTTTCCAGCCTAACAAAATAATAAAGACACTAAATTCTCTTTTAAATTAAAAACATTTCTTCTATTTCTCTCCCCGTCTGAGATTTTTTATATCAAAATCATGAATGTGCTAGACACTAGCGAGTGACATGTCATCAACATTCGTTTGCAGACAGAGGTCAGGATCACCTTTCAGCTAACCTGGGCAGAATCTGATCTGAGCAGCTCAACATCGATTTTCAAATGCACAATGACAAGTGTTCAGTACGGACATCATGAACAGTACACGGTTGGGTGCATGGATGTGCAGCCCTTCCCCATGCCTTGTATTTCCCAAGGCTCGCCTAAGGAAGGGAGAAAGGGGTCCACAGAAATGGCTGCTTGGTTACAGATGAGGTCCAGAGGGTGAGGGGAAGAAGCTCATTCTGGACTTCATCCCCAGCTCTTAGTCAGCCAGGCCTCTGCACTAGAATGACTGGCTGGTGAGACACATGTGGTTCTTTGCTGTCATCCAGGCCAGGAAAGTCTTTAATGGCAAGTTCTGGGTAGCTTCCTGGGTTGTGGGCCATTGATGGATTGTGAAGTGATTTTCTCTGAGGTCCAGGGCTGCCTGCCATCACTGAGAGAGCAGAGTGGCTTGCTTGGGAAGAGAGAAACCAGTTCCTATGTTGAAGTTGCACAGATGCTGCTCCACCTGGGTGTGGGGGTGGGAGGATGAAGGTAGGGACACAAGGCTGCTGGGTGAGAGGGCCAGGAAGGGGCTGCAGGTCCCATAGGTGCCATGGGACAAGGGGAATCTGGGCAGGGAACCAACTTGAAGCGAGCTGAGTCTGAGAGAGTGGGTAGCATTCTGTGGGAGCCACTGATGCGCACAGAGCAGTGGGTGTCAGCACAGAACCCTGTCAGGAGAGACCAGAGGGAAACAGTGAGTCCTAACCTTTACTGAAGACTGTCCTGCTGCCTCCTGGATACCTCATGACTCAGGTAGCTACCTCAGGTAACTGGGTAGTGGGATCAGCTAGCTTGTTCTGCCTTGCCTGAGACTTTCAGCCTCCTGTGTGGCCTAGCTGAGTGCAAGGTCACCAACATCCATTTGCAGACAGAGGTCAGAATCACCTTTCAGCTAACCTGGGCAAAATCTAACCTGTCCAGCTGAGCTTAATCATCACAGCATGAATAGCAACTATGTGCTTAGGACATCACCTCACTCCTCAGAGCTCTGCTTCTTCAATAGCAGACCATGAATAGAATATTCCAGATCTTAGTCATTGCAACCATTAGTACTTACTGACCTCTAAGGGGCAAGGTGACTGTTTTATGCTACACTGTGATGTGGGATTTCAGCTGAGATGTAAAACTGGGCAGTCTGCTTTACAGCTAAATGCCCAACCCCTATGTTCTATGCTTTATCCCGTGACTCTGCTTTGTGAACTGTGAAGTTTTGTACAAGTGATAAAACTGCTCCTTCCTGTCACTCAAAGGGAGACCCAGCCAGCCATTTGCTCCAGATCCTGTCTTCCTTCCTTGACTTTCCTACTTCTAGAAGAATTTTCATTGTGCTTGGTACTGTAAGCACTTCCCTCAGGACTTCCTCCCATCAGGGCCTTGCTAAGATGCTCCCAGGTCACTGTCCCTCCAGCCTCACTTAAGGACTGGGTCACTCACAGACATGTCCATGTTCGAGGGCAGGGCCAAGCTGGCCTCCCCAGGCTGCTGTGGGGCGCTGAGGTTCCCACTCTTCTCCTGCTTCCTCCACTTGGCTCTCTGATTCTGGAACCAGATCTATGGTCAGGGAAAGAAAAGGATGTGTGTAAAGGAAATACAGCTCAACTAATACCATCCCCATCTGGGATCTCCCCTCACCCCCTATGCAGAACATTGATATCTGCACAAAGAATGAGCACTTCACTGTTTATAAAATTGTACCTGTGGGGTGCTTCTTTGCATATGAAGTCTGGAGACTTCAGAGAAGAGACCCGGGTCATAATCTTTAGAGTGGAAATAGGGTGGGGGACTTTCATAAGTGATAACTGAGAAGGCCTGGGTGGGGTCTACAGTGAACAGAGCTTAAAGAGTCTCAGGTCCTGTTAACAATTACTACATGGGAATGTGTGTCAGACTCATCCAGTTTCCAAAGTGAAAATTTTGATTTTTTTTTTAATGTGAATGCATTTGCATTTTCAAATGCTGTGCATCCAAATAAAACCCATCTGTGGGCTGTTCTCCATCAGCAGGCCACCAGTTTGCAACCTCCGTGGGCCACTTGGCATCTATAGGTTGAACATTGGCAGATGTCTGCATTCATGGGCGCCCTGATGGTGTCTGACATGTGGCCATTTGTACTTGGTGATTCTGGGGAGGCAGGTGTTGGATTCTAGACTTGATGGCAGACGCAGGTGCTAAGCACTCAGCTGGAGCACAGTTTCAAATGGGGAGAATAGGGGAGCTGGCTTAGGCTAGGCTGGGCTTTAGCCAGAAGGAAGTTGAATAAAGAGCGGCACATTGGGCTGGACCTCTGTTTTGGTTTTGAATAAGAACAAATGCACTGCATTTTAAAAAAGAATGATGTAGAAGACTTTGTGTTCAGAGAGTTACAGTGCCAACAGAGTTGCAGATGGATATGACAGACCCTTTCATGCCAGCCTGGGACTTGTGAAACAGAATGTGTCTAAAAGCATGCACCGGGTCTGCCCTGGAGGTGACAAAGGGCTACTCTGTCTCCAAGCATGGACAAAAGGAGCGGATCCTCTGGGGTAAAAAGATTGTGGATGTTAGGTAGGCTGCTAGTGGTGAAACCACGTCTCTGACAGTAGATCCTCACTCAGTCTGTCTATTCTGCTTACACCCAGGAGACATGGATGTATTCTGTACCTCGGCTTGCCAACAGAACTCTGATAAGCTACACCTGCCATTCTAAATGTTTGAGTGGCCCTCAAGCTGAGAGTGATTTGCACAATTTTAAATCATTGAAGAAAGAAACCAAAAGAAGAACAATATTTTTTAAACACACCTGCAAATTGTACAAAAACCAGATTTCAACACTTGTAAATCAGTTTTGCTGAGAATATCACCAAGCTCACCTCTTTGTGTCTTGGGTGTGGTTGCTTTCAGGCCACCATGGCAGGGAACATGGGCCTCTGTGACAGTGACTATGTGTAGCAAAACCCAAAGTGATTGTCTTAGTAAACATGTTGGTAGACCCTAACCAACTGTTATGGCAGAGAGTGTGAGTAACCTTTAGAAAGCATGAATAAGTTAGGAGATAGGGCATGGAAACAGAGGTGGTTGGAGAGCCTACCCACTACATTGCCACACCAAAGAGAAGAGGCTCGTTATTAAATGAAGTAGCTCTCATTTCTTAGAAAGTAACATTTGGCTGTGATGACAACCCATGAGATAAAACCAATAGCGTTGTCAGTTGGGGCAGTCCTGGAAGGCTGAGGACCCAGCATGAGACTGGCTGGAAGTGGGTGCTGTACCTGTACTCGAGCTTCAGGAAGGTTAATCCTGGAAGCCAGCTGGGAGCGGACATGAATGTCAGGGTAATGGGTAAAGTGGAAGAGCTTCTCCAGCTCCTGTAGCTGCTCTGTGGTGAAGGTAGTGCGAACTCTCCGCTTGTTCTTTCTTTCTTCTGTAGGAGAAAGCATGCAAGTTGGGTCAGTGACCTTGATTATAGCCCCTTAGGGAGGAGATGTTCATATTACTTTGTTCTCTCTTCTACAGACCCATAGCCACTGCTGAGTCTTGGTCACTGACTCCTTGGAATTGGAACTTAGCAACACGGTTTTCTAGAACACCTTTTAGGCTGATCCTCTACTCCACAGTGAAGTCAAGTTAACCTTGTAGAAAATTCTCTGATTCTGTGCCTTTTTTTTTTTTTTTTTTTTTTTTTTTTTTGGTCAAATACCTCTAAGAATTACTCTCTTGTCTATACTGGGAGATGGCAAACCATGGCCTGCAGATCATTCCCTGCCTACTGTATTTTTATATTAAGTTTTATTGAAGCATAGCTCCACATGCTGCTTTTTTGTATTATCTCTTCCTGCTTTTGCATTATAATGGTGGCATTGAGTTGTTGCATCTGAGAGCACATGGCTATAAAGAGTGATATAATTACCATCTGGCCCTTTACAGAAAAAGTATGCCAACCCTGGCTTAAAAAGTATAGGCCGAGTATGGCAGCAGCAGAGCCCTGCCAATCTGTCTCCAATCCACCTGTCTAGCTTTAGTTCAGGTCTGGCTCTGCCATTTGGGACCTACAGAAAAAGGAAAATGTGAGGTCCCTTGTTCAGAAAAGATCCAAAAGCTCTTTCCTTGATTTTCTAGATTGTCACTATCATGGAAGGGAGCTATCTATCTGTTCTTGTATCTGTCTGTCTGCCTGTCTGTCTATCTATCATGTTTATGTATACATGTCTGTGTATGGTGTATGTATATGTGTGTGTGCCCATGTATACTAACACACAGAAGATACAGGAGGACAGAGGGAGCCCTGTTCTATAATTTTCTGTAATAGTCCATTGAACAGGGTCTCCCACTGATCTTGGAGCTAAGTTGACATTGAGAAATCTCCAAATGATCCTCCTGGCTCTGTCCCCGGGGGTTCCAGCTGTGCATGTAGTTACATTCTGCTTTTCTACATGTGTGCTGGGGATTTGGACTCAGGGTCTCATGCTTATGCAGCAAATGCTCTTACCTACTGAGCCATCTCAGCTCTCATGGTTGTCTTTTAATTTGCTATTTAAGTTTGAGAAAGATAGATTAAATGAGGACACTCATTGATGTGTTAGTCTTCCCAGGGACCTGGGAGTTACCACGAAGCTTTGGGACATAAATATTCAGTTAAAAGATTTGACTCCATCCTGCAACTTAGCACCTGACCCTAAATATCCTGGAATCCATACCTCAGCCAACCCCTTTCCAAGGTACAAGTAGGTAGGGGCATCGGACAGGGGAACAAGAGCCTATGTTAGGGCAGCAGGAGTGGGAAGGATGGTGAGTGGAGACACCATGATCTGCTATCCTGGGATTTGCTTAATGTCTCACTGGACTCCTAAAACACAAGTTCTCACCTAAAATTGCTAGTTCAAGAGAGTGACTCTTTTATTCAGTTCGGCTTGTGGGCATTCCCTCTGAGCACAGCTCTCTGTGAGACCATGGTAGGTGCTAACATTGGCATAGCTCTCTATGGGACCGTGGTGGATGCTCACACTGGCACACCTCTCTATGGGACCATGGTGGGTGCTCATATTGGCACTGCCAATTCTACCCCCATCACTCTGCCAACCTACTTGCCTAGCCTTATTGAAGTTGCTCAACTGTCCTACTTTGTAGCACCCCCATAGCTATTTTCCTCTTTGGGACATATATTCAGCCTCAAAAACTGATTCAAATACTTTATTCTTTGGCCTTTGCTTGACTTTGGGTACGTAGGGTCCAAGGAGAGGCATCAGTTGATGGGCCTCAAAATAGAAAAAGCTCATAGTAAATATTTTGTCTATAAAATATGATAGGAATAATATTTTGTAGTGACAATTGAAAAGTTAGAATTCCCTAAAAACTTTGTAATAGTTAATACCTACTGTCTATATTCCATGTACAAACTGTCCTTCTTTTAGATGATAGAGCAAGCCAGTGATAATATCTAAGCAAATATCTGAAAAGATGAGCAAGGGTTTGTAAGCAGAAAAACAAAGTAGTACTATTAGCTATGATTCACTATTCTCATGATGAGGGACATATACCAAAGAAGCAAACAGACATAGCTGTGTCTGTGTGGCAGACAGAAAAGTAGTTGTTGAGGCTATACAGGTGGCTCGGTGGCAAAGACCAGTTACTGTTCTATCAGAGGGCCAGAGTTTGGATTCTGGCACTTATATTGGCAATCTCACAAATGCATATAGCTCCAGCTCCAAGGGTTTTAACTCATCTGACTCATCTCTGGCCTCCACGGGCATACACATCTACACACACACACACACACACACACACACACACACACACACACCCCAATTTACAAATTCACTTGTTCCTCTCAGAGAGATCTTTCAAAATGGAAAACTTGACCATCATTGTCCATAGCTCCTCATGGAGCGAAGCAACAATGGAGGTTGGTGGAATGACCAAACTGTGTGGTTTGTTTTCTGATCAGGCGAAGATGGAGCTGCAGTAGTCTTAATTGGAACAATCACAGGAGTGTAGAAGAAGCACAGAGTCAGCTGAGATTGTCTTCACTTTCATGTTATGATGCAGAGTGTAGCGCCTTCTGTCCAAGGAAGGCTTAGACTCATACTTGGAGGTTGCAAATGTGCTGGGGAGGCAGCCCATATTTATCTGCAGCCTTATCTTTCTGGAGAGTGAACCCTCGATAGCAGAGTGGATCTTAGACTAACCGAGCAACCATACGTGGGGAGAGCTTCATCCGTATTTGCTCCAGATGCATAACTTGGTTTGAAACCCACATGACAGAGAAGACATCTTTTTGAAGACTATGCCTGAAATTTGTAGAACATCTGTTGTCATGTGTCAAACAGATGACTGACAAGAGCTGATGTGGCCTAAAAGGTGATTCGGAATCTGAATTCTAAAGAGGAACTGGAGTAGGTACTCCATGCAAACTGATGACAGTTTAATAACTGAAAAGACCCATTAACTTTCCTTTCTTTTTTGGCAGCTGCAGTGTGCACAGGGGGGTGGTGCTTGCCAGCAATCCTGCTTTCAGTGAATGGTGGAAACCACACCACGAGACCCGAGCTCGTTCTGAGCTTACCTCCACACTTGGGCACATTTAATTCACTCTCTGTGCCTGCTCTCAGTCTGTGGAGTGAGGCAGGAGAGGTGTTGAATGATAGATGACTAATGATAAATCTACTTGGAGCTGTGATCCTCTCTTGGGGTGCTTACCTGGGACCCTTTGCAGAGGAGGAAAAGGGCACAGAGGGGCAGGCACTTTTCTTTTTCAGGATCAACCATATGTCTCCCATGTAGGAATGAGATTGTGTGCTCTCACCTGTCCCCAGTGTCCCCAACTTTATTGTTAATTCACTTTTAAAATTTCCTCAAAATGTTTTTACTCCTCTTTGCTGATTTGCAGTTTTTTGAGAATGCAGACAATGAGGGCTAAAGTGTTATCTCCCCATAGCTTTTGTGCCTCCTCTTACTGCATTTATTTATTTATTGTGTGGTGTATGTGTGTGTGCTTGTGCATGTGTGTGTGTCTGTGTGTGTGCATTTGCTGGTGTGAGGATGTAGAGGTCAGAGGACAATTTGGAGGAGAGAGAGTCTCCCCCCAAAGATTACACTCAGGTCATTAGGCTTGACAGCAAGTGCCTTTAATCACTGGTCTATTTTGTTAGCCATTGTGTGCTATCTCTGGTAGGAGTCTCCCTTCTGCTACTGTCATCCTCCCTTTCCAAGTCTACTCTATTTTTATGTAATAATAACAATAACAATAATGATGATCATAAAATTAATAAATTTATTATTGAGACAAGTTCTCATGTTGCCCAAATTGACTTCAAACTCACTATATAAAGCAAGGAAGACTTGGAACTTCCAACTTTTCTGCCTCCATTTGTCCTGGTATTAGAAGTGTGCACTATGATACCCAGGTTATGCAGTGCTTGGAACTGAGCTTGGGCTATCATCCATGCATGCTAGGCAAGCACTCTACTCAGACACCTCTGGAGCCCCCAGTTTTATTTTAAAATATATTATTCTTTGTTTAGAACTGGTAGTATGTTTAGTAATAATTGCTTCTTTCCCTGGAGAGATGTTAAGAAAGAATTCCATCCAACTTCAGCTTAGTGAACCAGTGAGTTTGTTGGGGTTACTCCTAGAGCATTGGTGATTCTTAATGCAGATGAGTCATTGGGAAATTGTACCCTTGAAAATGGATGGTTGGTCTTGCACCCACATCACCAAGAATGTATTCCCCTATTACACTAGCATCCTGTACTACCATGTGTAAATAGGAGGGTATTAGAATCTTAGGTGACAGTGATACTCCTCCTAGGAGAAGAGGGATGGTAACAGCCTCCTAATCACGACAGACACATCTGTCAGTATGTTCTACTTATTTTGTTGCTATGACTGTGGAGCAAGGTATTCTTAGATCACCACAACAGTTCTGCTTCATGATGGTACTGGCCATGTCACACCCAGAGGAAATGACTTCACTACAGCATGAGCCAAAGCCAATGGGAACTGACATGAGATCAAAGACAGGGTCACCACTGCCAGGAGTGTGTGGATGGCCCTGTGCCCAGCTTCTAATAAGCACCGTGGGTGTCTATGTGGGTAAGGGACCTTAATTAGTTAGGCTCAACAGGGTTTGTATATGTTCATTCATTCACTCACTAATTTTTTTACTCATTCATTCAGTCAGTGTGGAGATGACAAAGAATTCTTTAAAAAGTCATTTAAAAACACAGGAGAAGATTCTAGACTGTCAGGGGAGTATAAGTTGAGAGTCTTCTGGGAATTTGGAGTTGTACAGTAGAGGACATTGAAGTCAGTGTGGGATACAGGAAACAAAACAATGCAGAGATAGAAATAGAACATAGGCTACAACAAAAACAAGCAATGCTTTCATTTTCCTCAGAATGAAACTTAGACAAAGAAGTGCTTATACTTAAGACAATTCCTTGATAAAATATTGGCTTCAAGTTTTTTTGTGGGATGCTATTATTAAGGGAGATATGGCTTTCCCCACTCACAGCAGGACTTCCTCAGCATCATGTGGAGGCTGGAGGAAGAAGGGGAAGTATCTAAATCCTGTTGTGTTCAATATCTGTCTGCTGACTTCATGGAAAGGGACTGACTAGGTATAGAGTGGCTAGAAGCATATTGTATGATTGGCTTTGAACTACATATACTTGGTGGATATTTGTTTCTGAGAGATGATAATAGTGATGGTGGTGGAATTAAAGTCTAGTTACTCTAGTGATCGCTCTAAGAAGACAGATGGTACCTAAAATTCACATTCATGGGGAGATGGAGACTGAGTTCCAAATGAACCAGCCTACTTGGCTTAAGATGCTAAGGTCCTTCCCCCAAGACAGGATGTGGGTTCTTGGGGATATCAGTAGTCAGTGCTGATTATTTTCTTTTTATAACATGATTTTATTTTATTTTTTGTCCTTAAGTTTATTGTGATTTTTTCTTATAAAATTGTTTTTTTTTTAAACAAATGATATATTTTGATCATATTTTTTCCCCTTCTAATGCTGTTTTTAAAAAATACTTCCTTTCTTGGGAATAACTTCAAACCAGAGAGACATGACTGGTAGTGAAAGAAATCCAGAGCTAAGGTCACTCCCAATGACGGGACTCTCAAACAAGGTCGAGTCCAGTTGGAGATAGACTTGAACTCTGGAGTCAGGGAAACAAGTTTAGGCCTGAGGTTGGACATCATGCAGAGAGGTCATGTCATTAGAACTATGTTGTCCCAAACAGCAATGTTAGCTCAGAGTGGCTATTGAAATTAATCAAAATAGAAAATTCAGTTCCTTAGCCATGTATTCACAGCAGAACAGTCAAGTGTGGTGAGGGGCTGCTGTGTTGAACTGTGTGGCTGTAGCATACAGCCATCACTGTGGAATGTTCTGTTGGACAATACTTCCTCACTGGGCTGCCTGATGAATTCTTGAAGGAATCATATTCTGGGCCAAACTTTGTTTTTCTCCATTACAATATCATTTAATTGTCACTAGTCTACAGGAAAGGAAGTGTGAGATAGATGGGGTGCCAACTGTGATTTGGCCTCAGCAGTATAAATGTGGCTATATTTGCCTCTCTGTGCCTGTGTCAGTGGTGGAAATTGTATTGAGATTCTCTATTGGGACTGGGTTTTCTTGGAGTTAACCTTACCAGGGCAGGGAGGGAGAGACAAGTGAAGCATCCAATGGGACAGTTTAGAAAGGATGAAGGTCAATGCTTTAGCTTTCCAACCATGTGCTGGTAGAGGTTGCTTAGAGGCCAGGAAGGTTTGATATCAGGTGACAAATCATAATGGGTCATGAGATACAGAAGCAGGTACTAGAGGAAGAGCAATATAAACATATTATAGATGGAGAAGAAGCTGGAACATGATGCAGCCCACTGGGGAAGTTGGTCCAGGCCCAAGATGAGGGCCTAGCGGCAAGGGCTAAGGTGTTCTGCATCTCTGCTTAGAGAGGACTAGGCATCATCAGGCCCCATTTTCTCAAGCATGATGGGTCACTAGGTATAGAGTAGAGAAATCTTTGGGTTCCTGGTCTAGGCCTGGCATCTCCTTCCCCAGGTTCTTGGCAAAGAAGTCAGGAAGCCCAAGGCTCCATGTCAGCCCATCAGGCCCATTTTCTGAAATGGACAAGAACACCTTGGGGACAGAGAGAGGTGGCTGAAGGCAGCAGGGACTGCCAGCTCTTCCAGGTTGCTCTTCTGGCCACTGTTTATTCTGGGAGTTGTGAATCACACATGAGTGAGTCTTCAAAGTGAATAGTCAGCAGAACTTAATTAAGACTGAGAGCTCTTTAGCACATCGATCATAAGAAATACACAATTTATGCAGGTGATTAGGTCACCTAATTACAAACCGATGTTTCTCTGCACTGGACTCCCTCCCCTTGATTGCTCCGTCTCTCTGGTCTGTTAATTGGCCCTGGCTGTGCAGTTAAAGGCTGAGGAGGGGGTTGAGTGGGGGTGAGGAGGTCAGGTCTTTGTCACTGGGGGAAGCCTCTGGGAATAGATCTATTCTTGTCTTTGAAGGCAAGGGGTTCATCAAGAAAGAGACCTTGAACAAATTTGCAGCCCCTTGTAGGCTGGAAATATGTGACACATGAAGGTAGAGTACAGTCAGGAGACCCCCAGTGCTGGTATGCACTGGCCTCTTCTTTTGAATCAGTCAAGGACTTTCTATAGCTCTGATTGTTCCCACAGACTAGATCAGCTCTTTCACCTGGTAATGAAGGCTCTTCCCATCCGACCTTACTACCAACGGCTCCTCTCCCCATTCCTCAGTCACAGGATTGCAGCCATTCCTGACCACATCTGGATCCCCTGCAATTGTCCATAGCCTTTCATCTTCCAGATGCTCTTTATTGCTCCCTGTGTCTGTAAGACTTTGTCCTCCTTTGTCTAACAACACCCCACCCATGCCTCAAAGCACAAACCCAGCAAATATTTTCTTCCCTCCCAGGTCTGCTGTGAATCTCCCAGGAACAACACAAGAGATCTGAAGAGAAATGAGTGCTAACTTTCAGTTTGTAGCAAGCAAACTTCATATTCAAAACTCTGTCTCAGTATCTGTCACCTATCAAGAGAATGACAGTGGTCACAGCTGGATGGCTAGGTGGAAGTGCTATAGTTACATTTTTAAATCTATGTTTCTATTTTCTGCAATGCACACTGTTTTTTTTTTTTTTTTTTTTTTTTTTGGTTAAGTAGATAACAGAAAAGAAGAGGAGTATGGAAGGGATGAGAAGAAAGAACACAGCAGGAGGCCATGGGAAAGGACCCTGGAGAAGCCAGCCAGAACTGGGTTTGCTGATGGCTTCCAGTGGTGACTGGTGTGGTGACTCTTTGGGGCAGTATGCAGCTGGGCATCTTCCATGTGTGATCTCCCTTTCATGACACTTTATAAATAGAACTTCATCAGACAGATTCACACACAGATACAGTACAAACACCATATGCATACCACATAATACATACCATATATTATACAACACACATACATATACACGTGAACACATATATATCACATAATATGCACACAAGTATGTACATATATGTACTCTACATATGTACCATATGTCTACCACAGACACACACCTTATACACACATGCAAACATATACATATATACACATTCCTCACACACACACACTCACCAGACACATATATCATATACACCACACCCATATATCATGCACACCATACCACGTACATCTCACCACACACATACACACCCAACACACATTACATACACAATACACACACATACATACACACATCAATATACGTATATGCACACCATACATATACATTCATAAAAACCACATGTACACACACACATATATCACACACACCTCACCAGATATTTAACACACATACACACATGCACATAACATATACACATACACAACACCACACATATACACACATACACACCATACCACATATTTAACACACACACACACCTGCAAATAACACATACACACCACACATATAACACGCACACACACATGCACATATACGCATATACATATGGACATACATACTCCCTCATGGTTTTCATGTCCATTTGTCCTTCCTTTTCTGTTAAGGGCAGTTGGCCCCTACTTAAACGTGTGGGTTACATTACCCAAAGTATATGTGTTCTTCCACCTCAGTAGAGGCCTAAATTCTCCAAACATGGCTTTTGAAAATGCTAATGTACATACCTAAAGGCCATGTGGGGTTGGATTGGTGTGGTGTTTTGAATAGGAATGAGCCTTATAGACTCATGTGTTTGAATGCTTGGCCATAGGAGTGGTGCTGTTAAGAGGTGTGGTCTTGTTGGAATAGGTGTGCTCTTTGTTGGGAGAAGTGTATCACAGCATGTATGGGCTTTGAGATCTCCTATGCTTAAGCTATGTTCAGTGTGTCACAGCCTCCCCCTGGCTACCTGCAGATCAAGATGTAGATAGAGCTCTCAGCTCCTCCAGCACCATGTCTCTCTGGACACTGCCATGCTTCTTGCCATGGTGATAATGGACTAAATCCCTGAAAGTGTAAGCCAGTCCCAATAAAATGTTTTCCTTTATAAGAGTTGCCTTGGTTATCGTGTCTCTCTTCATAGCAATGAAACCCTAACTAATAAGACACTTGGCTTTCAGTCTGATTTGCTCTTTTGTCTCCTGTGGCCTTGCTTGGTGATATTTAGATGGCAATCACACTGAATTCTGTTGTTCCTTGCAAGAAACATACTTTCTTCTGTTCCTGTGACTGCTGAGCAGGCTGCTCTCCTCTCTTACTTAACACCATCTCAGTGCTAGCTCTTCTTTCATGCCCTCCTTATGCAGAGTTCATCATTCCCCTCTGGGAGTCCTGATATCTTTTGCCAAGCTCTCTTTTCTGCTATACCATGGTGACCAACTGTCATGACGTTCAAGGTCTGGTGAGATGAAAAAAACATCAAAGTTTCAGGGACCCAGTGACAGATAAGTTTCATGTGCTCTTCAACAAACAGCAATGTGTCTTTTCCTTGCGGAGAAGGTGTGTGTGTGTGTGTGTGTGTGTGTGTGTCTGTGTCTATTTCAGATGCTGCTACCACACAAACCTCGTGCCTGCCCCAGCTTCTACTTAATGGTTCAGTGGTGCAGGGAACAATACAAGCTGAGAAGCCAGGGCCTGTGTCCCAGAAAGTGACTTAGAACTTGAACTTGCATTTTTTCTGTGAAGGAATCCATTTTTAGTTACCCTTCCTACCAATAACAGAGGAATAATGTTTCTTTCTACTAAAATCCATCCTGATTGTATAGTGACCAGGTTAGAGATACCCAGAGTCACATGGCTCTCCAAACAGAGAGAGGAGCTGTTTTTGTCCAATAAATGACTAACAACTTCCCTCTTTCCAGGAATATTTGGATAAAATCTCTATAGAAATATGCTGTTGGAAAGAAATGTGAAACTTTTGTACACAGAGAATACACAGGACCTGTGAATACTCAAAAAAACCTTAAGATAAGAAGTCATCAATTTAGTGTAGAACAGTGTAATGGAGACAGATCAGTAAGAAAAGGACTGCACTCCGTCCAAACACATACACTTCCATAGGCCTCTGGCCTTGCCTGACAAGTTTGAGGTGGCTATCTTATCAAAGCTTGGCCAGGACATCCCTACTTTTGGGATTTTAGATTTGATACTTTAGAGAACTTTGGCAGTCAGTGTAGGAGGATGCCACTCTAGAAGCTGTTGAAAGTCACTTGGGAGTAGGGAGTGTTAGTTTGCAGTGAGAAAGAGTCAAAAGGCAGAGAAACAGCTAGAGGGACTTGGTAATGTTAGGGTTGGGCTTCTAACATCAACTAAACTGATTTTGGATCTTGGCCTTCCCGTGGCTCAGTGTGGAAGAATTTTTAATTTTTTTCAAGGCTACACACACCCATCTCAACTGACACATTTTATTTTTTTGTTAATCGAAGCATTCTCATTGATATTGGCCATGTACATTTACCAGCATTAAACTCCAAAATGCTTCCTCATTCCTCTTGGAATACAAAATAACAATATCCTACTCTGGTTGGCTTAGCAGACTCACTAAGGGTTGGCTTGCTTCCAGCTCTTAGGCCTCGTTGGTCTACCAGCAGCTCCCAGGGGCCTCTTTTTAATTATCAGTCTAGAGATTGCAAATAAACCATCACCTCCCCCCGTAGGCTTTCTTATGGGGTGGGTGCTGGGAGAGGGGCTTCTGGTACAGTTTGCATCCAGACTGTCCAAAGACTCACTTGCTAGAAGCTTGGATCCGCAGCCCATGGTGTTGTGAAGCTCTAAAACTTTAGGAAGTGGTGCCCAGTTCACTGGAGCTGTGCCCTTGAGTGGTTGGAGGCGGCTTCTGTTCTTCCTCTCTTACTTTTGCTTCCTGGCTATGAGGAGCATGGTTTTCTTCACCACACACCCCTGCTGTGATGTGGATGCTACCATAGGCCTGGCCAGACCAATGTGGCCAATAGATTGTAGCTGAAGCCCAGGAAATGGTGAACTATAATAATCCTTTCCTTTTCCAAGTTAGTTTGTGACTGTGGTACTGGTGATGTAGAGGTGGGATCCACAGAGTCAAGTGGAGGAGACAGAACCATGTGCCTCTTCGAGGAAGTACTGGCATCCAGCTCCATTTTTGTTCTGCTTTGAATATGTTAGTTCATGCTTTGAACAGTTGGTCCCTAGTTTTCCAGGTTACTAGAGTTGTGGTAACTTTTAGAGGCAAAGCCTAACAAGAGGAAGTATGTCACTGGGATTTGAAACCTTTGAAAATTATACAGGGTTCCAGATTTCTCTTCCTCTTCTGCTTTCCACCATGAGGTGAACAACCACCTCATTCAACACTCCCAATATCATGGTGTTATGTCCAAGAGCATGGGGACACGTGATCATGCGTTGGATCCTCTCAAAGTGTGTGCTCAAGTAAATTTTCCTGTAAGTGGTTTATCAACTAAACTAACATCAACTAAACTGATTTTGGATCTTGGCCTTCCCGTGGCTCAGGCATTCTGTCATAGTGGAGTAAAGTTACACATATAGAATCTTCCTGGCCTCCCCTTTCCTGTCAGCACTCATGGGAATCCCTGGGTTCACTTGTCAATCAGCCAAAGTCATTAATCATAAAGCAATGAGGGACACTGTGGTCCCTGGTCATAGGCTCTATCTTCAGATGTCCAGGGAAGAATACTGTCTTTGATTCCAGGAAATGCATAGGGAATGCATAAGGAACAGAGATGGGAGGAGAGATGAAAAGGAAGAGAAGAGAAAAGAAAAAGGAAGGAGAAAATATAAAGGAGCCTGAAGTGAGAGACCCATGATAAGTGGGATATTATGCCCAAAGATATGTCCAAGTTCAAACTCTTCATAACAGTGACTAAGACTATTTGAATAAACAGCTCACTAGGAGGAGAAGAAACATATTAGACTATTTTTGTCCAATAAATGACTAACAAATTAGCCTCCTTAGAGGCTAGGCAAGCCACCCAGGCCTACTCCACAGAGAGGCCTCTTCTGTGCTCTCCTTTCCTGACTGGGGTTAGAGTTCCAGAAGTTCACCAGTTGGATGTGTAGACATGACCTCCTCCTGCTCAGGCTCTGAGCCTCCAGTATTGAGAGAGCCTTCTTCCTGACTGGTGCTCCCTTGACTTTGGAAGCTCCTGGGGTTTAAGGGGTAGCTCCTCCCAATGAGGAATGAATGTATGGTTGGTCCCAACATCCCTTCGCTTAGGAAGACAAGCTTAGATGTTTCTCCAGATTTGAGATCTGAGAGGGTTCAACTTATTTATCATGAGGGTCCCTACAAGAATGAGAAGATGGAAAATGAATCTTACTTAACCTCATTAGGAAACTCAAAGTGAGCAGTGTCTCTAGCTTGGCCTGGAAGCCTGAATAATAGGCCTGGTTTTGACTCTTCATGAACTTTAGATTTGAACACCCCCTTCACGTCTCTAAGCCCCAGTTTCCTCAGAGAATTAATTCCCTGCACCTCTTGGTCCGTTAGGGCTTCTTAGAGTACAACTTTGTGGCCTTGCCTTTGCTAGTGTCATCATCTTGGACATGGATCTTAAGTGCCACAGTTAATCCAAGCTCTCTATATGATGGTGGTAGAGTGGTAGGGGCTGTGGCTATAAACCTACATGAAAAATTAAGAGTTGAAAAATTCATCTGGCTCATAGTTCTAGTGGTTTGTAGTTCACCATCGCAGGGAGGCATGGTGGAGCAACCCAGGGTATGTCACATTGTGTATGGGGGGTGGCTCTTCACATTGTTATAGACCAGGCACAGAGTGAGGGAGGAGCTTGGGGCCAGGAACCCACTCCTAGTGACATACTTCTGGTCAGGCCTCATCTCTTAAAGGTTCTATAGTTTCTCAAAATAGTGTCATCAGCTTGGGAGCAAGCATTCAAAACATGAGCCTGAGCCTGTTGGGGAGATTTCAGATTCAAACCGTCACCTGAAGTCATATCCACCATGTGAAGTGACACGTGAGGTTTACACATGTAAAGTGAGACAATGAGGAACCTTTGCTGTTGTTCTTAGGTGCTTCCCTGCTTGGGAGCTCTGTCCCGAGGAGGGACAGAACACAAGGAGTTTAAGGGCATTGGCCAACAGCAACACATCCTGAGTTGCATTTGGGGCTCCTCAGATGGCAGGAAGGGGCAAGGGCAATTGACAGGGTTGGTTGGCCTCCTCATTCCCTTGTTGTCTTCCCACATGGCATTGTGGTTAAGTGTTCCTTAGAGAGGCAGTCTCTCCTATGAAAAATGACCATCATGGATTCCTCTAGGGTTTCCCAACAGCTAATTTATTGTTAAGTCAGTCAAGGCATGTCAGAGCTGGAATAACTTTATGGAGATCTATCTCCGCTCTTTCACATTTCCTTTCAGGAAATTGAGGCCCAGATGGGTGATTCGCTTTAGTTCCCCTGTGCATTGGTGCCGTGTCTGGGTTTAGAGGTCAGTTTTCTTGAGTCCCTCCCCTACGTGTCTAGCATGGCCCACAAACTTCCGCAGCTTACCTTTGTACTGGCTGCCATATTGGCATCCTGTCTGCACTAGTGTTTGCCTAGGCTTTCCTCATTTTTACTTTTTGATTTGCTCAAATACACAGACTTGAAAGAAAATCCTTCTATCCTGACCAATACTGGTTAACTGGCACCTTTTGACATCACAGGGGGCTAGGATGGTAGTAACCACAGAACTATTGACAAAGTAGATTTGTAGCTGAGATCCCTTAAAGTCATAAACTACCAAAGAACCTGACCCCAAGAGTTGGGAAAACTGAATTCTAGAAGAAGAATCATGTGGGTTTAAACTGTGGCTAGAAATATTCCCCATGCATGGCTTCAAGGCCTCTGGGAATAAACGCTATTGCTAAGAGCTCATGCAGTGTTTAAAGGTATTTTCTCTCCTCTTTTGGGTTTTCCTTCTCTGAAGTGGGGCTCATGAATATGACCATAAGCTAGAACAGGGCAGAAAGTGCAGTGGGAGGCCCGGGGCACCCACCAATGCTGTGGTTGTTGTTTGGGCCAGCACTTTCTGGTGCCTGTGCTGGCTTTACCAGGAGCATACACATGGAACTTGCTAGAACCATCAGTGGAGGTGTGGAAAGAATCAGGATCAGTAGCATCCCACTCTCTCATTGTGATGGGGAGGGTGCTATTCATTTATACAGCTGCAGCAGGAAAGACCTAGGTTAAAGACCCTAGTGAACTGGCTTCTGTGAATCCTCAATTGATTGGAAGACACCAGTGAACTTCTGAAAGCTGAGCCCAAGGCCCTTTTCTATCAGGGAACCAGCTAGCTTCCCTGCTGCTGCTGCTAACATCCCTCCTGGATCTTCTTTTTGCCTGTAGTTGAGCACAGCCCTTGTAAGGAACCTCTGTGGGAGACTGGCAGGCAGCAGGGCTCTGTGTGGGGAGGCAATGCTGTCAAGGACTCCCCTGAGCTACCTGCCCAGCATTTTCTTAGATGAAAGTGTGGAAAGGGGAAAGACCTAGGTCTGGTGCGAGATACTCCAGGCTTACAGACTCCTGACCAAATGGTTTTGGAGATTTCATAAGCATCAACTTCACCCCAACCCCCTCCCTTTTCCTAAGCTGTTTCACAGAGTGAAGCTGAGAACAGAGAGGACGGGGACTTTCCTAAAGTCACACAGCAGGTGAAGGCAGGACAGAGACCTTCCTCTCCTCAGCTGCCACAGCTAGGGTATCCACCACCCCGTGTGGATGCTGGCTTGAAGGAGAGCCTGACAACTATTTAGGTGCATGCCCTCGGGTGGCTAGAGACTTGAGTTTGGGCACTCTGTGAGGACAGACCCTGACAAAGCTTCAGCTACTAGAAGCCATGCAGACTGAGCTCAGCTCATGAGGAGAATGTGCTAGAAGCAAGGGTTTGGGGTTCCAGGCCCTGAGTTCAGATTGTGACTTCCAGCTTTACAACTTGGTAACATTGTCCATCTCTTTCCTTATCAGTTCAGTTATCATAATCTCTGCCCAGCTGAAAGGAAAGTTCCCACCACCTCGTTAGTGCAGGATGAATGTGACTGACAATTCCCAGTCATGACTTGGTCACAAGAATAAGCTCCGGGCCCCAGCATGTCACAATTGCCTGAGACTATGTGCTTCTGCACTCTGAATACGGCAGAATGAAAGGCTTAAAAAGCAATTGATTTAGAACCTACTATCCCTTTGGATGTCACAGCCCCCTATTTTATTGACAGAGATCACTTGGGTTCCCCACTCCTCCCCAAGACCACAGAACAAAAGAAATGACCAGAAATCACTTACCTTGGGGTTGATCTTGTGGGGACCTCTCCAGCTTGGAACCTGGGGGAGTTGTCTGCCCGGAGTCCTCTCTACCATTGCATTGTGGTCTGGGCAAATTTCTTCTTTCTGTGGGTCTCTTCAGGATCGCCTCAATAGAAAAGGATAAGCTCCGCTTCTCTGGGTCCTCACAGTATCCTGGACTCTTCTTCATGTCCCTGTTGATTGTAGGGCCGGCCACGGCCTGACCCTGCTGCTAGGAGGAACACTCTGTGTGTGCCCTGGGCAATGCCAGCAGAGGGTGGTATATTTTCTTCCCGGAGCTTCTGGGGACCCAGAAGGAACAAAGAGGTAGTGATTGAGGATCCTGATGCTGAGTGGTTCAGGCACAATTCCTTGGACACAGGGGCTTCCATGGAACTTGAACACCTCCAAAACTCGGAGGTGGCTTCCAGCAGAAGCGCTGGTAGGTGTTTGTCCTGTATCCACAGGTCAATAGCTGTCACCAAATGGAGGTTCAATTTTCCAGACAGGGTCTTCTTGGAGGTGGAGGCTTTCACAGTCCCCAGCCTAGGCAAGGATCCTGGAGCTCACTGCTCGATGGTACCAGAAAACAAAGAGAAAACAGGCAGAGTTGGTGGGATGAGGTCACTACCTAGAGATTTGGAGGCAGCGTCCACCTTTGTCCTCTCTCTAACTTTTATCCCTTTCCTGCTGGTTTCAGGCAGTCCCTGGAGGCTAGGGTGCCACCTATGGGCCTTAGGTGGCCAAGTGAGCCCGGAGCCTCTTTGCGGCTGGAAGGGTCTTCTCAGAGACCCTTCTGGACTTCCTCAATTCAGTCTTCAGTCTCAAGAGTGAGACTTTCAGGGCTCCTATACCTCTGCAGATCTTCAGGGAGAGGTTACGGAAGATCGATGTTGGGTCTCTGCCAGGTCTGTGCTTGCTTTCACCTCAAGCCTGTGGTCTGACTTCTCGAGTGCTCTCCGGGCTGGTGTTTGCTTTATTTTGTTCTTGTCTCCCTGACTTTCAGTCATATACTAAATTCTTCAGCCACTCATTTCTCCTTCTTTTGGGGTCCTTTCTACTTTTTTCCTGCTTGATCACTCTTTACCTGTCTCTGAGACAGCCCCAAAGACTCCCTGTCCAGTAAACTCTGGGCTTGGAACTGACAGTCACTGCTGTCTTGCCAGGAATTCTGCTCAAAGAAATGAGTAACCAAGGAGGAAGGTGGGCTGATAAGGGAAACAGGTCCCCACCTAGGATGTGGGATGGATGCAGGTATTGGGTGGAGGGCTGAGGAAAGCAGCCAGGATTGCAGAGGCGTGGTGCTGAAGAAATGGCCAGGTGAAAGAGAAGAGCAGAAGGTGGGAGAGGAATGGCCAAGGCCCAGTAAAATGTGTTTAAACAGATAGGAGAATTTGTGGATTTTGCAGAGTCTTAGAGGCTGAGCCCGGGTGTGGTGGGTGAGGCTCAGCCAGGGGTAGTCCCTCACAGATGTGTGTTTCTGGGCTTGCCAGTGCTAGAGCAGGGAAGGCATTCTAAAACCTGTGTGGGGCATGTGGAGAGACGAGGCTCAGAACAAAAGGATACAAGGGATGGAGTGACAGGAGGAACTTAAGGACTGTCCTCAGGGTATTACAACACAGAATGACTGATGCCCTAACTGACTGTGAATGTGAACTTCACGTTAAAATGCAGACCTCTTCACAAGGGGAGGTGGGGTGGGCACGGTTGGGTTGTTCCCCTTTCTTTGAATTGGAGGAGGAGGAGGAGTTAGAAGAGGAAGGACTTCCTGAGATGGGAAAACAGGTGAAGAGGTCCATTTCAGGAGTAGATCTCCTGGAAGTGCCAAAATCTCTGGTTTAGCTGGGAGAGATTAGGTTCTGTAGGTTCTCATGCCAGCCGGATGAAACAAGGATTTTTTCCAACAGTGAAGCCACCATCTTCTGACTGACTGCAGGCTCCAAGGGAGGGGCGAGAGCAAAGTGGAGAGTGCTAGTGAGTCAGAAGTGTAAGTGGTTTATGGGATGTCTACTCCTGCTCTGTAGGCAGCCGAGTCACATGACTGTTCTCTGAATGGATCCTGGTGCTTTACTCAAAGCCCAAATAAAATTCATGCAGACAGTAACCAGTCTGGTGTTCTTATATATATTTACTTTCTGAGTTTGAAATTAATTGGCATTTCATTTCTGTCTCCTCATCTTGGTTTTAGGTTAATGTTCCACTTGGGTCAAGTAAAGAAATCTCAGAGAGGCTTGTTAACAAACATCAAGTTGGACAAATGGACAATTTGCTTACACAATAGTTAAATTTATGCATCTTGATCTAATTAAATCACAGGAAGAGAATGCTATGTATATTTCCATTGCTTTATTCTGAACTGAAAGTAAGTGTTGGGAACATCCATAGGTTGCTTATACAGGTTATTATCTGGTACAGAGAACAGAGAGTAATTGCCATTAGTAAAACCTAGAAGCTGCCGCTAAATTTAACATTTCTGGTTTCAAGGAATTGATATCATGTCATTGTGATTATGATTTTACATCACTTTAAAAAAGAAAAACCTCCATAAACGAACAAAACAAAACAAACAATGAACAAATAAAAAAAAAAAAAAACCCAAACCCAAGGAGTGATGGAGAAGGCTCAGCATTAAGAGCACAGGCTGCTGTCCCAGAGGATCTGAGGTTGGTTCCTAGCACACATGGTGAACCTTATTTGTAACTTCAGCTCCAAGGCATCAGATGCCCTCTTCTGGCCTCTGCCAGTACTTCACCTAGTGCCTGTACTTACATGCAAGCACTCACATATACTGTAAAAAAAAAAAAAAGCCTTAAGGAAGTCTCTATGTAATCCAAAATTGTAAAATAGACACCCTAAAATATACAAATTGAGCAGAATATTTGTGGTGGGAGAGTTTGCTACAGGAATTTGGAAATTCTTTTCTTCTATTTCACAATTAAAACATGCTGTGGCACTTGGGTGAGCTATGGCAATTGAGTGAGCTAGCTGGGCAGGGCTAACAAGTTGGCCCTGGTGGTGTGGGCGAGAGAGAGCTGATGGGCTGACCAACTCATGCATCACCTGGATCCCAGGCTTTGAGCTGGCCCACCCTAACTCTACCCCATCTATGAACTGCTGGAGCACATGAAGGGGCCGGTCCTGCAGACCCAAAGCTACAGGATCTCCGTGACTCAGGGCAACAGCAGGATACCCAAGAGGAGCCCTGGTGAAGAACCAATATTGATAATGTAGCAGAGGCCAGAGGCCTCGAACCAGACCAGTGACTCATTGCAATGAACATTTGCAAGTGAAGATGTGTGGACAGAGGGATAGACTGTGGGACACAGTGACACACTGCAGCTTCCATGATGACATGATTTTATTTTATGTTTTCCTTTTTGTTTTCTTTCTGGGGAGAGACTGCAAGGGCAGAGGGTGGATATGAAGGTACAGTGAGATGAGTGGGATTGGGATGCATGATTGAAATTTACAAAGAATCAATAAAAAGTTAAAAAAAAACCCATGCCTTTGAAGCATGTACATGTACATGCACATGCATGTCAGCATGTGTGATCAGAACGATCCATGAATTTGTACTAGTAAGACATTTTATGGTATTCAGTTTAAACTGTATCTAACAAGTTAGTCATTTAAACGTTTCAGCAAAGCCACAAGAAGTGCATTTTCCAATTTTTTGACTTTGTATAACATTATATCCACTTTGGATTTTGTATTTAATACTTTAAAAAAGTGGAAAGAAGCCAAATGTATAAAGCACTGTGTAGGTTTAGAGTTTGGGTGATGTTTGCATTTAAAAAGTGACAGCTTCCGTACAGCTGCCTCAAGTTCTGATGGAATGCTTACAGGAACTTGGAACAAAGACCAGCGAGAGCAGTTTCAGAGTACTGATTTCCTGTGGAAGTGATTGGTGCTCTTTGAAGACTAATAAAGACTGTCTCAAACACTTGAGACTTCACATAAAACTTTTTGCGAGACATATTTATTTATCTTCTTCTTTTTTTTTTTTAAAGAGCTAAGTGGACTGAGGAGGTGTCTCAGTGCTTAAAGCACTTGCTGCCCAAGTGTAAGGATTAGAATCCAGATCCCCAGAATACATGCAGATGATGTGTGGGTGTGGCTGTCTTGTAATGCCAGCCTGGAAAGGCAGAGAGACAGAGCATGCTCAGAGCAAGCTGCCTAGTGAGACTAAACTTGTCAGTGGGCTTCGGGGGTGATTATGAGATTCCCCTTAGTTAATAAGGTGGAAGAGTCATTGTTCCTAACATCAACCTTGGGTTTCCACACACAAATACACATACACATCTCTGCATACCCACATATAGGTGTGCTCCACACATGGAGACATGAATGTGTACACACACAAAAACACACACAACAAAAGCAAGAATGGGAAAGACTGTTTCCACGGACAGCAGTGCAGTACCCAGTATACAGTGATCTAGAATAAGGAAATGCCCAGAAAGAGAATAAAGATTTATTTTAACAGTCTTTGAACTTATAGTCAGTCAAAAGTTGAATGGTGTCTCCTGAGTACAAATACAATATGGTCCTACAAAAGCTGTTCCCAGCAATGGCTGATCAAAAATGTTTCTCTTCAGGAGGGCATCTTGCCAGAGGTAGTCATGGGTGAAGATGGAGCTTCCGGTTAGCCCTAATACTTAGGTGTCAACAGCACCATTTTTACAGTTGAGGAGATATGCCCAGAGAGGTGGAGTAAAAGAAGTAAAGTTGCACAGCTAACCAGCAGAAAGTACTGAGCTAAACCTGGTTCTAAAACCATGTCCCTCACACTAGGTTGTCATCCTGAGTCCAGCGGCTGCAACCTTCTCATTGATAGTGTAAAAGAGATAGGTAGGTGATCATGATTGTTATACCCGCTGGCTTAGTTCTTTCTTTGAATTCCTTTGATTTTGTCTTTCTATAGAGTGAGCATGGCCTGTGGGCAGGTTAACAAAACACCCTTTTTATTCTGGGTATGGTGGTGAATTCCTTTAATCTCAGCACTCTGCACTTAGCAGGGGCAGGTGGTTCTCTCAGGTGTTTGAGGTCTGCCTGGTGTACAAAGTGATTTTCTGAATAGCAGCACTGCATAGAGAGACCCTGTCTCAAAACAACAACAACAACAACAACGAAACAAAAGCAGAAAAGAAAGATGTACTGATATGTGTGCAGGTGTGTGTGTGTGAGATCACAAGTCCATATCTGGTGTTTTTCAGACAGTTTGTCTCATTGAACCTGGAGCTCATTGATTTGGCCAGACTGGCAAGCCAGCAAATCTCAGGCATTCTCCTGTCTCTGCCTCTAAAATGTGGGGAGTGCAGACAGACACCTCCAATGTTTTACATGGGCGCTGGGGATCTGAATTCAGGTCTTCATGCTCATAAGGCAACAATTTTTCAACTGAACTTTCTCCTTAGCCTCAATAAAATACCCTACTATGGTGTGGACCCGATGCTGGATCTTCTTCCAAGCTATCTCTCGAATACCAGTTCTGACTTCTGGACTGGGGATTTTTTTATCGTTCACATGTGTCGGTATATCAGCTATCTCCTGAGTGTCTACCACATGCCCAATGCTTGGCAGCCTTAGAGCCAATAAATGCTTTCATTCTTTGGTAAATCTCCCTTTGTTTTTTAATTGACAGAAGATTAAGTAGTTCTGTGGCTTTTTTGGGTCAAGGAAAGCTTTGAATAGGAGAGAAAGAAAGGAAGTACCATCATTTGTAAGTCCCTCCCAGCTGTCTCAGTCTTTCTTATCTAACTAAACACACACAGGCAAATAAGCCAGCTCTGTGCAGGGCAGTTAGCTCCATTTTGTAGTGAAGCAACTATGCTTCTGTTTTTTTTTTCCCATTTCGGGCATGTGTGTCTGCTTTTGCAAGCCAGAAGTAAACTCTGGGTTACTTCTCTGTTCACCACAGCATCTTTTACCGGGGCATATTGCTTGCTGAGTTGGCTAGGCTGGCTGGCCAATGAGCCCCAGGAATCCACATGCCTCTGCTTCCCCAGTACTGGGATACAAGTGTACACCACCATGCTTGGCTTTTTATGTGGTTCTGGGGATTGTACTCAATTCCTCATACTTATTGAGGTTTCTCTCCACTACCATCTTCTAGGATTTTCTGTGATTTGCACAGGGCCCTGCAGTTAGGCAGGGCAAGACCTGGCCTTCCATGCTGGGTTCTAAGGACCCACTCTCCCTCTCTCCAGTGCCTTCATCACCTTCTGAGACAGAATCTGGAGTGGGTGTTGAAAAAATGAGCAAGTCACACGGTGGCAAGAGCAGGAAGGAGCCTTGAAGCAGGTCTGTGTGAGTCCATGAGGTATAGTGTTTCTGCTTTCACTGATGTGAGAGGAGGTTTGGAGAGGTGCTTGTGAAGAACTTGATGGAAAGATAGATCTGAACCATTTGCTCATTTATGTACTCAAGAAAGATATTTTTAAAAGGTTTATTTATTTATTTTATATGAGTACACTGTAGCTGTCTTCAGACACCAGAAGAGGATATTAGATCCCATTACGAGATGGTTGTGAGCCACCATGCGGTTGCTGGGTATTGAACTCAGGACCTCTGAAAGAGCATTCAGTGCTCTTAACCACTGGGCAATCTCCCCAGCCCCTCAATAAAGATTATTAAAGCATCGACAGAGGCATGCCAGATAGGAAAGTAAGCAGAAAGAGACAGTCACAGTGAAAAAAGATAAGGTTCCTGTTTTTATGGAGTCAGCCTTGAGGATAGAGGGACAACAAACAGGTAATAAATAGATTCCCACAATGACCTCCACGATGTAAAAGATACATGGAAGTGCAACCAGACTGGGAAGAGTTTATTTGAGTCAATAGCTATTCATGAATTGGGCAACTCCAAACTAGACATGGTTTGAGGTGTTGCTCCAAGCAGTGTAAGAGGTGGGCTTTCCTAGGTATCACCAGTGATAAAATTGCAGAACAAAGTAGGGAGAGGCAGTGTACAATGGCCCGGGAAAGAAAGGGGCCTTAGCCTTTTGTGTTTTATCGCAAGCTGTGGGCAGTATTGTGGGCAAGTGCTCTCCTACCCACTGGACTTCAGGTAAAGGGAGGCATATGTACCTGCCAGCAGGTGGAGCCAATTTGCTTGTGTGTGTGTGTGTGTGTGTGTGTGTGTGTGTGTGTGTGTGTGTGTTGGGAGGCAGAGCACCTCAGTCTGAGATCTGCAAATGATCATACTCCTGCTCCCTAGAGGTTAAACAAAGAGGGCTTACTAACTCACAGTGTGAAGTGTGTAGGTGGGCAGTGCAGTACGGTTCATCCAGGCACAGGAACATGTGTAGACTAGGGTTTTTACCTTCTCTCTTGTCATCCTCAGTACACTGGTATGGAAATGACTTACAGCGTGTATTTAATTAAAAACATCAGAATTGTATATCCTCATAGTGTATGACAGAATGCTTTGAAATGTGTATGAAGTGGAAAAGCTGAACTGAACTAGTGGAAGCAGTTCACACACTTAGCATTTTTCTAAGAACCTTTAGAATTTATTTCTAGAGATTTTAAAGAATACACTACACTTTTCCAAGATATACTTTTAATTGGTATATATTTTTATAAAAACCAACTTCTTTCAGTGTATTTTCATACATATATACAATGTACTTTGATTACATTCTCCTCTCCTTCCCTAGTCATCAGCCCCTCTTTCTGCTGGTTTCCTTTACTGGGATAGTCCCCTTTCTATTTGGAATCTAGATTCTATGGATGCAAGGAAGCATGTTATATTCATCTGAGTCTGGCTTATTTTGCTTAACATAGTGACCTCCAGTTATATCCATTTCCTCACGAATGGCACAATTTCATTCTTTCACACAACTGAGTATACTCCACTCTCTGCAGCATGTCACATTTTCTTCATCTATCTGATGGACATCTATGCTAAGTAGGTATCTTGGCTGTTGTGGATGGAGCCATAGGAATCATGGTTACACAAGACTGTGTATTGTGCAATGGTATATGGTAGATTGCCCATATCTATTTTTCAGTATAGAGTAGACTCTATACTATTTTCACAATGGCTTCGATACTTTACATACCTCTCAGTGTGGAGAGAGTTTCCTTCTTTCTTATCCTTGCTTTCTTGACAGTAGCCATTCTGGTTCATGTGAGGTAGGTTTGATGTTGGGGAGGGAAAGTTTTGATTTGCTTTCTCCATTGCTCATCCTTTCATGTGCTCACTGGCTGTTTCTACTTTTGAGAGCTGTCTGTTCATCTAATATATCTACTTACTAGGTGGAGAATTTATATTGTTGGTATTTAATTTTTTGAGTTTATTATATACTTTGGATATTAGTTCCCTGTTAGATAAATATCTGTAAGCAGACTTTCCTCTGTTGTGTAAGCTAGCTTTCCACTCTTGGTTATTTTCTATTATATGCAGTCTTTTTTAGTTTCATGTAATCCAATTTGTCAGTTATTAGAATTATTTCCCGAGCTACTGAAGTCTTTTTCAGAAATTCATTGCCTGTGCCTATATCTTGAAGTGTCTTCACTTAGTATTTTCAAAGCTTCAGATTCAATACTGAAGTCTTTGATCAATTTGACACTGATTTTTATACAGATGAGTATCCTAGTTAGCTTTAACTGTCAACTTGACTGAGCCTAGGGTCATGTGATAAGGGAGTTTCAATTGAGGGGTTAATTATATCAAAATGAGTCTGTGAGTGGCATCATTCCCCAGGCAAACAGTCCCTCACTAAGAAGGCTCCCTAAGCATGAGTCTGTGAACAAGCAGCAAGCATCAGTGGTGTGTGCTTTCTGCTTTAAGTTCTTGTTTGAGTTCTTATGCTGACACCTCCATCATGAACAGTGACCTGAAAGAATAAGCCAAATAAAGTCTTCCCTCCCTTAAGTGGCTTTTGATCAGAGTGTTTTTATCACAACAATGGAATGGAAACTAGAGTGGCCAGAGACACAGATCTGACCCATCTACTTATTGATATCCATTTCCCCAAGCAGCCTTGTAACATAGAGAGGCCATCTTTTCTCTGACATATGTTTTTAGCATCTTTGTTAGGAAGCACATGGCTGTAGATGTCTGGGGTTATTTCTGGCTCTTCTTTTTGTTTTTGTTTTTGTTTTTGTTTTTTTTTTTTAGGTTTGCATCTCTGTTTTGCTCTATTACCCTGATGGGTTTGTGCCTCTGACTCTGCAGAATAGTTTGAAAGCAGGTGTGGTGATAGTTCAGCATTGTTCTTTCTGCTTCGGACAGCTTTGACTCTTTGGAGTCTTTTGTGGTTCCATGTGAATTTGTATTGTTTTCTCTAGTTCTGTGAAGACTGCTATTGGAATCTTGATGGTGATTGCAATGCGTCTGTTGATTATTCTTAGAAATACAGCCATGTCATAATATTATGCTCAGCCATATACTTGGGCAGTCTTTCCATATCACAGTGTATTCTTCTATTTCTTTCTTGGTTTTCATTGTAGAAGTCCTTCACATCCTTGGTTAAGTCTATTCCTAGCTATTTTATTTTATTCTTTTGAGGCTATGGCTGCCACAGTGTGCACGCAAGCAATTTCCAAATCTGTAGTCCTTAAAGAAAAGTAAAAAAGCCAAAAAAGTTGGCAACAGTTTGGATTCTGTGGTTTGGACCTGGTTTGTCTCCCAAAGGTTCATGTACTGGAGACTTGGTTCTGAATATAATGGAACCTGTAAGAGGTGTGGCTTAGTGGGGTTAGGTTACCAAAGTCACTATCCTTAGAGGGGACTAATGCTTGTTTCTCTGGGCTGGGTTAGGTACCATGAGAGCAGATGGTTCTAAAATGAGCGTAGTTCTCTTGTTTTGCATTCATGCTTTCTCTCTTTTCATGTGGTATTCTCTCTCTCTCTCTCTCTCTCTCTCTCTCTCTCTCTCTTATCACATGACACCAAGCTTTCCCATGCATTCATTTGTGATGCAGCCTGACGGCCCTCAGATGAGGTCAACAAGATGGGGTCTCTAAACCATTGAGCCCAAAACCTCTTCTTTATACATACTCAGCCTCAGAAATTCTGTTATAACAATACAAACGTCAAGAAAGGCATTGACTACTGCATTCTATTTACATAAAAGATCCAAATATTACTATTTCAGTGTGTAATCAATGTAATTTTTATATCAAAATTATTTATTATTATTAAATGTGTGTATATGTGCATCATGCATATATATATGGAGAGCAGAGGACAATTTTGTGGAGTCGGTTCAATCCTTCCACCTTCAGGTGGGATCTAGGGAATCAAATTCAGGTGATAAAGTTTGCATCTCCAAGCAGGAAGTGCCTTTGCCCTCTGAGCCATCTTGCTGGCCTATCAGATGAAATTTTGTTTTTGTGATTAAATTTGCAATCTGATGTGTAGTTTGCACTTAGAGCATGTCTTGACTTGCATTGGCCAGATTTCCAGTGTTGAGTTTAGAGGTTGTTTACTCTCAGTGCAATCTTGTGTGGATGGACCCCAAGAGCAGATAATCCCATTTGTAAAGGACTGCTTTTCGATTCTCCACCCCCAGTTGCTCCACAAGTGATAGACTCTTTGGGTTGCTTGGCATTCCAAGTTACCTGTCAATTTTCCCATGCTTAAAATTGTAAGTCTGGACTTTGCAGGCTGATATTTTGTATTACGAGCCCCTGGGTTTCAGGCACATTTATTCCACACCACTGACCTTTGTATTCATACCACTTGTGCAAAAATTTGTCAGGAGCAGTAGAAGAATTACAACACCATGACTAATTTTGGCCTTTGACTCAATAGAGAGAAATTAATTATAGGCTAAACTACAGGAGCTGGGCTAGTCCCCACCTGGCCATGGGTGCTTATGCAGAACTCACACCTTAGTGTGAGGTCACAGTGGGTAGGAGCAGAGTCTCCAAGAACCAGATAGCAGTTTCAACCTCAGCACCAGAGCTCAGGTCCCTGCCCCCTTTAATGGATGTTTTATGGTTTGAAAGATTTTTGGATGAGCTGAATGAATAACTCTCTGCTGTGGGGAACAGGAAACTAGAAGTCTTTTATATGCAGATGACATGATTTTGTTGTTGCAAACCAGGAATTATTAGTAGTCTAAAAGGAAATGTGGCTCACAGTGAGTTGCTCTAAACCCCTGATTGTCATTTTTGGCAAATGTCCAACCTGCAAATGCCTTAACTCATTTAGCCTTTTAGGCTACATTTTCCTGCTAAGCTAGCCAGGGGACTCACCAGGAGGCTATATTTGCTTGACATTAGACATCTTAAGGGTGCAGCACTTGGGTTTTACTAAGTCCCTCTTGGGAGATTAGTAAGATGTACTTTGAAAAACATTTAAGTTGAAATTATTATGACTGAGCTTGATGGACTGCCACACTGTTTCGTTTGTGATCAAAGCCATAGTGAGGATCTCAAGGAAATCATCTTTCCTCAGGTTCCCACACATACACTCTCACGTGGATTCCAGGAAGTCTTCCGCAGGCTGTCCACTGGGGTTTTCTCAGTCATTTCATGTGTGTTCTTGCTGATATCCCTCAAGGCACTTCCCAGACATCCACACAGATTCCCTAGGTTGTGGTCATGTTTATAGGTCATGTTCTCATAAGTATTGTGTGTGTGTTGTGTGTGTGTGTGTGTGTGTGTATGTGTGTGTGTGTGTGTGTGTGTGTGTGTGTGTGAGAGAGAGAGAGAGAGAGAGAGAGAGAGAGACAGAGAGAGACAGAGAGACAGAGAGACAGAGAGACAGAGAGAGAGAGAGGTCAGGGGTTGATGGTAAGTATCTTCCTTAACACTCCCCACTTTATATCTTGAGACAGGGCATGTCACTGAAACTGGAGGTCACTAGTTTGATCAGACTAGGTAGGCAGCAGATCCCAGGAATACTCCTGTGTTTGCTTCCTCAGTGCTAGGGTTCCTGGCTTGTACCACCTTGCCTGGCTCTCTATATGGGTGTTGGGGGGTCTGAACTCAAATTTCTGCTTATAGCAAACATATTACTGACCAGCCAGCTCCCCAGCCCTATTCCCAATAGTCATCCTTACAGATATTCAGCAGGGTTTTCTACAGATTCCCTGCAGCTATTCTCACAGGATCCCCATGGTCTTCTCACAGGAATGACACACAGGTCTTTCCAAATGGATTGTCATGTGTTCCCATAGATTTTTCGAACTTCCCTACAGGTATCCCTCAAGGTATGCTCGTAGTGGTCGGTGTGTCTTCATGGGCCTGTAGCCACAGTTCTGGGCTGACAGAGACACTCCTGAGAGTTGCTGGCCAGCTAGTCTTGACAAAATGGAAAGCTTTTCCCAGGTTCAGTGAGAGATCTCAAAAAGCAGAGTGGAGAGTGACAGAGGGTAGCTGATGAGCCTGACTGTGTTCAGGACGGGAGGAAGAAGGTACCTGAGGTCAGCCTCTGGCCTCTGTAAGTTGAGCTCTGTCCTATTAGCTCTTTTCCTCACCATGACATTCATCAGTTCTTTCCTTTAAAAGGTGTGCTGGGTTGAATATATTCAACATCTTCCAGCCTTTTCAAGGATGAGGTAAGTAGGATAAGTAGATGCTGTGTAAAGAACCCAATGATCTATTTACCAAATGAAACAACTAGTGGGCATGGGGTGCCGGGGCGAGGCCCATGGAGTGCCTGACATGAGTCTTCATGTTAGCAGAAAGTAGACACAAGATTCTAAAAAGAACCATGCTGTGGGAGAACCTCTGGCTAAAGTGTGACCACAGAGTTTTCCATATGGAATTTCCAGATGCAGGCTTGCAGGCTGGTGAGCCTGAGGGCATGCAGTCCAGACAAGGAAAGAACCACCTGGATACATGTAAATGAGTGAAACTCTGTGTGTGTGTTTGTGTGTGTGTATGTGCATGCTTTTCACTTGCTCATTTGCATAGATCACTGTCTCAGTTTTCAACTCTGCAGAATGGAGCTTGTTGAACCTGGGACCAAAATATATCAAGATTATTGTCATCTAATCTATGAAACGGTGTTCAACGCAGCGATTATCCAGAAGTATCTCATGTAAGCTGAGACAAAACACAGTGCCAACAGAGCCAGTGAATGGCCAAGTCAGTGCATGACCCAGAGATGTGTTTCTCCTCCAGCCCAGATGAGCCAGGAAGGGCCATTTGTGTCCAGCTGTCACCGTGATGACTCCAGACCTTCTTGCAGCTGTCTCCCTGGTGACAGTTGCTATGATTATCTCAAAGGTTCAGCGGCTGTCACCCATCACAGGGAGGCCCCACACTCTTCTGTCTGGAGTCCTTTTAACCTACGATTTATTAGGTTTGTTGTCTGTGATGAGTTCTCAAATGAGCCATAAATTAAAAAGATTATAAAGCATCCCTGGGGTTTTAGACGGATAACTTCTGCTGGAAGGTCCATTTATGGATCAATTATGATCCATTGACATTTCCACCAGCATTGCCATGCAGTGATATGCAAACGGGTTTCCGATTCATACTCTGGAAGTAAAGGAAATGCCAGCTGAGTGGCAGGTTAAGTGGTTGTGGTGACACAGCCTCATTTGTTACATATCCTCCTGCTCCCTCTGCTCCCAGCCTATGACTTAAGCATACTTCGTACCTCTTGGCCCTGTTCTGCATTCCAGCACTTTCCCTAGGTGACATAGTCTTTCCTTCCTTCTTTCTTTCTTCTTTCTTTCTCTTTCTTTCTTTCTTTCTTTCTTTCTTTCTTTCTTTCTTTCTTTCTTCTTCCTTCCTTCCTTCCTTCCTTCCTCTCTCTCTTCTCTCTCTCTCTCTCTCTCTCTCTCTCTCTCTCTCTCTCTCTCTTTCTTTCTTTTGTTCTTTCATTTCTATATTCCTCCTTCTATCCCAGCCTTTTTGAGTCTGTAGTGAGATCCCTTAGCTCTTTGGGCAGGTGACATAGGTTTACATAATTGATAATATGATATATGATAATCTACAGTATACAGTATAATATATAATAGATATATAATATATAATTAATATATAATATATAATATATAATAAATGTATAATATATAATATAACATACCACATATCACACAATACATTATATATAATATATAATATTATATATATATATATGAAGGTGATGAGTTTTAAAAATCACAAAAATCTTGGCTATTTTTGAGTATTTGTATGTGCCAGGAAACCCACTTTTTAGAGCTGATGACTAGGGCACGCTAGTGGTAAAATAACTTTGTAAGACCAGAGAGGGTAAACACCTTACCCAAAGTCACGCTGTAAAGAGAGGAGCCAGTCAAACTCAGGCATGTTATGGAAACATTGTGTATCTCAGTTTCTTCTTTTATAAGCTGTTGATGAAGCCTACATGACATAGGCTGGACCCAAGGCATCTTGGCAGGCTTCTCATAGATGGCAATGCAATCTTTCTTTGAATGGATGCTGGAAGAGTCCTTTGGTCCTGCTGGACTGTTCTTGAAGTGACAGTGTTTAATAGAAGTTTTTGAATAAAAGGACCTCGAGAGAGGGCCCTTTCTAGCCCACATAGGAATGGCAGACCTCAGAAGAAAGTTTCCCAAGGCCTAGGACCAGCTGCAGAAAGGCCAAGATCCACAGCAACAGGGTCTCTCACCTTTGAGTCTGTGACACAGACTGCCACCGTTGGGGGACCTTGTAGCCATGTCCTCTACAGAACAGACACACAGAGGGAAAGCACCTGTTCAGCAATTGTGAAGGACATTGGTGGTCCATGCTGGGCAGTCCCAGCTTCCTCTCTAGATCTTGCCACTTATTGGCTCTGGGATTTTTTTTTAAATCATTATTGTATCTCATGACTCAGTTTCTCTCATGTCTTCAGTGGATAAGGACCTGTTGTGGCGATCTTATGTGTGCAGGAACATAGCATAGCCCTTGGCATGCACTGAGGCCCAGCTGAAGCATGAGTTAGTGTATTCCCATGTCCCAGTGGGGTGGGCACCATGCACCGTTTCCAGGAATTGTCCTAAGGCCCCCAGGCCTGAGCCTGGCTTGGTTTAGACAGAAGCCATCTGAGTCAGCTCCAACTCCTCTCTTGTCATCTGCACACCTGTCACCAGCAAATCCTTCTAGAATGTTACATTGATGAGGTTCTACCCCGTCTCCTATCAGCACAACAGTGGGCTCAATCCTATCACAGACCGCGTCTGGTCCTTCGGCTCCCCACTCTCCAGCAGGTGGTGTCTGGCTGCTTCTGCTCAAGAGCCACTGTGCTCCGGGGAACCCAGATGATAACTAATGGGCTGCAGGCTCTGGGAGCCCTTCTTTCCTCAAGCAGCTTTGCGCTTCTGCTGTGTTATCCTCTGTGTTGTTCCCTCTGTCTGAGTGCTTGTCCTGACAGAGCCTCAGACTTCCAGTTTTTCCAGCTGCCACCATCTCAGACAGACATCCAAGCTCCCCCTGGTTCTGACACCCAGCATTTCCTTTTCTTCTTCACTGAATCTCTCACCTAATACTGAGCATATTTGTGGCTTAGGGCTAGTCCCCCTGCCTTCCCTCCCCAAATTGGACTGTCAGCCTAAAGGAAGGGTTTGTATTTTTTCCTTTTCTTTTTTGTCTGCTTGATTACTCTTGTATCCCCACCACATCCTTCTGCACAATAAATATTTATTCATCAAACAAAGGAATTTGGGCTGGAGAGATGGCTCTGTGAGTCAAGTGCTTTCTGTGCAAGCATGAGAGCCAGAGTTCTAGTCCCAGAACCTATGCTAAAAGCCAGACATGGTGGTCCCAGACATGTAATCCCAGCACTGGGGAGGCAGAGATGGGAGGACCTTGGAGTCATGTAGGCTAGCTAGGTCTGGTCTAATTAAGTTCCAGGTTTAGTGACAGAGTCTGTCTCAAAAACTAGAATGATTGAAGAGGACACCTAATAGCAATTTCTGGTCTACACACAAACTTACACACTCATTCATTCATACACACACTCACACTCATTCATATACACACACACTCACACATACACTCATACACATTCATATACACATTCACACTCATTCACATACACACTTGCACACACTCATGAAATACTCACACACATGTACATACAGACAGACTCACACATACATTTGCATATATACACATATATGTGCACTCACATACACATACACACATACTCATATGTATCCACATACACACAGACTCACACACATACATATACATGCACATATACATATACACGTGCACTCATATTCGCACTCACACACACAAACACACATACTCACATATATACCCATATACACTCACACACATACTCATACACACTCATATGCACTCACAGACACATACACCTGTACTCACACACCCACTCACACCCCCCCAACATGTACGCACGCACTCATGCATGTGTATGTACACACACGCATACACAGAAACCTGAAGAAGCTTCTGAGTCTTCCCTGGCTTGGGCTATCTCTCTGAGCACAGAGATATTAATGTACTTGTGCCATAAGCTTTGAATCACCTATTGATTCTGTTTCATCAGTGTCAGCCCTGTATGTCCGTCCTTATATTGGATCAGACTAACTTATCCTTCAACTAAAAACTAAAGTACATTATTTCTATCTCCTGTTTAACAGTATTTCGTTGCAGTTAACTGAAACTTTTTTGTGTGTAGACAAAGACAGAGTCACATTTTTGTTTGTTTCTGGTGAAATTTTTTGACAAGATGGTATAATGCCATGTTAGGACACATTTCCCATATTAGATCATCACAGATGAAGCAGAAGGAGGGTCATTTTTGCAGAACGCTGATGGACTTCACAAGCTTCCCTGAAGGCCTCGCTTAGAGCATTGCTATTTAAATGATTCTCTGCTGAAATCCTTATTCATTCTACTCATGGATTCCCCCTTAGTTAATTACCAAGGGTCTGACCCTTTTACACAGCCACTAATAAGTAACATTTTCTGAGAACTCACCATGGTCCATGGCTTAAACACTCTGTGAGTGTTTAAGATTTCTTTCCATGACAACTGTACATGATAGATTATGTTATTGTTCATGTCAGAAGGAAATGGAGGCACACAGAAAGCAAGTAGTTTGTCCATGATGTCACATCTTAACAGGGCTGTTCAGGACTTGAACTGCACTGAGACATACTTCCATTATCTCATGCTGTCACCCTTGGGAGATCGGCACCTTCCAGTGGAATGGGTTTGTGTCCCATGATGAATGCATCTCACTTGTGAGTGACCCAGTGGTATCATAAGGCATGTAGACAGTGGAGCTAAATAGATAGTGGGGCATCTGAGGAAGCTGGCCACTCCATTTGGTGTGTGTAAAGGTCAGGACAATGTCAAGTTTAAACCTAGGTGGCATCTTTTTTTTTTTTTTTTTTTTTCTGGAGACAAAGTCTCTCCCTGGCCAGGTGCTCACCAAGGCTAGGCTGGTTGGCCACTGATCCCAAGGGATCCACCTGTTTCTGCTTTCCTGGCACCGGGATAGAAGCATGTGCTGCCATGCTGGGTTCTTTATAAAAAACATGGGTTTGAACCTAGCTTGGTCTTTGGGCTTTCAAGGCAAGCGTTTTGCCCTTTGCGCCATCTTCTGGGGTCCCTCCATTTGGAACTTTTATACTTAGTAAGGGAAGATGTTACATGAGAGCTCCTCAAGGGACGGGTGCTTTCACAGTTGGCTGAGCTAAGCGCCCAGGCTGTAACTTGAGTTCATTCTTCTACAGAATGGAAAGCCAATCTTGAGGACTGGGCAAGGCAGGGCAAGGGTCCAGAAATAGCAGAGGGAATCAAGACATCAACTTAGCTGCAGTCCACACTCACCTTGGGCCATGCTTCCAGGGGGAGAATTAAGGAATTTGTATCATACACCAGGGAGAAAGACACTGGCAAGTCCTGGGGAAGCTGAGGTATAGCGCAGCATCTGGTGGCTTTCGCAGCCAGATCTAGACGGAATTTGGGTGTGTGGGTCTGGTTGTCCTAGCCTGCAGAGCCTCCTCCTTAGTGGGAAAGATGCACTAGAGTGTGTGGGTACAGGAAGGATTGTTGAGGAAGGCAGCCAGGTGGCAGGCTGTGAGAGGTGGGTCCTGTGGGAATGAAGTTTCCAGGACATCCCTAGCCAACTGTCTGCCCCATGGGCCACTCCTTGGATCTTCCAAGCCCTCACTCTTGGAAAGTTTTTCAAGGGTGAAAGGCTGATGGCTCTTTAGATAATTTGATCCATGTCATTTACAAAACCCTGAGAAGATGCCACTCTCTAGTCTCTGTTCTGCCAGGCTCAGAAATGTCAGACTGACCAGATGGAGAAGAGCTGGCCAAGGCAGAGGGATGGAATAAGGTTTCCAGCAGAGCCTTGGGAATGGAAGGCAAGTGTATTTCTTGGTTGATTCATGTACCAATTACACAGCATGTATCTCATTACAGGGCTAATGGGGAATAAAACAGAGGTGTGCCTGTAGTGCTGACCCACACTTGCTCAGAATTGTTCAGGCCTGGCTAGACACCTCAGAGGTGAGCCCAGGAAAGCTGAGATATGGGTCGGAGTATTGGCTCTATGAGAGTGCATTTAGAAAGGGCCATGTGTACAACCTGCCTGGGTGAAACAATCTAGAGGGCCAGGCCACACAGCATCCTTTTTGAGGCCTTTGCCTCAAGTCATTAGTGATGTTTTCACTCCCGCCTTGAAGCTTCAGAGCTGTAGCTGTGTTTGGGGCCTGTGACCAGCTACAGCAGGCTCTCCCATGGCCATTGTTGCACTGAGGGTAGTTTTCCAGGCTGTGGAAGTGGGTTCTAGCTGGTTCTCTCTGCTAAGGCTGTGGTTAGCATATGATCTTTGTGGTCCAGGGCAATCTAGGAGAGGGAATGAGTGGGATGTAGAGCAGAGTCACCTGGCACATGGCCAGGCCTTAGGGTACAGGCCCTGGCAGAGCACCTACTTTGTCTAACTTCCGTCCGTACTCTTTAGACTCCTGATCTTCCCGTGTCCCCTTTGTCCCCTGTGTTCCATTTGATTCCCCACCTTAGGTGACTCTATTATGGCTGTAGGAAATGGTCTTGGGTCCAAATGAACTCCGGAGGATATGAAGTGCCTATCAGCTTTAAAAGAGACTCTGTGTCCTTCAGACCCCAACTGAAGGGAAGGATGCAGCTGGGATGCTTCTGAAGGCAGCAGGCAGCTTTGTTCACCTTGAGTATTTTATTCAGCACACAGCTCTGTGGGTATGTCTTTTGGAATATCTTAAAATGTAAATGATACAAATTTTGTCTTTTAACCTCCTGAAACACTCTAATACTCAAACTGGGCCGCAGGGACAGTAGTCCCCAGGCACCTGCTTGGAGCCACACTGTGCTGGAGCTAGCGGCTAGCAGATTCCAGTTGGGATAATGCATGTGTGTGGGAAAAAAAGACTAGGGAGCAAAGGGGTCACGAGAAGCATTTAGTAGGCTGGCATGCACAGTAGGACTCTTCCTGACTGTGATGTTGTAGAGAACCTTGTAGGTGGCGAGTTTTATCATAATCTGTCAGCTCTAAAAGTGCAGAGGCCCTAGAGGAGTGAGGAGGGAGATTATGGACTCGGCTTCCCTTGTAAAACCTGAGAAACTCATGCAGTTTGCCTCAGCCCTGGGAACTTCAGCTTCCATGTCTATGAAATGGGCACATTTGTGCTTCCTTTGCTGGGTCAGAACTCAAGATTAGTTGAGTTCTAAGGTCTAAGATGAGATCTAAGCACAGAGACAAGAACAGAGCAGGAGTCAAAACTGTGCCTTTGGATGAAGAGGGAACATAATGCTGTGTGCAGATCAGGGAGGGGCAGGCTTAGAATAGCTTGTCTCATTGGGAGCTTGTACAGTATTCATGGAACACACAACTGAGGAAATAGAGGTCTGATGAGGTAGGGCTTGATCAGTGGACAGTTCTGATATTATTCTGGGAGTCTTCTGTTTTCTCTGGTCACAGTGGGTGTATGCATGCAGATTCTCAGCAGAATCACATCTTCTCTGCTCTGGGCAGTAAATATTTCTTTACCAGTGCATGCAATGTTAAATCTGACCAGCAGAGGACACTGTAGGAAAGGAGTTTCTCCTGGGATCCTGCTGTGGTTTCTTGCTCTTGGAGCTGGCTGTGAGCAGGCGCTTCAGTACCAGCCTGTGTCTCACCAGAGATTTGGGGGAGACTCAGCTTGTGTTCAAGGGAAAACAACAAGTGTGTGTTGTCTTCCCTACTGAGATCTGAATGTGTCCCTTATATTCATGTTGAAACTTAATTGATAGTATAATAATATGGAGGAGATAAAAAGGTGATAACAAGGGCAGACTAAGTCCCAAGCAGGCTTGTAAAGGGAAGGAGGGAGCTATAAGCCCTTCTGCCCTCCCCCATGCGGTATCATGCTTCTTTAAAAATTTTGTAAGTTAACATTAATTTGTGTGGGATGTTTTGACTGTGTGTATATATGTACTACACAAGTGCCTGGTGACCTGTGGAGGACACAAGAGGGTGTCAGAGTCCCCAGAACAAGAGTTAACGGAAAGTTGACCTCCATGTGATTTCAAGGAACAAAATGTGGGTCTTTCTGCTTGGTTGAGGTAACAGCAACTAGCAAGTGAAATCCTAACGGCACTGTCAGCAGCTTGATATGTTGAACACACCTTTCCCGGGAGGTCTGAACCTGTTTTGTGGTGGGATACAGTGTTTTTGAAATGTATACCTTCCCTTTTCTGCCTCAGCCCTATTGGTGGGATATGCATTTTACATCAGCTATTTCTGTTCTGCATTCTCAGTTGTTAATCCTCTTTTGGCTGCTAGCTAGTCGATAATTCCCAGTGTTAAATTCCTGCTACTTTAATCTTCTGACTGGACGCTGGCATCATAAGGTAGCTGTGGTTAGAAGGAAGAGCATCAGATCCTGTGGGATAAGAGACCCAGGCTTCCCAAGCTGTGTGACAATGCTTAATTCTTCCTCCCTCCCACTCTTCCTCTCTGTGCCTCAGATTTCCCTATCTGCAAAAGAATGGCTCAGGCAGGGAGACTCTAGATGCTGACTCCAGCTTTGTTCAGATGCTTCTATCATGGAGTGTTTTTTACATCCTTCTTTGTGGTGTAAGTATGGGTGGGCAGTCTTAGGGGGGGGAAAGGCACCAGGCAAGTGTACCAGTCTGAAGTCACAGGGTGGAAGTCTTAGTGTGTCTTTGCCTTTAAGGGCCCAGTTGAGGGCAGGCAGAGACTTGGAGACTCAGTTTCCTCTATTGTGTGGGGTCTTCATGCTAACCTTAGAGGCTGTGGAAGCACTGAGCTCAGGAGAGTGCAAATTAAGTCTCTGCAGAGCACTGACTACTCAGGGTTAGTTTACATGAAGAATGTGGGTGGGGCATCTTGTAGAGTGGAGGGACCAAGCTGGGTCTGTTGAAGCTGTGAAGGCGCTTCCAGGGTGCTGCCACCTAGACGCTGTCCTCAGAAGCCGCGATTCCTGGCCTTTGAGGCAGAGTTCCTGGGTTGGCCCTTGCTCTGAGTTTCAGTGTCCCTGTGTAAAGTGGGGAAACAGACTTTCCACACCTTGGTGCCTCTGAAAGTAGGCAAGTCCAAGAGTGAGTCCCATTGGATGCCTATGACGCTGTGCATATATTAGCACGCTATGGTTCAAATTTCAGCCCAAACTTCATGACTCTTTTTCATCCACTGGTCAGTCAGAGGCCATACATTACTCTGTACCCAGGGTGGCCAGCATGGTTCTCTGTTTTCTAGGTCTTAACTTCTGGGTGCTCTTGAACCAGATGGCCACCAAGCATTGTGTCTTAAAACCACAGGAATGAAGTCTCTTAGTTTTTGCAAGTGAGGTTTATAGGTCAGAGACATTTTAGTTTTTATAGCTCTCAAGCACAGTAATTAAACTTAAAACATAACTTTAGTGCTCACAGCCCTCACCTGGTAGAGGAGCAGAAGAGAGAGTGAATTCATTCCCAAAAGTCCTCTCTCGAGTAGTCCTAATCTACTGGCAGGGGTCTCAGTGCTGACACACAGGGAACTAAATTTCACTGAGTTTGGGGGCACAGGTCTCCAGAGCACAGCAGGTCTCTAGGAAGCACCTGTTACTGTCCCTTCCCACAGACTCTGATGTTGCCTGCAAGCCTTGATTCTCCTAGGCTTGTGTGTGCATCGCTCCCACCTGAGTCTCTGTTGTCACATGAGCTCTGCCTTGTGTGTCTGTCTCACAGAAGCATACAATCATGTCAGTCCAGTCTATCATTTCTGGCTGTTCCTTTAGTTCCAGGAGCAGACTGTGGAATATGGGCAGGGTTTGAGATGCTAGCTGTATGAAGGGAAACAGCTGTGGGTGTGCTGGGATCTGGAGCAGGTGCTGGGGAGGGCACCCAGGGACTCTTTGCCAAATCCTACCTCCACTCTTGTCTTGCTTCAGTCTTGATAAATAAATATCTGTCTTGTTCTCAAAACCCAGTCTCCACTTGCCCAGGTTTATTGTGAAATCCCTATGTTGTGTGCTTAGTTGTGATGTGTTCTGAGAGGTTGATGCTGGAGAGGATATCTCAGCTTATCCACAGAGTCACTCAGACAGGATGAGGCTCTATGAAGGATCTCTCACCACCCTCTGCCACATAGCATGGTTGGCACTAGGCTGGGCAGCTATCAAGGAAGAGTATACCTGCCTGCCTAGAGTTACAACAAGAGACTTTTTACCTTTCTCTGTGGTATAGGAACTGAGTTTGAGAAGACATATACAGAGAATCAGCAGGATGTGGCTCTGTGAGTGGTGTTCCTCTCTCTAGCCTGTGCTGTGGGTTCTGAGTGGAATACTAAGCTCATTCCATATGTACGATCCTGTCCTGCTTCTGTGAGGACCCAAGTGCAGGATTATCAAAGCCTACTAGCATTTGGGGTGTGACACACAGTCTCACCACTCTGGAGGCTGAGACAGGGGAAGAGAGTTTGAGTCCATCCTGGATTAAGAAGTGAGATCATGTATAAAACAAAGCAACCTTTAAATGGTCCTACTGCTCTTTGGATCACGAGTTTTATAATCTTGACTTCCCTATATCTGTCAGGCCGTGGAAGGGTTGCCATGGACCTGGAATCCTGAGACTGCAGGTGTTTGGCCACGCCCCCCAAACCCAGGGCCCTGACACACGGTCTCATCTCCATTTAACCTGTACCTTCAGTCACAGTAAGACACAGATAGAGGGCATGACTAACAGTCCTCTGCCTTGAGATTTACATATTAATAAGTCTGGGGGACATAGCTAATTAAGTTTTCCCCTCCCTAGTCCCTCTTCTTTCCCATTCCCCAATATAAGGGAGCTCCTCCCATCCAGATCCGACTATTCTGTCATAGATAATAAAGTTTTAATCTCCACGTGTTTCCTGTGTCTGCCACCAACAAGCTCCCAGCCTCAGAAACATTAGACTTTCTCGACCATGTGGGAACCTATGCACGGGAAAAGCCACCAGGACTCCTCCACAGCGGTCCAGGGGTGTGCTGCCACCCCCTCCTCCCCAGGCCGCTTCTGCCTCGAGGGGTCCTCCCCCCTCTTCCCCCTCCCCGGTGCATTTTTTCCCCATGGATCTTCCTGCAACCTACAGGTCTGCAGACCCTGTTTGGGATAATTGTTGTCTATAAGCCAAGAATACCTCAGCTCAATCTACTTCAGCAAAGAGCTTCATTTTCTCCACAGACAGATGTGGAGTCTTGCAGCTTTCCTGTCCCCAAGAGTCACCTGCACATTCTAGTAACCATCTACCAGCCTTGCGAAGACTAAAAGGAGATTTCAGATACCTATAAAGTCCCTGGAACCACAGATTTGGCTTTCTACTGCCTCAATATATTCTCAGAGGAGGACTGAGGAAGAGACTCAGAGAGTCAGGGACCTAGCAATAGCCCTTTCCTCAGCCCCACAGCTCAACAGATCATCAGAACAGTCACAGTGAAGGAGCACAGCTCGAGGTGGCAGCAAAAGGGACTAGAGTTGCCTGAGTGGAAGTCTTACCCATGACACCTGCATTCTGTGGACGCTTGAACACAGCATTTGCTTCTTGGTGCCTCAGTTTTCTCTTCTGTAATACATGCTCAGTCAGAGGGTGGTGGTGAGATTTGGTGAGGTGCGTGTGCTAAATGGAGAACATAGCATAAGGCCCTGACTGGACTCAGACTCACTCATTCCCAAGTCTCCTGTAGTAAAACACACAGGCAGTAGATTTAGGCAAGAGAGTCTGTACTATATGGAGAGAGCTAAAAATTAAGTCTCAAACTCAAAGAAGGTTACCTTTTTAAAGTTTTAAGACTTGGTCTCATTATGCTTTCTTAGCTGTCCTGAAATCCGCCATGTAGACTAGGTTGAACTCACAGAGATCTGCTAATCTCTCAATCTCAGCGCTGATATTAAAGATGTTTGCCATTAGGCCTGGCCCAGCTGCCTTAAAAACAGGTGTATGTTGTGTGAGGTGTGCGTGTGATGCATGTATGTAATTGACCAGGTGTACATATGTACAGAGATCAGAGGAAGATATGTCTGTCTCCCCCACCATTCCCTACCACATTTCTTTACATAGGGTCTCTCATTGAACTAGAAGTCATTCTTTATCTAGGTTGACTGGTCAGTAACCCTCTGGGATCAGCCTGTCCCTGTCCCCAGTAGGCACATGCAGCCACACTTGGCTTCTTATGTAGGGGCTGGGAATTTGAACTCAGGTCCTCATGCTTGTAGAACAAGCATTATTACCCATTGAGCCATGTTCACAGCTTCCAAAATAACTTTTAATAAATTAAAAACTAAATACTCTATGAAGATGTGCATCGTGGTCAAGTTAGTCTTCATTCTTGGTGTTATAGAAAAACCTTATGTACCTCACATGTGATTTGTCACCAAAACTTCCACATGGTCAGACAGCAAGGATTTCAGGGATTGCAGCCTTGTCTCTGTTGCAGCCATTTAATTCTTCCCCAAATCTCAAGGAGCCATTGGCATCACTTAAAGAAGTCTAGCTACATTCCCATCAAATTTAATTTGTGAAATTTGTATTTCACTTTTTATTTTTGACAGCTTAAAATGTGGAAGAATATTCTTAACTTGCAGGCTGTGTGTAAAAACAGGCCTTTGGGCTGCAGTTTGCTGGGTTCTGTGTGAAATTCAATAAAATGCGATAAACCTGTTTTACAGATTACGAAGCTAGGTCTAGAGAGTTGTGGAAATGTCTTTCACAAGAGGACAGAATCTTGAACCTGGGAGGTTTCATGGGCCCCTCAGGTTCTGAAGATAGGAGGCAGGCACAGGAGGTTCCATCAGGCAAGGTACTGCCATGAGCTCTTGACTTTAGCTAGAGGATGCTTAGTGCTTCAAATTGGTTTTTAATTGTAATTTTTATTTACTTATTGGAGAATTCCATACAATGTATTTAGAACATATTCACCCCTCCCCCACTCCTACAACATCTTCCTTGTCTGCCCAATTTTGTGTCCTTATTAAAAACAAACCATCTAGTTCAGTCTGTGCTGCCCAAAAGATCATAGGCATGTGACTGTCCTCTGCAGTGCTGTCTCCCAGGGGCACACATAAAACACTGATGGGGCTCAGAATGTAGTTCAATTGGTAGTGGGAGTGCTGAGTACACAGGAAGCCCTCAGTTCAGTCTCCAGCACAGCATTAAAAAAAAGTGGTGACGTGTCTGTTATTTCTGTACTCTGTAGGTGGAGGTAGGAGAATCAGAAATTCAAGGTCATCTTAGGCGACACAGGGAGTTTGAGATCAACCTGGGATATATGAGACTCTGTCATATAAGAAAAAGAAACAATGGGTGATGAGCTAATCATGCTAAGAAGGAGTTCATTCTGAGTTAGTTATCCCTCCATGCTCGCTATTTTTCTCATAGCCAGTTCTCCAAGGTCATCTTTTCATCCAAGGGAGAAGGTATCCACCAGCCCTATACCTCTGCACTCCCAACTCCACTTGGGTGGGGACATCAGCGCTTCCATGAGTTGACTTTTGCCTGGAGTTGGTGCCAGGAGCTGAGCAAGGAGCCAGGAGAACATAGCCAGGCTCCTGCAGCCCTGTCCTGCTGCTGGTGATGTACTTTCTGCATCCAGCCCTCATCTAGGGTCTGCCTTCCTTCCCTAACCTCTCTTGTGTGCTCCTGCACTCTCTCTCCACTTACTGGTTCATTTACTGTGCAATCTGTGATTAATTAAAACAATTTAAATAACTGTGCTGATGTTAAATTCATTTACAGCCACCTCTGCTGTGCTCAGCTGTGAGAGCACAAAGGAGCTGCAGTGCTGGCTTTCAACATGCTGCCAGGGGGCACTGTGGTCTCGACTTTGATAGCGCTGGTGCTTTTGGCTGGGTCACACAGTTGGGTGCTAGGAACCTACCTACCTCTTGCCTTCTTCCACATGGCCCCACATCACACCCTCAGTCTTCAGAGATGCCCTGGGTTAATCCAGAACAGGAAACGTCAGGGAAACAAACGTCTTTCCTTTGTTCTAAGTCATGTGAGAATGCATTGCTTGGACTCCCTGGGCCCAAGGACTGGAGGGTTTGCTACCAGAAGGGAAACAGAGGCACAGACTCTGTGAGAGGAAAACGGGCCTAACAGACTCCCTTGGTAGGGGAAGGGAGAGTGTTAAATTCTGTGACTGGCAACCTTGTAAGAGGTGAGGACACAGAAGGGAACATGTATAGAAAAGGCCAGTAAGGATGAGGCATGGATGGGAGCCCAGGCAACAGCCCACTCTCTGTCCTTCCTACAGAGCTAGCAGCCAGATGAGCTCATACTTGCTGCTTTAAGCACCCTGTTTGTTGTGGCAGGAGAAAGCAGAGTAAGGTTAAGCTAGGAAGGAAGCCAGCACACAGACAGTCTTCCTCTGCCAAGGCACTTTGCTAGATGCAATTACTAATGTTTTCTAAATTAGCACTGTTTGGGAGAGACAGGGCTACGTTTTAGCATTTACTGCTCAGTCTGTCTACGTGCATCTATGTCCGTAGTCTGAGATCTTTTTGACTAGAGATGACACAAAGATGGTAGGTTTGGTGAGTGGAAACAGGCAGGGCCTGAGGATATTTTGAATGGAGCACATTTTGTGCAGCCCAGGCTTATTTGTGGCAGCTGTCTGCCATTGAGTTAACATGGTATAAAACACATGCATCGAAGTGACCTTGGGTAGTTGACTTCTTTTCTCAATGGGGGAGATTTTATTCTCAGAGACACTTGGACATATCTGGAGACATTTTTATGTTGTGTTGTGTAAGGCAAGCTTGTTGGCATCGAGTGGGTGGTGATCAGGCTGGTCACCTCTCCTAGCTCATCCCTCTCACTCTCCCGTTATCCACTTTCCTCCTCTGCCCCTGTGGTTCCTGAGACATATAGCACTTTCACTGGCTGATTCTAGCATCTGCCTCAGCCAGCTCTCATTCCAATCTGCAATGCCTCCCGCAAGGCTTCTTGTAACTACCTTATTTGAAATTACAATCTCATACCTTTCCTGTGCTCACCCAATCCCTCTTCTTACTTTGCTTTTACAAGTTTTTTTTTTTTTTTTTTTTTTTTTAAGATACTTGCAAACTGATACATCTGCTCCAGCCTCCTACGTTCTAGGAACATAGGTGTGCTGACATCATGGCTCACTAAAAATCCTTTAAATATAAAAATCAGTAGAATATGTTACCTTCTAGCATATTATTCTTTCTTTAAAAGATTTAATTTGTTTTGAATTCTATATGTGTCTGTATGGGTATGTGCATGGGACAGCAGGTACCTAAGGAGGCCAGAAGTGGAAGTCAGACCCCCTGGAGCTGGTCACTGGTATTTGTGAACTGCCCACCCTGACCCTGGGAGCCAAACCTGGGTCCTCTGTAAGAGCAGTATAGGCTCTTAACTTCCAAGTCATCTCTCTCACCCACACCACTCATTTCTTTAGACAAATATTTATTTATTCATGTATTCAATCAGGTGAGTGTTTTGTTTGAATGTGTATCTTGTAGCACATGCATGCCTGGTGGCCATGAAGGCTAGAAGAGATCATTGGATTTCCAGGGACTAGAGTTATGGAAATTTGTAAGCTACCATGTGTTTGCTGGGAGTCGAACCCCAGTCCTCCGGAAGAGTAACCAGTACTTTTAACATCGAAGCCATCTCTCTAGCTCTGTATTCCTTTTTTCTTATGTTTGAGTTTTGTGTGTGTTACCCACAAACTTTTTTTTCCTTTGGTTTCTTTTCTTGGTGATGTGTTCCTTGTGCCCATGTTCTCCTTGTGCTTGGTGTGTGGGCACACTCAAGGCTCCCATAGGTCTGGTGGCAAAGAAGTCAGTGTGACTCTGTCTCACCCAGGGTCCCTCAATCTTACTTGCCCATAGAACCTACTTCCTGTCTGTCAGTGTGTCTGTTTGTCTTTGTCCTACCAACTGACAGTCTACAGGGATACTGACAATTGCTGTTCTGTTCCCATGTTTCCTGGGGGAATGTGTGGGTGAAGATCCTCTAGATAAAGGTTGGAGCCTTGGAGCAAACTTGGGAGCATACGAGTGCACTCAGTATAACTCTGTGGTCAGAGTCCAGTCTGGATGGTTCTGCACAAGCCCTAGACCTGGATCCCTAATGTCTGGGCAGCAGCTCAGCTGAGTGGCACCTTCTGCACCTGTGTAAACACTGTGTATCATGAGACCTGGAAAGAGCATACGTCTGGAGTGTCTTTTAGGGCACCCTGGAAATAAGCTACAGCCTGCTTTGCCTGACCAAACAGGAACCTGGCAATGTTGTGTGTGTAGAAGGTCAGAGAGTGTGTACAGAAGACATGGCTGGATTTCTTCTGCCTTGGAAGCATTTTGTGTGCAGCCAGGCCCAGCTGGACATGAACTGGGAGATGCTGGGCCCTAGCCTTCATGTAGGAGATTAGGCATTAGGGTTAAGGGCCTGATATTCACCCTGAAGTGAAGAATGAGACAAGGACAGGTGGATTTGATCATTGTAGCCATGAAAGGTGCAGAAAGGATCTATGAGAGAAACCTAGAAGGAGAGGTGAGCTTAGGTCCTAGATGAATCAGAACCTTCTGGAAACCAGGATGTTCTCTGGATACTGAGTTTAACAAAGCAGGGCAATGCTATTCCTAGATGGTCCTGGGAGGGCCTTGGTTGCCAGTCTGTTCTGTCCATACAGATATGTGCCCAGGACATCATAATGCTAGCAGTTGAGTTATCTAATGGTGAAGGCTGAGTCCTCTAATGGGAAGAACCCACGCTTTCATAGGACAGAAGGAAAATGGGCATGACAGCTTGGCATTGTGTGGAGCCTCTTCTCTAGGGGCCCTAATCCCATTAATGAAAGAGGAACTCTCCTAGCTTAACTGGACCAGCTCTGGAAGGCTCACATTTTCCTACTGTCACCTATGTCAACACTTGAATTTTGGAGGGCAGATAGTCAAACCACTGAGACCTCCACATTGCTTACTCTGGTTCTGGGGTAGAGGTGGGAAAGACTGACATTTCATGAAGACTGTGAAGTACTCAATGTCTTCATTGGCCCAGAGCTTCAACGAGTGGGCTAGGCTAGCTGGTCAGAAAGTTTCCAGGAACCCATCATCTTACCATCACTGGGATTACAGGTGTCTGACTACCATGGCCAGATTTTTGCATGGGTTCTGTGTATCCTGATTCAGATCCTCATACATGCAAGGCAAGCTCCTCAGACATCTTGGGGATTTAAGAAAAGTCATGGCCCCTTCTTGATTGATCAGACAGGACTCTGAAGTGATTCCTCAACCATTTATTTCCCTGAGATGAGTACTGAATTTCCTTCCTCGCCCTCGCTGTTACTCAAACCCCAGAGGGACTCTGAGTCACCATTGGAAGGTATCCCCAGGTGGTCTCTCAGTGGAGCATCTGATTGCAGTCTGAGCTAGATGTCACTCTAGTATTTCCCCCAATTCTTTTCTCAGTTGCTTTCTAGCAACACACAGGTCCTTGACTGCCTTGCACTCTTCCTTCCCTGCCCTAGGAATGGCTTATATAACTAGAATGAATGGTTTTTGGGGCTGTTTCTTTGTTTCTGTTCTTTCTGAGCCAGTAGGAAACTGTGCAAGAGGAGGGTGTGGATGCTAGCCTCACAGATTTGAGAAAGACCACAGACTCAAATCATGGCCAAATTAACTAAAGTAATTGTGGTGTGTGTGTGTGTGCGTGTGCACACACAGAGACTATCTCTCCATTAAGACAGGGTTCAAGAGATCAAGATTGGATATGGGTGAGATAAGGGAGCAATTCAGGAGCAGGAGATTTCAAAAGGGGGGATTTGGCAGACAAATAGATGAAGTTACAGGAGTAGAACATAAGCACAAGTTAGCCATAACGCCCCCCTGAAGCAAAAATATGGTTGCTAATAACAAGGTGCTCTTAATATCAGGTTGTCATTACAACAGATGGTTATAATAGCAGGTAGTCATAAAAAGATGGTCATAACATCAGGTGGTCATAACAAGATGGTCGTAATAACCTTCTGAAACAAAGGCATGGTTGACAGGAAGTACAGAACCATACTGTACAAGATGCAGCATAGCTCAATCCTTGAGAAACAGATGTAATCACATACAGGAATGAATCTAGTTTGTCTTTACCAAAAGATGTCATTCAAACCTAAGATGGAGGCCGGTTCATTTATATGGGGAACACAAAACTGAGAAAAGTCTTCTCCAGCTCCATTACTGAGAACTTTCTTGAGTTCAGTCCTCTGCCAGTTGCCTGGAGACAGTAATCAATTACTGTCAATTGAAGACAAGACCTGCTCACAGGAATCAGTGGGGACAAAGATGAGGGAAGAGATACCTTTAGTACAGGGTGACAGCAGCCGTAATAGAGGACAATCTAGGAAGGAAGGGAAGTGGGGTATCATCTGAGTTAGTGGAGACTAGGAAAGAAGAAGAGGACATAGGAACGGGTGGGCTGATTCTGTGGACAGCCTTGAAGTTAGCCAAGTAGGAGGGCTTGCAGATGAGATTTTCCAAGCAGGGAACAGAGAGGATATCCTGCAGAACTGGCAGGCTGGATCCATGATGAACTAAGGTTGTCTAGAGTGCTAAGAATCCAGAGTGGAACAGAGGCTCTGTTTTGTCTGCCGAGGTTCTGGTGCCACTCTTTATGGTGTGGGCTTTCTTCTGAAGACAGCAGTCTGTTTTTGTGAAGGGATAGAAAGTAAATATTTTTGGCTCTCTGGATTATTCAGTCTGTCTGAATATACTCACTGTTGTCATGGTAGCAAGAAGCTATCCATGAACATTCTTAAACAAATAGGAGTAGCAGTGCTCCAGTACAAGTTTATATAGAAAAATAGGTGACGTTGGCCTTAAGCCATGGGCTGAGGTTTGTTGACCCTGCTGTAGAATGTGGAGTCATGGAGCAATTTTTCGTTTTTAATTCTTCTTTCATACAATACGTCCCAAACACAGTTTCCCCTCCCTCTATTTCTTCCAGTCCTGCTCTCACCTCCCATCTACCCAGATCCACTTGTCTGTTTTCCTTCAGCAAAAGAACAGCCTCGCAAGGGATGTCAACGAAACACAGCATTACATAATACAATAAGACTAGGCACAAATCAAGACTGGGAAAGGCAACCTAGTAGGAGGAAAAGAGTCCCAAGAGCAGATCAAAGAGAGACACCCCCTTTCCCACAGTTAGGAATTCCATAAAAATGCCAAGTTACAACCATAACAAATGCAGAAGGACCCAGTACAGACCCATGCAGGTCTGTGATTGCTGCTTCAGTCTTCGTGAGCCCCTATGAGCCCTGCTTACTTGATTCTATGGGCCATGGTTCTCCTGGTGTCTGTTACCCTTCTGGTTCCTACAATTCTTCTTCAGGTTCCCAGAGCTCCAAGGGGAGGGACCCAGTGGAGATCTCTAATTTGGACTCTCTCCACCTAATGTTTGGCTACATCTGCTCCCATCAGCTGCCATGGAAGCTTCTCTGATGACAAGTGGACTAGGTGCTAAGCCTAGGTCTCCAGATTGTTCTGCCTCTAGTTCCTGGACATGAGGGCAGTGTCAGGCATGGGCTCCCTCTTGTGGCAAGAACCTAAATTAGACTAATCGTTGGTTGGTCACTCCAACAAGTACTGTGCCACCATTGCCTCAGCATCTCTTGCAGGAAGTACAGAAGGTCCTTGAAGGTTGAAGGTTGTGTCTGGGTTGGTGTCCCAGTCTCACTGCCGGAAACCTTGCCTGGTTACAGGAGATGGTTATTTCAGGCTCAGTATTCCCCATTACGAGGAGTCCAGTCCCCACCAAGGTCACCTTCCTGGAGTTTCCACTGCAGTAGGTTTCCACATCTATCTCCAATGCCTTCCAATTCTGGCCATCTCTCCCTAGACCTCCCACCTGATCCTTCTTATTTCCATCACTACCCACCCCTAGCCCACCCACAAAATCTAATTCCTCTTCCCAGTGAGATCCATGCATGTAGTTCCATGAATGTAGCCTAAGATAGGGGCTGCAGCTCTGGTGAGAAACAAGGCAGGCTGAGGCGGAGGAGACAGGGGTTCCCAAACTCCTGGACACCTAGGGCCCTGCTGGGAAGTTCACTCCTGGACACCTAGGGCCCTGCTGGGAAGTTCAAGGAGTCAGGAATGAAGGGGGGGGGGGGAGGCAGAAAGGAGTATTCCCCTTGCTCACTATCATGAGCTGTTACTTGTGTTTTTGATCTTAGTCATTCTGACAAAGGTAACATGGAATATCAAAGTCATTTTGATTTGCATTTCCCTGATGGCTAAGGATGTAAACATTTCCTTAACAGTTTCTCAGACATTGAGATTCTCCTGTTGAGAATTCTGTTATGTACCCCTTTTAAAAATTGAATTTTATGGTTCGTTGGTGTCTTCTTGAGTTCGTTATATATTTTGGATATTAGCTTTCTTTTGGATGTAGAGTTGATGAAACTCTTTTCCCATTCTGTGTGGTGCCATTTTGTCCTATTGATGGTGTCATTTGCCTTACAGAAGCTTTTCAGTTTCATAAAGTCTCATTTATTAGTTGTTGATTAGTGTCTGAGCTATTGGTCTCCTATGCCAATGAGTTCTAGACTATTTCCCACTTTCTCTTTTATTAGATTGAGTGTATCAGGTTTTATATTGAGGTCTTTGATGCATTGGGCTTGAGTTTTGTGCATAGTGATAGATATGGATCTATTTGTATTCCTCTACATGCAGAATCCAGTTAGACCTGCACCATTTGTTGAAGATGTTTTCTATTTTATATTGTATATTTCTGAATTATTTATAAACAAACAAATAAACAGTGTCCATAGATATGTGGATTTACATCTGGGCCTGAGTATTGGTGCTAGTTCTTCTTTGAAAGCCTGGTAGAATTCTGGGCTTTTTTTGGTTGGGAGACTTTTAATGACTGCTTCTTTTTCCTTAGGAGTTATAGGAGATATATTTAAATTGTATATCTATTTTGTCAATAGAACCCATTTAACTTTGGTAAATGGGTTCTATTGAGAAAATTATCCATTTGTTTTCAATTTCATGGAGTACAAGTTTTTGAAATATGACCTAAAGATTCTTTAAATTTCTTCCGTGTCTGTTGTTACATCTCCTTTTTCATTTCTGATTTTGTTAATTTGGATAATCTCTGATTTTTTTTTTTTTTGTCTTTTAGTGAATTTGGATAAGTGTTTATCTACCTTGCTGATTTGTTGATTTTTCTCAAAGAACTAGCTCTTTGTTTCATTCATGCTTTGTATTACTCTCTTTGTTTCATTTTATTAATTTCAGCCTTCAGTTTATTTCCTGTCATCTATGCCTTTTGGATATGTTTGTTTCTTTTTGTTCTAGCTTTCAAGTATGCTGTCAAGTTGCTAGTGTATGATCTCTCCAATTTCTTTAGGAAGGCACTATGTGCTATAAACTTTTCCCTTAGCACCACTTACATTGTCTCCCATAAATCTGGGTACATTTTGGTTTCATTTTCATTGAGTTCTAGGAAGCCTTTAGTTTATTTCTGCCTTGACCAGTAGTCATTCAGTAGAGAGTTGTTCAGTTTCCATGACTTTGAAGTTTTCTGTTCTTGTTGAAATCCAGCTTTAATCTGTGGTGGTCAGATATGATGCAGGGGATTATTAAAAATTTTTTGTATCTGTTGAGATTGTATTGTAAGTATGTGATCAATTTTTGAGAATGTTCCATGAGGTGTTGAGAAGGTGTATTTTTGTGTGTGTGTATTTAGGTGAAATGATCATAGATATCTGTTATGTCCATTTGAGTCATAATATCTGTTAGCTCTAGTACTTCTCTGTTTAGTTTTTGTCTGGATGAACTGCCTATTGGTGAGTGTGGAATTTTGAAGTCTCCCACTATCTATGTGTGAGAGTCGAAGTGTGATTTAAGCTTTAGTAGTGTTTTCTTTACAAATGTGGGTGACCTTGAGTTTGGATCATAGATGTTAAGAATTGAAACATCATCTTGCTGGATTTTTCCTTTTATAAGGAAAGTATGAAGTGTTCTCCCCTATCTTTTTTGATTAATTTTCATCTGCAGTCTATTTTGTTAGATATTAGAATGATTATACTAGTTTGTTTCTTAGGTCCCTTTTCCGTGGAAATTTTTTTCTAACTCTTTTCTCTAAGGTAATTCTATCTTTCATGTTGAGACGTGTTTCTTGTATGCATCAGAAGGATGAATTCTGTTTTCACACACATTCTGTTAGTCTGTGTCTTTTTACTCAGAATTGAATCCATTAATATTGAGAGACAGTAACGACCAATTATTGTTAATTCCTGATATTTTGTTGTTGTTAGTGTGTGTGTATGTATGTGTGTTTCTGCGTGTGTGTGCTTCTCTTTTTATTAGTTTTATTGGCATGAGATTATTTATTCATATATCTTTTGGGTGTAGTTAACCTCGTTAGGTTCAAGTTTCCCTTCTAGTACCTTCTGTAGAGTTGGATTTGTAGATAGATGTTGTTTAAGTTTGATTTTATCATAGGCTATCTTGTTTTCTCCATCATGGTACTTGAACTTTTTCAAGTACTTAGTACTTGAAAATTTTGCTGGATATAGTAGTTTGGGCTGGCATCCATGATCTCTTAGAGTTTGCATTCCACCTGTTTAGGCTCTTCTGGCTTTTAGATTCTCCATTGAGAAGTTGGGTATATTTCTAATAGGTCTACCTTTAATATACTACTTGGCCTTTTTCCCCTGTAGCTTTTAATATTATTTCCTGGCTTTGTAGGTTAACATTTTGATTATTATGTAGTGAGTGTACTTTCTTTTCTGGCCCAACCTATTTGGGTTTCTCTATGCTTCTTTTATCTTTATAAGCATCTCCTTCTTTAGCTAAAGAAAATTTTCTTCTATGATTTTGTTGAAAATATTTTTTGTGCTTTCGAGCTAGGATTCTTCACTTTCTTCTATTCCTAGTATTCTTAAGTTTTGTTTTTTTTTTTTTTTTTCATAGTGTTTCAGATTTCCTACATGTTTTGTGTCAGAAAATTTTCACATTTTTTGACTGATATATTCTATTGTATCTTTAACAGCTGAGATTCTCTCTTCCATCTCTTGTATTCTGTTGGCGATGCTTGCATTTGTAGCTACTGTTTGTTTACCTAGATTTTCCATTCTCATAATTCCCTCAGATTGTATTTCTTTATTGCTTATATTTTTATTTTCAATTTGTATTCATTTCCTTCAAGTGTTTATTTCTTTTATTTCCTTGCTTTCTTTAAGGGGTTTATTCATTTCCTCCAGTTTTTTGTCTTTTCTTTAATTTCTTTAAAAGATTTATTCATTTTCTTTTTAAGGACCTCTAGCATCTTCATAATGGTTTCAAGGCTATTTTTGCTTCATCTGTGTTGGAATATTCTGAGTTTGCTGTAGTAGATAGCTGGGCTCTGGTGGTGGCATATTGCCTTAGCTGTTGCTGATTATGCTATTATACTGGCATCTAGTTAGCTGTTTTGGGGTGATTATAGGTCTTGGTACTAATTTCTGGGTTTATCATTGTTGGATAGGTTGGTTGGGTTTTTTTTTTGTTGTTGTTGTTGTTTGTTTGTTTCTGATTCCTCTCTGACCTTGCTGGTGTGACCTGTAGTTAACTGGTGGTCTTCATCTGACTTGGGGTCTGGACTTCTCGTGGCTAGGGTGGCCTCCAGTCAATCAAGCCATGTCTGTTCAGATTTGGGGCTGGGACACGGCCATGAGGAGAGGAGAGAGGACTGGAGATAGGGTGAGGGAGTACTGAAAGAGTTAGAGAGGTCTGTGGGAAGGAGGCCTACTTGGATTCCTGTCAGCCTGAGTAGTCCCTGGTAAGTAGGGTGTACATCCAAGTTGGGGGATGGGACATGTCAATAAGGAGGGCATAAGGGATCAGGAACAGTACTGAGGGGGACAGCACTGAGACAGTGGGGGATGTCCATAGGCAGGTGGTCTACCTGGGCCTTTGGCAGTTGGTATGGCCTGTTGTTGTGCGGTGATGATGGATTATAAGTAAGAACAATTTCTTTTTATTGATGTTAGCTTTTAATTGCTGTGACAAAATGCTTGAAAGAAGCTATTTAAGATGAGGAAAGAGTCATTTTAGTTTATGATCTGAGAGGTTTCACTTTATGGTCATTTGCGTATATTGTTCAGAGGCCTGTGGTGAGGAAAACTATCATCACAGAAGGCTGTGGCAGGCAAAGCTGCTTACCTCATGGTAGCTATGAAACGGACAGTGAGAGGTGAAGGGGATGAGAACATTCCTTCTGTGGCATGCCTCCAGTGACTTCCTCCAACTACGCTTTACCTTCTAACAGCTGAGTTAGCTTGAATGCATCCATGAGTCAATTCAATGATGAGGGTAGCACCCCCAATTACCCAATCATTTCCCCAAGGCCCTACCTTGGAACATTTCTGTGAGGGCTATAACTTTAACACATGCGACTTTAGGAGACAGTTCATATTCAACCACAACAGCAAACACATGTTTATGCTTTCAGCCGGTATTATAAGATATGGGGACCAGTGAGGAAGCAGACACTGAGGTCATATCTCCAGAATTCGGGATCCCTGGATCCTGCAGGTTCTGGTGAATCTTACGTCTTCAGATATCCCAGAGTAGTGTTCAATAAATGTTTGTTGAATCAATTAATGAGTCCCTCCATCTGGGGTTGGCTCTGACTAGTGCTAGGATACATGTGAACGTTACATACTTGATAGGCTCTTAGGAACAAACAAGTCTAGAGAAAGAGCAGGGGGAGGGGATATGATTTACCAATTTCATTTAGGTGCCCTCTCACACTTGTTTCTTTCAGATTCCTCTATCAGATTTTTGCCATCCAGGGAGGTGGGTCCGTCTGGAGGGAGGGACAGTGCCAGTCACAGCTTGGTGATGAGAGGGTGAGAGAGTCTACCAAATAAAAATAATTTCTTGTAGCTACCCTCGGTCCAAGTGTTCAGAAATGATAGTGTCATCCATGCGAAAGTAAGCATTGCTCAGTTTTAGAGTTGATGTTTATGGTGCTAATTTCAGGGGCACAGAGAGGCCGTTATTTCTTGCTTTTATGTTTTCCCACATCATGTTATTAAGCAGCTGAAGCCTAGTGAGTTCACAGAGAGAAGACGATGGGCTTTTCCATTCCTACCATGATCCTAATTTTTGTTCCACATGGTGGTGGGCCTCCCCTGCCTGTGTTGTACTTTGCTGTGCTATATGGTCCATGATAAGAGGTGACTGGTGCACTAGTACACTTTGTGAGCAGTTCATCAACTTGCCACTCATGGCTCCTTTCTGCTGAAGAGCCCATCCAGGGGACCACACTACTTTTAGTTGTCACACACAGTCAGTCTCCTTTGGTCTGCAATATTTCATAGACTGTCCTTTGAGGGTACCCACCTTATCCTGATGCATGCTCAGCCTTCTGCTTTTGCTCTTCATGTCTTGTGTCCCCTGTCCTCACAGTACCTGTGCCTTGGCTGTGACGTGCACTGAGATAGTGGGCTTTTACATTCCCAGCATCTTGCATGCAAGCGTGTGAACGTCCCAATGGCTAGTGGTCAACACTGAAGTCAAAGCTCCTCAGAGACATCCTCCTCCAGGGTTCAAATTTCTGGTTGTTTAATGTATTCATTAGGGAATTTATTCATGTTGGTTTACTCTTAAACAGAAAACTCAGATGCCTTCAACAGTAAGCACAGTGTGGTACCTTATCTACAGAGAAGTCCTGGAGCTGGAGGGAGGGCCAAGACTGAGTTATCAGGCATCTCAGTGAGCTCACAGGGACTTTGGTTCTTTCTTTCATTTCTCTCACCACTTTAGTTTTCCCCAGGGCCCAACATGACCCACTGTCTGCTTAGGTGGTGTTATCTACAACTAGAAATCTGATGATCAGTCTGTCTTTTTTTTTTTTTAGGTCACCATGCCTCAGTGTACTTGGCCATGTGTATAGCTAGATCCTAGTGCATCTTCTTCCTTTTGTTTATGGCCTGGGACTGCTAGCCACAGCCTCTTGGCATTGGACTCACTAGGCATGAATGACATGGCTGTCACACGATGATGTAGCCCATAGAGGGAAGGCCACCTGTTTGGATGTGAAGAAGGAAGGAGGTACCATTACCTACCTTTTCTGGACCAAAGGTAAACTCTAATATCCATATGTTCCTGTGGCTGCTGCAGCATTTAATAGGTGGGTAGGCAGTCAGACAAGAGTGGCCTTTTGAAAAATGGGAGTTTGGTCTCTCTTCTCTACATTCTGGACAGGTCTGGCACTTTCTGTTGCTGACTTAGACAGTAGTATCATTGAAACCAACTGGGAAGTCTCTTTCAACAGCTGCAGTGTGGCTGGGTTTCACTTGGCTGCTGTTACTTTTATGTTAGGGGAAGAATTTGGACCAGAATTCCCATTTTCTCACTCTCAGAGGGGTGTCCATCTTCCAGCCACAGTGTCGCTCACAGGTTGGAGGGGAAGGGCAGCCAGTCAGGGGACAGGCCATTATCTAGATTCACTGTCATTTTTGTCAAAGTCGGCAGAAAAAAAAAAAACCTTTTCTGAAAACATGCACACACATAGAGTGGGAGTGGGGAGGGGGCTGTGGAGATGCTCACACGCAGTGAAAGCAATTAAAAGAACCAGTGCAGTGACATAGAAACAGCCTGTCAACTGTGCCAAGTTGACAAATTTTGCATTGTAAAAACAAAAACAGGAGCTTAATCGCCTTGATCCCCCACGGCTGTCACCAGTACAGCATGCCTCTGCAGCTGGGGAGTGGAGTTGAGGTCTGGCCAGTAAACACAGATGCTATGCTGATAGAGGTGACCACAGCAGACCCATGGTAGATATCCTGAGGCCAGGAGAAGGAGAGCAGGATCCACTGATCCCCATAGGCTGGCCATGAAGATGCTGTGATTTCAGTCCTGCTTCACCATGGCTCACCTCCTGGCTGAGACCTTGTGTTCCCAGGTAGGAGTTCAGGCTGCAAGGACCAGCCTGCTCACAGACCTCTCCCTACAATGGCACCACCGTGGGCCAGTCCCAGTGCTGTCTGCTCTGAAGTCTGGTTTCTCATCTCTGCATTCTGTATCTTGATAATCTGCTCATGTTCTTTCTTGTGGGTGCTCTACTCTGCCTCCTCCAAATTCTTTTACCTTGATTTTTTCTTGTACTTGGGAGAGATTATGTTGATCAAATATTGTGCCTTGACCTCTAGTCTGTGCTGGGAGAATGTTCTAGAGAGCCCTACCACAAATGCTAGTGGGATGACAGGAAGCCTAAAACGGGATAGGGACACCTTTTCCTCTGTGCTGAGGGGTGTATTCTAAGTCTTTCTTTCTTTCTTTATTTTGGAGACAGGCTCTTACTATGTATCACTGACTGTCCTGGAATTCACTCAGGCTGGTCTTTAACCCACAGAGATCTGTCCTGCCTCTGCCTTCCAACTCTGGGATTAAAACTTTGATCTACCACACCTGGCTAGTGTTATAAGTCTTTATACCAGCTGACCCCTCATTTTGGATTGCTGTGTTGGGGAGAGAATACTCTTTTTCAGGCTAGAGATGAGGATAGAGTCAAGTGAGGGTAGTCATTTGCTGCAGGAAACAGCTGCAATTGGATTATAAGCCATTGGTCTCAGAACCATTGTCTTAATGCCTGTGCCACAGTGAAAGCCCTCTAAGAACAATAGATGCTGGGAGGAAAAGGGTAGCTATTGAGGGCCTGGAGAACAGTCAGAGGAGATGTTCATGAGGGTGGTAGTAGATAATATTGACTTTTTTCTGGAGAACTGATATGGGAGTGTCCACTCAATGAAGACTGGAGTGGTGTCACAAAAGGCATGATCCCTCTGTGCCTGTCTCATGAACCCCAAAAGACCACCACGGAGCTGATTCGGATGCAACTGCACAAGGGTCTTCATCCAAACTCGAGCTGAAGCTGCACAGTTGTCACTGACACAGCACGACGGGAGGGTGAAGCTCCGAGCCCAGATTTAAGCAATCTTTTATAGAGGCAAGTAAACAAGCAAGGGAGTATCTAGCTTGGCACACATCTGATTGGGGGGCTATTATGGAATTTGTTGCCTTCTAAAATGATTGACTGGTGTTGGCAGCCAAATCATAAATTTTCATAAGTAAACATCTTTAGGTACAATGTAACTTCTGCTTTCTTCCTGACTGATGGTTGTTAGGGAGTGACCTGGAGACCAGTACAGGCATGATGGTTTTTTGTTTTTGTTTTTTTTTTGTTTTGTTTTTGGTTTTTCAAGACAGGGTTTCTCTGTGTAGCCCTGGCTGTCCTGGAACTCACTCTGTAGACCAGGCTGGGCTTGAACTCAGAAATCCACCTGCCTCTGCCTCCCAAGTGCTGGGATTAAAGGTGTGCGCCACAACTGCCTGGCCACAGGCCTGATGTTTAACTCAAGTTTAACCTTAGGTCAGGTTCTTAAGTTAAAGTCTGAACCCAAGATGGAATTGGTTTGGTCTCTCAGTCCGTGGTGCCCAGTGGTCATAGTCTTTTTCTCTCTAGATCATTGAATTCAGAGCATCAAGACAGAGCTGGAAAACAAGTCCTTAAATTTTACTTATTTATTTTGGACACAACATTTTAAACTCTGTAGCTCAGGCAGGCTTAAAACTGTCCTTATAGCTCAGGCTACCTCAAACTTGCAGCAATTCTCCTGCCTCAGCCTCCCAAGAGCTAGATTACAGACATCAGAAACAATGTCTGACATTTTTTTTTAAAAAAGCAAATTACTTTAGTTAATATCTTTTCTTTTATCCTTAATAAAGTCCACTCAAAATTAGCTCTTACTTGTGCTATCAAGAGAATGCTGGCTTTTAAAGCAAACACTGGGGTTGGGACTCTGTGAGCCCAACTCTGCTGTTGGCTGCAAGTGACTGAGCCAAGTCTTTCCTTTTCACAGCATTGCCTTCTGTTCTGAAAGGAGGCACGTGTCCATGGCCTATCTTTAATTATCTTGTTCACTGGAAAGTCTGGTGACATTGGTAACTTTATGGCATATGGAGTGAGTGATGTCACAACAGTAGAAATCACCACTCAGAGGAGCCTTTCTTCACATCAAATCACAGAGACCCCTTCCCACATCTAGAACTTTCCACTTCATCCTATTTTATCAGCCACGATGGTAGCTCCCACCCTACCATAAGCAGCTTAGGCTCTGACCCAGATGGCTGGGAGGAGCAAATGTCCTGTGTTTTTCTGCAGGAATCTGGCCTGAGTAAGGATCTTCCTGGTGTCCATTGTGGTGTTTTTATGGGCAATGCCAACTGGTCAGCAGAATGGCTTCCTGGGATCTGAAGACACAGACTTTTGAATAACAGTCATTCCACCACCTGTCAGCTGCATGCCCTTGGTGAAGTCACTGAATCTTGCTGAGCCTCAGTTTCTCCATCTAGATTATGGGGTATATTACCAGAGAGCCTGTGATGTATATCTGAGAATGATGTTGGGAAAAAAACTCACTCAGTATTAGAAGAGGAAGTTGAAATCCCAGGCATAAAGGGATTTTTCTGGGTGTATATCATAGAGCTAACAGCACCCAGATGGAAACCGTGGTGGGGGTGGTGTGGGAGGGCTGGGGTGGAATTTATAGGCATTGGAAATGGAGGAGAAAACTTGGGGGTGGGGAATGTGGTGGACCTGGAATTAGAGGTGGGGGAACAGCATCTCTTCATCATTTGTACTCTTTACATTCTTGTTTCTGTGAGTAGATTCAGTTCTTGAAATAGAACATGTTTTCCCAGTCATCTCTGTGTTCTCCAGATCTGATAGCATTCAAAACACAGTTTGTGCACACAGAAATATTACTAGGCTTGCTACATTCTTTGGTTTGTCTCTTACCTGGCTGGCTGCCTTCAGGCTGTGTTCCTGTTCTGTACTTTCTTTATGCAGCCTATAACTCCCTGCTCCAGATTATTGAGCTGTGATCTCCTCAGGGCAGCATGACAGAGATACCTTTGGTCATATTGCCTCCCATGGCAGACAATACTCTGCCCTCTGAGTCTAGTCCTGAACTCCAGATCTTCTTCCATGACGAGGCAGTAGCAATCAATAAGTATGAGGATTCAAAGTGAGTGCACCAGCCATTCTTGCTCCAGAGAAGCCAGGGGTCTATGTGGACCCCATGGCTCCTGAGTTCCAATTCAGCTGTACCTTGCCCATCACAGTGTGGCTCCCTCTGTCATGGAGGCATGCACTTTGCAGGTAGTTTTCTGGCCTACTTTTTTTCACACCATGGTGACTCTTAAAAAATATTTTCCTAACAGCAAATGAGTGTCTTCCCACTGCGAAGAAAGGGGAAGAAGAATTAGCAGCTTCCTGTCTGAGGACTTCCACTGGAATTGATTTATCCCGGCAGAAAGAACCCAGCATTTTCCTTCCAAATTAATATGCAAATAAGTGTAAGCAACACCTCCCACGGGCAGGTTGAGAACACAGCGGTATTATCTAGGAACATTTATTAGCACTATTAATAGAGTTCACTGCATTCTTCTCCCCCCAGCTTTTATTGCCATTCTAATTATGGACCATTTTGTTGCATTTTGTTTTATTTTCTGGGTTCTGGTGCAGGCCTGCTGCTGCTGCTGGTTGGGAAAGGCGTTCCTCAGGGGAGGGGGCTGTGAAAGTGGAGGGGCCAAGACCTTCATGATTTCGTCCTTCCATGACATCATTCTCTCACTTGCTTTGCATCTTCGCAGGGGCTTTTTTTTTTTTTTTTTCTTTTAACAACTCTGACACCATGGGAGCACAGAGAGGAATTCAGCTGAGATCTGCTGTAATTTAATGAACCTGGCTTCTCTTGAGCAGGTTTAGGAGGGCACTGGGCTTCTGAAGGACTATGATACTTGAAGGGATGTTTCCTGGGAATTCCAGACCCTCAGGAGATCCCTGCAAAGGACTAAGCAGTGTTGTAGCTGTTCTATGCAAATATAGCCATTTTTCATCTTACGAAAGCTTAAATAGCCATGACAGCCAGCATGTCCGTTTTCCAAGGAGGAAACCAAGGCATAGAGAGGTTAAATGATTCACCAGAGTTGATGGGGCGTGGCTTATCACTCTCCTTTTCCATGCAAGCAGTTAAACAAGGCCTGGGCAATTCCTAAGAGGTCTACCCTGGAAGACACAGTCTTTTCTTGCTTAATAACAGGACACTTGGGGTTTCAGATTTACACCTTTATAGGACACAGGCTTCATAAGCAAATACATCCTTTCGCTCTTACTTAAAGGAGTCTGCTTAAAGTCACAGAGTCCCAAACCTCACACTCTGCTCCATAGCCATCTACACATCCATTCTATCCAACTGAGCTATGTTAGGATGTTACCCAACCTTTACCCATGCCTAGGGTGCTTCCAGTCAGAGAGTCTGTTGTGGACAGCCCAGCCTTGTATTTTGATGCTAATTCCCCTTTCTTGGGAAGGGCTGCAGAGGAGGAGTGAATCAGTACACAGGTGAATTCTAGTGAACCTTCTGCCCACCTTTATTTCTGTAAAATAAAGGCTAGAGCCAGTGATTGGGCAGTAGAAGGGGAGGTGGAGAAATAAAAGTTTGTGGAGAAGAGAGAGAGAGGGGGAGGGGGAGGGGAAAGAAAAGGGGAGGGGAAGAAGGAGGGGAGAGGGAAAGGGGGAGAGGGAGGGGGAGAGGGAGAGGGAGAGGGAGAGGGAGAGGGAGAGGGAGAGGGAGAGGGAGAGGGAGAGGGAGAGGGAGAGGGAGAGGGAGAGGGAGAGGGAGAGGGAGAGGGAGAGGATTACTGGGGAGGAAGACAAAGGAGGAGGACGACAAAGAAGGGAGCCGATGGAGGAGCAGGAGGTGGTAGAACAAGCACATGGCTTGGAAAACCAGCAAGTTATAAGGGTCTCATAGCTGGGGAATAGAATAGTGTAGTGGTGAATCTGCCCAATCTAGGCATGCAGCATATATTCATAATTATTGAGTTGTGTTTTCTTTGACCCATCCTATTTGGGTTGGAGATTTACCTCAACTAGAGTCCAGTGATTTATGTTATCTCTTCACCCCAAGACCTCAGATGAGTCAATTACATTATCGATTGATGAACTTGTTCAAGGTCCTGGGCCTTTGTTTTGTTTGTTTTTGAAACAGGGTCTCAGCCTATGTCCCCTGGAACTATGTAGCTCCGGCTGCTTCCGATCCTGCAGTGATCATCCTGCTGCAGGTTTCCAAGTGCTGAGGTTACTGGTACGAGAATCTGTCGTCTTAACCAACATGGGTTGCCTTTTTGCCAGTTAGTTTCTGGAAGGTGACAAGGTAGTTTTTGTTCTAGATGTTGACATGAACCCAGGACCCTTTGTTCTGTTTGGATGGAAGCTGGAGGGTGCGTGTGAACCTCTCGTGCTTGGACTTCCTCTTCCTTCTAGCCAGCTGGGTTTCACTTGGAGCTGTGGCTTCAGAGATGCTGAATGTGGATACTGGGCATCTTAGAGTCAGGAGAAAGGTGGGCTTTCTCTGTCACTCAGCATTCAGCCATCTTTATGTTTCTCCGGGAACAGGACAACCCCCAGTTGTTGAGTGGATTGCACATGTGGCGGAGGCTGGGTTTGTTGTCACTCAAAGGGTATTGGGTGTGACCATGCTGTTCAAATCTCCTGACTCCATCCAAGCGAGTCTCTAAGTTCCTCCCCATGTAGATGGCCCATTGCCAAGCTGGAGACAAAGTGGGAGCTGAGAGAGCAGCAGTGCCACATGCTTAGGGCTCTATTTTTCCTGGTTGGTGTGATGCTCTGAGTATTCTGACACTGCGTCTAGGATAGCCCACTGGATCCAGCTTCTCTTCTGCTTTACCCTGCCTACCATTTCTGATCTGTTCAGAGTAGGTGTTGTTGAGGTGACTGTGGAAGGAGCAGGCAGGTGCTTCAGGTAGAAACCTGCTGGCAAGGAAAAAGTAAAAAGATAACAGACACAATGAGCAGAATTTGTCTTTGATTCAGAGTCAAAGATCATTCTTCTTTTAACAAGGAAACAGCTGTCACTGTTGTGGTTGGAAACCTGAGTTTAAGGGCAGAGCACAAGTCTCTCTGAGAACTGCCACCTCAATGAGAAGGCATCTTTAGGGAGATCCTGGGACCATTTGTTTGGGATTGATTCCTGCATTTAAAATGATATCTCAGTTCTCTAGGTAGGTAGTTCTGGGGCACATGGAAAGAGGGCTTAGCCCTGTATGCAGGATGACCTCCTTGCGTGAAGTCTGGAGAAGCTGTAACACATAAGGATGAGGTACAGATGGAAATCCAGAAGAAGGAAAGAGAAGGCTGGATGAACAGGAAGAACTACTTTGGCCCTTACATAAATTAACTCTACTTATGAAAAAATTACTAGAGAATGTAGGATATCATCATCTTTATACAAGAGCATCAAGATTTACTTCTCCCTTGAGGCTCATGGATCTATGATGAGTGTCTTAGGGTTTCTATTCCTGCACAAACATCATAACCTTGAAGCAAGTTGGGGAGGAAAGGGTTTATTCAGCTTACACTTCCACATTGCTGTTCATCACCAAAGGAAGTCAGGACTGGAACTTAAGCAGGTCAGGAAGCAGAAGTTGATGCAGAGGCCACGAAGGGATGTTACTTACTGGCTTGTTCCCCTGCCTTGCTCAGCTTGCTTTCTTATAGAACCATCCACAATGGGCTCTCCCCGCCTTGATCACTTATTGAGAAAATGCTTTACAGCTGGATCTCATGGAGGCATTTCCTCAACTGAAGCTCCTTTCTCTATGATAACTTCAGCTTGTGTCAAGTTGACACAAAACCAGCCAGTACAATGAGGAAGCAGTAAGGTTGTCAGAGCCAGAGGTGGTGAATGACTCCACAAGGAAACATGCCTTCCAGACACAATAGAGTTGATGTGCATTCGAACTCACAATGATTATGATGATATTTACCAGACCTGTATAGGTTCAAACCAGACAATACCAGTATAGAGGAGAAAAAGTGTACATGAAACTCCACCTCTAACAAAGAAGCTATTTGTAATAGATATCTGCAAGAAAAGGGAAAATCAGTTTTTTTCAATGGAGGGAGACTAGACGTATCAACCACACTCCTGGGCAGGCCCCAGGCCCAGAAGTAGTTGGCCAACACAAAACGTATTTTGCTTTTTTGGTAGGGAGGAGGGGTTTGCTTTATAATAGTATTTTTTGTCTTATTAGGTTTTTTTTTTAATTTAATTTTCATTTTGTTTTCAAGAAAGAAAGTAGTGTTGTAGTAGTTGCTTGTATTTGGCAATTTAGGAGGAAGTGTTTTTATTTAGCCTATCTTTGTAAATTCAGAATTCTGTATCTAAATCTTTTTCTATCCTAACTTGTATTACCTAAAAACATCTTCTTAGACCTAGAACATCTTTGTAAATCCTAAACAATGTAAGCTTATAGTAAGACTGCTTAGTCTTCAATCCCATCAGAGACCTGATAAGGAATAAATATGTGTATGCAGGAAGTGCTGGGATGCAACTTCCAAAAATTATAGATATGACAAGAGACAGCTGATCATCTGGAAAGTACCCATTATTCTCTATAATGTTGGAGCATCTGTCTTCAGCTTTCTGACCCAGGATATCTGACAAGCTTTATGTGAAGCAGGAATTTATGAAGGACATGCTTACCCTGTCTTGATAGAGCTTGGCAGTTGACTACCCTGTGTCCATTTGTTCTTTTGTGACAGCATTTTGTCTGCAGATGAAGTAAGGCATTTTCTTTGCCCAGTGGCTAGTTTGCCACAAGTGAAGTAACTATATGGAGGTTACTGTTGCTCATCATCTTTGTCGTGGAATGGGGGTACCGTCAGGGTAATCTCATAATTAGAGGATCCTTTAATAATGAAATCATTCAAAATGTTGTATTATGTGTATCTCTGAGACTTTGAAGACCATGTATTTATTTATAGCATATATGAATTGTCAACACATTGGGTTTTCTTGTTTTTGTTTTTTTGTTTTTCGAGAAAGGCTGTCTTAGAACTTACTCTATAGACCAGGCTGGCCTCTAACTCAGAAATCCACCTGCCTCTGTCTCCCAAGTGCTGGGATTAAAGGTGTGCACCACCACTGCTTGGCATCAACACATTGTTTATTCTTAGGTATTTACTATCTGAATAGCCTTGAAAACATTTTGTTGTAATTAACTAAACTAGTATCTAATATGATCATGAGTTTGACTATATGATTATTAACTTTCATTACTTAATTATTTTAAACAGTTTGTAATAGCAGTCCTTTAAAAGGACTGGGACTACACCTTATATTTTAAATGAGTTGGATAGGCATAACACAGGGTGGGGAGAAGTGGGCATGAAATTGAGTAAATAGGGAGGTTGAAAAGATCTGTGAAGAGTTAGGGTAGAAATATGATCAAAATATAGTATTTAGAAAACGTTAAAAAGTATATAAAATAAGAGCAACAGGGGACTCATAGAGAGGGAAACATCTCTTCCAGGGGCTAGCAGCAGAGTACAAGGTAAGATTCTAACTCCAGAGAACTTTGGGGTGCAGGCTCCTCAGTCATTCTGCCCTTTAGCACTATGGTCTGCTCACCCCCTTCTTAAGGATATCATGAGCCTTATCATTTAAGGACACAAACCGGAATCTACCATAGAAGCTGGACCTTTGGCCAGAGATAATGTACAAAGCCCCACAGGCAGGATATCTTCAGTGACATTTATTTTCTCAAGGTTGTGGAGGCAGTAAGCCTGGGAGTGGTATTACATTAGTCAGAATTCTCTAGAGTTGCAGAGCATATAGAATGAATCTCTCTGTATATATAGAAAGGGATTTATTAGAATGGTCTACAGGATGTGGATCAGCTCATCTCCAGCACTAAGGTTGGTTGGCATCTCCTGAAGTCTCAGGCTTGTAGACGGTCATGTTTCTCACGCATCCTTCCATGGTCTCCCTCTCTGTCTGTGTCCAGTCTCTTCTTTCTATCATGTTTGGGGGGTGGTGATCACATTTCCTCTTTTGGGTTCTTTGTCTCATTTATAAAAGAATTTAGGAACTTACTCAAAAGGAAACACAAGGGCAATATTATAGAGTTTGGAAGAAAAACAATAGGATAACTCAAGCTGGACATTCTTGCAGTTATTGGGAGAAGGGGAAGGGTAAGAAGAGGTAGAGCCATGCCTTTTGCAGTGGAAGTGTGTGAGCAGCTGTATGGTAGGCAAGCAGCCATTTGGTAGAGAAAGGAGATGGAGTAGCTTCAGAGAAACAGTGAGAAAGCCCAGTGTCTAGCAAAGCATGTTTAGGCATTTGGCCAGTAACTGAAAAAAAAGAAAAAAAAAAAGAAGTAGAAAACAGGAAAAAAGGAAAGCTACACTTCTCTGAGTTATGTAGGAAAGTAGACCTCCATATGGCTTAGTTTCTGTGAGTAGCTACACAGAGGAGAGGAGGGGATTTAGGGAAGTTTAAGTACATTATCTCACTAAGGGCATAATTATTCCTCTCTACTCCTTAGCATGTCTTCAGGTGCAGCAGAACCCTTGCCCAGATGTTTGAAAGGCCTGGCTAGGCTAACTCATAGGAAGGATACATGTTTATATATTTTCCTAAGGTGTTTTATTATAACAATAGAATGGAATAAAATCCTTTAAGGAAAGAGTAGGTGTTCTTCCAAAATTGTTCTTCTAAAAGTGAATCTAACTCTCATTGACTTCTATTATGGATCCTCTTGGTTGTCAACTTGACTACATCTGGAATTAACTGAAACTCAAACAACTGGGCACATCTATAAGGCACTTTTTCTTAATGAAATCACTTGAGTGGGAAGACCCACCTCTAATTTGGATATTTGAGGTGGGAAGGTAAACCTTTAATGTAGGTCTTTTGAGGTGGGAAGATCTACCTTTAACCTGGGCCACACCTTCTGCTGGTGGACATGGCGGAAGGAGGCCTCCTCTCTTCACGTGTTTGGTCTTGTTTTGTTAGCAAGTCCATTCTTTCACTGGCATTAAAGCTTACTTCTTCAGGATTCCAAAGTACACTGAGGATCAGCGAGACATTCAGCCTTGTGGACTGAACAGCTACTGGATTCTTAGAGCTTCTGTTAAATTAGGTGAGCCATAGCCTGTAAGCCATTATAACAAATCTCCTTTCTCTATATATTCAGAAAGATTCACTCTATATGTTCTGTAACTCTAGAGAACACTGACTAATGTAATCCACACCCAGGCTTTTCTTTCTTGTTTGGGATGACATCTAAAAGAATATAGTGAGTTTTAGGCAAGTTGCCTTAATTTTTACTTTTGTCAGAAGACTGAAATTTTGACATGGTAGTTTCAGATTCCACCCGCTGTCTAGCAATACTGATGGAGAGTTAAGTCAGGTCCCTTTTGCAGTGCTTAAGTCTGTACAGTACCTGCCTCAGTTTCCTTTGAATAAACCTTTCTCAGAGTCTCTAGACAGAATTAGCTGAATTGATCCTTTCTAGCTCCTAAAGAGACAGTATCTCTGTGTCTGACTTGCTGCAGCCGCAACATCCCAGGGTCTTTGCATTTTTGATTCCAGCTCAGGAAGATTCTTCTGTGGCTGGGTGTGGCTAGTGAGAGAGGCATACTAAGGGCTTACTGGAACCTGCCTTTTAGTTCCACTCCCTGGTTTCTGCTGGATGGAGGGTGAAGGAAGAGCTGAGTAGCAACTTTTATCTAAATAGGACAGACTGTGTATCTTTCTGCAAACTCTCAGCCCTCTCCCTCTGTTCTCCAGGCAGATGCCCTGTCTGCTTTGTCTCCCTGGAAGGTTCTGAGTTACTGGGGACTTGCCTCTTATGAACGCTCTGACTTTTAAGACTGGCTAGAGGAAAGTGCTTAATTACTGTGGGCTTTGCACCTCAGTTACTCTGGGAGACAGAGTTTAATAATTCATAGGAATTAGGACAATCTCTTTCTTCCAAGTCAGGTTCTGCTGACCAGCCCCAAATTTTCTCTGGTTCATCACATCTAAGTTTGCTAGGAAGAGATCCCCATAGGCAAGGTATGTGATTCATTTCCTCCTTTCTAAGGTAATATATTTAACATAGATAAACCCCCAGAGCTCTGTGTGTCTCATTCTCAACAATGAACCTCTCACAAAGAAAGCTCCTCTGTCACTAAGCAGTGGTACTGTTTCTCACCTGTCTGTTTCTGTCTCTTGATAGAATGTCAAAGGAGAAAATCTGTTTAGTATTTGTCCCTTTGAAAAAGGGTCAGAGATACCATTGATAATAAAAGGAATTATTGCTTTTTGTATCAGAGGTGGGAAGAGAGAGGGAGAGTTCTGGTAATGTATGTTTTAACCAAAGGTGTGCTGGCTCACATTTGTTATGCCAGCCCTTGAGAGGCTGCAAGGTGTACTGGCTCACATCTGTGATGCCAGCCCATGGGAGGCTGCAGGATATGCTGGCTCACATCTGCCATACCAGCCTTTAGAAGTCTGGAGGGTGTAGTGGCTCACATCTGTGATGCCAGCCCTTGGGAGGCTGCAGGATATGCTGGCTCACATCTGCCATACCAGCCTTTAGAAGTCTGGAGGGTGTGCCGGCTCACATCTGTAATGCCAGCTCTTGGGAGGCTACAGGGTGTGCTGGCTCACATCTGTGATGCTCAGACTTGAGGGCTGAGGCAGGGCTGTTGTTACTTTGAGGCCAGTGTGGTTTACATAGTGAGTCCCAGACTATTCTGTGCTTTAGAATAAGACCTGTTTCCAAACAATAAATAAAACAAACAAGCAAAACTAATGTTCTATTATCAGCCATAAGATAAATCTCTATTTCAGAGCGACTAAAATGTGGGATACAAGTTAGATTCAAGCATGCAGTGCATCTTCTCGTAGATAGAAACATGTAACTAATTAGCACATGGAAGAAAAGGGGAAGGGTATGGAACAGTCAGGAGTCTCCTGCTTGATCCTATTTTCCTTCTGTGTCTCTGTCTGTTTGCCTATGGGCCCCACCCCATACAGGCCTATTAGTGTCCTGCTTTGTCTGCCTATACATTTCCCCCTTGAGACATGGCCTCTCATTCAGTCTGAAGTTCATCGTTTTGGCTAGGCTGACCAGCCAGCAGGTTCCTGGGATCTGTGTCTAACAGATAATAGCTGGAGTTACAGGTATTTGCAGCCATGCTTGTGTTTTACTCTCCAGTGCTGGGATTTGAAGTCAGATTCTTATGCTTGCATTGCAAACTCTCTTGCCCACTGAGCCATCTTCCAGCCATATTAGTTGACCTCAGAACTGTAAGAAAGAAAAACAAACAAAATGAACTATTGCTCTGTTTTTTGTCTGTGTCACTAATGGTTCTTTTCATCTTTCATTTCTTATCAGCTTATTTATTCCATGTATATAAATTTAAAAATTTTATATGCACAATATATTATAGTTACAGTTTTATCTCTCGTTTTTCTTTTCTTCCCAAAGGGAATTATTATCTTGAATTTGGCTGGTACTCTTCTTTTATGTTTGTATTTTATCTTACAGTTCTGGTTTTGTGAGACAGGGTCTCACTATGTAGCCCAGGCTGGCCTCTAACTTGTGATCCTCCTGCTTCATCCTCTAGAGGTCTGAAACTATGGCATGTACCATCATGCTTGGCCTGCTTTTACATTTTTCACTGCCTGTTCATATCATAAGCACAAAACTCCTGTAACTTCAATGACCGAGGCTTCTTCTTCTGCACCAGAGGCAGTGGGAGGGTGGTGACGGTGGAACAATATGAACCAAATATGTATTATAAATTTATGAAAATCTCAAAGAATAAATAAAAATATTATTTAAAAGAATTATGTAGGAAAGAACTGAAAAAGAGTTTGTATATATCTTAAGAAATGTAAAGGCCAGGCAGAGGTGGCTCATGCTTTTAATCCCAGCACTTGGGAGGCAGAGGCAGGTGGGTTTCTGAGTTCAGGGCCAGTCTGGTCTACAGAGTGAGTTCCAGGACAGATAGGGCTACACAGAGAAACCCTGTCTCGAAAAACAACAACAACAAAAAACCCAACAACAACAACAAAAAGAAGTGTAAAGCTTTTATTTGTTTTAATGTTCATCTTTATTTAGGAATTAACAGAAAGAACATACAAAAATGGTACCATAGTAAGACTCAGCACGAAGACATGAAACAAATATGTGCATTTTTGTCTGCATGTGTCTGTGATGGCATGAACAAACAGTGGCCAGAAGATGTCATCAGATCTCCTGTGTGGTGGTTTGAATGAGGATAGCCCCATCAGCTCATATGTTTGCATACTTAGTCCCCAGTTGATGAACTATTTGGAAAGCTTAGGGCATTGTGTCCTTGGAGGAGGTTTGTCACTGGGTTTGAGATTTTAAAATTCCACACTAGGCTCACCCAGTTTCTCTCTTTCTCCTCTTTCTCTCTGCTTGCTACTTGTGGATCAAGATGTAAAGCTCTCATCTACTGCTTCAGTACTATGGTGTTTGCCTCTCATCATGATGATCTTGAACTACATCTCTGAAATTGTAAGCAAGCCTCCAGTTAAATGCTTTCATCTATAAGTTGCACCGGTTAGGGTGTCTCTTCATGGAAATAGTACAGTAAGCAAGACATCATAGAACTGTACTTACAGATGGATGTAAGCCACCATGTAAGTTCTAGGAACCAAACTGGAGTACTCTAAAAGAGCAGACAGTATTCTTAACTGCTGAGCCATCTCCCCAATCCTGGAATTTAAAAATTTAGCAAAGGACTTACTATCTTAATAGCAAAAGTAAGTACCCCGACTAGAACAAACAAACAATTAAACAAACAAACAAACAAACAAACACTAAAACATGTGGACTGGAGAGCTGGTGTTTAAGAGAGCTTACTGCTCTTCCAGAGGACCAGGGTTCAGTTTCCACCACCCACATGGTAGCTCACAGCTATATGTAACTCAAGTTCTAAGAGTTTGACACTTTCTTTTGATCTCTGCATGAACTAGGCATGCACATGGTACTCGAATATGCATACAGGCAAATATTCATACACAAAATAAAAATCAATCTTTAAAAAATGTCTTACATACACACACACACACACACACACAAAACCAATGGATGTCTTTGTAGTAATTGCCTTTGCAGTAGCTATTTATACAAAGGAAATCTGCTGACTGCCTATCCAGCGTGCTCTCCAAACATGGAATCTTCATGTCAATGTTCTGGCTGAGACTTGAGTGCCCGTAGGACCATCAGTTGTTGGTATTTACAAGGAAACATTTGTTTTGACTCAAAACACTGCAGTTTCGGGGATGCTCTGAGCTCATGGGCCAACCATATCTGTTTACTTTTGTCTTGCTTTTAATGTTTGTTTTGTGCTTTTGAAAATATTATTTTTGAGCACTTTGTACATAAGTATCACTCTCATTCCTCCCTCTCCCTTCAAACTCCTCCTATGTTACCCCAAGGTAATGATTTCTTCTTTAATTATTGTTGGTACATGTATACACATATGTATACACATTCACTCATGTATATACAACTACTGAATTTGTTTAGTGTTGCTCATACATGTGTGGCCATTGATCCCTGGTAGCTCTTCATCTGGGGTGGGACCCTGTGGAATTTCTCTTAACCACATTGGCATGCCAATTGATGTTGTCATTGTGCTGGTCTTGTTTAGGCAACCGCATTGTTGAGATTTCATTTCCCTGCCATGTGCAGGACACACTACCCCGAAACAAACATCCTGGGCCTCTGACTCTTGTAGTCTTTCCACCAGTGAATGAAGATACTCAACACCATGCAGCTGCCATCACTGTTGTCTTCCACATCATCTTGTTTCCTCAGCTTACATTCCTGCAGCCTTTAAATCGTTTTCCTTAATAAAATGAAATGAACATTGCATGAAAAAAAAAGTAAATCTTCTTTGTCTCTTCCTCATCTTCTTCCTCCTTCTCCATGCCTCCTTTTTCTTCTTTTGTCCTTCTGTAATAGGACTTCAGAATGTAGCCCAGGCTGGCCTCAAAGTCATGGCAATTGTGTATCAGTCTGCCATGGGCTGGGATCACAAACTACTAATACAGTCAAGAGAATATTCTGAAAACAAAACACATATTCTCCTTTCTCTTACTCCGTGACTGTTCCTCTTAATGCCATTATAGACACAGTGTTTGCTCCCGCTTGTCTACCCTTTACCTCTCACCCCTTCATCCTTTTGAGTTCTTCCTCACACTCTCCCCTGCCTAATTCCCCTATTTTCTCTCTTGGCCTCATTGTACAGATCAAGGTTAGCAAACTTCTTAAAGGATAAGTGTGATTATTTTAGAGCCCTTTCCAGCACTTCTGCCCTCCCCTCCCCCAGTATGGTCCAGACTTTCAGTCCTTTCTCAGTCATATCTTACCCATCATTCTTGCACACCAAATCTAGGGGTTAAACATTCTTTCTGGCCTATTATCATGCAGTTATAAAAGAAACAAAGGCTTTATTTAGTTCATTAATTAGCAAAGAGATCAATATTCTATTAAAGTAGTTCAAAGGAGAACGCTCATATCCACATCTACACTCAGATGCATAATTCAGGGATGTGCTGATAGACAGTTACTGGTTGAATTAGCTAACACTTTACAGGGTAGGGCTTCTTAGGGTTTTGATCTTGATATCCCTTTACAGTTTTGAAAATCACCAAGGATCTCAATGAGCTTCTGCCTGTGGTCTATCAATACTTTCTGTGTTAAATGTTAAAATTGAGAAGTCCTTTGAGTGTCAGAGTGTAGAAGCTCACAGTTCATTAACTAACACAGCAATGATAGCAGCAATTAGATAGAGTCAGGTATCCCCAGGACAGTGTTACTACACACTTGTGAGAAGATGAGGGTACAAAGGGCAAACAAAGCCTGATAGAATGAATCCCTAAGACATCTTGGGGAGAGCCCCAGATGGGTCAGATGACATTTTGACAATCACTGCTACCCGGCAGTGACGTTTAATGGTTGGTGTTATGATCATTATTATTATTTTTTTTTACAGAGTAGAAATTGATTATATTTTTTCCAGATAAATTCATCTTTATTGCTTCAGATATGAGCTACTCATTTCTATCCCCATAAACCTTCGACACCTTTCACCCTTACAGAGTACAAGGAGCCTAGTAATGGATGCCTGCCAACATACTCATCTTAGTAGGAGCTGATAATCCCCAGGTATCTGAGAGGTCACACTTGAGCTACCCTGGAGGGAGCCTCTGCACTTGTCTTTTCTCATTTCCAAAATCTTTGTCAATTTTTCCTAACACCAGGGATCCTTTTTTGGTCCTCCTGGTGATAGCTATGCTCTATCATGGCATAACCTCTGTGTCAGGATCCCTTGGATCCATCTTTTGAAAGAGCTACTTTTGGTTCGTGCAACTTAAAAAAAAATGTCCTTTATTCCTTTCAAGGCAGTGCATAGAGAGGTGCACTGATGAACACCTTGGGATCTGCTCTGGTGACAGTGCCTTCCCCTCAAGGCCCTTTCTAAGCCTGCCCCTCCAGAGGTCAGGAGGTTTTCAGTGTGACAGGCAGATGTTAGGAGTGATAGGAGTGGAAGGATGGAAACCAATGGTGGGAGGGTGGATGTCTCAACAGGCCCATGCCGAGGCATCTCTTCCCCCTGAGGGACCAGCCACATGACCGTATAGCATAGAATAGAGTTTATTCAGGGCATGGGAGGGGAGCCAGGAGGGTAGTAGAGGCAGAGAGTGAGAGGAGAGAGAGAGCAGAGAGAGAGAGGGGAGAGAGAGCAGAGAGAGAGCAGAGGAGAGAGAGGGGAGAGAGAGCAGAGAGAGAGCAGAGAGAGAGAGGGGAGAGAGAGCAGAGAAGTAGAGGAGTAGAGGCGGCCATGACCACGTGGAGAGAGGGGAAAGGAAAGGGGGGAGGGGGCAGAGGAGAGCTCAAGGGAGCAAGAGAGGAGGGAGGGGGGCAAGCAGCCCCCTTTTATAGTGTTGAGACCTACCTGGCTGTTGCCAGGTAACTGTGGGGAGGAGCATACCTGGCTATTGCCAGGTAACTGTGGAGGTGGAGTTTAGACAGAATACTAACAAGGAGGATGCATAACCAAAATAGTTCCAGTCACAAGAGAGAGGCCTCATCAATTTGAAGTCTCAGGTTTCAACTCGGCAAGTAAGGAAGATATTGATCCTAATGCTGGAGCTCATGCCGAGACCTCAGGGTTGCAGGGGATGCATCGTGATGACCCATTTCCACTTGGCCACAAAGTCCTCATACTATGCTGTTTTCCCAAAGGATTGTGAGTTAGAAGACAAAGGATTTTGTTTTTCCAAAGGGTTTTGAGTTAGATTTTGAGTTTGGGCGTTGTTTTGGTAGACAGTAGAGGTTGTATGGTCACACACTGCAACGATGAGATGAGGTGAGTTGTGGCACACTGGGCGCTTATCACATTGCTGGAGTCTTACTCAGCCCCTTTCTCATTTTGTCTGGTTAGAAATTACAACGACCCAAGAAGAAATGAGGACCATTATCAGTTTTCCTATGGAAAAGTGACAGGTTAGGGACCTAGACACAGAAGAGAGAGGTTAGTACTTGACTCAGTCCATTTGGGATGTCATTTTACTGATGCCATTTTGAAGTGGCTGGGGTCTGAGACAAATTGCTCACACCCTCTAAGTCCCACCTTATGTAAGTTTCCACAATTCTGTGGGATCACAACCCTTGACTCACTTCCTGCCAGCCAAGTCAGCTGCTTCAGAGCCTTAGTTATTGACCTTCCCTTGTACTTGGGGTACTTTCCTTTACTCTTTGTGTATGGATGACCCCCAAATCATTCAGAATTTGGCTTAATAGTTACTTCTTCAAAGAGCACTGTCAAAAGTTTGTGGGTTCCTCTTAATCTCCCAGTTACTTTGTCAGGAATCCTAGCTTATTACATATAGCACTTCTGATATTTTTAAAATTTATTCATAAACATATTAATTATTTATCCTTCCTACAATTCCTGTCCCCTGAATTGTCTTTTGTGAATCCCAAAGGCCTGGCTTAATGCCCAAAACATAGTTAACACTCAAAAAATATTTGTTGGGTGAATGGACAACAGGCCACCCAGTTAATAAGGTTATTGCCAGAGACACCAATATCATCATTAGAGAGGGATAGAGTTCTGGCCTGGAAGATGGTGGACATCTGGTATCCACATGCTGGTCTCAGATGCTACTGAATGATAGTTTCTGCTGACCGTCAACAGATGTGCCTTCATTCTCTGGGCAGAGAACCAGGGGGAAGCAGCCGGGATCTAACTTTGCTGATATGACCTCTCAATCCACATGGATGAATTACATGTCTGCCTCATAGAGGAAAGAGATGTGCTTCCAAAGAGATGTTACTTTATGGAGTGGAAATGTCCTCTCTGCAGCATGCAAGACCTGGTATGAGTATTAGCATTGCTCATTAGGAGTTGTGTGACCTTCGGCATGTCACTTCACCTCCTTGAGCTTAGTTTTCAACTCTTAATAAAGTTGGAGATACGAGAATATAAGGGTAATGAATATATAGATAGTGTCAAAGTGTCCAGCACACACTTGCTCATTTCTCCCTCTCCTATCTCTTCCTCCATTTTCTCCTTCTAGCTCACTCTCTTCCTTCTTGCTTTCTTCCTGCCTCTTGTGTATTCTTTCCTAGGTCCAGACTCACCTTTTACAGAGTGAATAGCAGGTTGTTGAACACAGAAGCAAGGAAAAAACTGCAGGATCTCATGTCTCTATATTATATGGGTTAAAGGTGTGCCACTAGGTTGGGTTTGGATTGTTTTTTTTAAATCACTGTGGAGATAAGGAGTTGCAGGCAGTTTTGATACTGTAGAAGAACAATAAATACTTTAAATCTTGGAGCCATCTTTCTAGCCTCTGATTTGGAAATGGATTTCCACACTAGCTGGCCTATCTTGGATCACCTTGGACCTTGGGCCATCCTTTTTGTCTTAGCAAATTTCCTTTTTGTCTTGAGCAATGAAAAGACTAGATTCTGCTGGGGATGGTCACATGGCTACTGCGCTAGGGCAAGCTCTGTGGACCCTTGATGGATTAGTGATGAGCCTGTCATGGGGAGGGATGGCACAACATGTTATTTCAGGTGTTTTTTTGCAGTGACTCTAGCGAGTTGTCACTGTGTGTACAGGCAGGAAGCAGATGTAGCCTAGTATTCTGCCTATGGCAAAGGGACAGAGAGACATATACTTAAGAGTCTACCTATTTTTCAGGGCTTCAACCTTCAAGTTCAAGGTGTAGCTTCAGGTTTATGGCTTGCTATATCACTTGGTACTTGCTTTCAGTTTCTTTTTAAACTGCCCAAACTATGAACAGTCCAGATGAGGTGGTGTTTGCCCAGTCAGAAGCTGGTGTGTGTATCCTTAGTCACCCCAGCCACTCTTTTCCCCCTCCACTCCCATCCTCTCCTGTAATTTACAAGGATGATGGAGGCAATTGTCCTGGTTGCTTAGAAACAGCCTATAAAGTGAGGGTAGTTTTGATTCTTCAACCAAATGCTCCCTTTCCAGGAAGCCCATCTAAATCTACTAGTGCCAGGATCGATACCTTTTTTATTTTGAGAAGTCAAAGCAATTGGGGAAAAAATATTATAACTGTCTTTTGTAAACAGAAAAACTGTAAACCTTATGAATAAGCTTCCAAACTCTTTGAAGTCCAGTGATTTGTAAAAATTATAATAATGTCACCAATAACTAATTTTTATGGAATCTTTGGCTATGTATCAGATAATGCAGTGGGCATTTTCTGTGTAGATTGTGTTATGTTCCCTGTCAGTTCTGGAGGTAGATATAATTTCTATTAAATAGTTGAAGAATAGGTATGGAGAGATTATTTCCTCAGATTTCAATATGAGCTGGTAAAAGCTCAGAGAGAGAAACAAAATCTGGGTTGCAAATCAGGATCAGTGTCAACCAGGGGGCGGGGCTGAGGCCTGACACAAGTTCTTACTGTATCATGTATGCTATCTCTGTTTCCTTTTCCCTTATTGCTATGTTTTAATGATTATAGGAGCTTAACTCTTCCTTTGTTGGAGCTGGACTAGTGTAGGTTCAGCAAACCCTTTGCTACACCTGATGGGTACAGGTAGCCCTACATTGTTTAGCATCCCTAGTGTACGTTGTTTTTTTAGCACTCCTTGGAGTCAGGCATGTTATGAGCTGCAGCAAATAGATAAAGGCAGAGGAACTTGTCCATTTGCTTGCCTTCCCCTTACTAGTGATCCTTTCTGGCTCTCCTGTTCTGACTTCCCTTCCCTGTCAGCTACATGTAGAAGATCCAGCAGAAACTTGACATGGAGGTATGCTCATTTAATCGTAGTACTAGAGAGGCAGAGGCATGGAGAGCTCTGTGAGTTCTAGTCTAGCCTGGTCAATATAGTAAGTTACAGGCCCACTAGGGCTTTGAAAACAAAGACCCCATTTCCAAATTAAAAAAAAATCTAGCAGAAAATTGAGGTATAAGGAATAGAGAAGCCACAGGGTGGCAAGAAGCTGGTCCCTGACTGCCTGCATGGATCACAGCTAGTTCCCCTCCTGCCTTGCACAACCTGCTCTGGATTCTAATGTGAATGCAAAACAAATCTGCATCATGTTAGCCCTCCTAAGATTCTGGGCCAGTTTGTTATGGCAACAGCGTACCTTGATTAATGAAGCATCCCACTGTCCCTGATTACCACCAGCTAGTTACTCTGCATACATAGAATTTCTGAGTATAGATGTGTTAAAGCAAGCTGTCATAGTCTACTTCCTTTTTGGTTAGAAATTTCTCATTCTTTAAGTTATTAATTCATTCAGCTAGCATTTACTTTGTGTCCCACAGTTATCTGCTGACATAGACATTATTAAAAGCTGTGAGTTAAGAGAGTGTACTGGTTTATTTTGTGTTGCTGTGACTGCAGTACTGTATGGCAATGACTTAGGAGAAGATGAATTTCTTTTGTATTTTGGTCTGTGGTTTCAGTCCATCATGGCAGGAAAGGTAGAACAGGGTGTTATGCCCAATTTGCCAGGACCCACAAAGACTAATGCGGAGCCAATTCTGATGCAAGCACATAAGGGTCTTTATTACAAGCTTGCGAGCAAGGTCTCTCACGATCCCTGTGGCAGAGGGTCAGAGAGTCAAGGGTTGCAGGCTATTTATTGTAGTTACAGCAAGCTTGGGGAATTTATATACAGGCCAGCAAGTTCATATTTTGTTTCTTTTCTTCCTTCCTTCCTTCTTTCCTTTTTCTTTTCTTTTTTTTTTAAAGTATAGAATAGAGTTTATTTGGGGGCATGTGAAGGGGAGTTGAGAAGAGAGTAGAGGCAGAGAGAGAGAAGAGACAGAGAAGGAGATAAAGATAGAGTTGAGAGAGTGAGAGAGAGAGAGAGAGAGAGAGAGAGAGAGAAAGAGAAGGAAAGAGGCCAGCCAGGAACACATGGAGAGAGGGAGGAGGGGAGAGAGGGAGGAGGGGAGAGAGGGAGGAGGGGAGAGAGGGAGGAGGGGAGAGAAGGAGGAGGGGAGAGAGGGAGAAAGGGGTCAGAGAGAGAAAAGGGGCAGAGAGAGAGCAAGTTAATATTTTAAAAATTGCATTTCTGGTGTAATCTGCAGGAACTGAACACAGGGGCAAAAACACCTGATAAACAGGATGGCTAAATTATCTGTTCTTTGCAGGATGTCTTCAGTTATCTATATGTTCCTTAACCCTGCTATTGTAACCTGACTGGCTGTTGCTAGCTGGGGGGAGGGGTTGTTATAGGATGCTTGCTCAGGAAGACTCTGTGATTTTCTTCCTAGAATTGGAGTTTAGCCCCTGGTCTTGCACAAAATGGAGTTTCTTTAAAAATGATGTAGGTTGGGCTTTACAAGAGTAGTTCAGACCATGGTGGCAGCAGCTGGATGTAGAGGTTGTTCATATCAAGGCAGACTGGGAAGAAGAGCATCTCATAGAAACCTTCAGAGTCCTACTTGAGAAACCCACTGTGCCAGAGAGGCTGCTTACCTCTTTATGTTTCCTAAGTCTTCCCATACAGCATCATCATCCAAGGATTCAAAGCATCCCAAACATGCACCTGTGGGATGTTCAGAATAAATCACATCAGACAACAGGCATCTGTTATTTCACAATTGTTGATATCAGGAACCAGCTTGGCAGACCGACTCTGAACCCAGTGATGTCACTCATAGGCAACAGGGACCTGCATATGTGTTGCCATGGCAATTGTCGTACATTCCCAGAATCCACTTGGCTCACCTCTCACTTTATCTGCGAGCGATTACATCACAACCCAAATAAAAGGCAGACCCTACTGACCCTCCCCCTCTCTTTCTCCCTTTCGTCTTCGTCGCCACTTTTGGCCCCTTCCCTACAATAAACCTCCCATGTGGAACTGTATTGGCTTGGCATGCTCTGTCTGTATGTGAGCAGCGATTCTAAAACAACAAAATCTTGGGGTTTTGAGTGGGGAATCTGTTTAGGTGGGTTCTGAGCCAAGTGGTCTTTAGGGAGTTATTCTCACCTAGAGTGTGTTGTGGGGAGGGGCATTTCCCCAGAGTTCTTGGCCGAATTGGTTTTCTGAGTTACAAGATTGGGGATTTCAGATTCCTGATTCTACAGCCCTTAGAGGCTACCCACAGCCCCTCACTCCCCATGGCTTGCTCAGTTTACTTTTACATATCATCTAGGATTACCTGTCTAGAGATTGGTGCGCCCAAAGTGGGCTGGGCCCACCCACATCAAACATCAATCATGAAAATGTCCCATAGAGCTGCCCAAGGTCAGTTTTATGGAGGCATTTTCAATCAAGTTTTTATCTTCCTGGATGACCCAGATTGTATCAAAAGTATAAAACAAAAACAAAAACAGAAACAAAACAAAAAACAAAGAAACAAAAAACCCAAACCAAATCAAAAACAAAAAACCAAATCAAACCAAACCAAACCAAAACAAAAACCTAACCAGGACAGTCACAAATGACCTTCAGTAGCAGGTCACTTGTCTTTCTGTCTCTAAGGGTTTGACTAATTGTTATTTCCTCTGGATTCCTAACCACTAACCACAGAGGTGATTACCTGGTACGGAATAGTGTGTCAGGGGGAAAGTGCCTTCATGTTTAGAAGTCAAACACATGCCTTAGTGGTTCATGGGATTTATTTCTATTTACAAGTGTCAGTCTTCTCTGTTAGTCCAAACCTATGAATTATGGTCCATAAGCTATAACAGCGAAGACCACTCTGACAGCTTGTGTCTTGCCAGGTCTTGGAACAAGTTAGTGATTGTCATTGAAGCTCAGTGTAATGAATTACGTGACTGTTGCCTGCTTGCCTTTAATTTTTCAAAATTATCACAGAACTGGAGCATGATGAAGGATTGCTGTCAAGAAAAGGCAAATAGGTGAGACTAGGTGTTTAGGCATCTAAGTAAGAAGGATTGAAATGAAATGGAACCAGCCTCAGCCAAGCTCCCTCGGCATGTCCGCTACACAAAGTCATTTAAACCTCATAAGCATTCTGTGAGCTCATGTACTCATTTTTCAAAAGAGGAAGCTAAGGTTCAGAGAGGTTAAGTAAGTTGCTCAAGGGCATACAGCTCATAAGTGGCAAGGCAGGAATAAAACTTGGCTCTGTTTGACTCCGGGGCAATGTGCTTGCCCTAGGTGCTGCCAGCTAGTGCTTTGTCACCTTTTCTATGCAAACATGCTGCAAGTCTCATCTGCATGTGTATTTCACAGCGGGGGACCCATTCTGGGCTGCTTACCTATAAAGGGTGGTTGCGGGAGGGAAGGAGGAGGGCAGGAGGTGGGGCCAACGATAGCTCTCTTTAGGACTTCTTGCAGACTGTGAAGCTGAAGATCTGTGACAGCTGAAGATCTTCCAAGTTCAGTCTCTAGAGAGCTGTTGACAGGCCCTGACAGGTCTCCTGAATAACCGGTTTCACTTTCCTTACTCACACTGTTGTCTTCATAATACCTGGTCATCTCTCTTACATGGTCACAGGTCACAGTCATCAGAAGGCTGGTTCCAGGCTGATCCACTATAAACGGAGTGATGAATGGATGTGCTAGACAGAACCTTACTTGGGATTCATCACAGAAGACTTCCAGGCAGAAGTTACAAGGCTGGGAGGGTTGTTGCTGCTCGGTGTTCTCTTTCCCATCACATCATTCTTGCTTTTTCCATCCAAATAGAAACGTTTTCCCCCTTCCCCCACCACCCAAAATGCTGCCAACTCCTTTTGGCCTCAAGCCCATACCGGACCTCCTCCTTCATGTCCTCTGTACTCCAGACATTTCCTTTGGAGTATACCTTTGATCTTCTGAGAATTTCATATTGATTTTGCTTTGTGGAATACAGCTTAGCCAGAGTGTATTGATATCCCAAGTCCTGGCCATAGCATGTCCCCTCACGAACTGACTGCATGTGACACAGGCATGTTTTATGAGCAATCAGAGATCTGGGATCAGGAGAGTTGTTTTCTTCTTCTGGAGCTAGAAGTGTCCAGCTAGAAGTGTGCAAAACTGGAATTTGGCAGGAATGGGGTTTGGGGGTGTGTTGATGAGGTAGGGGGAGGGTTTCTATTCTCTGAGAAAGTTGGCTTGAAAATATAGCTCACAGTGAAGAAAATCAAACCCAAAGAAAAAGAGAGGCTATTGCTGTGTCATTTCAGCATCTAGACCTTATTTAAGTATAAGTAAAGCACGAACCCCACTCTTTTTAGTTCCTTGAACCAATATGTTGTCTATTTTATTTTGTTCATTTTTGTTAAGTCTCTGTCATTTGCATCTGGAAGCAACCTGCCCAACAAGCTGGTCTTTGCAATAGCCTTTGCAATAATAAGGGTCTTCCTCTGTGCTTCTAGTCCCTGGAGCAGCCTTAACTCCTACCTTATCAGCAGTGTTTATTGAGCTCCCACTATGCTTTAAGTGCTGGGGATTCAACACCAAACAAAACAGATAAAATCCCCTGTCCTCACGGGACATAGACTCCAGTGAAAGAGAGGGGCAGCCAGCAGGATAAATAAAAGATGTGGCTTGTTAAGGTCAAAGAAGAGATAAAACCAACAGGGGAGAAGAAATCCCAGCTCAGAGTGATAGGGTGGTTGAGGGTATGTGAGGTATAGGAGGTTCAGAGAAGGCCCCACTGAGGTGGAGACATGTGAGCAAGCTCCCGAGGGATACGGAGGCGACTGTATGGCTGTCTATACTCCAGGCAAAGGCAACAGCGTGTTTAAGGTGGGCATGTGTCTGCAGGTTGCATCTCTATAGCAATCTCCCTTCACCTCTCAGTATGTGCATCATATAGAGTTGGATGTAACAACTCTGTTCATTTTTGTCTTTCTAATTTTATTTTCTTTGTGTTTCAGTTTGAATATTTTAAAAATTATTTTTTATTTGTGCATGTGAGTGTGGGTATGTGCATGTGCCCGCTGGTTCCCACAAAGAACAGAAGAGAGTGTCAAGTTTATTGGAGCTGAAGTTATATAGGTGGTTGGCAGCCACCCAGTGTGGGTGCTGGGAACTGAACTCTGGTCCTCTATAAGAGTAGCAAGTTCTCTTAATTGCTGAGCCATCTCTCCAGCCTCTTTATATTTCATACGGATTCATCTTCATGCTGGTTAATTTCCACTGTCAGTTTGACTGGCTTCAGAGTCACCATGGAAACAAACTTCTGGGCATGTGTGTATGGATGGTTCTAGAGACATTTAACAGAGTAGGGAAGATTCACTCTGAATGCTAGCAGCACTGTCACATGGGCTAGGGTCCCAGCCTAAATACAGAGGACAATGAGCTGAATACCAACATTCATGTCTCTCTGTTTTCTGACTAGGCTCCTGCTTCTGTGCCTGTCCCACTGCAATAGACTATACCACCAAACTGTGAGCCAATGTAAACCTTTCCTTCCTTAAGTTGCTTTTGTCAGGTCTTTTCTTGCAGTACAGTCATGAGAAAAGCAAGTAGTATCTCTTTAAGTTACCGATTCTGTCTTCAGTAGAGCCGTGTCTTTTAGTTCATCTCTTGTCTCTTTAGTTTTAGTTATACCCAAGTTCTAGATTTTCTTTTAGTCCTTTCTGTAAAGGACTATCGTTAATTTTTTGACTGTTCATCTTGCTTCTATTTTAAAATTATTTTAAAAATATTAATTCTACTTATGCATATGGATGTTCTGTCTGTGTATGTGTCTGTATACCACATATGTGCCTGGCTCCAGTGAACACCAAGCTAGAGTTACAGACAGTTTTGTGCTGCCATGTGGGTTCTGGGAATTCAACCTGGGTCCTCTAAAAGAGCAGCCATTGTTCTTACTCAGTGAGCCGTCTCTCCAACCCATCTTTTAAGATTATGTAAGATGTCTGTGATAATTCTTTGAAAGTCAGTGTTTGCTCACCTCCACATCTTTGTCTCTGGGTGTACCTTTGTTGATTATCATTTCTCTTGATCATGGGTCACATGTTCTGTCTCCTACAATATCTCATTATTGTTGATTACGTTCTAGATATCTTGACTGAATGAACAATAAGACATGAACAAAGTAATATGTTTTTCCTTATTTTTTTTCCCATGGAGGGGCGTGGAGGTCTATGCAAGTACCACAGCTAGCAGAATAACAATCTGTGTGAAGCATTAAGGAAATCTGCTTCAGCACAACTTAGTAGCTGGCGTTGGTTCAAACTTCTAGAATCTGACACAGGGGAGTTCACTTTAGACACATTTAAGCCCAGCACAACGTTGGAAAAAGTTTTTTGATGATGATTAACCCATTCCTCTGAGTACTGCCAACCTTGAGACATGTTTACATTGAAACTCTTTGTAAAGTACATGTGACTTCTTCCATAAAGATGGGTTTTGTTGACTCAGAAACAATGCTCAGGCTAAGGGTCTAGGGAGAATGCACAGAGGTTATCTAGACCATTGTAAAGTACAAGCGACATCTCCTTAAGGGTGGGTTTTATTGACTGGGAAACAATGCTCAAGATAAAGGTCTGTGATAAACAAACATAATAGTCTGAGGCATTCATGTGTGGCCTGTCCCTACGGACAGCACAGATCACCAGGCTATTAAATATACTCATTCCTGGCTTTCCAGGCAGAAAAGAGGTATACATCTCCCCCATGAGGAGATAACCCTTTGTGTTTAACATTCCTGGTTTCTCTGGTGCTTATGTGTGGGCACATGGACCTCGTGTTCTCTATAGAGGAGCTCTGCTTTTTGCTACAAGAATGCCAGGGGATAGAGGCTGATAGTTCAGATCCTATTATGACCAAGATGAGCTGGGCTAAATTAAAACTGTATTATGTTTTCATTTACTTTCCATTTCCAATGTCCTGTCTTCCATCCCAGTGCCTATGTTCCTATGCTGAGACTGTTGAAGGGCCAGTTCTAGATTATCAGAACTGTAGCTCCAAGGACTTGGTTTGCAGCTTTGGTGAATTTTGACTCATCTCTGGGCTTAACGTAAGCAGTGTACAGAACTGCAGGATTCCTCTTTGCCCGCTGCTAACCCCCATTCGCAGCTGCTTACTCAGCAGTCACTGTAGGGAAGAGTTGTTGGCCTAGGAGATTTATTACTATATTTTGGACTCTTCCAGATTCCAATTTGTCATGCCAACCCACATTGTCACAAAGAGTCGGGCTGGCTTGTGTTTGCTTCAGCAAAGTTCCCTGCTTATGGTGGATTTTCTTTCCTATCTGCTCACGCTGATCCAACAGTTGGTCCAGAGGATGACAGTGGCAGCTCCTCTTGCCTCATTGAGGAGGGGCTCAGTCGTCTATGAAATCCAGCTTATTTAGGTGTCTTTCATCCTTCATTAAGGACTTAAAGTATAACATTTAGTTTTCTATTGCCCATGATGAAAATAGTAACGCATTGCAGCCTTTTGTACACTAACTGAGAGGGTGGCTTCTTCTATATGAGGTCAAAGGACAACTGTGACATTGTAACACTGATAAAATTCTTGACCATTTCAGGGGCATAAAGTAGATCTGCATTGTTCAGGGAAGCATGACTGTGTACTGCTCAGGGTCTGGTAGATCGTGCATGCTCAGATACCTTATCTAGGTCTCATATCAAGAGCAGTGCAGGAATAGCAGGCAGGGATGGAAGGTCATAGTAGACCTGAAACTGCTCACAGCTGAGCTGCAAGGATGAGTGAGAACACAGCCATTTGTTCATCTGGAACAGGGTTGCCAAAGCCTATCTTTAAGGCCGTGTCTCCAGTTTCCTAATGGCTCAAAGCAAATGTTAGCATTGGTGTGGAATGTGGAGGCACCGAACTTCACCTGCATTCTGTTCCCCTCTGGGTGGTTACAGTTGTAACCATGAAGTAAGGGAGTCAAGTTTAAGGGAGAAAACTGAGTCTGCAAGTTTAAGCGGCCTTGATAAAAGAGTCAAGCATGGGAGAGACTATGCTGAGAGGGAACCACTGAAATTCAAGTTCACCAGCTCTTGCTAGAGGAAGCAGATGGAAGGAGTGCACAGCTCCAGGGAGAGCTGGGATGCTTTCTACTTAGAAAAAAAAAAAAGATTTATTTATGCTTATGGGTGAAGTACCCATGGAGGCTAGAAGAGGGTATTGGATCCTCTAGAACTAGAGTTATAGGCAGTTGTCAGCCACAGGTGCTGGAAACTGAACTCAGGTCCTCTGCAAGAGCAGGAGTGCTCATTACCACTGAGTCATTATCTTTCTAGCCCATTTTCTGCTTACTTTTTATCATCTTTATTAATATTCTCTGTGTTAAGCATTGTGCTACATAACACACACACATGATATATTTCTTTTTGTAATATAAGTGAGTAGGATCTTGGGTGAATCTTTCAGGAGAGCAACTTTCTGGTTTGGTCAAGACAGGACCAGGAAGTTGGCTCTGAGACTGAGTTTCCTAGAAGTGGCAGAGAAGCTGTGTATATTTGCATAAAACCTTACCACATCACCCTTGTAGCAAGGTACTAAATACCACTTAGCCAGTGATATGCCTGGGTTCAGACAAGTTAATTGCTTGCTTCAAGTTCCATAACCCAGTACTGAAGGATCCGGGATCAGAAACCCAGATGTCTGTTTCCCAAATCTGTAATTTTTCAAACATCTATCTATCTATATGACCTTAATTGTCTATCTGTGCTGGCCACCATAAAAGCACTTTACAAATATTACTTCTAATTTTCTGGATTTGATAACAGGTCATTTATAAAAAGGATATGGAGATTTAGTAAATAGGCTTGTGAAGTCCCATGGCTAATATACATGAGAATTAAGGTCTGATCCTAGGTCACCTGTAATCTGGCCACCAGGGATGTATTCACGGGTGTTGAAGATGGTGGTCATAAGTCTTACCTGTGTTGGGATGTACAAAGAGGAAGCAGTTCTTCTCCTGACCATCTCAGGGCAAGATTTTTGAGATTGGGATATGTCTTGACCTTACTCTTGCTCTGGATGACTCCCCCAGTTACACAGTTTTCTGGCCCCACAAGTCATTCCAAACCTGAGTTCTACCAGTGACTTGGGTGCTTGTCCATTGTCTATACATTCTTCCTCTTCTGGCACCAGGGTCCTAACCTCTGTAGCTGGTACCTTTCACATTGCTGGGGTTGAGCAGGAGGGTACAGCTGAAGGCTAGGAGGAGGGGGAGGTGGGGGTTTGAGCACACCTGTCCTTGCTATACTGTAGGTTCTTGGTAGTTTTGTCTTACTCCCAAGCTTCTAAAAAGTACAGTCTTTTCCAGGCTCCATCTTTCAACTGGACTTTGATGGCTACTTTCCTCCGTGTCTTTCTGGCCTAGGGTTGAGCATAGCACAGGGTTGCTGCCCATCCCCAAGTCTTAGCCTCTCTGTGGGCTCCCTGAACCCTGTTAACCTGTATGTTCACTCTGGTCCTTTCATTATAAAAAAACATCTCTTCCAAAATACCAGCTGAGTGAGCCACTGCTTCCTGCCAAGTCCCTGACTGATGCGATTCCTCATCAGGGATCCAAACTTAGAGAATAAAATTTCAACAGCTAGCTTGGCTTGGAGCTCGCTTTGAAAAAATGTTTACTTCTTTCCAGAAAAACATCTCTCATCCTGGTGACATTACACTGTACCCTCTTTAGGTGACAGCAGTTTGACTTCAGGCTCTCAATGCCAGAAGGAGCTCCTCAAACCCTGTTGTTCCAGGCATCCAGTCACTGCACTTCCAGGAAGCAGCTCTGGAAGCAGCTGAAAGCAGACAATTTAGTGAGCTGCTCCTGGGTGTTGATGGGAAGGAGAGGCACAGAAGTCTCTTCCTGTTATCTGCGGGAGCTGGTCCTGCTTGAAGGGTGATGTGTGAGAGTGTCCTTGTCTGGGAACCTTCTGGAGAGCAACTACCCAGTGTGTGTCTGGTTCTAAAAGAACACCAGGAAGTCCTCTGTGAGATTGTGTCTCCTAGAAATGACAGGCAAGCTTTCACCATGATACCTCAACAAGATGGCTGTCTAAAGCAGACCTGAGCAACGACAGCACCAATGGACGTGTTAACTTGGAAGGGGCCGATCTCATGGAACTCTAACACTAGAAAAGAACTATAGGCAACTAAGGAATGCTGAGAGCAGGAGAAATAGTTTTCTCAGGATGAGCCCCGTAATCGGTTAATCTGGTATCAAGTGGGCAGCCCTGAAACTCACATACATACAAGCAACACTGAACAGACTCAGCAGCATATGGACCCAGCAGGTTGTATGTATGTGTTTCAAGTGTGTGTATGTGTTGTGTGTGTGGTGGTGTGTGTGTGTGTGTGTGTGTAACAATAGCAAAGAAAAAGAAGCCATGCCTTTGAGAAGGAAGGCGGGTGGAGGAGTTGGAGGGAGGAAAAGGAAGAGTGAAAAAAATATTTTATATATTTTATAATATATATTTTTAATAATTTTATATATTGTATATATATATAATATATATATTAGTTTATTATATATATTGTATATGTTATATACATATATATATTGTATATATATTATATATATATTAGTTTATTGTTTATTCATGTTATATGCTGGTCATGGTTCCCTTCCTCCTCTCCTCCCAGTCCCACCCTCACTAATCCCTCCCCCATTATTCCCTTCGCTTCTCATTAGAGAAGCCCCCCTTGGGTCCCCCAGCCCTAAGACATCAAGTTATAGTAAGACTAAGCATATCCTCTCCTACTGAGGCCCAGCTAGTCAGTCCAGCTAGGGGAAGGTGATCCAATGTAATTATATTTTAATCTTAAAGATATGGCTGACAAACCAGCCCTGAGGTTAGAACTGTTGCTCCTTGCCACTGTGACCAGCACTTTTTTGTTGAGCACTACAGGTAGATCTGGGCGATTTTTATTTGGGCATCCAGCAAGGCTGGGAAGCTCCCATTAGAGCCGGAGTATGGGACAGATGAGTCAGACTAAACCATAGGAGGATTCTGGCAGATGAGGGTTCCTTTCTCCGCTGGCTGGAAAGGACTAGGGTAGGAAGTAACATGCAGGTGTCATTGATAGGCAGTCTTGGAATCTACCAGGTCCTTACCATAATCTTGGAGGGAAGCGTAGAGTCTTACTTTGCATGGAGAACAAAAGTTCAGAGGCATTGCGTGATTGGACCAGGACCACAGAGGGAGAAGATTGAGATGGCAAACACTGTGAGCTTCAAGAAGCTTTTTGAATGTACTATCTATGTAAACTTCTGTCCATTAAATGACTCTTCAAAAGACACAGTGTCTCACTGGCAATGTTTCTGGAGGGCTGGGTATGGTGCCTTCTTCTTCCTGGGTCTCAGCTAACAGTGTGAATGCACAGCAAGGGACAAGCACTCGGTGAAATCTTGAAGGTGAGGTTGCTGGGATCTTAGGGTCAACTGACACATCTACCTTTTTTTATACAAAGAAGAAAATCAGGTCCACAACGATGGAGGAGTGTATTACAAACCCCACAGAGCCTTTCAGCTGGCTCCCATAGTGTTATGAACGGAGTGTTCCCAGTCCTTGTCTCCTATCCATCAAACCATGTGCTGTTCCCTTGTGTAAGCCTAAAGTTCCCTTCCCCCTTCACGTAGTCAATGATGCCTGCAGGCCAGAAACAGGCAGCTAGCTCTCCCACTGTGAGTCTAGCTTCCTGTCATTTCTAAGTGTGGAAAGAGGGGCCATTGCCAGAGACTTGTCAACAGGAATGACATTTTTTTTTTTTTTTTTTTTTGAGTTCTAAAGATGTCATTTAAATCTGGTCAATTTCTTAGTCTGTGAAGTGAGAGTCACAGTGAGTGTTTCAGAGAGCTGTTTCAAGGATCAAACAGATAATGGATGTGGAGAGAACACAAACTTAAAGCAATTTAATACCAAGAGAGGCTGTGGTGGCAGCAGATTTGCAGAGAAATTGGTGGTAAACCCAGTTACAGGGGGCTGCTGGCAACTCATCTAAAACTGGCTTGTACGGGAAGCTTTTTTTTTTTTTAAAGAAAAATTTCATGATTCTGGTGCCTTTGCTGACAGAGGTTGTGGAGGAATTAGCTCTTCCTCTACTTCTTGGTGCCCCGAGGGTTTGTATAATGATGGTAATGACCATAAAGACCGATGGTCTGAGTCTGGCTCAGTCAGTGAAGCACTTGCCAGGCAATCATGAACCCCAGAACCCAGAAAAGTGTGGTGATATATGCAAGTAATCCCTGTTCTGCGGGGATGGAGACCGGTGGATCTTTAAGGCCCCCTGACCAACCAGCCTGGCCTGGTCTGGTGAGCTGCAGGACAGTTAGAGACTTTTTTTTTCTTTTTCTTTTCTTCTTCTTCTTCTTCTTCTTCTTCTTCTTCTTCTTCTTCTTTCTTCTTCTTCTTCTTCTTCTTCTTCTTTTTTTTTTTTTTTAAAAAAAAAACAAGATGGGGAGGAAAAAGAAGGGGGAGCAGAATCAGGTATTGGAAGGAACAGGAGAGAAGTATAGAGGGTCAGGAAATCAAATAGAAATATGTAGCAGTGGGGGATGTGGAACTAGGCGTAGCCACTAAGTCACTAGAAAGTCCCAGATGCCAGGGAACAGAGAGGTTCCCAGGACCCAATGGTGATGGGTTTAGCCCAAATACAGAACAAAGGGGAGACAGAACCTGTAGAGACTACCTCCAGTAGATAGGCATGGCCCCTAGTTGAGGGATAGGGCCACCCACTCATCTCATAATTGTTAATCCAGAAATGTTCCTGTCCAAAGTAAAGACAGGAACAAAAAATGGAACAGTGACTGAAGGAAAGGTCATCCAGAGACTAGGATGGATCACCTAGGGATCCATCCCATCTTCAGACACCAAATCCTGATACTATTGCTAATGTCAAGAAGCACTTGCTGACAGGAGCCTGATATGGCTGTCCCCTGAGAGGTTCTACCAGCACCTGACCAATACAGATGGAGATATTCACAGTCAACCATTGAACTGAGCCCAGAGACCCCAATGGGAGGACTACGGGAAGGACTGAAGGAGCTGAAGGGGATTGCAACCCCATAGGAAGAACAATATCAACTAACCAGATCTGCTCTCCCCAAGAGCTCCCAGAGACTAAACCACCAACCAAAGAGTATACATGGAAGGATCCATGGCTCCAGCTGCATATGTAGCAGAGGATGGCCTTATCTGGTATCAGTGGGAGGGAAGGCCCTTGGTCCTGTGGAGGCTTGATGCCCTAGCATAGGGGAATGCTAGGGTGGTGAGGCAAAAGTGGGTGGATGGGGGAGCACTCTCATAGAAGCAGAGGGGGGGGGGAAGGAGAGGAAATGGAGGGTTTGTGAAGGGGTTAACCGGAAGGGGATATCATTTGAAATGTAAATGAATAAAATGATTAATAAAAAACACCAAGATGGATGGCATTCAAGAACCGATACCTAAGGGTAACATGTGCATCCACATGAACATCTACATGCATGTGTTCATGTTCACATGCACATACACACATGAACACAAACATACACACAATGCAAATTGTCTTTCTAAAACTTTTAGGACTCAGAAGCTGTCTTAATATTAGCCCTACCATCAGCATGTTCAATGTGGTTCCCATTAACAGTGTTTATGTTTGATTTAAGTCAGCCAGACTTAAAGAGTTGACGATCTCGTTTCTCAGCCATACCAGACCATGTTTCAAGTATGAATAGCTATGTGTAGCTAGTGGCTGTCACACTAAACACCACAGAGATAGAATGTTTCCTTTGTTATAGGAAGTTTTGTCAGACAGATTATTCTAGAAGACCTAGCAATGTCAAAGTTGGCTAAGTTGTCTGAGTCCATCTAATCTGATGCCCAGTTCCACTAAGAAAGTAACTAATGACTACAGAAATGCAGTTTCTCAGGGACCAAGTGTGCTCAAGGTCTCTAAGGAATGACTTGAGGGTCACAGGTGTCTTCTTGAGGTGGGTGGGCCCTAGCCGTATGGGAAGTTTCTTCCTCTGGGACTCTTTTTTTTTAAATTTAAATTTATTTTTTTATTTATTTACTTTAAATCCCACTCACTGCCTCCTTCTTGGTCACTCCCTCCCACAGTCCTTCCCCCATTCCCCTATCTCCTCTTCCCCAACCCTGGCACTTCAAGTCTCTGCAAGGCTGGACACTTCCTTTTCCACTGAGGCCAGACAAAGTGTCCCAGCTAGAAGAACATATCCTACTGACAGGCAACAGCTTTTGGGATAGCTCCTGCTCCAGTTGTTCAGGACCCACGTGAAGGCCAAGCCACACATCTATTATATATGATCGGGGAGGTCTAGGTCCAGTCCATGTATGTTCTTTGGTTGGTGGTTCAGTCTCTGAGAGCCCCAAGGACTTTGTTAGTCTTCCTAGGGAGTTCCTAAACCCTTTGGGGCCCACAATCTTTCCCCTTACTCTTCCATAAGAGTCCCCAAGCTCCATCCACTGTTTAGCGGTGGATGTTTGGCTGAGTCAGCTGTTGGGTGGAGCCTCTCAGAGGGCAACATGCTCCTACCTGCAAGCATTACAGAGTATCATTAATAGCATTAGGGATTTGAGCTTGCCCATGGAATGGGTCTCAAATTGGGCTGGTTATTGGTTGGCCACTCCCTCAGTCTCTGTTCCAACCTCTGTGCCTGCATTTCTTGTAAACTATAAATTTTGGGTTGAAAGTTTTATGGGTCAGTTGGTGTCTCTATTGCCATCTCTCCAGTCTCTGGCTTGACTCATATCCTGGTGGAAAAGCAGATACTTCACCAATGGGGTCCTGAAGCCAGATCTGTACCCCAATATCTTATGACTATGAAATCATCTACAATTCATCCGACCTGTTTGGACTTTAATTTTTTTCATAGTAAAATGAGAGTATAATCATAGTTATCCACTCTAATGATTATAGAAAAACTTAGAATCAATAGTGCATGTGGAACATTGTAGGACTCAGTTGCAGCGCGTGCTCTGTAAATACTATTATGCCATGCTCTTAGTAGAGGTAGTTTGATTTGTCCCCTTTGAATTGTTATCTGTTTTGTATAGTCTTCATGTGGTGTGATGACAAAAGTCTATGGCAGCCTTCAAGACTTCATGACCTTTTCATGGTGACATGATTTCCATGGCTTCAGCTGACATCTGTGAGGAAGCATGGATTCTGCTCTCTGAGGGAGTTGACATACAGCTTTGGTGATAGGGCAGGCTGGGAAGCTTTGATCCATATCCAAATGGATGACCTGTGAAGATGTTGGCTCTTTGGCATTTGAGCTTATACAGACTTCTGAGCTCACTGGCCTGTAGCTGGTGTGATTGCACATTATGATGGCTTGGGACTGAGCCTGGAAGCTCTTACTCTCAGCCTGGGTGATGCAGCCATTATCAATGTGACAGCCAGCTGTTTCACAGCCTAAGGCTTCAGAACAGAGCAGTTGGAGGGAGAATCCACGTCAACCTCTGGGTTCATCAGCCACAGCGTTCCTGGTGAAGCCCATTATCAGCAAAAGTCAGGTGGAGAGAAGAGGATTGTGTGTGTCTAAACAGCCCTAGTTGAGCACAGTATTCCAGGTATAGACAATTCCCACAATGAGAGCCTGGGGACAATACAGGCACTTAAGTTGGGAGCATCAGGGGAGGAAAGGAACCCAAAGAACAGCCATCAGGAAGCCAGCATTTCTAGGCACAGCTTTTCTTTCTAAGGGACTAGGGAGCCAAGCGCTATAACAAGGGGGTTTTCTTGCACACATCGATTCTGTCTTTCTCATGTTATGGGCATGCTGGGTGCAGTCTAATGCATGTCTTACCTGAGTCTTAGAAACAAATGGCTGTTCTGTTTAATTATTTCAGTAAGTCACTTCATCATTTGTGTACTGCAGGAAACTCATTCTTTGGGGATGTAGTAAATTCTAGTTAAATCAGATTTTCTTGATTTCTTTGATCGTAAAAATAGGAATCCTACATAAAAACAACTCACTGGGCTGTAGCAGATTTGAAGTAAGCAATCAATGTATATAAAGCTTTTAGTAGAAAGCCGGACAGCAGAACATGGCTTATTTAATGGAAGTTGTTATTATGTTTAGTAGGCAGGCAGTGCCAAGTACAGCACTGGGACCATGGTGATGGAAGAACAACTCTACTCAAGGGGAGATCTCCATCAGACATGAGGACAGTAATTATCAGTGAAGCATGTTTTAGGCACAAAAGACATGCAGACATGGATTTGACTAGCCTTGTGGGACAGGTAAAGCTGCTTCAGGTTATAGGGACTTCCAGTGGGGTTTTCAGTGATGGGTAACAGTAAAGGTAGGGAAATCTTGACGTCTTCCATTGGTGTGTATGAAAATATCAAAGTCAATGAAGAGTCTCTCTTTGCCCTTTATCTCTTAGGCTGAGGCCTTGATCAATCTGCCAGAAACTAACCACTGTGTACTATGGGGCCAAGTGCCAGCTCTCATTGGTTTGTTGGTACAAGTCATGGTGAGCAAGCCCGTTAAGCAGCACCCCTCCATCACCATAGCCTCTACATCAGTTCCTGCCTTCAGGTTCTTGCTCTGTTTTAAAGGAAGTCCTGACTTCCTTTGGCGACGAATAGCAATACGGAAGAATAAACTGAATAAACTCCTCCACAACTTGCTTCTTGGTCATGTTATTTTGTCACAGCAATAGAAACCCCAACTAAGACAAATTGGTATCAGGTATTGTTGTGATGGACTAGACCATGTTATTTTGGGAGGACTGTGAAAAAATTTTGGAATTTTGGGCAAGAAAAGCCATTGCGTACTCAATGCTTGGTGAGCTGTTTTATAGAAGCTTGGAAGAGAAGAATGTGGAGAGCAGTGTAGATGATGGAGGCTGGGCTTGTGAACTTACAGAGGGAAGCAAGTGCTCTCCCAGGCCATTTATGTGAAGAATCTGTGGTGTCTGGTCAGCTGAGGCTGAAGAGTCAGTTGTGATTAATAAGAGACCAGCATCACTGAAGTGAAACCATTGTGTTACTGGGACAATTGATGCTGGTTAGCTGGAGTTGAAGAGTCAGAAGTGATTAAGAAGAGACCAGCATCATTGAGACAAAATCTTCTGGAAAGTGTTCTTAGAGAGACAGGACAGATATGTCCACAGGCAGCCAAACTTGATAGTGTGAGAGTCATCCAGGTAGTACTGGTTTTGAAGGAATGAAGGGCTCATGGAGAACAGCTAAGACTTGGTACTGTGAGTGGTCAGGAGAGGCCATTGGTAAAGTTGCAGCCCCAGTGGCAGTTGAATGCACAAGATTGAAGCGGTCATGCAGAAAAGTTGAGGTTTGGCACCATAAAGTGGGTGTAGGAATGACAATTGGTCAAAGTGCAGCCCAGTTGGAGCAGAAGCCCCCAGCATTTTGGGGATGCCAGTACTATGGGATGACCATCAAGAACAGCAGCAGCAGGGAATGGAGCTTATCCAAGCTTAGAAGACAGTCTGTGTGTGCTGCAGGGGCAGATCTGGAGAAGTGACCCAAGCCCTTTGGAGGACCCCAGAAGACTGTGAGTGAATCCCAGATACTGGACATTGCTTTGATCTGGTTGTGGCTGTGCTCTGGCATTTTCCCCTTGAAGTAAGGAAATATTTAATTTATTTTTGATTTACAGGAGCCCACAGTAGAGAGAGTGAATTTTAAAAGAGATTTTGGTTTTAAAAGAGACTTTGGATTTTTAAAGAAATTGAATTTTAAAGTATTTGAATGTGTAAAGACTATGAGAATGTTTAAGTTTGTAAAGTATTTAATGTTGAGGCATTATTAATGTATGATCTTGGGGATAAGCAAGAAAGGAAAGATTGTAGTTTAATAGTGATGTATTTGTGTGTCAAGTTGACAAGGAGTCAATTGTGCTGGCTAGTTTTATGTTAACTTGACATAAGCTAGAGTTAATCTGAAAAGAGGGAATCTCAATTGAGAAAATGCCTCCATAAGATCTAGCTGTAGGGCATTTCCTTAATTTCTGATCTATGGGTGTGGGTGGTGCTATTCATGGGCTGGTAGTTCTGGGTTCTATAAGAAAGCCGGCTGAGTGAGCCAGAGCAAGTCAGTAAGCAACACCCGTCCAGTGGCTCTGCATCTGTTCCTGACTCCAGGTTCCTGCTCTGCTTGAGTTCCTGTCCTGACTTCATCGGATGAAGAACAGTGATGTCTAAGTGTAAGCCAAATAAATCCTTTTCTCCCCAAGTTGCTTCTCTGTAATTGTGTTTTGTCACAGCAATATAAACTCAAACTAAGAATCAGATTAGACTTTTGTAAAACTTCAGAACTGCTGATGTTCCACACCGACCTCCACACTTCACAGATACACCATCCCTTTGTCCAAGGACCCTTCCTTCTCTTCAGTCCTTTCATTTGTTTTTGAGGTAGGGTCTCACTCTGTAGCCCATGCTGGCTTAGAATCACTATGTAGCCCAGGTTGTCCTTGAACTTATGCTACCCTGTCTGCAGTCTCCTAAGTGCTGAGATTTCAGGCTGAGTCATCATGCCCAAATTGACTTTCATTCTTTAAGTACTCAGCAGGTGTTGGGGACTCTTTTAGATGCTTGACTTTGTCCTTGTCTTTTTGTTCTTATAGGAATGAAGGGAGCAGCAAAGCCCCTGTCTTTGTGGGGTTCAATTGGAATACAGGTAAGTGAGCCAAGTTAGTACTAAAGACTGAGGGAGATGGCATGTGTTTAACAGAGAAGTAGGGAACGCCTTTGGGCATGGGGCACCCGTATTAGCAGGTGACATCAGCCAGGGTCCTGAAGGAGTAGGAGGGAATGTCTTTCTGGCACTTCCAGTGATAGCCTTGTTGAAATATGTACCTTAGGAAACCAACTTTGTCCAGGTGATGCAGGAGAAAAAAGTTCTCTGTTCTACACCAAGGGCAGTCTATGGGCTCCTTCTGCAGGGCCCTATTCTTTAGAATGTCCAGGCAGTTTTAGGAGAAACCTGTCATATGTAAAGTCGTTTTTGCTTGTAGAGGACTGTCGACCCATATAGATCCCCTCTGAATATCACAGTGTGGGATCGTAAGTATCTAGGTGCCCAAATGAGTCTTGGGTGTGTTAAGAGAAGGAATGGGTGCTGAGTTCAGCCTTGTCCCCAGTCCTTAGTTTGATGCATTAGTAGAAGGTACAGGACAAATGTCTCCTGCATGAAAGAATAAGTGAATGAGCTCCCTGAGGCCAGGGGCTACATCACACTCTTTGTCCCCCTCCTGTTCCTCTCTACCCTGCAGTGCCTGGCATGACTGAGAAATGCTTATGGAATAAATGATTATTTTAATTACTCAATGAGTCACCACAGGGTTCCTTTAAATAGCACTTATTCTGGCACAATTTAAATGTTCATTTATAAATAATTAACTATGTCACCAGGAGTTTGGAGAGAGAAGACATACAGGGGAAGGAAGGGCCATGAAGAAAGTTTTGATCTACAAGGTTAGGCAGGACAGTGGATTGGAAAGAGGGACATGGAGCTACTGTCCCAGGCACCAGACCCTAACTAGGAGAGCATCAAGCTCCCACAGCTACAAATGCACATGGGCTCTGTCCTGGGTGGTTGTGAGTATCACACATATTCAGTTACTGCCTAGGCCTGGGAACTGCAATGATGCTTGAGGATAAGCATCTGTCTTCAAAGGGCTTTTGGTCAACTCTATCTCTTGTGGACCATACTTCCTGGTATCTTCCATCCTGGATTCTTCAGCAGGTGTAATGCTTGCATGGTGATGCTTGTCCTCCCAGAGCATTCTGGGAAGTGCTCCTGTTGTCACAAAGCTCACATCAGACCCTAAAATGACAAGAGGCCACACAGAGACAGAAAGTTCTCTGGCATGTGGCAACACCATCATTTATCAGGCCAAGCTCCAGATGTTGTGTGTGTGTGTGTGTGTGTGTGTGTGTGTATGTGTATGTGTGAAATTCCAGGGACAATAACGGGAGCAGAAGAGGAGCAGTCAGCTCTGGAATTATAGGTGTATGAATGGTGGCTGTTTTAAGTGTTAAGTTAGCATTGACAGCTGAAACAGAAATAGCCACAGATCTGCACCCCACTAGTGTAAGCTCTATGCTATGGCTAGTGCTCACCCATATTCTAAAGGGAACTGTAGGGGAAATAGACCTTTGTTCTCATTTATTTATTAAAAGTTTATGATGTGCCACATGATTCAATGATGATGATGATGATGATGATGATAGTGATAATGATGGCACCTTGATTGAAAGTCCCCTACCACCAGGTGCTGTACTCAGGGACTTACAAAATCAACTTACAGAATTCTAAAAGCAGCATCATGAGGTAGTACCCTGCAAGCAATGTATTTTTATCCATAGGTGTCCCTTGCTATTAGCAGGGGCTTGGTTGCAGGACTGTAGTAGATATTGAATTCTGAGGCTGTGTAAGTCCTTCCTCTAACATAGCAGAATTTTGCATAGATACTGTACAATCCACTCGTGTGCAGAAGTCACGTCTGGATTTCTTACTGCTTGATACACTCTGGTTCTCTGTAGATGATTTTTTATTGTATTTTTCAGGGAATGATAACCTGGAAAGTCTTTGCATATTCAGTCCAGATACAGTAAAATATAATCTGTCTGTGGTTGGTTGAATCTGTGCAGGCAAAACCCATGCATATGGAGGAATGACTACATAAAGAATCTGAGGTTCTGAGGCAGAGAGAAATTGCTCAAATATTACATATCCAGGGTGGAGCTGGTCTTCTAAGTACCAGCTAGCCAACTCTAGTCCATTGCCTCTCAAGAGGATAGTCCCTGGGCTAACAGGTCCCATCTGGGAGCTAGTTAGATATACAGGCCTGGCCCTACCCCAACTTCATTGATTCTAAATGTACATTGTAAAAATGTCCCTAGGCAGCTCCTGCCCATACACAGTTCCAGAATTGCTAATCTCAAGCATACCTTGGCTGCTGCGTGGCTGGCTAACAAGTTCCCAAGTGACTCCATTGTTTGCTGAATGTTGACAGCCACAGGCTGGAGGGAGCAGCCTTGCTTCCAAGGGACCTAGATCTGAACTTTGTAAAAGCTTGGTTTCTGGATTTGGGTGCAAGTAACTTCATGAAAGTAACATGTGTGTCAGGGCTGGGCAGACATAAGCTGGAAGCTGCCTAGCTCTCCTGTTGGCCTCACCTCTTGTCTTTCTGACTTGCTCCTCTATAAAACAGGTGAAATGACACTCAATTCATCTTGACCTTCACCAGTTATTCTATCTGTCCAAGGAAGCACCAGTTTCTGTGATTCGATGTAAGGATTCCTGGCAGCATTTCCAATGTCAGGTGGTCCAGGGTCCATAGAACCTGGGGTCAGCATAGACTGTGCACCTCACAGCCAAGTCTAGTCTGGACTGCCACTGTCTGGTCTATGTGAGTTGCACGTGTGACTATGTCATATCATTGGGCATGTGTCATCCCAGGATGATTCTGATGGTGGTGTTGTTGGTGGTGATGGTGGTGGTGGTGGTGTTGGTGGTGATGGTAGAGGTGGAGGTGGTGGTGGTGGTGGTGGAGGTGGAGGTGGTGGTGGTGGAGGTGGTGGTGGTGGTGGAGGTGGTGGTGGAGGTGGAGGTGGTGGTGGTGGTGGAGGTGGTGATGGTGGAGGTGGTGGTGGTGGTGGAGGTGGTGATGGTGGTAGTAGAAGTGGTGGAGATGGTGGAGGTGGTGATAGTGGTGGTGGTGGTAGAGGTGGTGGTGGTAGTGGTGGTGGTGGTGGAGGTGGTGGTGGGATGGTGGAGGTGAGGTGGTGGTGGTGATGGTGGAGGTGGAGGTGGTGGTGGAGGTGGTGATGGTGGTGGTGATGGTGGTAGAGGTGGTGGTGATGGTGATGGTGATGATGGTGGAGGTGGAGGTGGTGGTGGAGGTGGTGATGGTGGTAGAGGTGGAGGTGGTGGTGGTGGTGATGGTGATGGTGGTGATGGTGGTGGAGGTGGTGGAGGTGGTGGTGGTGGTGATGGTGATGGTGGTGGAGGTGGTGGAGGTGGTGGTGGTGGTGATGGTGATGGTGGTGGTGGTGGTGGAAGTGGTGGAGGTGGTGGTGGTGGTGATGGTGATGGTGGTGGAGGTGGTGGAGGTGGTGGTGGTGGTGATGGTGATGGTGGTGGTGGTGGTGGAAGTGGTGGAGGTGGTGGTGGTGGTGATGGTGATGGTGGTGGTGGTGGGAAGTGGTGGAGGTGGTGGTGGTGGTGGTGGTGATGGTGATGGTGGTGGTGATGATGGTGGTAGAGGTGCTGTGTGTGTATGTTTTTACGTACACTGAGGGAGGAAGGACAGTGCTTCTACCCCATTCTAGATGTGTCAGCTCAGTTTTGGGAGCTGAAAATTCATCTCTTCTGTCATGGTAGCTGGGTGAACTCATAGTATTTCTTCAAGCAATTCTTAGAAGTGGGACAGATGGCTGGCTAAATAGCCTTTCTCTTTCCTGATGACTGGGAATTCATAGTATTAGGAAAAAATTTTGAAATGGAAAGTTCTAGAATCCCAACAGGAGAGATGCTTTTTGTGTTAAGATGAGGGTCCACCTGGTCCTCCATGGGCCATTTTGAAGATGGGAAGTTAGTATGGTTAGGCTGGACAATGGCTAAGTAGGGCAGTGACAAGGAAGACTCTGTCTTCCATGTTTACGGTGTAGTAGGACTCTAAGCAGGCATAGGTGAGACTGAAGGGGGCTGGAGAACACCTTCAACCAACACAAAGACCATCTCTTCCATCCTGCTTTGGCCTTGATAATCTGGAAATTTTCTTTAGAAAAAGGCAGAGATGAAGCTGGTTCATGGTACTGCTGGAGGTAGAACTCTGGTTCATGGTACTGCTGGAGCTAGAACTCTGGTTTGTCTGATGTGTAAAGTCAGGACCCTTTCCTCGTGCGGTACTGGCTCTCTGCAGAAACGGCAAGCCTCAGAACTTCCCGCCATCCTCAGAGCTTCTTGGTTTGCCAACACCTGCCAGTCACTCCTGGGCATTAACAGATTTCTGCCTGCTTCCCTGGCAGGGCTCAGTTGAGCCCTGTAGCTTGGATTTAATTACACAATTGAAAAGACAAATAAATTAAAAGAGGAGTGTCGCTCTGTAAACAGCCTCCTTAATGACTCTGAGGACTAAGCTGCTCTCCCCTTCAGTTCACACATCCTCCAGCATTTCAGATGCCTGGATCTTAACAGGGATTGGTAGAGCCTGGGGTCAGCATAGAGTGTGCACCTCACAGCCAAGTCTAGTCTGGACTGCCCTTAGGATGACACAAGCTACTCTAACAAGGCCTGAATATGTCTTTGAACCAAGTGTTTTTAAAAGCCTGGTGGCATGTTAGGAGCTTCTTCCAAACCCTTAGGACACATGTTCTCTGAGCCTGGGTCAGCTTGGTGCTTACTAAACAGATGTCCCTGAGGAGATGACGGTCAGGAGTTGCCTTGCTGCAGAAGCTGGAAATTGTCAGCAAGAAATCTGGAATCGGCACTCAGAGCCTGTTCTTGTGTCCCACCTACCTTGTGTTAGGGCTTTTCCTTCCTTCCTTCCTTCCTTCCTTCTTCCTTCCTTCCTTCCTTCCTTCCTTCCTTCCTCCTTCTTCTTCCTTCTTCCTTCTCTCTTTCTGTCTCCATCTCTGTCTCCCTCCTTCCCTTCCTCCCCTCCTTCCCTCTTTCCCTCCTCTCTCTCTCTCTCTCTCTCTCTCTCTCTCTCTTCTCTTTCTTCTTCTTCTTCTTCTTCTTCTTCTTCTTCCTCTTCCTCTTCCTCTTCCTCTTCCTCTTCCTCCTCCTCCTCCTCCTCCTCCTCTCCTCCTCCTCCTCCTCCTCCTCCTCCTCCTCCTCCTCTCTTCTTCTTCTTCTTCTTCTTCTTCTTCTCTTCTTCTTTCTTCTTCTTTGGTCTTGATACAGGGGGTCAAAATTTAGCCTTAGCTTACCCTGAACTTGTTGTGTAGCCAAGGATGAATGTGAACTCTAGATCCTCCTGTTTCTACCTCTCAGATGTGAAGATTACAGGCATGCACTACCATGCCCCTTCTATGCAGTGCTGGGAATTAAATCTAGAGGTTCACACTATAGCCACTGAGCTCCACTCCAGCCCTTGTGCTGGGAATTGATTCTTCAGTGATGGGAGTGTGGGATTATTTTTGCAGCCAGGAATGTTAACTTCCCACAAATGCTGAAACAGGCCATTAAAACCAAGATCGCTTGAATGGGGCTTTGTTTCCTCGCTACTGCTGATGCGGAGGCCTGGTCCCTCTGCAGGCTCTAGGGCAGGATGTGTTTCTGCCTCTCTGGCAGTTACTTGCAGCTGTGTCACAACAGTCTCTCAATCTCTGCCTCCACCATCACAGTGGTCTCTTCCATAGGTATTGGTGTCTTATTTTTTCATACAAAACCATCAGACATTGGGTTCAGGGGCCATGCCCTTCACAGTGGCTTTATGGTAACTATAGAGGCCCCTTGGCTTCCAGTGGGTCTAAGTTTCAATAAACCTGTTATAAATTAAAAGTGTTGAAATTGCATAGTGTGGTTGATACACTTATTTGACCAAGCCTTTGTGGGGCTTACTGGGAGCTATGGTTGCTGCTGCCTAGCATCGAAAGTGGGAAGTGTTTGGGGTAGGGGCAGGAGGGATCTGGGGGAGTTGGGAGAGGGGAAAATAAGGTTAAAATATTTTATATGAAAAATTTTAAAACAGTGAGAATCATGCCACTGATTACTCTCAAATCAAAATTCAAGATCAAATTAAAAAATTCAAGATAGTCTCCTTGTTAGCTTCAGCTGTCAGCTCAATATAGTCTAGAGTTATCTGAGGGAGTTTCAATTGGGGGATTGATTTAATTGGCCCATGGCCATGTCTGGCCAGTAAGCAGGGTTCTTCCATGGTCAGTCACTGCTTCAGTTCCTGCCTCCCAGTTCCTGCTTTGAGTTCCTGCCCTGACTTAGCTCAATAGTAAATTGTGGCCTAGAAGTACGAGATGGAATAAACCCTTTCCTCCCTCAACTTGCTTCTAGCAATTTTTATAACTAATTAATTATTTACATCCTAAGTGTTGCTTCCCCAGACCCCTCTCAAAGAGTTCTTTATCTACCCCCTTCCCTTCACCTTTGAGAGGGCAATCCCTCCCCCTCCGTGTCATCCCACCCTGGTGCATCAAGTCTCTGCAGTATTAGGCACATCCTCTCCCATGAGGTCAGACAAGGCAGCCCTCTGCTACATATGTGCCAGGGGCCTTGGACAAGCTTGTGTATGCTCTTTAGTTAGTGTCTCAGTCTCTGGGAGCTCCCAAGGGTCCAGGTTATTTGACACTGTTGGCCTTCCTATGGAGTACCATCACCTTGAGGGCCTTCAATTTTTCCCCTAACTCTTCCACAAGGGTAACTGAGCTCCATCCAGTCTTTGTCTGTGGGTATCTGCATCTGTCTCTGGCAGGGTATCTGCTGCTGGGTAGAGCCTCTCAGAGGGCTGCTATGCTAGGCTCCTGTCTCTGCCAGCCACCCCAGTGAACCCTTGGCAAATGTTTTATCATAGTAACATAAAGCAAACAGAACAATCAGTTTCAACAGCTTCTATTGAAAGTGCATTACTTTTGCACTATGGTAGGTTAAGATAAGAAAAGCAAGTAAATGTCCACAGAGATTGTCGTTCAACCAGGAGAGATGCATTTCCTCCGTGTTACATATATGTGCTTGTGTGCCCTTTTCTCTGTCCCTGCTCTCTTTCTTCCCTTCCGTGTGTGTGGTGTGTGTGTGTTTGTGTGTGTGAGATGCAGATGTACGTGTTGTTCAGCACAGTGCACCTGCATAGAAAGCCAGAAGACAACCTCAGGTGATATCCTCCAGAATGCTACACGTTTCTTTGAGATAGGGTCTCTTCATTGGTCTGAGCTTTACCAACTATGTTGTTTGCTGACCCAGATAGCCTCCATGTCTGCCTCCCCAGTGTGGGGATTACAAACGTACTGTTATGTCTGGCATTTCTATATGAGGTCTGGGGATTGAACTCAGGTCCCAGGGATTGCAAAGCAAACACTTTACCAACTGAGCTATCCCTCCAGTCTCAAACTTTTATTTACAAATAAGGTCGCACACCGTGTTCTGGGTGGAGATTTTTTTTTTTTTTTTGGTCGGGGAGATGGACAACCTTTACATCCACAGAATCTGGTGCTCTGATCTGATTCTTCACCCCTCCCCAGATCTCCAAATAGGGGTGGGCTCTTCTAAACTTTTAAGACTCATGGAAAAGTTGTATCCTTAGAGAATCCCTCCATAAATCCTCTATTTGTCCTGAGAACATCTCATCCAGCCATAGACTCAAGCATTTCCTTTAATGTGGCATGGCTGTCATCTGTCTGTTTCCTCAGACATGAACTCCTTGGAGACTGAGCCTGTGCCAGTCCTGTTCTGGTGCTGAGGCAGCTGTGGCAGGTGGCTCGAAGATGCTTGTTGGAGGGTATAGGGCACACCCAACGTCAGATAAGGGTGGGCAGCATCAGAACTACAAAGAAGCAGGCCTTCTCCTGGTTATATGACCTTGGCAGAGTGTGGGCAGCTTGAGGCCTGAGGAGTCTGATTTGTAAGAGGAATTCCTCTGGGACTCTCCCCAAAGACCCTCATTGTCAGGGCTGTCTGTCACTGTTTCTATTGCCATCTGAGTCCCCACATTGTAAGCCCTTTCCCAGTAGTCCCTCTTCTCTCAGCCTCTCTTGGGGGGCTCTGGAGTCACAGTTTTCCACTGAACTAATCTGAATAATTTAGCTCTCACCTCACCTTCTCCAGCCCCCAGTTGTTTCCTTTTCTTCTTCCCAACTCCACTGCTATGAAGTGAGATCAGGTGCTGGAGCTACCCAGTGAGTCTAATTATCTAGGAAAGTAATTAACATTTCTAATAGAAACTGCCACTGCTCATTTTCACCGGGGCCACACAAAAGCAATAAGGTAAAAGAGTTTTGTAATTAAAGACTCGTTATTGTGTGCTCCCCATTCCATTCCATAGCTAATAAGTCTTTTGCAGGGGAAATGAGTGCACCGGGCTTCATGGAGATGGACGGGGCCCCTGCTAGAAACCATCAGATGCCTGTTTCTCCGCTCAATTCCCTCTTCATCTGGGGACCTATCTTCTGGCTTTCTGTTCTCTCAAAAAATTCTTCTTTGAAGAGTGAGGACAGAGGGCCATTACCTGTCTAAGCATGCTCCGTGCACACACTAGAGATCACACAGAATTCCATCAAGATGTACAATATTAATTAAGCATGAAGAAGAACTTAAAACAGTTGGCTGTGACCTTCACAATGGCTTGGTGTGACCTGAAAGTGTGAGCACTCTGTCCATCAGTGAGGATGGAAGGAGTGGGTGCAGGGAGCTGAGAGAAGCCTCATCTGGTGGGAAGTGAGCAGAAGTGGGAGGGCAGTATGGGCTGCCTGGATCTTAGCTCCTCCTTGTTTCATTGCACTCTCTGGGCAGGAGGCTAGGTTTTTCAGAAGCAGTTTGTTTATTTTTCAAAAGTGGATTAACTCATCAGTCCATGAATTTGGTGATCAAAAGTGAATGACAATAAATTGTAAGGTTTGATTTAACTGAGCACTTACTATGTGCCTAATCCTTCTGAGAATTTCACAGAGACTGAGCCACTTGATTGACAATGACTTCCTATGAGGTTAAGCATAAATACCATCCTCATTTTCAAAATGAGGAAACTGAGGTTGAAAACATTAAGCACCTTGGTCTGGGTCACACAGGAAGTAACTGTAAGGTATGTAACTGCAGTCTTAAACCCTTGCCTACAGGACCATATAAATCTGCCTCATTACCTCATCAGTAGAGGGTTGCAAACCTAGGCCTATGTAATTATGCAGTGTGAGGGCTCTGTTGGGGTTTCTGGCCACTTAGACATGTGGCCAAAAAGCCAATCAGGGTTAGGGTTAGGGTTAGGGTTTAGGGTTAGGGTTAGGGTTAGGGTTAGGGTTAGGGTTCAATCTGAGATTTTCAAGCATTGTGCTAGCAATCTGTTGACCTTTAACAGAACATGTGAGGAGGGACATCTGGGTTGTAGTGTGTAGCCTGCCACTGCCAGGCTGTGTCATGGGGAAATCATCTTCTTCCTGTAGATGGGAAACCACATGAAGTGTTGTGGTACCCAGATAGTACAGTGCGGATCAAGATACCTGCTACATAGAGATGTGTGTAAAACTGCAACTTTTTACTGCCTCTTTAAGACTCCTTGTCTTCTATATTTAATATTTATTTAGTAAATTAACTTTGCATGCATTATGACTATGGAGTGAAAACTCTTTTAGGTCTAGAGAAAAAAGTATCAGGAAAGTAAGTTTTTGACTTCCTTAGAACCATTAGGGATGGACTAAGTAAGGGGCAGACACACAGCTGTGATGTGCCAGAACTTCATGGAGCAAGACCCGGTCCCCATGGAGATTGTGGGGACAGGTATGTGGCCAGTTTATTTCCAGGGTGCTGTATCTGTGACAGTGAGTTACCACCGAAGAGTGATACCTTTTGAAGATCTTGATGGAAAATGTCTTAAATGTAGGACTGGAGAAGAGAAAGGAAGAAAGAAGGGAAGAAGGCAAGGCTGAGGATAGAACCCTACTGAAGACTGGGAAGGAAAGGATGGAGAAAGGAAGGAAGAGAGGAAGTAAGGGAGGAAAGGAGGGAGAGATGGATGGGAAAGGAGTGGGGAAGAGAGAAAGGGAGATAGAAAGGGAGAGATGGAGGAAGGGAGGGAGAGCAAGAGGTAGGAAGGAGGGAATGAGGTAGGGAAGAAATGAGGAAGGTAGGAAATAATGGAGGAAGGAAGGGAGGCAGGAAGAGAGGGAGGAAGGCAGCGTGTGTGTGTGTGTGTGTGTGTGTGTGTGTGTGTGAAGCCAGTGTGTGTGTGAAGGCAGTGTGTGTGTGTATGTGAAGGCAGTTGTGTGTGTGTGTGTGTGTGTAAGGTAGTGTGTGTGTGAAGGCAGTGTGTGTGTGTGTAAGGTAATGTGTGTGGGAAGGCAGTGTGTGTGTGTGTGTGTAAGGCAGTGTGTGTCTGTAAGGCAGTGTGTGTGGGAAGGCAGTGTGTGTGAAGCCAGTGTGTGTGTATGTGTGTGGGAAGGCAATGTGTGTGTGAAGGCAGTGTGTGTGTAAAGGCAGTGTGTGTGTGTGTGTGTAAGGTAGTGTGTGTGTGTAAGGCAGGGTGTGTGTGAAGCCAGTGTGTGTGTGTGTGAAGCCAGTGTGTGTGTGTGTGTGTGTGAAGGCAGTGTGTGTGTGAAGGCAGTGTGTGTGTGTGTGTGTAAGGTAATGTGTGTGGGAAGGCAGTGTGTGTGTGTGTGTGTGTGTGTAAGGCAGTGTGTGTCTGTAAGGCAGTGTGTGTGGGAAGGCAGTGTGTGTGTGTGTGTGGGTGTGAGAAGGCAGTGTGTGAGGGAAGGCAGGCAGGGAGGGGAAAACAAGAGAAGGGAAAGTCCAAGAGCGGAAAATAGGAGGAGGCCACAAACTGTGGACAGGAAGATCAGATGAGCAGAGACTGGTGTGGGAGGGACGGGCAGACATGTGTAAGAAGCAGGCACAGTGTTGGGCTAACTGTGTGACTGTAGACTTGCCTACCTCTCCAAGCTCTAGCTCTCTCTTCTACAAAAAGGAAACAAGACATGTTAGTTATCTGTATGCTAAATTTCTCTGATGCTTGGAAGTTTCAAACAACAACCCTTTGCTGGGCCCTCTAGCTTGGGCCTCTTGTCAGGTTGTATTGAAGGGATCAGTGGAAGTGGGAACCAAGAGAGGGGCCACTTTCTGGCTCCCCTGTCTCTCTCTCTCTGTCTCTCTGTCTCTCTCTGTCTCTCTGTCTCTCTCTGTCTCTCTCTCTCTCTGTGTATGTCTCTTTGCTCTGAGTCATTGGGCTGAGAGTTAGCTTTTGGCTGGATACCATCCTTCTTTTCCTCCCCATGGGGGCCTTTTCATTGTGCAACACGATGGCTGTTTCTATCAGGTGAGCAATTGAGAGCTAGATAGGATGACTAAGAGGAATGTCAGCTTCAGTCATGATGTTCCATCATCTTTTCAGTATTTCCTCCATCAGAAGTGAGTGCATACTCAGGAAAAGAGGCCACATGAGGGCTAAATTCTAGGAGGCAAGGGAATTGTGAGACATCTTAACAACTGTGATGAATCAAACCTAGGAAGACTCTTGTGAGGCTTAAATGAGAAAATGAAGGGAAAGTCCAGTATGCTGCTTGTCAATGGCACATTTCTGAGGCAGCTCTTATTGCTGCTGCCACGACAGTTTGATAGATGTCCATTGCCACTATGCTTCTGCAGGTGACAAAGAAGAATGTGTTACAGAAAAGGAAAGCTGTATAAGCTACCTCTTGCCACAACAGCGCTGTGTAACACAGAAGTGGTATTCTACAGTCACAGTCACTTTTGCTCATGGTTCGGTTCATTGGATTGACTAGGATGTGATACTGCTCTGAACTGGATTGGTAGGTGTTAAGGTCTAGGTAAAATGTTAAGGCCTAGGTAACTCTTACCTGGTTAGTCTGCAATTTTGTGCTGTTACTAATAAGGAAACTTTCTCATATATTGTTTCTGCTGTTACTAGAAACTTTCTCATGACCAAGTTGATTACATGGTCTGTGCCACTGGAAACCAATCACGATAGAAGTCAGTAGAACTGCTTTGTATAGTTACCCACAATAAGCTTGGACCCATACCAACCACCCAGCAGCACCCTACACCCTTGTATAAGCTTTTATGGTATTTGCTTTTGTAAGCTGCCACTGGGATGGACTCCAATGTAAGAGAGACACCTGCACCAATGCAAGAAACTATTTGGAATAAGATTTCCATTTTGAGTAGGGGTTGAGTAAAGTTTAAGTTCGCAAGACCTCCCTGGGAATTGACATTCTACTTGGCAGAAAGAGACATGTACCTGGGAAATTGACTTTTTTTTTTAAATTTTATTTTTTTGCTTATTCACTTTATAACCCGTCCCAGTCACCCCCTCCCACAATCCTTCCCCATCTCTTCTTTTCTGAGTACCCCCTCTTCCTGTATCCCCCACCCTGCCACTTTAAGTCTCTGAGAGGCTAGGTGCTTCCTCTCCCATTGAGGCCAGATGAGGCACCCAGCTAGAAGACCATACCCCATATACAGGCTGCATGTTTTGGGATAGCCTCCACTCCAGATGTTTGAGATCTACATGAAAACCAAGTCGCACATTTACAATATATGTGCAGGGAGGCCTAGGTCCAGCCCATGGAGCTAGATCTGTGTAGACTAGGTATGCTCCACGGTTGGTGATTCAGTCTCTGAGAGCTCCAAGGGTTCAGGTTGGTTTACTCTGTTGATCTTCCTGTGCAGTTCCTATCTCCTTAGGGCCCACAATCCTTCCGCCTATTCTTCTATAAGAATCCTCAAGCTCCATCCACTGTTTGGCTCTGGATGTTTGTATCTGTCTGAGTCAGCTGCTGGTTAGAGCCTCTCAGAGGACAGCTTGCCCCTGTCTGTTCTCAGGCTGGAGGTTTAGATCCTGGGAGCTCTGGTTGAATCTTTTGATACTCATTCTAAAAAGGACAAAAGCACCCTCACTTTGGTCTTCCTCCTTCTTTTTGAGTTTCATGAGGTTTATGCGTTGCGTCTTAGGTATTGTGTGCTTTTGGGCTAATATCCGCTTATCAGTGATTGCATACCATGTGTGTTCTTTTGTGATTGGGTCATCTCACTCAGGATGATATTTTCTAGCTCCATCCATTTGCCAAAGAATTTCATGAGCTCAATGTTTTTAATAGCTGAGTAGTACTCCATTGTGTAAATGTACCACATTTTCTGTATCCATTCTTCTGTTGAAGGACATCTGGGTTCTTTCCAGCTTCTGGCTATTATAAATAAGGCCGCTATGAACATAGTGGAGCATGTAGCCCTGTTGCATGTTGAAATATCTTCTGGGTATATGCCCAGGAGGGGTATAGTTGGGTCCTCAGGTAACACTATGTTCAATTTTCTGAGGTATCGCCAGACTGCTTTCCATAGTGGTTGTACCAGCTTGCAATCCCACCAACAATGGAGGAGTGTTCCTCTTTCTCCACATCCTCGCCAACATCTGCTGTCACCTGTGTTTTGGATCTTAGCCAATCTGACTGGTGTGAGGTGGAATCTCAGTGTTGTTTTCATTTGCATTTCCCTGATGACTAGGGATGCTGAGCACTTCTTTAGATGTTTCTCAATCATTCGAGTTTCCTCAGTTGAGAGTTCTTTGTTCAACTCTCTACCCCATTTTTTAATAGGGTTATTTGATGGTCTGGAATTTAGTTTCTTCAGTTCTTTGTATACCTTGGATATTAGCCCTCTATCAGATGTACGGCTGGTGAAGATCTTTTCCCAGTCTGTTGGTTCCCGCTTTGTCCTGTTGACCGTATCCTTTGCTTTACAGAAGCTTTGCAGTTTTATGAGATCCCATTTGTCAATTCTTGATCTTAGAGCATACACCATTGGTGTTCTGTTCAGGAACTTTTCCCCTGTGCCCATATGATCAAGGCTTTTCCCTATTTTCTCTTCTATTAGTTTCAGTGTAGCTGGTTTTATGTGGAGGTCCTTGATCCACTTGGAATTGAGCTTTGTACAAGGAGATAAGTATGGATCAATTTGCATTTTTCTACAAGTTGACCTCCAGTTGGACCAGCACCATTTGTTGAAAATGCTGTCTTTTTTCCACTGGATAGTTTGAGCTCCTTTGTCGAAGATCAAGTGACCATAGGTATGGGGGTTCATTTCTGGGTCTTCTATTCTATTCCATTGATCCTCCTGACTGTCTCTGTTCCAATACCATGCCATTTTTATCACTATTGCTTTGTAGTACAGCTTGAAATCGGGGATGGAGATTCCCCCAGAAGTTCTTTTATTGTTGAGTGTAGTTTTCGCTATCCTGGGTTTTTTGTTATTCCAAATGAATTTTAAGATTACTCTTTCTATCTCTGTAAAGAATTGAGTGGGAATTTTGATAGGGATTGCATTAAATCTGTAGATTGCTTTCGGCAAGATAGCCATTTTTACTATATTAATCCTTCCAATCCATGAGCATGGGAGATCTTTCCATCTTCTGAGATCTCCTTCGATTTCTTTCTTCAGGGTGTTGAAGTTCTTGTCATACAGGTCTTTCACTTGCTTGGTTAGATTCACACCAAGATATTTTATACTATTTGTGACTATTGTGAGTGGTGTCGTTTCCATAATTTCTTTCTCAGCCAGTTTATCCTTTGTGTAGAGGAATGCTACTGATTTGTTTGAGTTAATTTTATACCCAGCCACTTTGCTAAAGTTGTTTATCAGGTTTAGGAGCTCTCTGGTGGAAGTTTTGGGGTCACTTAAGTATACTAACATGTCATCTGCAAATAGTGAAACTTTGACTTCTTCCTTTCCAATTTGTATCCCTTTGATCTCCTTCTGTTGCCTAATTGCTCTGGCTAGGACTTCCAGAACTATATTGACAGGTAGGGGGAGAGTGGGCAGCCTTGTCTAGTCCCTGATTTTAATGGGATTGCTTCAAGTTTCTCTCCATTTAGTTTGATGTTGGCTACTGGCTTGCTGTATATTGCTTTTACTATGTTTAGGTATGGACCTTGAATTCCTGATCTTTCCAAGACTTTTATCATGAAGGGGTGTTGAATTTTGTCAAATGCTTTCTCAGCATCAAGAGATATGATTATGTGGTTTTTTTCTTTGAGTTTATTTATGTAGTGGATTACGTTGATGGATTTCCGTATATTGAACCACCCTGCATTCCTGGGATAAAGCCTACTTGATCATGGTGGATAAGTGTTTTGATGTGTTCTTGGATTCGGTTCGAGAGAATTTTATTCAGTATTTTTGCATCGATATTCATAAGGGAGATTGGTCTGAAGTTCTCTTTTCTTGTTGGATCTTTGTGTGGTTTAGGTATAAGCGTAATTGTGGCTTCATAGAATGAATTAGGTAGTGTTCCTTCCGTTTCTATTTTGTGGAATAGTTTGAAGAGAATTGGTATTAGATCTTCCTTGAAGGTTTGATAGAATTCTGCACTAAAGCCATCTGGACCTGGACTTTTTTTGGTGGGGAGACTTTTAATGACTGCTTCTATTTCTTTCGCAGTTATGGGACTGTTAAGATGGTTCATCTGATCCTGATTTAACATTGGTAACTGATACTTGTCTAGAAAATTGTCCATTTCATCCAGATTTTCCAATTTTGTTGAGTATAGGCTTTTGTAGTAGGATCTGATGATTTGTTGAATTTCCTCAGTATCTGTTGTTATGTCACCCTTTTCAGTTCTGATTTTATTGATTTGGATACTGACTCTCTGTCCTCTGATTAATCTAGTTAAGGGTTTATCTATTTTGTTGATTTTCTCGAAGAACCAGCTCCTGGTTTTATTGATTCTTTGTATAGTTCTCTTTGTTTCTATTTGGTTGATTTCAGCCCTGAGTTTAATTATTTCCTGCCGTCTACTCCTCTTGGGTGTATTTGCTTCTTTTTGTTCTAGAGCTTTCAGGTGTGTTGTCAAGCTTCCAGTGTGTTCTCTCTCCAGTTTCTTTTTGTATGCACTTAGAGCTATGAGCTTTCCTCTTAGCACTGACATCTTAGTTGCCCAGTTAAGACATGAATGTTAGACAACGCAAGTCCCCTGTCACACTTGAATACCCCAACCAATGGGAGAAGTATAAGTGTACAACAAAGATACGTTCCTAAGGAAATCCCCTGTTCCTAAATACTGATTGGTGAAATAATGTGGCACAGATCAGATGTTTGTAGTTCTCAGACTTAAAAAGCCCTATAGAATCTTGACTCAACGTCATGATTTAGCCCCCAAGTCTGAGTCATGGCCTTGATTGATCAATTCTGGGTCATTATCCCTGTGTGACTGAGATTGGTATTCCTGTGGTTTGTGAGGCAACTCCTGGACCCCAACAGTAGTGTCCACTTCCATGTCTCTGATCAGTATCAGGGAAGTCAGGTGTCTTTATGGACCTTGGACCCTCTCACTATCAGGTACTTCAATGGGTTGGCCTTAGTTCTTCACATAGCCTATCATCCTCTGGTGATCCAGCCTGGCCAGTAACTCTCAGGAACACTTTCCTAGCATGATGACTAGAGAGCATTGTACTCTGTGTATTTTTTGAAGCCTAGGTTCAAAAATATCTAAGGTTCCATCCTTTCAGTCATTTCTCTGACTCTGCATCTCTGTGTATGATGTATGCATGTATGGTATGCTTGCATGCACAGTCATATACATGCATGCAGAAGCTATAGCATGATGTTGGGTGTTTTCCTCTATTGCTATCTAAATTTGCCACATTTGTCACTTATGTTGGAAGTTCACTCACTGGTTCAGCTAGGTTGACTGGCTAGCCAGCTCTTCAGATCTGCCCTTTCCCATGTCATGACTATGGGGGTATAGCCCTCCTTTTTGTGGGGGGTAATAAGTACTCAAACTCAGGTCCTCATGGTTGTAGAACAAACACACCACTGAGCCTTTCCCCAGGGACTTATGTCATTTTCATTAGCTGAACAAGCTGAAGATCAGCCCAGGTTCAGCTGCTGGGGCCATGGACTACTTCCTCTTAGTAGCTCAGAGGGCTGGAGAGACACACTGCAAAGGGCAGAGACAGAGGGAAAGGAAGGTTCACAACTGCACTTTGCCACCAATTTATCATAGATTGGAAAAGAAAGGCTGTCTGTGATTTGTATGTTATGTGTCCCAGGGCATTTGGCTAACACTGCATGAAAATGAGAGAAGAGGTTTTGAGTAATTTTGCTAATTTTAGATGTTTCTTTATTAAGCTAGTCTGACATTGTATAAAGATAATTGTGAAAATGAAATTCTAAAGTCCTGTGTTCTTTCATTCACTTATGCCTGTATTTAATCATTCAGCAAACATCTAGGATTTTGGATGGCTGGCAAACCTTTTCTGAGAGGCTGAAAATGTATTAGGCATTTGGGGCACATTGTGCAGCGGTCACTCAGTTCTGCCTCTGCCCTGGGAAGCAGCTGAGATATAATATGTAAATGGAAGGGCTTGGCTGTGTTCCAGAAAAAGCTTATTTGTGCACAGACATATTGGAATTTCTTATAAGGTTTGTAAAATAAAATATTATTTAAAAAAATCTCTTAAACAATTTTAAATGGTAAAACCTTGTCTTACCTCGAGGTCAAAACCCCAGTCAATGAACCATTTGGGTGCACAGGCCATCACTTGGCTCAAGAGAGTGCTGTAGTGTGTGTCACTCTGTCTACTGCTGCTCACCTTGTCAGAAGCCTTGCTGTACCTGCAGTCCCTCTAATCCCATAATCTTGTCCCTTGGGTGGAGCATGAAGAGTAGGAACCCCAGGCGATTCTGCTGCCTTGTGGGTGTCTAAGACAGTTGTGGGTTTGTAGGATTGTTACTGTGGCTGGTGGCAGGATAGGCAATATAATATTCAAGACCTGATGAAAAGTAAAAATGCTTCGTCATAAATGAAGAACTTCAAAAGCAACTGTTAATTATTAAACCAGTATGGGTCTTGTGCTATACAGTGTAGGTTATTTGTAGCTGGCCCATCATTGACTCTCCCCTCCCTTCCCCTCTACTCTCCTCTCCTCCTTTGTCCTCCCTTCTCCTCCCCTCCCCTCCCCTCCTCTCTCCTCTCCTTTCCTCCCCTCCCCTTTAGTTCTTTTTCTTTTCCTCTCTTCTCCTTCCTTCTTTCCCACTCACCCTTTCTTCTTTAATAAAATAAATATTTTTAATTACAAGAGGAAAAAATTTACTTCTAGATATATAATCTCAAAACATAGCATTCAAATGAAGTGACAGTTCATTGTGGTATGAATATATTTTATTATCTATTTACTTTACTTTGAAATGGGGGACTCACTTGTAGGCCAAGTTGACTTGGAACTATATATAACCCAGACTGGCTTCTACCTCACTGCAGGGCTCCTGCTTCAGCTTCCAGATTGCTGAGATTACAAGTGGGGAACTGCTAAGTCTGACCAGAAATCTGTTTTAAAGATGAAACATAAGGGTCCTTAGCACCTCTATTTAGGTTCCTGGGTCTTTATTAAACAAATATTTTTCTGAGTGTATTATGTGCTGGTCATAACACACCTGTAATTATGCCAATTTTCATAACAATTAAGGTTATTTCAGCCATTTTAGCATTGAAAGAAACATTTTCCAGTCAGATGTAGAAGGACTAAAAAGCAGAAGTTGAGCGAGCAAGAAAACAAACTCTAATGGCCTCTGGAGCTCATTTGTTCACCAAGTGATAAATGCTTAATGGTAAGGCACCAATTCCCTAGAACTCCACACATGTCAGTCAGCTCCCCACCCACACGACACAAAGACAATGCTGTTTTCATTACACACAGTAAGAAACTCATACTTGGGGGGTTCTGTAGCCTGGGACTCAACCATATGAAAATATTTAGGGCAAAATGTCCCTGTACTGAGCACAGTTAGACTTATGTTGCCCCATGTCATTATTTCTTAAACAGTACAGGATAATTTATTTTTGTAGAATTTCCAGTGTATTGGGTATTAGAAAACCGGGGGAAGATTGAACTGCAGGGGTCCGAAGATGTAGCCCATCAGTGTACCCTATATCTTAGTTTTACCACAGTGAAGAGATACCATGACCATGGCAAATTTTATAAAGGACATTTAATTGGAGCTACCTTACAGTTTCAGAGGTTCAGTCCATTATTGTCATGGTGGGAAGCATGGCAGTGTGCAGGCAGATATGGTGCTAGAGGAGCTGAGAGTTCTACATCTTGATCTACAGGGGAGCAGGAACATATATAAGACTTCAAAGCTTGCCTCTATAGTGCACAGTGACACACTTCCTCCAACAAGGCCATCCCTACTCTAATAAGGCCACACCTCCTAATAGTGCCACTCCATATGAGGCTAGTCCTCATGCATTGTGAGCTTTCTGAAGGCAGTGCTATCAATTACACTGATGTTTGATCAGTTGTCTTCATGATGCTTCTGCTAAGTCAGTATGGTTCTTCTAAGTTATCTGCTTCTCTGAGCTGGCACTCTTTGGCCTTTCAAATGGTGCCCTGCAGAGCTTTGATAATGGTGTTGGGATTCACTGCAGTGTGGGAAGTCAAACATGGTATACCCATGCTAGAAACAGCATCACTCATGTGTGTATGGTTCTAACTGCTGCCAGTGGCAGCCAGGGAGAAAGACACCATCCCCCAACATGTTTGTGAGAATGTATGAGTATATATGTACATGACACACAGTGTCTATTTTCCTATAACTTTCCACCTTTAGTTTTTTAAAAAACATTATTTTTATTTTTTGAAATTAAAATATAAATTATGCAATTTTTGCTTTCTCTTTCTTCCCTATGACCCATGCCATGAACCCCCATTGCTCTCTCTCAAATTCATGGCCTATTTCTTTAATTGTTTTACACACACACACACACACACTTAAATATATAAATACAAACTTATCAATTCATATGCGACTTGTATATGTTTTCAGAGCTGACCAGTTGGTATTGGATAACCACTTGGTTACTATTCCCTTAGGGAAGACTGTTTCTCCTGCTCTCAGTGTTTCTTAGTTGCCTGCAGTCCTTTGTTTACGGCAGTGGCCCTGTGAGATGTCCTTCTCCTGTGTTGGCTTATCTTGGTATAGTCCTTTTTTGTGTCTCCTTTTTCCTCTTCATTTTCTTTCTCTTCCCTCCATTCCATACATCCCTTCTTTCCATCCATCCCTCCCTCTCCCCTCCCCCTCCATCCCTCCCTCCCTCTCCCTCTCCTTCCCTCCTTCCCTCCCTCCCTCCCTCCCTCCCTCCCTCCCTCCCTCCCTCCCTCCCTCTCTCCCTCTGTCATTTCTTTTTTTAGTGTTGGGGGTTCTAATCCAGGGCCTCATGTGTGCAAGACACACCAGCCTTCTGAGCTTGTTTTTTCTGTGCTATTGTTGGGATTTAACACATCCATCTGCACAGGTCATTTTTTGAAGTTACTGGCCTCCATCCCACAGTGCTATTGCACTATGGTAATGGTATCTTTTGGGAGTTCTGTCTATTGGAAGTGAACTAAGTCACTGAGGACATGTTCTTAAAGGGGACACATGGCCTCTCTTCTCTCTCTTTACTGGCTGCCACTACAAGGTGAGTAGACCCTTTCTCTATACTCTCACCATGATGTACACCTTACTACAACCCTAAAACAACAGAGACAACTGCGATGGACACTTCCAAAAGCATGAGCCCAAATAAATTCTTCCTTTTTATAAGCTATCTAAACTCAAACATTTTGGTACAGTACTGGAAAACTTACAGATTTGTATATTTTTAAAATCTATTAAGTTCTACTTCACAGAGTTATTTGAAGCATAAAGTGAGCTAATGCATGCTAACTTTCTAGCTGTGTCCTGATGTATAGTAGACAAATAAGTGAAGTCTTTATTGTAACATATCCTGGTACTAGACCTAGGCTGTATTCTGCTGCTTGTAGACTTTTAAGTTCATCAGTACCAACATGGTAGCAGGAGGTCTGGGTAAGTGGCTTTACTCTCCCAGTTTTAGCCATCTTCCTGAAGATGTCTGATTGAATACCCAAGACAAAATGAACCATTAGGTATTTGGGCTCAGTGTAGCATGATTTGAGGCTACAGTGCCTGGTCTCCTGTTTACAACATCGCTGTTTTTTTTTTTTTTTTTGTGGTTTTATGATTTTTGATATTGTAAATATCTTGTGAGTTTTTTCTTTCTTCTTTTTCTTCTGCTGCAATCTGATCACATTATAGAAGGGTTACATCTAGACATCGATCTCTAAAACTAAAGCTGCCTCCACCCCAGCCCAGATCAGAACAGGTGTTGTAGACATTGCCAAGGGGCTCTAACAAAACCAAAAGTTGTTCATAGAATGCCTTGCAAGGAATTCCTCTTTTCTCTGTCTTTCATCAAAAGCCTTTTCAGGACAGAGCCTTTAATGTTGGCATAGGAACCCTAGGATGAAGGTGGATGGAAATCTTGCACAGAGACATGTCTGCTAACCAATGAAATGGTCATTTGACAAGAGTTAAAGGTGAGAAACTGTGACCTACTGAGGATTCAGGGAGACTTCAGCAGGCCCAGCCTAGAGAAGACTTTATACACACACACACACACACACACACACCATACCACACACCACACATAAACACATACACACCACACCACACACCATACATACATACTCAGACACACATGTACATATTATATTGTAGACATATATGTGTATGTGCACACACACACACATATCATATACACACCTGTATGGTATGTGTGTATACATGTTATGCATATATATGCATATATGGTATATGCATACATATATGTATTTGCACATACAGACATGTACATATTATATGGTAGACATATATATGTATTTATATATGTATACACACAGACATATATAAACCAAACACACATACATATATGGTATGTGTGTATATATGATTACATATATATGTGTAAATGGTATTTGTATGCATATATATGTATATATGCACACACATACACACATACACACACACACACAAACACACAACACACAAGAAGTTCCAGAGATCCACTTATTTCTGCCACCCCAGTGCTTGGATTATAGATTTGCATTGTGCCTTGATTCTTAAAACAAATACTTTACTTTTTTGAGATTATAATATAATTATGTCATTAGCCCCTTCCCAAATTCATGGTCTCTTTTTTTTAAATTGCTGTTACATACATACCTGAATATAAATACAACCGGTGCAGTCTGTATAATAATACTTGTATGTATGTTTTAGGGTCAGTCCAGAAGTACTGGGGCTATGAACTCAGGTCCTTCTGCCTGCTCAGCAAATTCCTTACTAACTAAGTCAATTAAGTTCCCTGACCAGTCATTTAGAACTGAACAAATGTACCCACAATGTTATACAGTCACCACCTTTTTCTAGAACCCAAATACTTTATCATCCCCAGATTAGGCATACACCCATAATACAGTCACCATACCTCTCTTCCCAGACCCTGCCCCCACCAGTCTGGTTCTGACTCTGTCGGCTTCAACAGGCTAATTTTAAACAGAACAGGATGGCAAGAGTAAATGTGTTTAGTATTTTTACTGTGGCTGGAATTCAGAATCATTCTCTCTATTCTAAGCATGATCCTGCTGAAACCTGTTTTACAGATGAGAAAATGAGGGCACAGAGAGGCCCTGAAAAGCATCTCAGGTCACACAGCACCAACACCAAACCTGGGGTTAGAATCGTGGTATGATAACTCCAGGTGCCTTCTCTGATTTCTGGAGAGACACAGACTCGCTGTGGTCTCATTTTCTTATAGGTCAGAGCATCAACAGCCAGCAAGTCCCTTAAACCACACTTTTTCGTTCAGATACAGCACAGTGGCTCAGTGTAGCACTGGAGCATGCAGAGGGGAGAATGGTACACTCTCTGGCTTTAGTCTGAATCCCAGCTCCAGCTGTAAGACAATATGCTAAGAGCTTCAACACAGATATACAAAGGCCCATGGAAACCCAGAGGGAAGCAAGATTACTCCTGCCTGGGGAGCCCAGGAAACCATCTGCCTCTCTCACTTCTGTATTATCTTATACAAGAAGAAAATCCAAAATGACCTTTATACACCAGAGAGTGGAAAAAGAAAGATATTACAAAGTCAGAATGGATTTTATTGGTGGGTGAGAGCCAGGCACAGTTATGTTACCATTAGCTACATCACCGGTGCTTCCATTCTCCACAGTCTCACAGACACATAAAATCCTTGGCATACTTTAGGATTATAGTATAGACTTTTAGTTTCGTTCTGTTTAATTGAACCAAGGTTTCACATAGTCCAGGCTGGCCTCAAACTTACCATGAAACCAAGGTTGGGTTTGAGTTCATGATCCTCCTGCCCCAGCCTCCCAAGGACTGGGACTATGGAGTCACACCTGGCTAGAGCACAGTTTAAATAAATGTTTCCATGGCTTGCCAAGGGTTGTTTTTAAGGAAGGGTGACCTTCCTCATGCTAAAGTGTCACTATCAGCAGCAGTAGGGACATTTACATATTGAGCTCTTTTGTTTTTCATCAGGCGCTGTTAAAATGGTCCACACCTGTGACTTAATTAAAGGACTGAGGAAATGCTGCCTTTAAAAATCATTTATTTTTAAATCTAAGCTAAACCATCTTTCACAATGCTCTGTAGGGGAAACCTGGTCTTGAGAAAAATAATATAGAAAAAGAAAGTTTTCTAGCCACCTAGGGCGATGGCACCTGTCTGTCCTCACAAGTGCACTAACTGCACTGTGTCATGGCTCCCTGACAGATAGCTTTGCTTGGGTTCAGCTCTCCATGTTTCCATAGAAGTAGTATGGGAGCTCTTCTGGTACATGCCTAGATTTAGTTTCCAGGGCGAGCCCAGTAGGTGACAAGTCCAAACTATTCCTTGTGTTTCCTCCCCACACTTATTGGACTTGGTGGGGCAGCTTGAACTTGTGGTTAAAAAGGTTTCTTTTTCTTTCTTTCTTTCTTTCTTTCTTTCTTTCTTTTTTTTTTTTTTTTTTTTTTTTTTTTTTTTTTTTTGTGTATGTATGTATGTGGTGGACCGGAGTTTTTAGGAGTTGTCCATCTTGGTTTTATTTTTTTATTTCATGTATATGGATGTTTTGTCTACACTCACATCTGGGTGCTGTTTGTGTGTCTGGTGCCCTTGAGTCTGAGAATTCAATGTGTTTCTTGGGGCTGGAGTTACAGATAATAATGAGCCAATTCATGTGTGCTGGAAATTGAACCTAGGTCTTTCGAAGGAGTCGTTATTGTTCTTAAGCACTGAGCTACATTTCCAGTCCTAGCCTTGTTCCTTTGGAGCTGGTCTCTCACTTCCTTGGAGTTTACCAGTTGGTCTGAAACCACTGGCTAGTGAGCGCAGGGATCCTCTTGTCTCTCTCCCAGTGCTAGGATCAGCATGCTTGCTGTTTATACTGGTTGCGGTCAAACTTAGTTTGCCATGCTTATGTGGCAAATACTTCACTAAATAAGTCATTTTCCAAGACTTTTCTATGTTTTTTTATTCATTTATCTTATTTTATTTCTTTTATTTGTGTGTGTTTGTGTGTGTGTTTGTGTGTTTGTGTGTGTATGTATGTAGTGTGTGTGTCTGTTTGTGTGTGTATATGTGGTATGTGTGTATATGTGGTGTGTGTGTGTGTGTGTGTGTGTGGTATGTGATGTGTGTGTGTGTGTGTGTATGTGGTGTGTGTGTGTACTTGCCATACAACTGATGAGACTGATTCTCTTTTCATCGTGGGGGCCTCAGGTATTGGACTTAGAACAGGCTGTCAGGCTTGAGGCCTTTACTTCTGCACAGCATCCCAGGCCTGCGCATGCAGGTTTAAAAGTTGCATTTCCCAGCCATGATTTTGCTTGGGCTTAACCAAAGAGTATTTGGAAATCTCTCTCTGCAAAAGCCTTGCATTGTTTATTTGTTTTCTTTGTTTTTTTTGGTACAGACTGGCAAGCACTGAAAAGCCACATGTGGCCTATCCATTTTTGGCTTCCCCTTTTGGTCACCCTGCTCCCCTCTGCTCTGTGACCCAGTCAATCACTGGAGTCTGTAGTTCATACTGGTCACCCCATAGCTCACTCTTGTCTCCTCACAGGTGCCAACATTTTTGTCAGGTTTTCATTGAAATCTTTCTGGTTACCCTGTTGTAAGCCTCAGTGCTTCTCTCGACACCTTTGCATCTCATTGGCCTTCATTGTTTTTTTTCTATTCCAAACTCTTATGCTATCTAACTGTGATTAGGGTTTTGTATCATTCACAGTACTCAGGGTGATTCTTGCTACACAGAAAGTGCACTGAAAGTAGTTCAGGAATTGATGGATGGATCAAAGGTATGAAGAATAGAACTGCTAAGGTTCTGGAGATGGTTCAACAGTAGGTACCCCTGGCAGGTTTTGCAGAGGACCCCAGTTCAGATCCTAGCATCCCTGAGATTGCTCACGAAATTTGTCATTTCTGTTTCAGGAGTTCTGACACTTCTATAGGGACTATGTGCACAGTGTGCATGCAGACAAGGCACACATGCATATAGTAAAAAAATAAATACGAATGACCAACCATTAAATAATGAGTATTAGTATTTTGTGTTATATCTCTTTGCTTGTTGTCTTCTTTTTCATAGAAGTAACACACTGTAATGTTGGAGGCCCCTTTGTCTACTGCCTCATTCAGTTTCCACTCCTTTTTCATCTCAAATGAAACGGCCTATTATGACACTGGTGAATGGTTCCCGAGGCCACGGTTTTGTGCTTTTATATACATATCCAGAATTCTACTGGGATTTTAATGCCTCACATAAACTGAGTACCCAACTTTCTACAATGTGCCTTTTATATCAATATTATATTTCATTCATGATGATCCATGCAACTTTAATCCATTCATTTTAGGATTGGTAGAAAATTCCATTGTATGAATACTCCATCTTTTATTTATTTTTTCCCTTCTACAGGAGTACATAAGCTGTCTCTAATTTTTGGCTGTTGCAAATAATGCCGTGTGAACACAGTGAGGCATGAATTGCATGCACACATGTAAGAGGACTCTTCAGGTCTCACCTATGGGTGCTAGGTCTTGGGTGTGCACATGTTCAAAGTTACTAGGTATTACTAAACTCATCATCTAGGCATCTGTGTATGTTCCCTTCTGCAGTGATTTTGTCCCTGGGGAAGGTAAGAGTCAATAGCTTATTATCAACCATTGTTCACCTTTCCCTGGCATCTGGTAAACCTGAGTTTCTGATCACACACCTAAAGTCTGTTGCAGTGAAAACCTAGGAGTTGTCCCTTGATCATACTTATCTGTCATTGTTCTGTGTTGTCTGGCTTTTAGAAATTACATATTGTGGGTAGCACCCTTTTGGTGTGATGTGTTTTGTAGCATCTCCTGGTCTGTTGCTTTTTAACTTTGTGTTGGGTGTGTTATATGGACAGTTATCATATTAATGCTACAGCTTTTCCCATCACTCCAGCTGAAAGGAATGAATCCTGGGCATTTTTTTTTTTTTTTTTGCACCAGGTTTGTTGGTAATGGAGGGAGATGGCGGTTTTGTGGCTAGGTTTTATCTCACTTCTTTTTACTAGAGAGTCTCAGGGAGTTCAATACCCAGAAAAATCTCAGCTTGCAAATACTTCTATGTGTGATTGAGGATGGAGTCTGTCTGTAAGGACCTACCACGCCATACGGTAACATGAAAGCCAGCAATCTCAATAGCCCAGACAAGACAAAGCTATCTTATAGACTACTTAACCTAGCCTTAGCGTATCTTCAGAAGTAAGGATTTCCTTTTCTTATAATGTTGTGAAATACTATTCCTGGGGAGACATGAAGAAATATCTTATCCAGATAGGGAACTGAGAACTGACCAAAGTACAGATAGCACCAATTCCAACTTTATGGAACAGTGCGTTTTATTGGTGTTACAGGAATATGAGTGAAGGTTTTCTTGGAAATGACCCAAATAGAGCTGCATCACCAAAGCCCACCCTCACATGAGTGACAGCTCATGAAAGTTGGAACTCTGGAGAGCACTAGACAGCCTCCAGGCAGTAGACAGGTTGTAGACTTTCTCTTTCAGGCAGCTTGGGTGGTCTGAGCCCTTCTAACCTGAGAGCTTAGCTGTTCTTTGTTTTTTCTAGGCAGTTTGGCTGGTGTCTTCTTTCCAGGCTTCCATGCTGGTCTCTGCTCCTTCCAGGATGTTAGGCTGGTCTAGGAGCCTTCTTTGAAGTTTTATTTGTCTGAGATTGACTCTCAGCAGCCTTTATTACTTATATACTCTTGGGGAAGCAGGAGTCCAGTGAATCTGGTTGTTTCAGAGACTTCCTGAAGGCATTTTGAGTTCTTTATTTCCTGCCTACCACCCGAAGGTGGTGAGACTCCCACTCCTCACTGGAGCAAATATTTTTAAATTGGAGAGAATGTTGCAATATGGAGGAGCATGCCATACAACAGATATACTTACCCTTTCTAGTGAAGGAGTAGGAGGGAAAGAAGCAGCAGTTCTATCCTGTGGCTTCATTGACTAGCACGAGCTTTGTAGGGGCAACATACACAGAACATCCCTGTGGTGTCCAGCACTCACAGCAGGAATCTGGACTGGCTAACCAGTGGAAGAGTTGTCTAGGGGAGCTGTAAGTATGTTGCCCCGACAAGTGATGCTGAAAGGGGGAGAAAGGGGCCTTTTAATCTGATGGAGGATTTCGTTCTCTCCACAGGTGGGTTTTAACTCAGGAGTTAGGGTGTTGAGGTTTAGGGTCACACAGAACCCACTGAGTAAGTCCATGACTCCAGATTTGAGTCTTGAAAATTGGAAGAATGAAATTCATGGACACTAGATTGTGAGTTTTAGAAGTTTAATTCTAGGGAGCTTTAGGCAGAAGGCAGCTGTCCTGAATGACCTGCCTCAGGGAGTCTTCTTGGGACTTTTTATAGGACCTACAGCAGAGATTGGAGTGAGACATGGGGGAGGTGTAAGATCAGTTACCCATTTATGGGGTTTTGGGTTACCTCCTTTCTGTTTCAGGCATGTTTTTATAGCTTCCAGGCAGGGAGGTTTATTTAGGAGATGAGATGACTGGACTATTGTGCTAATGACAGGACAAGGACATTTCTAGAACAATGGTTTGGGGGGTCCTTGTCTTAAAACTTTCTGTCTACTTATGATCTCTTGTTCTCCTTACTGGAAAGCCCTCCTGATGGCCAGCAGACACAAGCAGCACTGAGAACTATGGCAAGTGAAAGTACTGTTGTCTTGCTCTGCTATCTAGCCGCCTAGCCCACAACTTAGTAACTGAAACCATGGTTTATGATTCTCTCACTGGCACAGACATGGACTCCATGGGTATTAAGCTTTCCTGGTTTTGTTGGTCCCACTCACATGGTTGTGGCCAGTTATTGGTCCCCTTGGTGACTCTGTCTGGAGGCCAGCTGGATGTTGGGAGGGCCACTGGAGGAAGGAACCACTGTCCTCATCCTCCAGTAGTATACAAACAACTTCTTCATACTGGTTCAGATTTTTAGAAGCAGGAAAACCAATTGAGATCCACACTCGGGACTCATGTAATACCAGTTCTGCCATACTCTAATGGCCAAAGAACCCTACCCAAGTTGCCAGTCTCAAGACCACTCGTAATAAGACATACACAATTTAACATGACAATGAGTACCTTTCTATCCAAATATTGACCCTGCACAAATGGCATAGGATATAAAATGACATACCCTTCTATATTATAAAAAGATCACCCAGTGCCTCTTACTGGTTACAGTCTCTTATCTGGACACTTACCCATTGTTTCCTTGTAGTTCAATACATTTATGACTTGTGGTCAGGGTCCAATCTTTTTATTGCATATCACTGGACATCCACACTCCATTCTCTTTGATCATTTATTGTCCAGTATGAGAAGATTAAAGTAGTTTCTCTAGGGGACAAAAGAGGAGCCCGTATTCCATGATTCAGGGCACACTCCCAGTCTCATTGGCTTTTCCCTAACCACAGTTTCTGGCTCCATGCTATGAATAGAACCACGGCTACCACACTGTAGACTGTAAAGAACACTCGATTGGTTTCCATTTTTTCTCTTTTTTTCCTTTTCTCAGGCCTCTTCCTCAGGGGATAAGGTTGGTGTGGATGGTGTGCCCACACACCCTCTCTTTCTTGTGTTCTTGTTCCATTCTCCAGGGCAGGGGATGGAATAAGCAGTGTAAAACCCTCTTCCATCCTTCAACACCAGGGCTAGTTCTCCTTCCCCTCCTCTGCCATTTTCATTATACTAGCAAAATACTCCAGCTCAAACTAAGGGAGACTAGAGGAAAATAAATAGGGGTCAGAGTTGGCTGGGCCCTGAATGCTGGCACTGGGGATCAGGTGGATTCTGTATAGCTCTTCCTTGCTAACACTTCCACAAGCATGATGGATTCCACCAAAGGCCTCTAACCAAAATAGAGGGCATTAGCCCTAGTTGGAGCAAGTGAGAGGTGCCACAGATGCTATTTGGAATTAACAATCTACACACAGTAGAAATAACTATAAGATCCATAAAACTAGAACTTTACATCACATTTTAAACAAACAGCTCATGTACAAGATAATCAAACAATAGTCTAGCAAAACAATCTTAAATTTTTTTCAATACACAATAATTGAAAAAACCTTAAATTTCTATTACTATCCAATAATTAAACAAAAACCTTAAATTTCTATTAATATACAATAATTCAAACAAAATGACTTTAAATTTTATCAATCCTGATCATAACAAACAATAACCTTTGACTCTGGATGACAACAACCATAACCCAGAAAATGACCAAACCCATCCACCTCAACTTAAGGGACTGGAATGACAATCTTCTTATAATTGCTTCCTGGTGATCTGAGGAGAAGAATTCCTATTTAGGGCTCAAGGAAAAACAAATGGTTAGTCTAAAAAGGCTAGCTGCAGCATTTGTTGCTCACTTTCTGTTTTTACCCAGTCTCTGTATTGTCTGTCCAGTCTTTATATTGTCCAGTCTGTGTTTATCCAGTCTTTGTGTGACTGATCACTGGAACTAGCCCTTTTAAGGCTGATTTGCATTCATATTTTGAAGAAATCATTAACTGAGACAGTCTGTGAATCACCTGGGCTATTTGCTTTATAAAGACATTCATGTCTCAGCTGATAAGAGGTTTTTCCTGGTCAAATACAATCTTTATAAGTTTTGTTGGTAACCATATTTTTTCAGTCCTTGTAATAAGCATAACCATGTCCCCATCTTAAAACTATTGCAGGTTTCCATTCTAATGTCAATATAGGGCAGCTCGGGTGAAGGAAGGAGGCAGTGTCTTTCATATCCAGCAGCAGGGATGGAATCAGTACCATAGCACATGTGGTTGGGGCCACACCCACAGCTGCTACAAGTGACAGCTGCCCAGAGGACAAAACAAGACAGTGGCTATCAATATACTGGTGTCAGCCTGCCACAGCTCACAATGGAGCTTGCCTTTTCCTCTTCCCTGTTTTCTGACTGAGGACCTCTTGTGAGGTGCAAGTTGGGACCTATCCACTCATTTTCGTTGACCATTGCTTTCTCTGGTGTTTGCTTGTAAGGACTCTTACTTCCTGATCATCTCCTTCTGGTATCACCTTTGAAGGCAAAGACCAATGTGTTTAGGGGATGGCCTTGGTTCCTTTGTAGACAAATGAGAGTTATGTTACTTACTGGACCACCTTTGGGTTGCAATTGCACCTCAGTAGGATAGACAATGGGTCTTCTGCCTTTTGTTCCCTAATTTGTTTTACCCTGAGATATAGTCTTAAAAACTGGTTTAAATCCAGTTTTCACAACTTTGAACATGTATACCACTACCTCTATCACCACCACCTCCACCACCACCTCCACCACCACCTCCACCACTTCCACCACCACCTCCACCACCACCTTCACCACCACCTCCACCACCACCACAACCACCTCCACTACCTCCACCACTTCTACTACCACCATCACCACCACCACCACCTCCACCACCTCCACCACCACCACCACCACCTCCACCTCCACCTCCACCTCCACCTCCACCTCCACCTCCACCTCCACCTCCACCACCATCACCACCACCTCTACCACCATCACCACCACTTCCACCACCACCACCTCCACCACCTCCACCACCTCCACCACCTCCACACCACCACCACTTCTACTACCACCATCACACCTCCACCATTACCTCCACTACAACCTCTACCACCATGACTACCACTTCCTCTTCCTCCTTCTCCTCCTCATCTTTTTCTTCTTCTTCCTCCATTCTTCCTCTTTTTCCTCCTCCTCCTCACTACCACCATCTAACAATAATAAACTTCTTCCCAGCTTACCTTCTTTTATAACAATACCAAGCCCCATACACACTTCTGGTCTGGGGATGGGGACCTCTTCGTAACTTGTTCAGCGGTAACCCCATTCTACACCTTGATCTGCTCTGTGACAACCCTCATAAGTGCTCTGGGTTCAGTCTTTCCTTCATGGACCCAACGGTGGGTCTTCTGTCCTGACTGTTCTATTTTCTCCTCCTTTCCTTGACTCTCCTGGAGAAAATAACTTTTAGCTAGTTCCCTCAGTTCTTCAGAAAACAGACATCTTTTGTATCAAAACTACAAACATAGGGCTAACATACAAAGAGTTTTTTTTTTTAATTGACTTTGTATTTTCTCTCCCTGTTTTGTTAGCCAGTGTTATTAAAATAAAAAGCTTTAAAAATCTTGACCACGAGTGACGGGGCGCGGGTGAGTGGGAGGGGGTGTTTTGGTTCTCGCCGCTCGCCGTCCTTTCCAGACCTGGCAGTAGGAAAGCTGCTTGTTCTTGCTTTTCTTTTCCCTTCCCTTCCCTTTCCCCTTTCCCAACCCGGATTTTCCCTCCTTCCATTTATGCGCCTCATTTTGATCGGCTGCTGCCCGGGATCCAGGCCATTTTCCAGGCCGGGCGCATGAAAGCGCGCGGCCCCAGGGCCCGGTACATGACCTGGCCGCCCTGCCGCCCCTCGCCTCCTCCGCCCCATGTGGCTGCGGGGCCACGGCGGCGCTGCCCACTATGGCCCAGAAAGCAGTTAGCAGGAAGCGGAAAGCGCCTGCCTCGCCAGGAGCCGGAAGCTACGCTCAGGGCCGGCAGTTTGGCTGGGATCACTCGCTTCACAAAAGGAAAAGACTCCCCCCAGTGAAGAGATCCCTAGTGTACTACCTGAAGAACAGTGAAGTCAGGCTACAGAATGAAACCAACTACTCTCGGGTGCTAACATGGTTATGCAGCACAACAACTTCCCAGTCTCCTAAAGGAGAGAGAATTTCACCTCGGGACCCTTAATAAAGTGTTTGCGTCTCAGTGGTTGAATCATAGGCAAGTGGTGTGTGACACGAAATGCAACACGCTCTTTGTTGTGGATGTCCAGACAGGCCAGATCACCAAAATTCCCATTCTGAAAGACCGGGAACCTGGAGGTGTGACTCAGCAGGGCTGTGGTGTCCATGCAATTGAACTGAATTCTTCTAGAACACTCCTAGCCACTGGAGGAGACAACCCAAACAGTCTTGCCATCTATCGCCTGCCTACGTTAGATCCTGTGTGTGTGGGTAATGATGGACACAAGGATTGGATCTTTTCTATTGCATGGATCAACGACACTATGGCAGTGTCTGCTCACGGGATGGGTCTATGGGACTCTGGTAGGTGACAGATGATGTGTTGACCAAAAGTGATGCAAGACATAACATGTCACCAGTCCCTGTGTATGCTCACATCACTCACAAGGCCTTAAAGGATATCCCCAAGGAGGATACAAACCCGGACAACTGCAAGGTGCGGGTTTAGCCTTCAACAACAAGAACAAGGAGTTGGGAGCAGTATCGCTAGATGGCTACTTTCATCTCTGGAAGGCTGAAAATACACTGCCTAAGCTCCTTTCCACCAAATTGCCATATTGTAGAGAAAACGTGTGTCTGGCCTATGGTAGTGAATGGTCAGTGTATGCGGTGGGCTCTCAAGCGCACGTCTCCTTCTTGGATCCACGGCAGCCATCATATAATGTCAAGTCTGTCTGCTCCAGGGAGCGAGGCAGTGGAATTCGATCAGTGAGCTTCTATGAACACATATCACTGTGGGCACAGGGCAGGGCTCCCTGCTGTTCTATGACATCCGAGCTCAGAGATTTTTGGAAGAGAGGCTCTCAGCTTGTTATGGGTCCAAGCCCAGACTCGCAGGGGAGAATCTGAAACTAACTACTGGCAAGGGCTGGCTGAATCATGATGAAACCTGCAGGAATCACTTTTCGGACATTGATTTCTTCCCCAATGCTGTTTACACCCACTGCTACGACTCGTCCGGAACGAAACTCTTTGTGGCAGGGGGCCCCCTCCCTTCTGGGCTCCATGGAAACTATGCTGGACTGTGGAGTTAATGACAACTAACTTTCTCCCAAAATGCAGATTTACACTAACTTCCACCCTCAGTTTCCTTGTTTGGTCTTTTGATTTCCCCAGCTGTGGAAGGCTCTCCTGTTTATGCCCATGGTTCAGGCAGTTACTAGGAAGAGACTATGCAGAAATCCAAAAGCTGGGACGATCTTAGTTGGTTGGTGGCTTGTTGTCTGGTTTTTTGTTTGTTTTCGCTTTTCAGTAATTAGAATTTTACTTTTTCCCCCTTCTGCTTTCTCAAGCAAACACTGTTACAAATCCCTCTTTTTATTTTTTCCTCAAGTGACAACACTCTCCTTCCTCTGGCTTCTTTACACCGAAATGACAAAGTCATTCTCACCCTTACTTCACTGAGGTAGGGCCCCTTTATAATTGTGTGGTGGCTGTTCAACTTTCTGTGAAAGTGTGGGAGCCTTGTGTGTGTGCGTGCGTGTGTGTCTCTGTGTGAGTGTCTGTGTGTCTACACACATGCGTGCGTTAACTTGTGTGCCTGGTAGTGCTGCGTCACTAATACTACTTGGAGTGAGGATGATCTATAATTAAAGTATTTATAAAAGAAACAACTTTACTCAGAGTCCACCTTTGGGACTAGCCTGTATCTTTTTTAAGATCTGACATTGTAGGAAGAGAAACAAACACACCAGGAAAACCCTTGAGTTAGATTATCAGGGTGGGAGAGGAGGCTGTATCCCAGGACTCCAAACTGATCCAGGCTTACCTGTCCTCCCCACCTGTGTATACCCAAGCAAGAGTGTCCATGCATATGTTACTTCCACCTCCTAACCTCCTGTCTGCTCAGCTCACACGGCTTCACTAAAGTATGTGTATCTGGGGACTGCAGGCAACTTCACAGTCCAGGTAGAGACAATCCTCTCCTGGTCTCCTGCCTCTGACAGGGTCTAATCTGGCCAAGAGCAGGCAGTCTCAAGCCTGACATACTTGCCATTCATGACTTCCAGGAGGAATTTTTCCACTCTGGGGTTTTGCTGGTATTTTCTAGTTTGTTCTGTCCAGGAAGGTGTGGTTTGTAGTGAGTGCTTTGTGTGTGAGATCTGTTCTCTCAGTGCAGCAGGACTTAGTGTTGGAAGTCACCCTCCTGCTCTGTTGGCTCATTCCTAGAGTAGTGACAGGTGGCTGTGCCAGCATCACTGCATGTGACAGCATAGATAGGATTGGTAATTTGCTTGTTCCTCTTAAACTATTTAGTGTGAGGGTTTGTTTTTTAACTTGAAGGCAACTGACTGTCAAGCCAGTTGTTGTCTTTCACATATCATGTGGAAAGGAAGCTGTCTCTCCTCACCCTGGTACTCAGAGACCTGCAGGGCTGCCCTGCAGCACCCTGTCCTGAGAAGTGCAGTCACAGGCCTGCACCCAGTTTCTCCGTTGCTCCACAGTTCTTCCATTTTCTCTTTGTGTCAAGAGAGTATTCTTGTAATAGCAGGGACTGCTGGGAAGGGAAGCGGCAGGCCCACCATAGGACACCACATATGCCACAGATTTTAGAATAATCATCCTATAATCTAGAGAAATAGGTGCTATGAACAGGAAATTAAGCAAAATGCTGGATGCTGTGAATCTTTTGTCTTAATTTTTTCTATTCTTAAACTACAGGCTGTAGATGTCGTAGTTCTTACAGAACTTCTGTCTTTTTAAACTGACTTGTGTGTTTTAAAAAAACAAAACTCTTGTAGGATGTTTTCTGCCATCGCCAGACCGTCTCCTGTGATGCTTTAGATTGTCTTGAGATTTTCTGGCTTTTAAAATGTAGCATTTGACTTTTTTGCCAAGGGAAAAATAATTCTATCCTAGAAAAAAAAATCTTGACCACATTTTCTTGGAATGTTTCATTTTGTAACTCAGACTCATTTTTGAATCTGATTTTCATTGAGACCAATAAAATAAATAAAATAAAATAAAATAAAATAAAATAAAATAAAATAAAATAAAATAAAACAAAATATAGGGAGCTTTTTAGAAATGTAGGTGACAATAAAGGCTACCTCAGATGGGTAACAATGTGTAAGTAGTAAATCTTTGTGACATTGTGTCATAAATGTAATCTAGATTCAATCCTTTTTATAGACAGAAAATTTTGTTTGTTACATTGTGCTGAGGACATTAAAGGGGAAATTAGTTTTTTAAAGGCTATTAAAATTCCTGAGTTCAATTTCAGTACATTGATACAAAACTGAAATCTGGTCTTCTGTTTAAAACAATGAGGATCTCTTTCAGTATTGATCTGTTCTTGGTAAGATTCACAAAAACTGGCTTAGGAAACAAAGGTTCTGTGTTTTACTAAGATAATTGTGTTTTTGGCTCTTTGTCAAATTTTTGACTATTTAAAAAGTTGAGTCTTAAGAAAATCAGGATTTATTTAAAAATCTTTTTGTTCTTGCCTAAGCTTTGTCTAATTATTATACAAAAGTTAAAACTACAATCCGCTACGTCTTCTTCAGGACTGATAAAATTGTCCTTCTGGGTGTTATGCAATGAAAGCTTAGAGGTCTAAGCCAGTTAATACAGAAGAGACAATGACAGTGAGGACAGTTGTCATTCACTGTAAGTCAGTCAGGACTCACTCAGGACACAGCGGACTCCTCTCAAAGAGCCCAACATTTGTGGCTTCTCCCCTGCTCTGCCCTGTCGGGCCCTAGATTGCTTTATTTATGTATTTGGGTATCTGTCTGCATGTATGTCTGTGTATACTGTGTGTGCCTTTGTACCTTAGGAGGCCAGAAGAGGGTGTTAGATACCCTAGAACTGGAGTTACAGATGATTGTGAACCACCGTGTGGGTTCTGGGAATTGAAATCAGGTCCTCTGAAAGAGCAACACTAACTATTGAGCCATCTCTCTAGCCTCCTCATTTGTCCTCTTGATTGGTGAGACCACAGAAATGCCAAAGTTTTGGTCCTAACTACTGCATATCATACAAAGAGGAGAGTCATTACAGAAACATGTCTTCTATGCTTCAAGGGAGTAATATTGTCAGGGAGATCCTGATCTATTCCAGTGGGTGATGTAACTTGGAAAAATCAAGATAAAGGAAATGAAACCCTCCTCTCTCATTTCTTAAGGAAGAGAGCTAAGGATAAGACAGGATAAGAACAAGATAAGGAGAGGCCCTTCCTAGTGTTGAGCCTCAACTGATTTAACTGAAAAGGTTAACTTGGCCACCTTGGTCTTAAACACCCAACAGGAAAGTATAACCCAGAAGAAAATGATTGGTAATACCATAAAACAAAATTCTATCTGCCTCTGGCCAAAATCTGATCCTGACCTGGTTCCACAGGAGGACACAGCACTTGTAAAGACTTAAAATGACAGTCATTCAGGTAGATGATAGTTAACTTGAGAGACCTTTCTCAGGTCTGATTAAATACTCAGCATCGGCCAACCTCTAGGAGATTACTGTCTTGGTTCACCTGTCCAAATAAAACCCTATTTTCTTAAAAAGTGCTCAATCAGAGTTACAAGAGCTGAATTAGAGCCATTAATTAACTGAGGTCTTTTTTTAATTGGATATTTTATTTATTTACATTTCAGATGTTATCCCCTTTCCCCATTTCCCCTCCCTAGAACCCCCTATCACATCCCCCCACCTCCCTTTTTGCCTTTATATCATTTGATTACATGCAAGTATTCAGGTCAGTTCTAGGTTGAGGGACTAGCAATACAATAGATGCAAATAGTCAAGGAACAAGCAAGACAATAAACACAAAGAATCAAAGAATAAGCAGGGCAATAAACAAAATTCTGTGAACACTCCCATGATCACTGTTTCTAAGGGATTATCAGGATGACCAAAATATCTGAGCCTACTTCCCTGTCCTAGCCCAAAATCATTTTCATGTCTGAAGCCTACTTCTTTGTTCTAGCCTAATATTTAGATTCCTGTCTGAAATTACTTCTTTGTTCTAGCCTAATGTCAGATTCCTGCTGAAGCTTACTTCCTTGTCCTTGGTCAATGTCATATTTCTGCCAAGTAGCCCATTTCCTTGTTCTTGATTCATGTCAGATTCTTGCCAAGTACCCCCAAAGACTCTCCACTTCTCCCCTTTTTTGTTTCATTAACAAGACTGAGCCTGTTTTAGGACGTTCTGACAAGAATGCCTTCCTTACCCATCATGGAATATGAATTATCAAAAGTAATGCATTTATGTCTTAGGTTGGTAAGGCTCTGTGCAGAATCTTACTTGTCCTTGGCTTGCCAGCCTGTTAATTTAATAACTCTGTCTGGGGGTCCCTTTTCAGTTTCTAGTCATGTACTTTGGCTGCCAACCTGACGTTGTAGTTAGAGACAAGGTTTAACACAATGGGCAGGAATAAAAGTATTCCCAGGATAGACAGGGCTAGCATCATCAAACTATATATGCCACACCTGAGGTTTGACGAAAAAGGAAATATTGACCTCAGGCCAAAGATAATTTTATCAGCATTCGCTGCAGCATCAAAGGTCAACAGAGCAGCATTCTTTAAATTTATAATCTCACTATGCAAAGTTAACACACCCAGAGAGGTGTTAGGATTATGCCAAATATCCTACAGGGGACTTTAAACTGTTTCTAATAATAATGACTATCATTGTAAATTTTAGAAGTAACACAACTCCAATGGTATTTGTCATATCACTCGAGATTGCTCCTAACTCTTAAACTCGGAACCTCCTTCCAATAATTTGAATAGGATGTAGAGCATCAATCCACTGTTCCAAACACCTACGTAAATCCTCTTGTATATTTAACACATTAGTAACATTTTTTTTTTGCTAGATGATTAACAAAAATAGCTGTCTTAACTTCTTGTGTCAAAGCTATTGCAGAAGCAGTAGCGCTAACAATTAATGTTTCTAAAACTGTTATACCATCAATAATCAAGCCCACTATCCTCTTGCTTCTGCTTAAAGCCTAACTCACTTCTTCCAGTACTTGCAAGCTTTTTTTCTGAGAATCAGGGTTTTCTAATACTCGGCAGTAAGGCAAAAGCTGGTTGATAGACCCCCATAACAGACATGCCAGGTTTCAACACACTAACACAATTAAAAGTATACAGTCAATGCAAATGTCAATAAATACTATAGAAGATACAAAACCAATTATAGCTTGACAATTAAAAGAGCCTTAAAACATGCACTAACCTTTGTTTGAAATCCAGATCCTGTCTAAACTTTATCTCTTGATATCATAATATCATAGAGAACTGCAGGTAACTTCCAAATATGTCTCTGAAAATGTCCAGATCCAGCCTTCCAAATGAAGACTGTTATTTCCAATATTGGATTGATTTCTAGACAGTACATGACTGAGTCCAAATAATTGGTCACCTTTAAGAAGAATACAAGAGTCATTATAATTTCTCTTTTTGATTCTCTGTCCACAAGGTTTAAAAACTTGAGGCAAGGCAGCTTGTCCCATCTGGGATATAGGCAAGCAAAGGTGGGTCAGGAACATACATCCAATAGAGCTTCCCAGTCACCCTTGTCAGGGCACTCATCGAGCTCACAGGTCACCATCATTCTTTGTTTCAGCCACAGCGTGTCTCACCAATCATTCTGGAAGCCATCATGCTCCTTCAGCATCCTGCAGAAAAAACACAAACATGCCATCTTTCCCATATTAGATACCTGGTCGTGATCATGCATATGCCAGTAGATAGATCCTTCCTTTTCACTTAGGCATAAGTATGCCTAGTTGTAGGGTGCCATAGACACTCAGCAGAAGGTCCTTGGCATCCAATTTTTTTTTAAATTTAAAATAAAAGAATATGATTTGAATAAATCTGTAGTGTTCAGAATATGGACATCCTCTACTACCTATACAGGTAAATCCATGGATCCTTCCCTTTGTGTTCGCAGGCTGGAAGTTTAGACCCTAGGAACTCTGGTTGCTTGGTATTGTAGCTCTTCCCATGTGGCTGCCAGCCCCTTCAGCTCCTTCAGTCTTCTTTCTAACTCCTCCATTGGAGACCATGTGATCAGTTCAATAGTTAGCTGCGATCATTTACTTCTTTATATGTCAGGCACTAGGAAAGCTCTTCAGGAGACAGGTATGTCAGGCTTCTGTCATCATGCACTTTCTGGCACCCACAGCAGTGTCTGCATTTGGTGGCTGCACATAGAATGGATCCCCAGGTGGGGTTGTTTTCAGACAGTTCCTCCTTCAGTCTCTGCTTCACACTTTGATTTGAACTTGCTCCCATGAGTATTTCTAAGAAGGACCAAAGCACCCACACTTTGGTCTTCCTTCTTCTTCTTGAGCTTCATGTGGTCTGTGAGTTTTATCTTAGGTATTTTGAGCTTTTGGGCTAATATCCACTCATCAGTGAGTGCATACCATGTGTGTTCTTTTGTGATTGGGTTACCTCACTCAGGATGATAGTTTCCAATTCCATCCATTTGCCTAAGAATTTCATAAATTCACTGTTTTTAATAGCAGAAGTACTCTGTTGTATAAATGTACCACATTTGCTGTATCCATTCCTCTGTTGAGGGACATCTTTCTAGCTTCTGGCTGTTATAAATAAGGCTGCTATGAACACAGTGAAGCATGGGTCCCTGTTATATGTTGTAAAGTAATATACAGTAAGTATATTTTGGATATATTCACAGGAGTGGTATAGCTGCATCCTCAGGTAATACTAGTTCAATTTTCTGAGGAACCACCAGATTGCTTTCCAGAGTGGTTGTATGAGTTTACAAACCCACCAACAATGGAGGAGTGTTCTTCTTTCTAACATCCTTGTCAGCATCTTCTATCATCTGAGTTTTTATTCTTGGCCATTCTGACTGGTGTGAGATGGAATCTCAGGGTTGTTTTGATTTGCATTTTCCTTATGACTAAGGATGTTGAACACTTTAGGTGCTTTTTACCATTTGGGTTACCTTGGTTGAGAATTCTTTGTTTAGCTCTGTACCCCATTTTTAATCAGGTTATTTGATTGTATGAGTTTAATTTCTTCAGTTCTTTGTATATTAGCCCTCTATCAGATGTAGGAGTGGTAAAGATCTTTTCCCAATCTGCTGGTTGCCACTTTGTCCTATTGACAGTGTCCTTTGCTTTACAGAAGCTTTGCAGTTTTATGAGATCCCATTGGTCAATTCTTTGTCTTAGGAAAACATTGGTGTTCTGTTCAGGAACTTTTCCCCTGCGCCCATGTGTTCTAGGCTTTTCCCCATTTTCTCTTCTATTAGTTTCAGTGTATTGGTTTTATGTGGAATTCTTGATCCATTGGACTTGAGCTTTGTGCAAGGAGATAAGAATGCATCAATTTGCATTCTTCTACATGTTGTCCTCCAGTTGAACCAGCACCATTTGTTGAAAATGCTATCTTTTTTCCACTGGATGGTTTTAGCTCCTTTGTCAAAGAACAAGTGACCATAGCTAGTTGGGTTCATTTCCGGGTCTTCAATCTCTATTCCATTGATCTTCCTGCCTGTCTCTGTACCAATACCATGCAGTTTTTAATCACTATTGCTCTGTAGTACAGCTTGAGGTCAGGATAGTGATTCCTCCAGAAGTTCTTTTATTTTTGAAAATAGTTTTCAATATCCTGAGTCTTTTTTTTTTTTTTTTTTTTTTTTTTTTTTTTTTTTTTTTTTTTTTTTTGATGCAGGGTTTCTCTGTGTAACCCTGGCTGTCCTGGAACTCACTCTGTAGACCAGGCTGGCCTCGAACTCAGAAATCTGCCTGCCTTGCCTCCTAAGTGCTGGGATTAAAGCGTGCACACCACCACCCGGCACCTGAGTCTTTTGTACTGCAAATGAATTTGAGAATTGCTCTTTCTATCTCTGTGAAGAATTGAGTTGAAATTTTGATGGGATTGCATTAAATCTGTAGATTGCTCTTGGCAAGATGGTCATTTTTCTATATTAATCTTGCCAATCCATGAGCCCGGGAGATCTTTCCATCTTCTGAGATCTTCTTCAATTTCTTTCTTCAAGGCCTTGAAGTTCTTGTCATACAGATCTGTTGCTTGCTTGATTAGATTCACACCAAGGTATTTTATATTATTTGTGACTACTGTGAAGGGTGTGGTTTCCCTAATTTCTTTCTCAGCTTAGTAGGGGAAGGCTACTGATTTATTTGAGTTAATTTTATATCTAGTCACTTTGCTAAAGTTGTTTATCAGGATTAGAAGTTCTCTGGTGAAAGTTTTGGGGTCACTTAAGTATATTATCATATCATCTGCAAATAATGACATTTTGTATCACTTTCCAATTTGATCCCTTTGACCTCCTTTTGTTGCTCAATTGTTCTGACTAGAAGTTCGCGTACCATATTGATTAGGTAGGGAGAGTGGGCAGCCTTGTCTAGTCCCTGATTTTAGTTGGATTGCTTCAAGTTTCTGTCCATTTAGTTTGATGTTGGATACTGGTTTTCTGTATATTGCTTTTACTATGTTTAGTTATGGGTCTTAGATTCCTAATTTTTCCAAGACTTTTACTATGAAGGGGTGTTCAATTTTGTCAAATGCTTTCTCAGCATCTAGTGATAAGATCATGTAGTTTTTTTTCTTTGAATTTGTTTATATAGTGGATTACATTGATGGATTTGCTTATATTAAGCTATTCCTGCATTCCTGGGATAAGGCCTACTTGATAATAATGGATGATTGTTTTGATGTGTTCTTGGATTTTGTTTGCAAGAATTTTATTGAGTATTTTTGGATTGATATTCATCAGGGAGTTTCATTTTAAGTTTTCTTTCTTTGTTGTGTCTTTGTGTGATTTAGATGTGAATGTAATAGTGTCTTCATAGAATGAATTGGGTAATGTTCCTTCTATTTCTATTTTGCAGAATAGTTTAAAGAAAATTGGTATTAGGTCTTCTTTGAAGGTCTGATAGAACTCTGCCTTAAAACCATCAGGTCTGGGCTTTTTTTGGTGGGGAGGTTTTTAATGACTGCTGCTATTTCTTTCAGGGTTATGGGACTGTGTAGATAGTTTATCTGATCCTGATTTAACTTTGGTAACTGATATCTGTCTAGAAAATTGTCTATTTTATTCAGATTTTCCATTTTGTTGAGAATAGGCCTTTGTAGTAGGATCTGACGATTTTTAAATTTCTTTTCAGTTTCTGTTGTTATGTCTCCCTTTTCAGTTCTGATTTTATTAATTTGGATACTGTCTCTGCCCTCTGATTAGTCTGGCTAAGGGTTTATCTATCTTGTTGATTTTCTCAAAGAACCAGCTCCTGGTTTTATTGATTCTTTGTATAGTTCTTTTTGTTTCAACTTGTTTGATTTCAGCCCTGAGTTTGATTATTTCCTGCCATCTACTCCTTTTGGTGTGTTTGCTTCTTTCTGTTCTAAAGCTTTCAGTGTGTTGTCAAGCTGCTAGTGTATGCTCTTTCCTGTTTATGTCGGCACTTAGAGCTATGAGTTTTCCTTTTAGCACTTCTTTCATTGTGTCCCATAAGTTTTGGTATGATGTGTCTTCATTTTCATTAAATTCTAAAAGTCTTTAATTTCTTTATTTCTTCCCTGACCAAGTTATCATTGAATAGAGCATTGTTCAGTTTCTATGTGCATGTGGATTTACATTGTTTTTGTTGTTGTGTTGTTGAAGACCAGTCTTTGTCCATGGTGATCTGATAGGATGCATGGGATTGTTTCAATTTTCTTGTATCTGATAAGGCCTGTTTTGTGACCAATTATGTGGCCTATTTTGCAGAAAGTATCATGAGGTGCTGAGAAGAAGGTGTGTTCTTTTGTTTTGGGATGAAATGTTCTATAGATACCTGTTAAATCCAGTTGGTTCACAACTTCTCTTGGTTTCACTGTGTTTCTGTTTAGTGTCTGTTTTCAATGTCTGTCCATTGCTGAGAGTGGTGTGTTGAAATCTCCCACTATTATTGTGTGAGGTGCAATGTGTACTTTGAGGTTTAGTAAGGTTTCTTTAGTGTAAGTGGATGCACTTGTGTTTGGAGCATAGATGTTCAGAACTAAGAGTTCATCTTGGTTGACTTTTCACGTGATCAGTATGAAGTGTCCTTCCTTATCTTTTTTGATAGCTTTATGTTGAAAGTCAATTTTATTTGATATTAGAGTGGCTTCTCCAGCTTGTTTCTTATGCCCTTTTGCTTGAAAAATTTTTTCCAGCCTTTTAGTCTAAGGTAATGTCTTTGTCACTGACGTGATTTTCCTGTATGCAGGAAAATTTTGGGTCCTGTTTATGTATCCAGTCCTTTAGTCTATGTCTTTTTATTGAGGAATTGAATCCATTGATGATGAGATATTAAGGAAAGGAGATTGTTGCTTCCTGTTATTTTTTGTTATTAGCGGTGGAATTATACTTTTGTGGGTATCTTCTTTTGGATTTCTTGGAGGAAGATTACTTTCTTGCTCTTTCTAGGGTATAATTTCCCTCCTCGTATTGGAGTTTTCCCTCTATTATCCTTTGTAATGCTGGGTTTGTGGAAAGATATTGTGTAAATTTGGTTTTGTCATGGAATATCTTGCTTTCTCCATCTACGGTAACTGAGAATTTTGCTGGGTATAGTAGCCTGGGCTGGTATTTGTGTTCTCATAGGGTTTGTATGACATCTGTCCAGGATCGCTGGGCTTTTATAGTATCTGATGTGAAGTGTGGTGTAATTCTGATAGGTCTGCCTTTCTATGTTACTTGACCTTTTTCCGCTTACTGCTTTTAATATCATTTGTTTTGTGCATTTGGTGGTTTGATTATTATGTGATGGGAGATATTTCTTTTCTGGTCTAGTCTATTTGGAGTTCTGTAGGCTTCTTGTATGTTCATGGGCATCTCTTTCTTTAGGTTAGGGAAGTTTTTTACTATAATTTTGTTGAAGATATTTATTGGCCCTTTAATTTGGGAATCTTCACTCTCTTCTATACCTATTATCCTTAGGATTGGTTTTCTCATTGTGTCCTGGATTTCCTGGATGTTTTGGGTTAGGAGCTTTTTGTACTTTGCATTTTCTTTGACAGTTGTGTTAATGTTTTCTATGGTATCTTCTGCTTCTGAGATTCTCTCTTCTATCTCTTGTATTCTGTTGGTGATGCTTGCATCTATGACTCCTTATCTCTTTCCTAAGTTTTCAATCTCCAGGGTACTCCCTTTGTGATTGATTTTTTTTTTTATTGTTTCTACTTTCATCTTTATGTCCTGGATGGTTTTGTTCAATTCCTTCACCTTTTTGGTTGTTTTTTCTTGTAATTCTTTAAGGTATTTTTCTGTTTCCTCTTTAAAGGTTTCTACCTGTTTACCTGTTGTCTCCTCAATTCTTTGAGAGTGTTATTTATGTCCTTCTTAAAGTCCTCTATCATCATCATGAGAAGTGATTTTAAATGTGAATCTTGCTTTTCTTGTGTTATTGGGTATTCGGTACTTGCTATGTTGGAGAACTATGTTCTGATGATGCCAAGTACACTTCTTTGCTGATGTTTATGTTCTTGCACTTGCCTTTCACCTTCTGGTTATCTTTAGTGCTACCTGCGCTCACTGTCTCTGAGTGGATCCTGTCTTTCCTATTATCTTGGTTGTGTCAGAACTCCTCAGAGTCCAGCTGTCTCTGTGATCCTTTGATCCTGAGATCCTGGGTGTAAGAGTTCCTGGGAGTCAGACTGCCTCTGGGATCCAGTAATTCTGGTGTGACCAATCTCCTGAGATCTGGTGATTCTATGATCCTATGTTTCTGAGTGTGTTAGAGCTCCTGGGAGTCTAGTCACCTCTGGGTTTTGTGGGATTGGGTGTAGAGGTGACTGTCAAGATCTGCTCAGTGGTTAGGTGCAGACTGGAAGGACCATTGCCCCAGGCCAGGAATGAGTGCCTGGGTCTCTGTGTGTCCCAGTTACTCCCTGTTTTCGGGTGTTGTTGCCTCCTTACCTATGATTTTGCAGGGGTGGTGTGTGGGTGGGGAGGGGAGTTAGAGCTCCTGGGAGTCCTGCCTCCTCTGGATTTTGTGGGATTGGGTGCTGAACTGAGTCTCAAGATCTGCTCAGTGCTCAGGCACACACTGGAAGCCTATACCTGCATCTTACTCAACTCCTAAAACATATTAAACTTCTCTGAGATGCCTTAGACTCGAGTGTAGCTGCCTGTGGCTGCGGATCAACTGGGTTCTCCTGAAAGGGGGGCTGGAAATGAAGAAAGAAATGGAGGGGAGGGTGAGAGAAAGATGAAGTCAAGACAATGTTCTCTGATCAAGTTTTAATGTTTAGCTCTTAATTTAAAGGGAAAGTTCCACTGAACCCTTTCTTGTTTCAGCCAGAGATGTGTCAGGGAACTCATCCTTAGTCACAGCTGGAGATGTCTCAAGGCAAGCTCAGTGGGTAGTTTATTCTTCTAAGTTCCTTTCGAAGGTTGCATGTGCAGCCAAGGTAAGTAACTCTGCCTAGGTCCTATTATTTGGTCTATTATGGTAAACAAGGTCTTTCAGGCTTGCTCAAGGCTGGGGGGAGGGTACACCCTAGAGGATCCCTGAGGTATCAAACTGGTACACACTACTTGATCATGCCTAAACCAGTCTCTTGTCTTAATATTCTTCTGCCTCTCAGGAACTTCTAGGAAATGCAAACCCTCTGCCCACCACCGCAGAGCAGATTCTTATCATCCTGTTGTCTTAAGTCCAGAATTTTCTTTTTCTCCTGGGCCTGCTCTTCTGACTTCCTTCTCACCCTCAGTTTCCCCAGTCACTTAGATTGGTGTGGCTATAGTCAGCACTTACTTTCCTTCTACTGAAATTTCTTATGTTGCTCTGCACATATTTTTAGTTTCTGCCTCCTTCAAAAGTGAAAGGAATTATTTCTTCCACTTTGCAACAATCCTACTGTCTGGGACAACCCCTAGTCAGTCAATGAATTCCAAATGGTGTTCTGTTAGAGATGTTGGCCATTGCTATAAACAATGATACTTGTCTTTCACCACGAAAGACCTCTCAATTCTCAAATGGGGTTTGAGTCTGGCCTTGCACACCTTGTGAAGACTGCTCCCTCCCCTCCTCAAAATGCACTTCAAACTGTTTATGCCCTATGTTCTACAACCCTATCGTGGGTCAGCACTGCCAAGTAGGAACTCTGATGCCCCTTCTCAACTCTGAGACAGTTCTTGAAGATGTTTTCACCTTGACAATGATTTGACTTGTTGATCTGGTGTGTGTGTGTGTGTGTGTGTGTGTGTGTGTGTGTAGAAAGACAAACGGCCCTCACTTGAACAACTAGGCCATTACTAATTGGAGCCTGATCCCAGATACTTATACCATCTTCTGCAAACTCTTAGAGCTCAGGTCCAATGATGTCCTGCCCAAATGTCCAGGCTCAAGATAACAACGTGTGCTGTAAAATTTACTACTTGCCTCACTCATCTATCCAGATGTGGACTGTGTTTCTGTTTTTCCCATTTTCCCTTGGGATGACTAAGCAGGAAAGGATGAAGCAAGGTCTGGAGCAGATGAGTCAGCAGAATCTTGGACCAGCAGTGAATGCTTCGGGGAGAAGTTGTTCTTTGTGGATTTTAGTGTTATGATGATATCCAATTAGACAGCTTGTGTGCATACACTTTATTTAGGGTGAATTAAGGGCTTTATATATACGAAGAAGATATATATACGAAGGAGATTGGGAAGAGGTTCTTCTTAGGGTAAAGTTTCATTGGCTGAGGCTTAAGGTTCTGGGAATTCTTCATTTGCATGTGGAGGCATTCCGGGAATCCTAGGTGCTTTATGAATGATTTCATATCTGGAGAGAGGAAGTTAAACCTGTCACTTTGTCAAGGACTATGTGACATCCCTCAGGTAGAAGACTGAGGGTAAGGGTCCTCAGATCAGTCTCTGCTAAGAAAAGGGATTCTTTCATTTTGCACAGAGCTCAGGAAAGCTATCTGGATACAGTAGACCACAACCTTAGTAGCAAGGTGCCACAGTGGACCCTCCACAAATGGCTGAAGAAGCATCCTTTGAATGGCCCAAAGAGAATCCCTACTCTCTTGTGGCTGTGGTATCCCCTGTTTGGGAATTTTCTTGCTGCTTCCTTGTAGTATTAGTTCTTACTAATAGTTGTACATAGTAAATCATTGCTAATTAATTGTATGTTCTTGGTCTTTTTCTTTTGTGTGTTAGGTCAGTTTTTTTTTTTCAGCACTCACTTGCTGTTGGCTCAAGAAGAAGAACATTCTTGGAGGCACTAAAGGAAGAGTAATCAGTGTGTTTATTTTTAGGCCCTGTGTCTTCAGGAAAACCACATATGACATGTGAACACTGGGAAAGTTTCTTGGTTCTGTGTCTGTTCCTTCAACTGCGAAATGGATGCAGTAATTGGACCTTCACAGAGGGAGTCTGTGAGGTTTAAGTGAATAGCCTTGACATAAGAAAAAGTTCTGAGGATGTCATCTGTCATTGTCCCCATTTGATAGGAGAGAAACCTGAGCCCCAGGGAATTTCATTATATGGCTGAGATGACCAGAGTGCAAGTCAGAGATGAATTCAGGATGCAGGAATGACTCTCAGCTTCTGTTCTTACCAATTAATTGGTAGATATCTGATAAGCTTTGATGACATGCTCTCATCTTAAAGTACAGCAAGGAAAGGGGTAGAACAAATTTGAGCTCTATTAAGAAGCACATGTTAAAAAGAAGAAAAAGAAGGCAGAGAAAGAGGAAGAGAAGCAGCATCAGCATCACATGTTCCCATGGGGAGGATCATTCAGTGATGAAGAGGGTAGGGGTAGGTACCAGAGTCTTGGGATTTCTTCTAGGGGTGACGCTTAAATGGGGACTCAGAAGAGGCAGCAGCTTCAGGGTCTTGGAGGATCTTGATGGGAGCAATGTCAGATTGAGTTGGAGGAAGAGGGAGAGGCCAGTGTGAGTGGGGGCCAGTGAGACAGGAAAGACAGAGGCAGTCTATACATTTCTTTATGCTTTCCCTCCTGAGATTTGCCTCTTATCTGTAGATCACAGAGTTGGAGTGGTTGGGAGGAGTGGGGTTTGTTTCTTTCAGTGGCTGCTGTGGGAACTGAGTCACTTTGCTAGAAAAGCAAAGAACTAAGTAGGGTTCTAACAAAGAAAATTAGTTCTTTGATAGTCTTAAAAGCCAGAAGTCATAAACCCAAGGGACAGCAGGGCTATACTCTCAGTGAGTGTCCTGAGAGCAGAATCTGTAGATTCTTTCTGTTAGCTGCTGATATTGGTGACAATCATTAACATTTCTGGGTTTGTAGCTATATCATTATCCCTTGGCTGTCACAGTCTCCAACCCCCAGCCTCATGTGTACCTCTGTGTCTCTTCTTATGGTTCTATTGATCTAACTCAATTATAGCTGCAAAGATCCTATGTCTAAATCAGGCAACATTCATAGGAGGCTATGGTTTTGACATACCTTTATGGGAAGACATTTAACCCACAGCAGGTGCCAGAAGGCAGGGCATCCATGAAAGCAAGGTTTCTCCTACAGAATGCAATTCAGTCAACCAGAACCACACAATTCTACTGGGAGGATGCCCAGGAGGGAAGTGCCCAGGGATAAGTCAGTCTCCAGTAGGACCCAGAGGCCAGACTTCCTATGTCCATCAATCACACAGTGCTATTGTGACCTATAACAACACTATGACCTTTTTGGTTCCACCTTCCACTCAAATCTAGTAGTCATTGATTAAAAAAAAAAATGACTTACTTAGGATTGATGTAGTCTAGGGGTACAGGGATTGCCTAGTTTTTTCTGACAACAAAAGAATTAAAAGACAGGAAGAACATGTTTCCAGAAATCAGGAAGTCTTTGTGGAGTCAACATGTGATACCAGGGATACTGCCGACTCTCTTGGGGTCTTAGTCTCATTAATAGGAAAATTTAAGAAAGAACTCAAGGGCAAAGAACTAAGTCAAGTGGACACTTGAGGGCAATTTGTTAGAGTTTAAAAAGAAGAAGAAAAAAAAAAAAAACAACCCAGGGCAGGCACACTGTGAAACTGACAGCTGCCTTCAGGAGAAGGTAGAAGAGGAACCAGGAAGGAGGTTGGTAGCAGGACAGCAGGCCACATGTGCGGAGGGGAGTTTTAGGGAACAAGGAAGGAGCTCAAAGCTTTACAGAGTTTAAAAGCATACTTAGGCAGTGGCCTGCATCTGAGAGAAAAAGGCAGAAAAGAAACAAAACAAGGAAGCGATGATGTTTTGAGTCAGAACTCTGTATTTTAGGCAGACTTAGACCTCATGATGGCTCAGAAGGACTACAATAGGGGGTAGGAATTCTGGGAAGGAAAAGTACATTATCATAAAGTAAACCCACTTTCCTAGGTATGGTTTCTTAGTCATATCCATAGCCTGCCCAGCTGGACTAACTTGAATTGGATGAGATGAGGACATGTCAACACTTAGAGGTAGATGCCATGCTCTACTGCAACTGGATTACTTACAGAAAGAAGTAGGAACACGAACAACTCATAGACATCTATGTCACCAAGGAGAGCAAATCTCTCTTGTACAGAAACTGTTTTCTGTGCATCTTTGGGGAGGGTGGAGCTTTTGTAAGGCCTTCTGCCCTCATCACTGTATAAACCCTTTGGGAAAGCAGGGCTGAATGGGATCCTCCCTCCTCCATGGAAAGTTAATGGGCTCAGTATTGTGCATCTCTCTTTTGAGTAATCATATCTGCTTGGAGTTCAAGGAGGGCAATGACCATATCATGCCTGGAGGACAGTGTTTCACAACATGGGCACAATTCATAGTTTTTCTCCCAGCTTAGAAAGAGGCAGAATGGTTGTTCTTATTCTACCTTAGGTTCAGCCCAGAAAGACTTGCGATGATCCCCAAAAGTAGCATCATTGATAAGTAATTGTGACCACTGATTGACAGACAGTTCACTTTGTGCTTTGCTATTATTTGTTCATCTAGAATTTCCTTACAACCTGATAAGGACATACTCATGGCTGTCCTAAGACTCACCTGCAGGGCTGCTTTTTCATAGTCTTTGTCCTTGTTCTTTTTCTTTGGGCAGAGGGTGGCTCTGTAGCCCTCAAAAGCCCAGAGAGAAGGGATGCTTTCAAAAGTGCTTTCATGACATTGAAGGCAGAGGAAGGACTCAGCAAACTAACAGTCCTGAAAGTCTAGCCTTTTCAGGGTCACAAGGACAGACTGGAAAGGGATGCAGGATTGGTGTGAGAGAGCTGCTCATCTCCGTGACAGTAAATGAGATCCTACTCATTTCTATGCCACAAGCTGAGATCAAATGAGGAACGTATGTGATATTCCCTGAAACTCTGCATGTCCCTTTAGGTACACAGGGTGAATGCTTCAAAGAGAAAAACCACCTAGCACCTAGCACCTTCCTGGGGAGACCCTCCCACACATTCTACCACTTACTCTGGTAAGCAGTAGGCTGGATATCAGCACAACCTTTAGAAGGGGATTGTCTTTCCCAACTGAACATGACACAGCCTCAGGGCAGGTTGTTCTGGTTCCACTTAGTTTGATTTATTATTGAATAGGCTGGAGATAAATTAGAGTCATTAAAATAAGAGGTTGCAGTCTGCAGGCTGTTTTGAATTCTAGAGATCTACATTTACTGGGACCAGATTGATCTGTGTGAGTGTCTGGTGGGGGTGGGGAGAACCTGGGGAGTAAAGGGAGCAGGATCTTTTTCCTGGTTTGCACTCAGAGGCAGAGCATGGAGGGACAACAGATTGGGTGTCTTGGGCGCTGAAAATAAGTTTTCTTCCAGTTCTCAGAGGATAGGAAACCTAAGACCAAGGCACTAGCTGGGCACCATTCTAAGGCCTCTCTTCCTAGCTCCAAGATGACCACTTTGGCTTCACATAGCTTTTTCTCGTACTCAGAAAGAAGGAGGATGAGGGAGAGGGAGGGAAAAGAAAGAGGAAGAAGGAAGGAGGAAGGAGGAAGGAGGAAGGAGGAAGGAGGAAGGAGGAAGGAGGAAGGAGGAAGGAGGAAGGAGGAAGGAGGAAGGAGGGGAGAGTTCATGGATGCCTTTTCTTATAAGGACACTAATCTTATTGGCTCAGTGCCTCACCTTTACTTAACCATAACCTCTTTTTAAAGGCCCTGTTCCAGATGAAATCTTATTGGGAATCAGGATATTACTGCATAACCTTGAGGAGCTGCATTGACTATTGGATAATAACAATTGCCAATAAATGACTACCTTTTATAGAGGAAACAGGTACACATCATTTGGTCTCTAGTTGGTGAGGGCTGGGGCTATATTGTGAACCTTGCATACATGACCTTTCCTAATGCTATCGGTACTTTGTCAGGCCTCTTCACAGGGTGGCATGGTGGGGCTGACTAATCTTGTGCTGAGTATTGTCTCTGTTATTTCCAAATTGTGAGAAGTTCAATGAACAATTTGCTTTCTATGGATGTGGGTGGGTCACTTGGAAGGGGCAACCGTATTTGTATTTATGTATGTCAATTTGTATGTACTCAGGTACACATGTGTGAGTATACATGCACATTTTACGAAGGCCAGAGATCAACACTGGGTGTCTTCTGTCTGGTACTATTCACCTTTTGAAATAAGGGGTTGGTTACTGAACTGGGTTGGGCTAGTTGGCCAATGAGCCCTAGGATTCCATCTAACTCTGTCTCCTCAGTGCTAGGATTACAAGTGCATATCACCATGCTTATCATTTTTACATGTGTGTTGGCATTGTATGAGGTCATCATGTTTTCCATGCTAGCGCTTTGCTGGCTGAGCCGTCTACTTCTCCTTTCAGTACCACTTTTAGTCAGAACTGCTGGGATCACATGAAACAGTGTGTGAGTATTTCACCGTGAGAACTGGCTGCTTTTCAGTCAGCCTTGGCTAGTTATCTTTCACTGTCAATTTGACTGGCTTTAGAATCACCATGGAAACACACTTTTCTGTATATCTATTAGGGGGTTTCCAGAAAGGTTTAACTGAGAGAGACAGACACACATTGAATATGGATGACATCATCTCATGGGCTGGGGTCCTGGACTGAATGAAAAGGAGAAAAAAGGGGAGCCTCAGAATTCATCTCTATCTGCCCCTACTGGGATTCAAGTAGCCAGATGCTTCACTTTTCTGTCATCATGCCTTCCATACAATACACCTCTGTTCTTTTAGTTGCTTCTGGTCAGATATTTGGTTCTAGCAACAGACAAGTAACTCATCTATAGCCCTCTCTATGCTCTTGAAAGCTTCATGAGGCCAAGGAACTTTGAACTTGTCCTTGGTCGTCAAAAGGCAATCATCTCATATCATCTCATACTATCATCCTCTGTTTTGAAAATTAGTCCTTGGAGACAATATGATAAAAACTATATATGTTTACACACACACACACACACACAACACACACACACACACATACACACACACACACACACATGACAAGGAAGCCATCTTGGGTCAATCTCAGATTATTTCAGAGAACTTTGTGTGGTGGTTTGAATGAGAAGGCTCTCATAGGCTCATATATTTGATTGCTTGGTCTCTACTTAGTAGAACTATTTGAGAAGGATTATTATAGCCTTGTTGGAGGAGGAATGTCACTGGGGGTGGGCTTTGGGGTTTCAAAAGTGCAAGCCAGGCTCAAGGTCTGTCTGTCTCTGTCTCTCCCTCTCTTCCTCTCTCCCTCTCTCTTCCTCCTCCCCTCCCACCTCTCTGCCTGGTGCCTGTGGATTAGGATATAAAGCTTTCTTTCAGCTACTGCTTCAGTACCATGCCTGTCTGCTTCCTATCATTATGGGCACAGACTAACCCTTTGAAACTGTAAGCAAGCCCCCAATTAAATGATATATATATTTTTTTTAATAAGAATTGCCTTGATTATGGTGTTTCTTCAAAGCAACAGAATGGTGCTAAAGACATCATGTTTTCTAATGTCTGCATAGAATAGCCTGGCAAACTCAAAGTAGATCTTAGTAGACTGGTTGTTAAAACACTAGTCAGACCCCTCTATGTCAGGCACTCTGAGAGAGCTGGTGGGTCAACGGGGAAAAGATATTGTTGACACTGGCCAAAAGCGACTGACCCCCTGGCTCTCTATACCTCTTCCTCAGTTTCCTCCTCCAGGCATTCTTTCAATCCCCTTAAGAACCCTTGATTCTTCTTTTATATGTGAGTTCTACCCATGGCCATGTCATTTCATATATCCAAATCTGCACTCTCCCTGCTCCGGCTATATCCACCATCCTAGAACAGGTTACCAACATCTCTTACCATGGCTACAGTGGTATTATTTAAATCTTTTGGATTCTATTCTAAATATTATGTGGTTTGTACTCCACCCAGAATCCAGAACAATTGTGTTGAAATATCAGGCCTACCCCACCATGTTTTCGTTTGGAGTGTAAGTGGTTTAATGTAGATTCTAGGATTCTATTCACACTTCTTAACATGGCACCAAGATAAGATGGTTTTGTTATGGAACTAGAGACAAATTGATTGGGTTCAAATCTTAATTCTGCCATTCATTAACCCATGGCCTTAGTCTAGTCAGCCTACCTTTGTGTGCCTCAGTTTCTTCACTGTTGGAGTGGGCTCATCATATTAGGGACCCATGTGAACTATTTAATCCTTTCCAGGGGTACATCTTAATGACCTAATCACCTTACTTAGCTCTACCTCTTAAAGGTCCCACTTTCCCTCCCCCCATCACTACCATGAGCATCAAGCATTCAATAAAGGAGTCTTAGGGGTGCACTTACCCCATTTCTGAACTGTACTTCCAATATAAGCGAAAGTGCTTTTAATAATAACTACTACCTCGCAAGTAGGTGCTCTGTGAGCATCAGCTTTTACTATGGTGGTGCCATCTTCCAGGACCCTACATGACCAGGGCTGTATGCCTTTTGAGACCTGACCCTTCTCTATTCCGTCTTTCCCTGTCTGGCTACTCTTTCCTTCTTGCTTGGTTTTGGACATGCCAAGAATGACTTGCCTCAGACTCTTTGTATTGCTGTGAAAATACTCTTCCTACAGACAGTCACATAGCTCCTGGATAAGGTGATTATATAGATTTTCTACTGCCAATTTGTCCTTCCTTCCTTCCTTCTTTTCTTCCTTCCCTCCTTTCTTTCTTTCTATCCCCACTCTCTTTATTGTTTAACACAAGTCAATAAATGTATGTATTTATTTTTTTATTGTCTCCACACTCTGGTTATTTAAGGACAATGCATAGTGTCTTAACACAGTGTTGATCATATTGCTGTCTTTCATGTTTTTTTTTTTTGTGGGGTGGGGTTTTGGAAAAGGCTCTGATAGGTGGTTTCCTCATGGCTATTCACAGTAAATGGAGAGACTGGTGGCCTGTTCTAGGATGGTGGATATAGCTGGAGCAGGGAGAGTATAGAGTTAAGGCGATGAAATTACATGACCATGGGTAGAACTCAGATATGAAAGAAGAATCATAAAGGAAAAAAGAAAAAAAAAGACTCATGGGTACTTGAGGCTATTGACAAAGTCTTCCATGTTTACATTCTTTTCTGTAGGCCCAGGGCTCCATCATGTATCCAGCTTGTACTCCTTCACAGTATGGAAGCTTTGGGTGCTTTAACTTCTTACCCAGATGCTCCAGAGTGTATGGATTTTATGGTTTAGCCTCCTCTGTGGCATAGACTCTTCTGTGCTCTGTTAATAGCCAATAATAAATATGAGCTCAGCTTCAAATTAGATGTGGTAGGAGAAAAGGATGAGGGGTGGTTTGAATACATATGGTCCCCATAGACTCATGTGTTTGAATGCTTTACTCATAGTGAGTGGCACTATTAGGAGATATGCCCTTGTTGGATTAGGTGTGGCCTTGTAGGAGTAGGTGTGGCCTTGTTAGAGGAAGTGTATCACTGTGGGGGTGGGTTTTGAGGCCTTCTGTGTTCCAAGCTATGCCAAGTGGGACTCACAGTTTTCTGTTGCTGCCTGCAGATCAAGATGTAAAACTCTTAGCTCCTCCTGCACCATGTCTACCTGGACCCCACCATGCTTCCCACCATGATGACAATGGACTGAACCTCTGAAACTAAGGAAACCCCAATTAAATGCTTTTCTCTATAAGCATTGCTGTGATCATAATGTCTCTTTACAGCAATGAAACTCTAGTTAAGATAGCATCAAAAATTGTACAGATGTATCATTGTACATGTGAGCATGTGCACACACACACACATGCACATACATGTGTATTCATGTTGTATGTGCAGGTGAACATATGTGAATATGGATGTGGATGTCAGAGGTCAATCTTAGATGTTGCTCGTCAGGAGCCACACACCTGGTTTTGTAAGGTCTCTCATTGGGAGTTGAGGCTTGCTGATTCGATTAGGCTGACTAGCTGACCAATGAACCCCAAAGGACCTCCTGCCTCTGCCTTTCAAGACTGGGACTACAAAACATGAACCCAGGCTTTTATGTGTGTGATGAGAACTAAACTCAGAATTTTGTTCTGTATGGCAAGTATTTTACTGTTTGAACCATCTTCCTACCTCTGGTAGTTGCATCTTGAATCACTCCTTGATTAGGCTCTATGGAACAGAGGTTTGCTTTGCTCAGCATATACCCATGGGTCTAGAACAATGTTTGGAAAACAGGAGAGAACAGCAGTTAAGAATGTGCTTAAAGTCCAGATCTGAAAGGTACCTTTATCTCTATAGTTACCGCAGTCTGACCCATCCATTGCACTTACTGTAAAGCATAGAAAAGATATAATACCAATTAAGCACCAGGAAACAGGTTTAATTTAGAAGACAAAATGCAACATTACCTGCATAGTCATGGTCATCAGGGACTTATTCTTAGAGTTCTTGCTTCCTTCATCTCTGTCCTTTTTAGAGCTGGACCCAAAGTCTGGCACTAAGTAGGTTAGAGCTCCTGCTCTCTAGGGGCTGTAGGTAAGGCTGAGAGTTGCTTTAACAGAATTACTTCCATAGAGACAGCAGATGGTGGAGGAAGCCAGTGATATGTTTCAAAACCAGAAGTGTTGAGACCTGGAGCTGATAACTTTTTAATCTGAACCTTTACGATCATATGTGTCAGATAGTGACAACAACACCAATCTTTCAGGCTGGGTTCAGTGAATGAATAGAGCAGTAAGTGTAAGGCACCTTCTGTGGGTAAGTGTCAGGCAGTGGGATCTGGTAGTGGGAAACATCAGATTTCCTACCTGATGTCGTGCAGCTTATGTTCCAGAGGATCTTGGACACATTGGAAATTAAGCTCAGAAAACTATTTCAAGTGAAGGTACATCCCATGAGCATAAAGGAATTATGGTGAGGAGATTGCATACAGTAGGTCTGCCATTTCATAAAGTGGGCTGTGAAGCCTTTGCCAGGCAGAGGCCTGAGTCAAGGGAGGAAAGGAGTTTACTTCTGGCTAAGGGAACAGCTAGTGAAGTGGGTGGGGAGAAGTGCTTGCTGGCTCTGTTGGCCACTGCTCTAGTGGTCCATGTGGCTGGAGGCGTGGAGAGAGAAGGAAGGAGATGAAGTCAGATGGGTTGGAATGGTGGGTAGGACTGGGTTACGGGGATGGAGTTCCCAGTCTCAGAGTGGACCTCAGAATTCAGTTCTCCAATATGCTGCTTGCGAAGTGACTGATAGTGAGTATATTCTGTACTCTCAACCCACTGTGTCCTCTGCCAGCTAAGGACCAGGAGATAGCAGCCATACCATGCTTCCAATGCACAGGATTCCTTTCTCTACCTCAATTCCTATCTTCAGGGTCTTACTGCTGAAGATTTGGAACATTTTGCTCAACATAGCGGAAAACACAGAAGAATGTCCCAGCTGATGAAAATTTTTATTTGTCTTATGCAATGAATTTAAGAACATATGAGAAAAGTGGATTTCCTTTCTCATCAATCTTTCTGATCTATTTTCTAATCATACTGAGTATCTCACCCATGAGGTGCTTTTGTTGTGGGTAAAAGAGTGGGGACAGCCTTGATCCCACACAACACCATCAGAATGAGCCTATGGATGGTGTATGTGGTCTTCTCAGAACTTCATGGTAAAGAGGTTGACTCATAGATAGGGATCTTATAGGCCCTGAGCACAGATATCAGTGCTACCCTGGATAAGTTTCTCTTGTTCCCCACTATGCTGTGAATTAGGTTCAGTAGAAAACAACTCACCAGAGCAAATAGTTCTGATGAGCCACTTGGCTTGTCCCAATGTTAAATCAGACAGAATTCTGCTTCTCATAGGCTCCTAAATTTTGCCTTATCCTCAAGTTTAGGCAAACACTGATATTTCGATAACTCAACTGGCCCATTGAGTATCCATGGAACTTCAGATCTTATTGTTGTCCCCATAGTTCCTGCTAGTCCTCAGAAGAGAAGAGTCTTCTGTTTAACTTGAAGATGCTGTAAGACTCGGTCTTGGTGTTCTCCCTTGCTCCAGTCCCATGGGGCATTGAACTGGGATCAGAAGACCTGGAAGAGAGAACTGGAGGACAGGGGACACAAAGAATGAGCAGCTTGTCTATAGTCTGATCAAACCACTGATTTTAATTTTTTCACACAGGGGTTATATACACATAGAGGCAGGATGTGTGGAAGGGGATGATGCAGGAGTGTAGATGTTCTCAGGGGGAGTACAGATATCTTCCAGAACAGGGTATCGGCTAGGTGAAGAAGCAGAGTCACTATGACTCTGTCTATGATTCAGTTGTCCTTATCTAAGCTGGTACTTTCCACCAAGGCTACCCATCCACAAGGTCTATGACTATTAGTTCTTATCCAGGCTGGTAAATTTCCATCAAGGCTGCCTGTTTACAAGATCTTATAGCTATTTGTTTTAGGGTCAGTGTTTTTCCACAGAGACAAGATTTTGTGTTAGCAAGCATGTATGGCTGACTTAGGCCTGTAGCTGACTTTAGGCCTTCAGTGTATAAGCAAGGCTGCTCCCAACACTCCTTAGTGCATTAACCCTTTCAAGTAAAGCTTCCTCTAGCTCAACCTTGAGTCCAGAAGAATTCTCTATTTGTCTTCCCTCACAAGGATTTGAATCTAGAATTCTCTGAACTCTATAATTTATTCAGAGGTTAGAATGATCCAGAAACACTTCTGCATAGAATGTTATGACAATAAATGCATTTTCTTCTGTCAATCAGACTAAGAAAAATTTCCTGGAAAAATAGTAAGTTTGATATATTATTTGTAATTTGGTCTGTGAGCCTATGGAATAATACATATACTTAAGTCTTTTGACACTTAAGTCATGTTTTTTCCTCAGTAAAAGTCACATTTCTATTTGTTCATTGCTTTTTATTTGTCTTTTGCTCACATGGGCCAGCAGATGTATGATATTTTAAAGAAACCTTATGAGAATCAAGCTTAACTATAAAAGCCTAATCTACTTTGTCTTGGTAATATAGTGTAGTTATTTGACTCCCACTTACTAAGGTTGAATAACAACTCAGGTCTTCCAAGCCATCAAGCACAGTGTCTGGACTGTCTGGACTGTGTTCATGGTCCAGGAGATGTGTTCATGGTATGGAGCACTGGGTTTGAGTTCAAGCTTTGCTATTTGCTGCCTGGAGTTGAACTTGTTCACTGGCCCCACTCTTTCACTGCCTAGGATCAACCTGGGATCTAAGGGTCAATTGCACTTCTTTACCTCTTCCTACTGAAGTAAAATTCATTCTCCCCATCCCAGCTCTTAGAAAGTCTTTCTTAAGCTTGTCTCCATAGCAACTCATGGAATCAGAGGTTCCCATAACTTTGGGTCTTGTTCCACTAGCCTCTAGGCTGCCTATTACCATTCCACATGGCACATCCATGGATGTAGGTATCAGATGGGGCGTGGTTTTCTCTTGCTGTTGACTATGTAAGGACAACAATTTGGCATCTGATTAGGTGAAACTGTCCTTGAGCCAGGGACTTGGAAGCTCCCAGACAGGCCACTTCCTCACTGAATTCGATAAGACAAAACATCCACAGCTTTCAGCAAGTACTGTGAGAGAACACTGATTTTTCTAATATATGAGGAGCAATAATAATGAACTTGAGGGGCAAGATTTTCTTTCTTTCTTTATGTTTACTTCTTGCCATTAGAGGCATATCCTTCACCCAGCGAGTATGTGTGTACCACCAGGAAGTCATCACATTAGAGAAGGAGAAGAGGATGGAGAGGGATGAGGCTCCTGAGGCATTGTGAGGCTTGTCAATCTTGGACTTGATTTGGAAGCCAAATCAACTATTGCCCTTCACTGATGTTGTTATGGGGTCTTCTGTCTTATAGCCAAGTTCTTTCCTGTCACTCATGGTGACATCCCCTGATGATATGGTGACAGCAAAATAACAAAAATGTCACTGATCATATAGTTTAAAAAGTGTTACCTCTATTGTGAAGCACTGATGACATTACACTTCAACAGATTAAGAAACAGAGTCTTAGAGAAGAAAAGCATGAGTCAAAGTCGCATAATGAGAAAGTGGTGGAACCAGGGTTCAGGCAGAGATCTATTGTCTCTTCCAGCCTGTGCTTGTTGACAGCATTATGTAGCCTGTTTCCAGGAAAACTGTGGGAAAATAGTAAACAACAAACAACAACAACACAGTAATAATACCACCACACCTGTGACCACAGTACCATTTACTGAGTAGGTTATTGTGACTGTCAGACATTGTGCTGGTGCTTTGCCTGAGAATATCATGGTGAGACCTTCACAGGACTTAGTACACCCCCACAGACCTCAGCACAAGTGGTTCTGTATGGCTGAGTGGTGGTGGGAATCATCTGAGTTGGGTTTTTCAAGTGAAGTAGGAATTCATTATATGAAGAAGAAAATGGGTGATACAGAGATATAGGGAAAAAGATGCCTTGCTGGGCTGAACTATCAGAAAAAACTTAGACATAGTTTGGGTCTCTATTTTCTTAAAACCATCTTCACCTTTTGATTAGAAATAATAATGATTATCTGTTTTATCTGCGCACATAGCCACACAGCTGTAGATCGTATTTCCCAGAGTCCCTTGTGACCAATTCCTGATTAAGGTTGTCTCAGTAGGGTTTTACCAATGGGATGTACAACTCGATTGCTATTTTTTTGTTTGTTTGTTTGGATGGAAAGACCATTATTTCACATGGGCCAAAACATGGGCATGATAGCTCCCTGACTTTAATAAGAGATAAAGGCACAGTACAGGACACTCTGGGACCCTTAGTGACTCCTTGGAACACAGCTATCCTGTCTTCTTAGACCTTCTACAATTGATCAATTGGTAGGAGAATTACTCAGTTAATTCAGTTTGACTCTCAGGACAAGGAAAAAAACCAAGGAGATGGGGGATGAGGGGACAGAAACTTCACCTTGAGAGGAGGAGAAGAGATTCAGAGTGCTTAATGTCTCCATCTACTTGTTAAGTTCTTTATGAAGTGATTATTGATTGAGCATGGACTACAGCCTTCACCTAATCTATGTTTTCTCCACTGCTGTACTTCTTCACTTCATCTAGTGGAGTATTTAACAGAAAGCAAGTTCACTATATCAGAGAGTAAAGTGACCAGGCTTTTCTGTTGAAATATCATGTGGGAAGTTTCTGAATTCATTGGAACAGGTATGAGCTGTTATGGCCCTATGGAGAAGTAGATCAAAAAGGAGATTTCAGCTCAGCAGAGTCCACTTTCTGGTAGGTACAAGCTAGGTATTAACAACACAGCTGGGCTTGATCAAATGGAGCAGAAGATGCAGTGGAGATAGAAGGCTGATTTTCCACATACACCTCTTAGATGTTGGAGCCTAGAGAATAATAGTGAGACATAGGCAATAAATATACAAATAAAGTAACTCCAACAACATGGCACCTCAGGCTTTGGGGGACAGTAGTGAGAGCTATTCAGTGTCATTTCCCAAAGCACCAGGAATCATACGTAGAAGATGCTGATGAAAAGCTTCTGAAATCTGCACTGGCTTGTCTTCAATTCCTGTGTAATTGATTCCAAAAAAATAAAGTAATTAAGGTACATGGGGTGTCTCCATTTGCTTTGTTCATGTTGCTTTGCTTGGTTCATGACCAGGTACCTACCCACAACAAGTGTGATGATTTGAATGGGCATGCCCTCCATAGGCTCATATTAGGGTCCCAGTTGTTGGATGTTGGAAGAATTATGAGGTGTGGCCTTGTTGGAGGAGGTGTGCCACTGGGGGTGGGCTTTGAGGTTGTAAAAAGTTCATGATAGGCCTAATCATTCTCTTCTTTGTGACTATGGATCAGATGTAAGCTCTTGCTCAAGCACCATGCCTACCTGCCTTGCTACCATGCCCCTACCATGATAATCAGGGACTCACCCTCTGAAAATGTAACCAAGGCCCTTGAGTCTACTCTAAATGATTTCTCTTTCTTTCTACCCTCCTTATCACATTAATCCTAGTTACTTCTTGGGTTTCCAAGGAGGAATGAGGTAAGAAAATTGGAGACCAGCCCATGTGCCTTGGCTTTCCTGCTCTTGATGGAAGGGTGAATGTACCTACTGCGTTGATGGAGAGTTTTCCCATTTGAATTTGGCCTTGAGTTCTTGGGGCTGATAACTAATGTGAAGTCTGGCTATAGTTTCTTAAGAGCAGATGGAACACATAAGTGAAGGCTTATAACAGCATTCGAGAAAGGCCTTGGCTGAAGTGGCAAGAATATCTGCAGCTTAAACACTAGAGTGATTATATCATTTGTGGGGGCTTTGCAAGCTAATTTGTTTGCCGACTTTTCAATTTGCCATCAGTTTCCATCACCCTGTACCCCTGGGCATCTGCTTTTAAAAGTGAGAGACTGATGCAATAAAGCGAGTTCCTGCTTCAACAAGACTCCCAGCTTGGTGTGGTTCTTCTCGGGCCGCTGACACCCACCATCCTGCTCAGCCCTGGAGAGTGGGTCCGACCTTCTCATCTTGCAGCTACTTGCCAGCAAAGAGCCAACAAAGAATAGCCATCACATTCATCCCTGTTTGTCTACAGTCTCCTCCTGCTTCTGTCTTTGCCACCTGCTTCTAGGCTATGGACCTTCTGACTCATCCATATTTGATTGCAATAAAGGCATTGGAGACCCAGACCCAGACTAGAAAAAGCAAGAGCCCTGCCCACTGCATGCTGGCCATCTACTTTCTGATGTTCTAGCTTTTCAGACCCAAAGTCAGGGTCCAGGCCCTGGCCACCGTCCCTATTTGATCCTTGACAGTGGAGGGAATGGACTAAAATTTTTGCTGTGCTGTTATAGTTCCAGTCCAAATCAGTCCTCTGTGTGCTTCAACCTGACATCTCACAGGGAGCAGATAGACAGACTGTTTGACTTAGGGGAATAGGTCACAGTCCCATGCAATGCTTCCTAGCCAGAGCTGCCTCACAGAACTCTGTGAGGGGGAATGCTCCCTACCTGCACTTGACATGTGGTTAATACAATGGAGGAACCTGCTTTATAATTTAATTTCATCTTAATGGACTCAAATTTACAATTAAGTCACCACCTGAAGCTGGTGGCTCCCACATTGAGTGATGTAACATGAACAGTCTTCTCTAGAGACTCTGGGTCACCACCACAGGGCATCACCAAGGCAGCAGCAGTAAAACCTCCAAACATTAGTGTAAATAGGAAGCCACTATCTAAATATGAGCAAATGGAGATATTGAAGCACACCTGCTGACAGATGTTGGTGAATGCTGTTGTAATGTGACAGAGGTTTACACATCTGATGTTCCTAGTGCCAAGCAGTTGCAATTGTTATTCCCAGAAGGCAGCTAGGACCATTAGATATTCTCTCTAACACTCTATACTGAAGAAGGTTGACTTGTGCAGGTTCTGCAGTTCAGTCTAGATCTAAACTCAAGGCTGTCTCAGTTTGAGGTCTATTCAGTGTTCTGCATTGTTCAGGCTCCTTGCAAAGGACCATCAGTGTTGCAACCCATCTTTCCATTGGACTTCAAGCTTACCCCATCTTTCAAAAGTCTCAAAACATCATCTCTCCATATGATTTCAGGCTTTGTATGTTTTTCAAAACCACTCCATCTTTCTATAGGACCTCAAAAACTCATATCATCTTTTTATAAGACCTTTAGCTGCTTACTATTCTGTCCATGACATCTCTAGTGGCTTACTCTACCTTTGAATAGGTCCTTCAACAGTCCACCTCAGCTTTCCATAGTATAAAAATTTCCTCTACGAATGCTCTTCTAGCTTATCCAATAACATCAGAGATTTTGTTCAACCTTTAAGGCCTTGCCCTTGTCAAGTCAAGTAATAGAATTTTCATTGACATGGCATTTTGTTTTAGTGAACATATGGACATCACACACACACACACATACATGATACACACCCACACCCACGATACACACCCATGCCCCATGTCCATGTACACTACACACAAATATCACATACACATGTATGCATACACATGTCTCACATACATGTGTATATCACATTGACACATATGTGCATGTATACATATGTGCATATGTGTATGTCTATATGTGTGTCTTGTGCATGTGTAGTATGTGTGTATGAGAGGTCAGATGTTAATGTTAGGTATCTTCACTGATTTTTCTCTACATTATCTTTTGATACAGAGTCTCTTATTGAACCTGACTTGTCAATGAGTCCAGAGACCTGCCTCCTCCAACATTGGGGTCATAGACACATTCTATTGTGCCCATTTTTAATATAAGTGCTGGGAGTCTGTCTGAACTAAGGTTCTCATGCTTACACAACTTTACCAACCGAGTAATATCTGTAGCCCTAGGAGTTTCGCTTTCCATAACTCCAAGGGGAAAAATGAATCTAAATTGCCCTTGAAGAAACAGATCAAATGCCCGGCTTGACACTGAGTATCTGAAGTACCATTAAGTTGCTATAACACACTCAGTGAAAAAGCTCCATGAATTTATTTCATCCTCACATGAAATCTAATCAAAGACATGGTGAGGATGGGCCTAGGCTCTGGTTCACAGAGTCCCATTGGCTGACAGCTGCATTGGTTATCTTCAATAAATAGGTGGCTTTACTAGCTCAGCTAGTAAATGGATTTAGAGGGAATTCAGGACAGCCCTGAATGTGACAGACATCACTTCTGTCCCACTCATTGGCAGCACCCAGTGACATGGCACCAATTCACTATAAAGGAGACTGAGAAACTCAGCCTGACTATGGCTTTAGCATAAAAAAAGAAGCAAATTTGTGGATTGCTAGCTGGTCTTTGCTAGCACTGTCAATTTCTCATCAGTTAGACAATAGGACAAAGAGATTCATGATCTTAGGAAGAGTCTATGGCATTCATGATCAATGGGGTGGAGAGGAGTTTCTTTTTCTTTTTTTTTTTGAAGCATTGTTTTGCAGCCCACTTAATATGTACAGAAAAAAACACATGAGGGAAGGAGTAGTCACACATGTTGAGAAAGTTTTCATTAGTCATTGGACCTTGTATATGCCCATCATATCTGCCAGTAAATAAGCCCAAAGTCAGTGGCATCAGTTGAATGGTGAATGCCAAGGCTTGCTGGGCTCACCATAGTCTACCTACTGATTTCCCTGTTGTTACCTTTTGGTTCGAAGGTCCAACTCTTCAGCTTTTTGGTTCCCAGAACACTGCTTTGGCTACCCTAGTGCCTTATCACAAGCTGTTTCTGTCACTTTCTACTTTCTATCTTTTCTTCCTTTCCCCTTTTTTGTGTATATCATATGCATGCAGGTATATGTGAACAGTTGTGTGTGCAGGCATGTGAATGTGTGTGTGTGTGTATAGAGGTAGGTGTTAGGTGTCTTCTTCAGTCACTTGTCAGTTTTATTTTTGAGACAAGGCTCTTTATTGAACCTTGATCTGTTCAGCTAGAAACCCCAGAGACATACCAGTCTCTGCTCCCCAGGACTGGGTTGCAGATATGTGTCGATGTATCTGCATTTTAAGGTAGGTTCTGGAGATCCAAATTCAGGTCCTTATGCTTGCATGATGAACACATTGTTGACTGAGCCTAGACTCAGGCTTCCATGTGCAAAAATACTCCAGACATCTTGATACCTCCCTTACCTCCTTGCCTAGAGCTTAAGGCAGGGGACAATCTATTTCCTTCAAGTGATCTCTTGTCTAGAACTGTGGGTCTGTTCTAATGACAGGAAATGTTGCACATGGGTTAAAATTTTACTACTTTATCAGATGAACTAAAAAGCACCTGATGCACACACTCTGTAACGATTTTCATACACAAATCATAAAACATAACACATAATACATAAAGAACCAAAGCTAGCCAAGTTGTCCTGTTTTTGTCTATTGTTTCTAGACATTATGTCTTTTCTGTGTTTCAGGTTCTTTCTGTGAGAATTCTGCTTAATATATATGTTTGTTCTGGATAAGAAGAAGGCTTGTTTATGTGGTGTGTGTGTGTCTGTGTGTGTGTCTGTGTGTGTGTGTGGTTTTGGTTGGCTTCCTTCATACACTCACAAGTTCCTGTTCTCAGACCACCCATCTAACTGCTTGTTATCCCATGGTGCATCTGGCCAGAGAGCCTTTTTTGTGAAAATAGAACAAATTAAAAGTTTAACAAGATGAGGCAATATTTATTAAACACCCACATTTTTCCTTGTTAAGTCCCCTTTAAGCCCCATTGGAGGCTGTTAGTTTTCTTCTGTGCCTTAATCTTTATTTTTTTCTGCCATCTCTTGCTGTCCTCAACCCTGGAGCTGAGTGACTAGCATAAACCCAAGGCATAATAAGGATTCCCTTTGGCAATCTTTTGAGCTGTGCATTGTATTTCCCCACACAAATTCTCAAAACAAGAATGCAAGATTTCCATATACTACATTCAATGGTGTTCCTGTAGAATGTAAAACAGAAGCCATAGTTCCTCATTCTAGTTGATAACTCAAACTGTTCTAAAGGTAGAGAGGGTATACTGTTTGAGAAGATCCACCCTACCTGCTACCACTTTAGGAATGTAGATTTCTACTCCTGTTAGGCTAGGTTGCTGCATCATGTCTGGAACTTATAGTAAGGCTGGTAGCTCACACATCGACCTGAAAAAGATCTGGACAAGTCATAGTGGAGGTAGCCACCAGGAAGGAGAAAGGGAAGGAGGAAGGGACACAAGTGCACACACACATACACATGAGCGCACGTGCGCACACACACACACACACACACACACACACACACACACACACAGAGAGAGAGAGAGAGAAGAGAGAGAGAGAAAAGAGAGAGAGAGAGAGCAAGGTGTCAGGATGCTGAGAGAGATAGGAGAATATAAGTAGAGAGACAGAGACACTATCAGGAGGGAGCTATCCCTAGAGAAGTTCACATTACTATCGGGGATTGTCAGGATTGCTATGTAAGATGCATTATTATTCTTAATATTTCATCCCACATGTCCCATACTTATTGCTTAGTGACATTGAGTTCTCTTTTTTTTCCACGACAGGTAGGATAAAACTTACACTATTGACCTTGTAACTTGTGTTACCCAGTGGAGTGGTAGAGAGTCACAGAACCCTATTCTGAGAGGTAGTATTGAGAAGGATGATTTTTTTTGTCTTTTTCCAGTTCTGCAGTTTCTGCAAAGAGGATAATGTAACTGAATCATTTGCATCAACCTTTATAGCCCCACAGACTGAGAAATAACCACCCAGCTTCCTCCATATCTGTGAGTGTGATAACACAAGTGCATTACTGATGGAAACCACTGAGGCTGAGGGTAGGTTACATAGCATCATTGTCATAAGAGATAGTTTTGAAAAACCAAGCAATGAGCTGTGGGATTTGGTAGAGACAGTTCCATTTTGACATCCCCATTACTTTTCTGCAGGCAAAACAACAGTGTCAGTAGAGAAGCTATGTAGAAAGCTATTCTTGGGACAGCATGAGGTGCTGGAGAATGTACCAGGCACAATCCCTCACTTATGTGTGGAACAGGCATACGTGAGAACATCAGAGAGTCTCTCTATGCCTAGAAACAGAGTGTATGTCTTGTAAGGGCCCTTGAGCAGGACAGCTCACCATACAAATGTTTAATGGCACCTACCATGAAAACGACCTGGGTTACCAGATGCTTAATAGACAACATGGGAAATAAGCCAGTTGTCTATCTACCCCTTACAGTCTGATAACTGTCCACCACATTAGTAATGCTTGCATCTAATTGAACATTCACCAAAAATAAGAAAAGATAAAATAAGACAAGACAAGTAAGATAGGATAAGATAGGATAAGATGAAACAGGAGAAGTGACTGGAAAAGTCTCCTCTCAGGGCTCTGTGGATTACACGGAGATAAATTTAATTTTCTTATTTTCAGCTGGCAATAGAGGTTGATAAGTAATTTGAGCAGTAAAGAGCTGAAGTGAGCCTGCATGCTCACAGACAAGAATAGGGTGTTCTCTTGAGGGCTTCTTTCTCCATCTGATGACTTTGTATGTTGTCCTCCTCCTTTCCCTTGAGGATGCATGGGCCTACCTTCCAGTGTTGTAGATGTTTCAGCTAGGTCCTCACATGATGGAAGGTGTTAAACCCCTTACAAGGACACTGATCTCACTGGTAGAGAGTCCACTCCTGTAACTAATTACCTTCCAGAGATTGCTTCATAATATTATACTGGGAATTAACATTGCAATGTATGAATGTTGCACACAAATATTCAGGGCACACATAGACTTAATTCTAATAGAAAGAATTGACAGCCTGTGTATCCTCAGCTTATACCAACTCATGCCCGATTCTTGGTTTTAGTTTAGTCTCTTCACTACAGCTGACAGGGATTTGGTTCTAAGATGTCTCCCTGCTCCTTCAGTTCCAGGTACATTGTCTTAATCATTCCTACATTTGGTTATTGCACTCATCTAAGTCTAAGAAGGACTGAAGCCCCCCCCCCCCAACTTGGTCATCATTCTTCATGAGCTTTATGTGGTCTGTGAGTTGAATCTTGGGTATTTCAAGCTTCTGGGCTAAAATTCAATAATCAGTGAGTGAATACCATGTATGTTCTTTTGTGATTGGGTTACTTCACTCAGGTTGATATTTTCTAGTTCCATCCATTTACATAAGAATTTATCAAATTCATTGTTTTTAATAGCTGAGTAATATTCCATTGTGTAAATGTACCACATGTTTTGTGTCCATTCCTCTGTTGAAGGGCATCTGGGTTCTTTCCAGATTCTGGCTATTATAAATAAAGCTGCTATGAACATAGTGGAACATATGTCCTTGTTATGTGTTAGAGCATAACATGCCCAGGAGTGGTATAGCTGGGTCCTCAGGTAGTGATATGTCCAATTTTCTGAGGAAGTGCCAGACTGTTTTCCATAGTGGTTGCACCATCTTGCAATCCCACCAACAATGGAGGAGCATTCCTCTTTCTCTACATCCTTGCCAGCATCTACTATCACCTGAGTTTTTGATCTTAGCCATTCTGACTGGTGTGAGGTGGAATCTCAGGGTTGTTTTGATTTGCATTTCCCTGATGACTAAGGATGCTGAACATTTCTTTAGGTGCTTCTTGGCCATTCGAATTTCCTCAGTTGAGAATTCTTTGTTTAGCTCCGTACCCCATTATTTAATAGGGTATTTGGTTGTCTAGAGTCTAATTTCTTGAGTTCTTGGTATATATTGTATTATAGTCCTCTATCGGATGTGGGATTGGTAAAGATCTTTTCCCAATCTGTTGGTTGTCATTTTGTCCTATTGACAGTGTCCTTTGCCTTACAGAAACTTTGCAATTTTATGAAGTCCCATTTGTCAATTTTTGATCTTAGAGCATAGGCCATTGGGTGTTCTGTTCAGGAACTTTCCCCCTGTGCCTAGGTATTCGAGGGTCTTCCCCACCTTCTCTTCTATTAGTTTCAGTGTGTCTGGCTTTATGTGAAGGTCCTTTATCCACTTGGACTTGAGCTTTGTACAAAGAGATAAGAATGGATCAATTTGCATTCTTCTGCATGTTGTTCTCCAGTTGAACCAGCACCATTTGTTGAAAATGCTGTCCTTGTTCCACTGGATGGCTTTAGCTCCTTTGTCAAAGATCGAATGACCATAGGTGTGTGGGTTCATTTCTGGCTCTTCAACTCTATTCCACTGATCTTCCTGCCTGTCTCTGTACCAATACCAGGCAGTTTTTATCACTATTGCTTTGTAGTACAGCTTGAGGTCAGGGATGGCGATTCCTCCAGAAGTTCTTTTATTGTTGAGAATGGGTTTTGCTATCCTGGGTTTTTTGTTATTCCAAATAAATTTGAGAATTTCTCTTTCTAGCACTGTAAAGAATTGAGTTGGTATTTTAATGGGGATTGCATTGAATCTGTAGACTGCTTTTGGCAAGATGGCCATTTTTACTATATTAATCCTGTGGATCCATGAGCATGGGAGATCTTTCCATTTCCTGAGATCTTCTTCAATTTCTTTCTTCAGAGACTTGAAGTTCTTGTCATACAGATCTTTCACTTGCTTGGTTAGATTGACCCCGAGGTATTTTATATTATTTGTGACTATTGTGAAGGGTGTCATTTCCCTAATTTCTTTTTCAGCCTGTTTATCTTTCATGTAGAGGAAGGCTACTGATTTGTTTGAGTTGATTTTATAACCTGCCACCTTGCTGAAGTTGTTTATCAGGTTTAGGAGTTCTCTGGTGGAAGTTCTGGGGTCACTTAAGTATACTATCATATCATCTGCGAATAGTGATATTTTGACTTCTTCCTTTCCTATTTGTATTCCTTTGACTTCTTTTTGTTGTGTAATTGCTCTGGCTAGGACTTCCAGTACTATATTGAATAGGTAGGGAGAGAGTGGGCAGCCTTGTCTAGTCCCTGATCTTAATGGGATTGCTTCAAGTTTCTCTCCATTTAGTTGATGTTGGCTACTGGTTTGCTGTATATTGCTTTTAGTATATTTAGGTATGGGCCTTGAATTCCTGATCTTTCCAAGATTTTTACCATGAAGGGATGTTGAATTTTGTCAAATGCTTTCTCAGCATCTAGTGAGATGATCATGTGTTCTTTTTTCCTTGAGTTTGTTTATGTAGTGGATTACATTGATGGATTTCCGAATATTGAACCATCCCTGCATTCCTGGGATAAAGCCTGCTTGATCATGATGGATGATTGTTTTGATGTATTCTTGGATTCGGTTTGCTAGAATTTTATTGAGTATTTTTGCATCGATATTCATAAGAGAGATTGGTCTGAAGTTCTCTTTCTTTGTTGGGTCTTTGTGAGGTTTAGGTATGAGTGTGATTGTAGCTTCATAGAACGAATTGGGTAGTGTTCCTTCTGCTTCTATTTTGTGGAATATTTTGAAGAGAATTGGTATTATGTCTTCCTTGAAGGTCTGATGGAATTCTGCACTAAAAACCATCTGGTCCTGGGCTTTTTTTTGGTGGGGAGACTTTTAATGACTGTTGCTGTTTCTTTAGGGGTTATGGGACTGTTAAATGGTTTATTTGCTCCTAATTTAACTTTGGTACCTGGCATCTGTCTAGAAAATTGTCCATTTCATCCAGATTTTCCAGTTTTGTTGAGTATAGGCCTTTGTAGTAGGATCTGATGATGTTTTTTGAAAATTCTTAATTCTTCAATAATGGCCTCCAATAAGAGTGAATTAAATGAAATCTCAGGCAAGAAATCAGAAAAATGATTTTAAATATGTCTAATGAAACTGAAAATGACAAATTCCTGATTGAATTCTGAGAGGACACAAGCAGCTAAATGAAATGAAGAAGTAAATGCAGGATATTAAAGTTTAGTTCAGTAAAGAGATGGTAATTCTAAAACAAACAGACAAACGAACAAAAACCCTGGAAATAAAAAGCTGTATGGGAAGCATCATGATGGAATAGATTCAAGTGTAAGAAAGAATAGCAGGGATTGAAAGTGAGATAGATTAATTATGACATTCAAACAATGAGGAAGATAAATTAATAAAAATGTTCAAACCGAATATATGAGATCTATGGAAAGTACAAAAAAAGAATATATGAATCACTGACCTAGAAGAGGAGAAGAATTTCATAATGATGGTGTGGAATTTTTTTTTAAATAAAATCTAGCAGACAGTCTCTAAGTCTAGGATAGGGTTGTCCATTCAGGTACAGGAGACACTTAGAACAATGAATAGACAAGATGAGGAAATAGCTTCCCATAACCTATTATATTTAAAATACTAAGTATACAGAACAAAGAAGATATATTGAAAGCTGCAAGAGTGTAAAACTCCAAGTATATATAATATATATGGATATGAGAAGAGCAGCAACTGTGTATAGTATATATAAAGTATATGTAAAGCATATATAAAGGCAAGCCCATAAAGTTAAAAACCAAATTTCTAAAAAGAAACTTTGAAAACAAAGAGGGCTTGGGATAATATATTTTAAAATCTAAAGCACAGAACTGTTGGTGCAAGACTTTTATACCTAGCCAAACTGTCTAATAATTAAAGAAGTAAAAACTTTTCTTGCCATAGTAAAAACAGACTGAATTTGTGATCAGTAAACTGAAGATACTTGAAGAAATCCTTCAAACTGATGCAAAATAGAAAATTCATCAGTCTATAGGAAATAAGCCATACTAAGATGGTAATTAACCAAAAGAATAGGAAAGCATATGATGTACCGAATTAATCAGGATGAGACAAATATTAAAACTGATCTACAACAAACAGCAAGATTGAAACAGTAAAAAGGAATCTGAATCAAATAAAAAAGATTGATTCACTGCTGAATTCTTCCAGATCTTCAAGAAAGAATTACATCAAGACTTCTAAAACTCTTCCATAAAACAGAAAATGAAGGAATGCTATCATGTACCTGTTACCCTGCTAATTAAGGCTGAAGTCTACCATTGTCTGGATAGTCTTCTGGGCTCCTTGGAAAAATGGCAGACTGCCTTCACTAGCAAGTTTTCCTGTTCTTAGATCTTGTCTAGGGAGTTTATCCACCCCTGCCCCACCTTTACCTGCAGAAGTTCATGTAGTCTTGGTTAAGAGTACAGGTTCAACTTCCTTTCCCCTGATGAGAACCTCTTCAGCTAGTACTGAGATTCCTAAAATGCTTCCTATGCTAATAAGCCATTTCTGTACTAAGCCTTCTTCCAATGACTTTTGCTCATCCTGGATATTCTGACTCCTTTCCAGAAAATCATATAAGCCTTGAATCACCCCAAAGTAAAGTAAAATCACTACCTCCCTGCAGCTGGTCCTGTTATCATTTTCTTATGTACTCACATGGCTTCTGAAACCTCCCCCACCCCTGCCACATTTGTCACCTCTGTTCCCTTTGCCCTGTGGACACACATTGGCCAACAATCCCCAAGGGCAGGGAGGGTCACATGCCATTTTTATGAAACAAATATTACCTTGTTGCTGAAAGCAGAAAAAGACATATTCAAAGATTATAAAATAATCTTCCTGATAAATATAGATGCAATATTCTTAGTAAAATATGTAAACTAAATTCATGAACAAATCTAAAAGATCATTCATCATAGTCAAATTATTTTCATTCCAGAGATGCAGGAATGGTTCAACACTCAATAAATTTAATAGATTACTTAAATGAACTCAAAGACAGAAATCACGTGATAATTTCAAGTAGTACAAGTACAACTAATGACAAAATCCAGCATCCCTCCATGATAAATTCATTGAAGAGACTCAGAATAGAAAGACATAACAACGTAACAACATAACAAAGAATATGCATAGCCAGACTATAGACAACATTTTGGTAAATAAAGAAAAACACAGCTTTTAAAATCAGAAATAAAAAAAGAGCATCTGCTTTCTCCTCTCTTATTTAATATAGCACTTGAAGTTTTAGCTAGAACAGTGAGGCAGAAGACGGAAATGAAGGTGATACAAATAGAAAAGGAAGAAGCAAAAGAACTTTAATTTTTCAGATAATATGGTTCTATATATAAAACCACAGAAAACCTTTGGAATCAGTAGACACAAAGTAAAATGATATAAAATTAGCATGTGAAAATCAGTGCCTTACTAAATACAATGACAAATGCATAGAGAAAGAAACAACCAATCCATTCATAATAGCCTCAAGAAAAAGAAAACTCCATAGAACTAACCTAACCAAAGAAGTGAAAGACCTGGACAGTAAACACTTTAAAATATTGAAGAAAAGAAATAAAAAAAATATTAGAAGACCTTCCATATTCATGGTTAGATTTAAATTTTAAAAACGACCATGCTAGCAAAAGCCTACAGATTCAATGCAACCCCCACTAGAATTTCAACATAATCACAGAAATATAAAAGATAATCTTAAAATCCACATGAAGCATACAGGATCTCATATAGCCAGAGTTATCCTGAGTGGGAAAAGCTACACTGTTGGTAACACTGGCAAACTTGATTATTTATTTATTTATTTATTTAAATCACATTGTAATTTGCTTATTTACACAGAGGTTATAAACACAAAAAGACAGGATGTGGGGAAAGGAATGGCACCGGAGCATAGGTGTTCAGGGGAGTACAGGTACCTTTCTGAACAGGGTATCAGCTGGGTATAGGTTCAGGGGACAGATCACTGTGGCTCTGCCTATGATTCACTTGTCCTTATCTAAGTTGGTACTGTCCACCTAGGCTGCTGATTTATAAGACCTATGACTACTAGGTCTGGTAAATTTCCACAGAAGCTGCCTGTTTACAATAGCTTATAGCCTTCTGTTTTCAGTGTTTTTCCACAGAGACCCAAGACTTTGTGTTAGCATGCATGTATGTCAGGCCTATTGCTGACTTTAGGCCTTTGGTGTATATGCAGGGCTGCTCCTGACATCTCCTCCCTTCTCTAAGTATAGAAGGGCCTTGGCAATTCTAATCTTGTAAAGGTGGGGATAGAGGCCTGACTTCCAATAATTGAAGAGGACCTTGTAATGGCTCCGGTCCTCCTGTCGTTGTCCAGTGAGGCATGAGGGCCATACCCATCCTGATGTCTTTTTTCCTGGAGAGGGGATACTTTTGACATCAACCCCTATGCAGTCAGGCTTGTCCCTCAGGGAACCCAGATAGATATTTTTAAGTTTTATCGGTTGTGGTGGCGCACAACGGTAGGAGGCAGAGGCAGGAGGATCACGAGTTCGAGGCCAGCCTGGGCCAAACTTGATTTTTTGACAGAGTTATTCTTCAGAGCCAATGTAATAATAGCAGCATGTACACATATGGACACAGCTCGATGGAGTAGGATAGTATAAACTCACAAAGATACCTTGTTATTTACTTATCCTCTCTCCATTGCTCCCCTTCTCCCTTTCTCTGTCCTCCATCCCTCCTTTCTTCTCCATCCTCTCCCCCTAAACCATCTTCTTTAGACAGGGTCTCATTTTGTAGTCTAGGTTGGCATAGACCCCAGTCATATGTTGTTCTCGAACTTTGAACAGTTTCTCCTGGCTCAGCCTCCTAATCGCTGATATTACTAGTATTAGTCACCATGCTTGGCTAAATTTTTAAAAAAAAAATCATGAAAAAGTATAAGAAAACCCTCAATTGGTAAATATCCCATTTTCTTGCCACTGCCTTAGTTTCTTGATACTGGCTGTTTCTCTGCCCATCTTCTTAGAAGAAGTCTCACAGAGGATCTGAACTGGGCTACCAGGAGATGAAGGAGGGGACTGTAGCTTGAGAAAAGAAGTTAGCTGAGAGCCTGATGTGAGGCTTGGGTACTTGGCTTTGAAAACCAGAGGGGAGGTATCTGGCAGGGTAGGGGCAGAGTCACCCTCAGCCCCACTGATAAATGAGCAGTTCTTTTCCAGGAAGTTTGAAACTACATTAAAAGACATTATATCAGGGGTCTCCCAGGATTACCCTATTTGTAGTAGAAAAGGACTCCAGCCTGAAAAATTCTGGTGGTGACTTAGTCCTCCTGCCATCTCCTCTTCTAGACTAGACAATGTGCTGGATAGTCATCACATAGTACCTGGCACCAATCTAGCCAGAGAATTTTCTCATATTCTTTTCTCTTTTCTCTTTCCCTTTCAAGGAGCTCAGGGCCATTCACAGAGCTGATTTATGGTGGCAATTCAGGAGGTGGTAGTCTACTGCTTACTTTTATTTGAATCATAAAATTGTCTTGTACTAATATTAAGGATTATCAGAAATAATGCCAAGGAATTTGTGACTTGAGGAGTAGTGTGGTTAAAATCTCTTTACTATGTCATTTGAGAAAAATAGAGGGCTAACACTAAATCTACCTGTGTCACATGAGCTGGGACTGTGCCCTCTACCCAGCCGCTATCACACATTCGACTGCTGTGTCTTTCCTGGTGTCATTATTTGTTTAAAGGCTTACTAGAGTCTGTGCTATGAGGACAGAGCCTGTCCCCCTGTTTAATGAATTTCTGGCATTTGGCATTTGGTCAATAAATATTTGTTAGATGTGAGTAAATAGGTAAATGCAGAAGCCAAATGCATCACAGCTGGCAAAGTCAGTGAGGTTCCTACTGGCCTTAGCTTGCTCTCATTTCCGAGTTTCTGTTCTTGCTGGGGAACATGATTAATGGGTAATGCTGGGAAGGAAGGTGCATATTGTGTTCTGGTGGCCTTGGGAAATCTGCATGCTGAAGTCTTGGGCAGCACAGGCTTTACCAGCAGAAGGAGGAGGCTGAGCCCAGGCAGGGAGGGTATTGGCTGGGTAAACTAGCCTGGTGAGAGGCTGGCTGTAGAAGAGACAACTGGCAAATCCAGGAATGAAGTTTGAGGGGCTGAGTTCTTCCCAGCCCCATTGTTGGCAGACAGGACTTTGGAGTAGCCCAACAGATGGGCAGCGAAGGGAAGACTGAGAGATGGAAGCGGCTGCCCTTATGAAAACTACATGGATTTGGGTGGAAATTGGAATAAGAGAAGAGAGAGCAGCAAAAAGATTCTAAAGGTGGTGTGATGTCCCAGAGGGTTCTGAGGTCTACGAGTCCCAGAGTATGGCATGAGGCAAGCCAGCAGATTAGGGGGAGTGTGGGTTTAGATGTCTAGAATAGCTATGGCTTAGGAACCTCAAGGCTGTTACATGCCTCAGACTGAGGTCACAACACCCTGGTGGTCTTAATTGAGCATCCAACTAATGAATAAAATGTCAGTCTAAATTATAGAAATATATAATAGGTCTGTGGCCATACTACATTGAATGATCTTGATCTTTCTGACTTCTGAACCTACAGCAGAGTTTAGCCTGGTGAGGTACTTGCATGGGTGAATTGCATAGAAAGAGGAGTAGAAGAGCTGTGTGACCTGCTCCTTTTGGGACTAGTGAAGATCTTATCCTGAAGTCAAAGGGTATGGTTTTAAATGAACCCCATTCATGAGCCTAGGGTGAGTTTCAGCAGAGCTGAGAGATGGAACAGGCTTCCAAGATGGTAGAATTATAGACAGTCCAGCTTGGGAAGGTCTTCCCTTATGCTGGAGGGGTCTTTGACATCTTGATTTTTTGTTAAGTGTAATTTGGTTCACAAATTTTGTTTAATACCCATAAAGAAGACATTCAGATGCCAGTTGATCCTTTGGCCCCAAATCCTTATGGTCAGGTTTGTTGCAGAATTCTCAACTTGTTGGCTTCTAGAAAGGTACTTTGGTACAAGAGCTGTTTATCACATAATGCCACAGCAGAATGTGGGCTTCTCCCTGCAATCAAATACACCAACTGGGACAAACAAGCTTAGCTGAGGGGAGGTGGAGGCCCCACTAAGTAAGTTATCAAGGTACTTTTTGGTTCCTAGAGCTTGCCATATTTTTGGACCTGTGGTAAGGACCATCTTGATGTGTTGTAATAATTTCCAACCACAACAATCCAGTATTAAAAAAACACACACAGCCCAGTTATTATATTTATAAGTTATATGCCTAGATTGGGCAGATCTATTCCTATTCTAACTTATTCCCAGCTATGAGACCCTTTGCTACTTGCAGTTTTTCTGGCCTGTGGTTCTCCTCTATATTGGCTTCCACCTCTTCTTCCTCTGTCCTCTCTTTTCCTTCTCTCCTTCTCCCATCTGCCCGACTCTCTCAGACCTCCAGTCCCACCTTTCCCTTCCACTGTCCAATCACAAACTCTAGCCTTTATTTGACCAATTAGAAAGAGAAGTTTCACATGAGATCACCTGAGATTTACTCCTCATTGGGGTAGCCCTCTTGAGGAAGCAGAATTAATATCAGAATACAAAACAGCACCGGGTAATGCACAACACTGATGGAGTATTTTAAAGCTTAGATTAGATGATTACAGGAAAAGGAGGCAGACAGGAGAGCCACAGAGGGAGGTACCTTTGGAAAATCACCCATGGACACATCATTTCAAAGGAGAGAAAGTGCTTGGATTGCAGGGGAGAGTGGGCAATGAAGACTAAACTCATCAAGATAAAACCCATCATGGATACAAGATATAGAAGGACAGAGTCATATGACCATGTCCTTAATAGAATAAGATAAAAAGGTTGCTGCTGCCTGGTAACAGTGGGAGGTAGCCTTAAGGGTGGCTTTTGGAAAGGTGTCTTAGTTACGGTTATCCATTGCTGGGAGGAGGAGACACCATGACCAAGACAAATCTTATAATGGGCAACATTAAACAGGGAGCCTTACAAGTTCAAAGGGTAATGTCTATTATCACCAAGGTGGAGCATGGCCAGCATCCCAGTGCAAGCGTGGCATAGAAGGAGCTGAGATTTGTACACTTGATCCAAAGGCAAACAGTAGAAGACTCACTTCCAAGCAGCTAAAGCCCACTTTCCAGCAGTGATATACTTCTACCAACAAGACCACACCCCCAACCAGTGCCATTCACTAAGGCCCATGCCTGTCACACTGCCAAAAAGGTAAGACACTTTGGTCAACTAGATAACAGAGAAAAATGGGTAACTGTGCAAAACAGTCTTCTTTTAAGAAATAGCCTAGTTCCACAAGCAGCTTTCCTTGTCTTTTGTACACAGATCCAGTTTTCTATTGTATTTTGTGAACAGATACATCCGCCTAAGAACAGTAGACACCTTGTTTTACTTGCTACTTGGTATCTTAGATTTTTATACTGCTGTGAACAGACACCTGCCCAAGGCAACTCTTATAAGAACAACATTTAATTGGGGTGGCTTATAGGTGCAGAGGTTCAGTCCATTATGGTGGCAGCATCCAAGAAGGCATGGTGCAGGTGGAGCGAGAGATCTACACTCTTCATCTGAAAGGGGCTAGATGATCCCACCAGGCAGCCTAGGATGAAAGTCTAAAACAGTGACAAACCTACTTCAAAAAGGACATATCTAATCCAACAGGCCACACCCTCCAAATAGTGCCACTCCCTGGTTCAAACATACACAAACCTCACACTTGGGTAGAACAAATTATGACTGAAGCTTCATGCTCCCTCTCATGTGGTCTCCAGATAGTACCTAAAATGACTTCCCATGGGTTGATCCAATCTGCTTACCCTCTTCCTACTTGGCGATCTCTATCTGGCTGCTTTGTTCCTATGAGTCTTCACCCCAAGACTACCATTGTGGCCCATGGTACTAGTAGCGTCTGTAAGCTACTCATAAACTACAAGACAGAAACCCAGTTCTTCCTAATCACAATGAAATATGGCCCTTGTGTTGTTTAGCTTGTCTCCTGCATTATATCGTATCTCAAAGTTATTGACTTATCTCATAGTATCACGGTCTTGGGGCCTTGTTCCAGCCCAGTAGTGACCAATTCTAGATGATAGAATTGCTTATGGCTTTGATGTATTCTGGTTAATATAGAAAGGACTTCTAGTCTTTAAGAGGCACTGGAAGTACTCATTTATATTCTACCATAAACTGTTTTAACATGCTTAGTAGGTTTGAACAAGGGGCTCCTGTATTTTCTTGGTCAAGGGCGGCCACTGGTTTTTGGCTATATGGATTCTGTTCAACTTGTACAGGCCCCCACTCTTACTTCATATTGCTATATGTACATTGAGAGACTTCTGGTCTGGGGTCCTTAGCCCTGCTTTTAAAGCTGTAGTTTTTTGTTGTTTGGGTGGCATCCAAGGGACATAAAAGCCCAATGGCCCAAGATGCCCTCCTTCTTCTTTTCCCCCCTCACCTTTAGATACACCTTTTTGGGAGCTGCATTTGATATGTTCTTTAGAAGATGACCCTGTAAGATGGACGCAATTCTTTTTAGATTTCTATTTTATTATTTTTTTTTTCCCACTAAACAAATACTGAACCAAAATAAGGAGTAAGGTTATTTGGCCCCAAGTTTGAAGAGACGTTCTCATGGTGGCCATATTGGCAGGGGTTGAGGCAGCTAAATTACTTTGGGACCCACAGTAAAGAAGGTAAAGAAAGGGATGCGGGGTTTCATCTTTTTTCCCCCTCTTTTATTGTAGTGGTTACCTTTTTAGGGGGGATATTAAAACCCCAGCTTTTCTGACAGATTATTTAGTGGCGGGCTCTGTTTTGGGTTCTCTTCGGGTTTTTGTTCCGCCAAAGGACGCCTGTGCAAATCCCTAGTGAAAGGGCCCCGGGGGCCACACCGCCCACAGCTAGGAATGGCCCTGACAAAAACACGGGCCCTGTCCCCCAGTATGAATATCTCTATTTGCTTAAAAAATTAACCAAGATTTAAAAAGTTTGGGGTAAGTTTCAAAAAAAAGATGCCCAACCAATTGGAGGTGTTTCCCATTAACAAACCCTTTAGTTATAAGTTTTACCCATGACGATCAGGTGTGAAGGGAGGATGTTGGTTTGGGATGAGGGATTTAACTGAAGATATGATTTTGGAGCGACACGTCAATAAATTGTGAGAGATTGTGCACTGTGGGGGGATTGGTTAGTTCAGATGGATCTGAGACTCATTCAGATTGTTCCTGCTTTTAATGTTGGAAGAATGAATTGCATACAAACAAAGGATAGGGGGGGTGCTGGGCCAGGGTTGCGGGAGGGAATGGAAGTAACGGTTAATGGCGGGAGAGGGGCGATTGCGTAACACGTGCGGATGGTATCTTATTTGGACCAGGGCCATGGCTACAGGGGGGATCAGCTTAATAATGCCACTGTCTGTAGTACTTAGTTTCATGGCCTACTGCAAACACTAAGTTTGATCATATAATCTCCAAGCAACTAAGGTGCATAACCAGGGAGGGCTATAAATTCTCTAGAAGGGTAAATGACGATTTCCACTACCGGAGCATGGTACAAGTAGGCTCGTCGGTTGGGTTTTTGCTTGGTTTCATCATTCTTTCATTTTGGTGGTATCGGCGGAGTGTTGGTAAGGGGTGAACGACATCTCTGATCAGGGACCCCCGCTACAAAAACGCGTGGCCCCTGCTGTGAGGAAACACAGGGAGTTTTTATCGATGGTTAGTAGGGAATGGAGGGGGTCGTGAGATGTCTACAGAGTGAGTGGGTAGCTGAGGTGATTTAAAAATTGAACAAGGTTATTCTGTGAGTTTGGTTAAGAGTATCTTGGATCTCTTAAAACAGTTTTTGGGTCTGGATTTCCATACCCAAAGGGGGAAAGTCCACCTCGGTTGTGGTTCAAAGGAGACATGTAGATATCACATTCATTGGTTCTAGGACGCGCGTGTCTGTCCTAGAGCAGGTCAGAGTCTTTATTTACAGCTCTGTCTCAGTTAGTTCAAGTGAGCGTTTATAACTTTTAGCCGTCTACGATGGCGGTGTGCATGGTGCTGCATGACATTAAGTTACTCAATGAAAAGTGTCACATATATAGGGTTGTATTTGCCTCGGCTTAGCCGAAAAGTACATTAATAAACTCAGATTGGTCCTAAGCATGTGGGGATTACCGATCCGGCGGGTGCTGATGAACCTTGAGAGTAAATCTGGGCTACGACTTCTTAGAGCAAGATACCAGATGACAGAGGCACACATGCGCCATGCATATACGAGAGTTCCAAAATCAAACAAAAAAGTATCTTGCATACACTAAAGTTGCTTTTGAGAATTGTATATTTGCAGAATACACGCCTTTGTGTTTGTTACTCAGCATGCTAGCTGAACAGAATCTGTCTGGACCCCCTCTATTGTATCGTCTGACATAGTCTTCACTGATGCAATGGTCGGACCAAGATGTCATCTGAGGCTCATCAAAGCATTCGCTTGCCACCCCTGTCCCACCTGCCCCTCTTCTAATATCTCAACACCGCGCGTGAAAAAAACAGCTTGACTTGAAGTGTAATGATGAGTCGGCGTCCCAAGTCCCTGGGCGTGGGGGAAGTGAGGTGGTTAATATTAGGTCTGAGGTCCTGACAGGGAACAAGTAAGGGTTTATTTGCCAACAATCGCAGGGAATAGCTAGAAGTGATTATATAGAGCCATTCTCCGTCGATGGGTATGTTGATTCGGGTTTTTTCGGGACTCAGAATCTGAATATGATAAGATATCTATAACTATCACGAACAAACTTAGTTTGATTTCATATTCAAGGGGTTCATTTGGGAGAGGTTTGCCTGTCAACATTGTCTATTCTTCCATGAACACAGATCCATTTTGGGGGTTCAAAAGAGGCTTACGACCACAGGCCTGATGGTAACACATTTTGGCGGTAATGGGACATCGAGTGCACGGGTGTAGTCCTGAATTAAGGGCCGATAACTATAAGTCATGGTCTTCTGAGCGATATTAAGAGTGTTTCTCTAATATTTTAATTAAAAAAGCGTGAGAGGATAGAACAGACAACACACTCCAAATTGCTTACAGAGAACATATTGCGTTTTTCTTGTAAAACAATTTGAAACACACAGGCAATGGTTGACAGATACAAAATAGCATACTTATTTACTATGTTCATTTGGTTTACACCATTCTGCTGGCCCTGATTAAGGCCTTGTCTTGGATTCAAAAAGCAGAGATTGCGAGCATCTTTGGCATAGATACCTCTCACTCGATATTATGTGATTTCACATAGGCCTCTATAAGGCAATTTTAGGATACCTCGTTTATTCATCTACAGAAATGTTTACTGGTTCCAGATTAAGGGATCAACACGTGCCAAGTCTGAGTCATTCAGCCCTAGAGCGGTCATTTATGCGGCCTCCAACGAGGTCTGGCAAATGACAATCCTGGGCCAGAAGGGCTGAAGACGCACAGGACAGGCATCACAACATTGTAGCATCAACGGAAACTGCGTCCGGTATGTCCAGAGCTGTCTCTATGATATGGGCGAAGTTGGAGAAGCACAGTTGCTTGTGGAGTGACTTGAAAGATTAGCCCGTATGTTCATGTTATTTAATTTCAGCTAAAAGTCATGCTGGCATCTTCTAGGTGGGGGAAACACAGGAGCTATCATTACATACAAATATGCACATTTGTCAGTGGCGGCGGGTATAAATCAGTTTGTGGAGATGAGGTACGGTTGCACGTGTCAAGACTATTCATTTTCTCAGAAGCCTGAGTATTCTAGCCATACATTCAGAAACTTTCGGCCTGTGTGTATACTAGTGTGTTGACCAGAGATAGACAGAGATTACAGTTAACAAAAATAAATGGACTGGGTCATTAGGCCTATCGTGGACCTTCACGGAGTCAATTGTGTATTAGTCTTCCTGTGCTCCTCTTAAAGTGTCATTTTGAGACGAATGTTTGTTCTTTTGTCGACTTTTTCTAGGCTTCATATTTCAGGGCTAGCGTGATAACTTCTTTGCAAGCTTATTTGTTCCCTCAAGTCTCTGGGGAGGAGCCTAGGTGGAAGGAGAAGGTGAGGAAGAGAAGGAGGAAAGTGAGACATAGGAAAGATGTGAATGGAAAAATGGAGAACAGTGGAACTGACGGATGCGAGAGATGTGGAGCCTATGGATGACCTCACATATACTTGAAGCTCCTGGCTCTCAAACATATAACATCTAGGCGAGTTAATTGGCGTTACCATCTGTCACCAATTGTACAATGGGCATCTTGTTTCTATCTATGAGCAATTATTAAATTTATAAGCTTTGAATAATCTATTCATTTATCTGTCCTCATCTGTCATCTTGTGATTACAGTGCCTTGGATATTGGATATGGTCGATCGCGCCTAGACCCAGCCATTGTACAGACAGCTTGGTAACATAGAGTTCTGGCAGTGCCAATTACAGGCCTTAGCGACTGGCGCACCTGGTGGGGGGCCAAATGGCTAGCTTGTCGTATCTCTCTACGTCCCAGTTGAACTGACGGCGCTCTGAGCCTGTAGGCTTGAGCCCTGAGACTCGCAGCAGAGTCACACCCCTCTGTTGCTTGGGTCAAAGGCACCGTCTCATTTAAGCGACACGCAGTGCTGTGTGTGAGAGGGGTAGAGCTCGGAGTGATACGTAAAGGGGGATTACATATACTTCTGATGATGGATTTGGGGGCTCGGCTCGTTGAATGTAGGTATGCTTGTGTGGGTGAGGTGGTAGGTTGGAAGGGGGGACTGGATGGGTTGAAGGTTCTTGTTCGCTACTTTGTTATGTGGTTTTGTGGGGCTTAGGGTATGAGGGCATGAGGGGGGGGCGGGGGGGTTCGGTGGATGGGTCTCAGGGTGGTGGGGCCAGTATGGGTGGGCCTGTCGTGTCTCTTGTGTGTCAACGTGGTTTGGTTATTAACATAGGAGCCTTCGGACGTGAGGATGATCACTAGCAAGGCCCTAGGATTGTGAATGTGTAGAGATCAGTCAGTGGCGGTGCAATTCGCATAATGCAGAATTGCTGTAGGTGGGGTTTATAGTGTTGTTCCTCTGAGGAGAGTGCGTGGAATGATGGGAATAAACTGTGTGTTATATGATGGCTGGGGGGAATGGTGTAAATCTTGGACTGGCAGTCATAGTGGGCCCTCGAGGGGTTGGATGGTGTTAGGGACTTGTTTGGACAGGGTCCGTGCGCACAGAGTTAGGTGCTTTCGGACATTGAGGGGGGAGAGGGGGTAGGGAATTGTCGCTAGTGGGGCTGGCCAGGTTGATCTGAGACAGGTCGGAAGAAAATGTGTGTGTTGTCGGACAATTAACTTTTATGTGTTTAGGGGTAGATGGGGGGGATTTTGTGTGAGACGAGAGAGCGACAGAGCAAAATAGAGACAGGATAGAGACTGAGAGAGGAGAGAGAGAGTAGCAGAGATGAAGAGATGAGGTAGGGGGGGGGAGGGGGAGGAAGAGTCGAGTAAAAATTGGTGGAAAAGGGAGAGCGGGAGGGGTTAATATAGGGGAGGGTTAGGAGGGGTGGGGGAGTAATATGGGAAAGGGGACTAGCATGGACATAGGATGGATAAGGGTGGGGAAGGGAGTGATGGGTGGACATGGTGTGATGAATGTGGATGCAGGGGGGATATTGAATAAGGTTGGGATGGGAGGTTTTATATTAGCTATTGTTGTGGGGGGATGATGTGAGGGTTGGGAATTTGATGGGGGAAGTGGGGCTGGTGTAAATCTGACAAGATAGAATTTGTGGATGGGTGTTTGTTTTGTTTAAGTGTAGTTAGGTGTGGAGGTGTGGGGGATGTGCGTGTTATTGGGAGGGGGTGTGTTATTGGGAAGGTGGGAGGGCGAGGGGGTTGGGGTGTATGAGGTGTGTGTGTTCGGAGCATCGGGTGATTGGGGAATATGGGGTATAGTGGATTTTTCTGTTGTAGGGTGGTGTTATGGAAAGGGGTATTTATATTGGACGTATGGGGATGACGTAAGTTGTGGGTGGGTTGGTTTAGGACTGAAAGGATAGGTTGAGGTTTGAGTATGTGTCTGAGGAGGTGATTGGGAATATATGGAATGATAGGTAAGTGGGTTGAATATTGGCAGATGTGGGTGTGTGGGTGAAATGATGAATAGAGTAGTTATGTGTGGGTATGTGTATTATAGTGTAGGTGTGGAGTCATAATGTTAGGGCAGCTACTGCAGATTGGGTGGGCTGATTGTTTCAGAGTGCAATTAATGTGGTGATTAGGTGAACTATCACTCTTGATCGGTTCGGAGCTAGTACAGTAGGCTACGCTGCCTGAACCTGAGACTCACCTCAAGCACGGGGCTGTGCGACTGGGACTCCAACTGGGGCTTAATCTGTTTGTTATGCATCTTGCATAGGAACTGATCTGAACGCGACTAATGGGTATGGGTTGTAGGTGTGGGATATGATGTGCATAGTGATTCAGTGTAATGGTGTCTATTGGGGTGTATGTTGCATTGTCACTATGCGGGGAATGTGATATTAAGTATATGGCGGGGAGGGGCTATGGGGCAAAGAGGCTGTACATTTGTGCTTGCGTGTGCGAGATTGAGCAAACATGGGTAGGGGGGTACATCTTGATACAGTGTCCTCTTTTACATAGATAGTGTTTTAGCCTGGTGAGTGGCAGGTCCCGGGGACAGCCAGGCTCTGGGGCGTGATGGATGAGTGGTCGGAGGTGGTGCGCTGCGGTGGCTGGCACAGGTGAATCCAGCCAAGGTAGTAGGTGCCAGAATTTCAGTGAGATCCTGTCTCAGTTTATAGAAGGTGAGTGTGATGAAATGTCTGCCAACATTGACCTCTGCCTCCACAGCTGGCCCCAGACGTTGCTGTGTACCCAGGTACCTACATTGGGCACACTGCTCTCTACGTGTGTTATGTATCTCTCTTTGTTACAAATATCTTAAAATTCAGATTAGGTAAGGAGGAACGGTACTCTAGTAAACACTGATGGTGAGGAGATAAATTCAACATAACAGAGGACCCACGTTAACAAGGAAGACTGGTGGCGCTGGTTTAAAGCTTCAGTGCTCTGTCATGGGATGAAGCATAGGAGCGAGGGTGAATATGTTTCCGTGATAAACATGCACAGTGTAACAGGGCGTAACTAGAACATTCAATGGGAGAGCTATGGAAATATGTACCGATAACCATTGACAGTAAAGGCATGACATTGTTGCGGGGGCACTGGCGAGGGGGATGGAAGGGGAGTACATTGTGAGGGGCTGTGTAATACAATTGCTTGTGTGTGAGGGTTGTTTTGTTGGGGGAGATGTTGTGGGATGGTGTGGGTAGAATTGTCAGGGTTGGTGGAACGGGGGAGTTCTTATTCGGGTGCGTTTTCATTCTAGGGATTAAATTGGGGGATGGTGATTAGTGTTGCTTGTAAACTCAGGATGGTAGAAGGAACTGGATGACGTGGAGTCAGGAGAGCGCTAGGGGGACAGGGGGGGCGGGGGAATTAGGTTCAGGTTGGGGCGTTGTTGACTAGTGTGTCTGTACTAAGATCGACTATGGCGGTGTGTAGGGTACATGGGATTGTAGCATTCCATGCAGCAAGGATATGGGATGCAGGAATGCCGCTCTTGGGGAATATATCCTCCGCATCAGTCTTTGAGTTATGGGCCACAGGGTACATATACGGCACATAGCCTGCGTGTCTTGCCGTGAGCTTTAGTTCTGCCCCTTCATAGAAAGCCTCCTGGCAGGCCCCCCCGAGCAAGTTGCCTAGATGTCGACACGGTACAGGGACTGTTGTGTTCCCAGATGCCGTCAGAGTGTATTCCGTGATTTGCTGATGGGGGTCTGGTGGAGATAATGGAGGCTTACAATATGACGCCCTCATTTGCGTTCTAAGCTGGAGATTTCGGAGGCCCCCTGTGATCGTACAGTGCGACTTGTATCCTATGAGCTCTTACACGAGCTGCGTCCGTTCCGGTGGACTCATGACTTGGACACCTCCGAGGTAGTCTTCCAGTAGGTTTGAACAGGATGTCGAGCGGTGGAGTCTCGTTTTTTGTGTTGTTGTTGTTTGTTAAGTGGGGAGTTTGGTATGCTGTGCATTTCACGGCACTGCTAGAGAGTTTAGCATGTAGATGAAGACGGGACGGGGCTGTGTCGTGTTTGTAGTGACGTTATATGCATGAAGGGTGAAATAGAAGTAGGGAAGGTGTGGGACGGGGAGGAGGCTATAAAACAGTGTTATAGAGATTAGTATATCTAACCTCTGGGGTGGGCAAAGGATTAGGGGCCTTATTGGACATCAGGGCATACATTATCTCTAAGTTCGCATCATGTGGTGTATCATGGTGTAGGCGTCGATGCCTTGGCGTGTACCGTTGGCGGATTGGAGTGGGATAGGGCGTATTCATCTGGATAAGTGGGGTAGTGACCTGGGGGAGCCGCCTGTAGGGTGATTAGAGACCTTCCAGTTCACTTGGGACTTCTAGCCAATGGTTTTTAAGTCTTTGCTGGCCTTGTGGGGCAGGGGATAGTGAAGTGAATGAGAGAGTGACTTGCCTAAAGAGGTGCAGGGCCAAGAAAGATCTAAAAGGCGGTGTTGGTTACAGTGCATTGCATGTTGTGCTGGCAGGCTGGAGTCCACTCATCTCAACATTTGTTTGTGCTGTGGACGTTGGCGAATATTGTAACTTATGTTGTGTAAACGCAAATTAGGCTTGCCATGTTAGTCTAGCGCTATTTTCTAGATGCTAGGCTGGGCGTGGGGATTTCAGTGTTAAAGACTTCGCCGAGATTGGTAGACATCATTTGCTCAGGATTCTTTTTAGTTCTTTGGCCTCCTATCCTTCAGCCATTTGTTTACATCTACATTCTAATGTATTGGTCTTATAATAATTTTTGTTCTCAGATGACCCAAATATTATCGAGCCTACTTCCCTGTCCGAGCCCAAAGTAATTTTCATGCCTGAAGCCTACTGTGTTGTTCTAGCCTTTGAATTAGATATCACTGCCAGAAATTTCTTGATGCGTCAGTTCGTTGCCGTGAATGTCTGAATTATCTATCGATCCAGTCCTTTCCTTGTCCTTGGCCGAGCAGATTCCTTCAAAGCAGAGCCCGTTTTCTTGTCCTTATCTTAGGCATCAGCAGCGGTCAGCGTCCGCCGAGGCAGCCCCCCAAAGCTCTCCACATCTCCCCGCTTTTTTTATTTGCATTTAACCTTGTCACTGTAGCCCTGTCTTAGGTCCATTCTGAACCATAGAATGCCTTCCTTACAACTCGCATGGAATAGGCACAGTGATTCTCTTTGTCTGTCTTACTAGGTGGTAAGGGCTCTGGTGCAGAATCTTACCTGTTCGTTGCGCTAGCCCAGACCTGTCAAATTAATAACTCTGTCTGGGGGTTACATTTTCATTTTCTAGTCAGTACCTTTGGCTACACGACCAACTGGTTGAATCCCAGTCTAGACCATAGATTTAGATTACACACATCTGGCTAGAGGATAAAGTATTGCCCAGGACAATAGGGCGAAGCACTAATCAAGCTATACATCGACCTTTCCTGAGATTCATTTTTCTGCACCCCAAAATGGTATAATACTGACTCTCAGCCATGGAATAATTTATCAGCATTCTCTTCGCTACAGCATCAAAGATCAAAAAAGCAGCAGCTCTATAACTCTTAAATCTCACTAGGCAAGTTAAAACACTTCAAGGGTATTGATATTAGAGCAAAGACCGCGTCGTTGGCTTTTAAACCTGTTTCCAGTAGTAAGGGATATATGCATTGTAAAGGTGAGAAGTTACGCATAGACTCCAATGATTCTTGGTCACTCACGTGCATGGCGCTTGCTAATCTCTTCTGAACCTGTTCCTCCTTCAAATAATGTGAATAGGATATATAGCATCATTCCTTGTTTCAAACCACCATGTATATTCTCGTGTATTATGTAACTCATTTGGAACATTTTGTGTTAACTCGAATTATTTGTCCACGATGGCAGTTTTCTCTATTTTTTATTAAGGATGCGGGTCTTAAACGGCTGGTGTCCATGCTATTGCTGTAGCCATAGCACTACCAATTAATGTTTAGCTAATAGCTGCTATTACCCAATTATAAATCAAGCCCCAGCTAGCACCGCTGCTCGCTACGGCTTATAGCATTACTGTGGAGGCTGATAGTTCCAAGACTGGTCTCTTCAACGAATCCCAAGGCATAATTTCGAAACACGCACATCAGGCGACAGGTCTAAACAAACATGCTTGTTGTATCGAGACCCCTGTATGCATCATGCAGACGCGTTTCACACAAAAGAGCACATTTATGTTGATTTATAGTGTCTAGATCAATGCAATTTACAAGAGCATCCCGGGGCAGTAGATTCTTTTCACGAAGCTCTTGAGCTGGTGATAATTAAAAGAGTCTCTTGTTAGCTCATTCTCAGAGAGCTGAGTGCGCTCTCAGAGCATCTGCGTCTGGTCTAGCCTGCTTGTTGGATGGCACATGGCAGTTCTGTCACCTTTTGTAAGATCGGGTGGGTTACTGACCGGTTGATATGTCAGGCGTATTGTTTTGGTATATCGTTTATAGCTCAGCATCAGTAGGAGGAGGAGGATGGGATATGGCGTGTATGGAGGGGGGAGGGAATGGGGATTAACCTCGGCAAGGTTAAACACTTTTCAATAATACCCAAACGGTACAAAAAATGCAAGCGGACAAACGAACTGGTGTCGTCTTGGAGTTCTAGGAGACAACAGCTTGAGGTGATACCAGGGAGGCTAACTGGGAAAACATAGTGGGTCCGGCCTGTGCTGCCACAGGAAGCCACATCTGGTCTGTGGCCCTGTGGCTAGACTGGGGGTGTGGTTACCACCCAAGCGCTCAGCACATTGTCTCCCTGACGCTGCTAGCTCCCTCACCTGAGGGCGATCTAGCTGGTCTTGGATCCTGTGAGCGACAACTGGCCCCACTCCTCAACTGGCTTACATGAGAGAGCGGGGCTCTGGAGACCTGTGTGCCAGGAGATAGCTGATACCACCACCTCAACCACTACTATACGACAGGAGAGGGCAAACCCTCACATTATGGGACGAAGCGCGTAGGTTAAACTGCCTGTGTGTATGTTGGTGGGAGAGCTGATCCCTACCATTTTATTCCTGCATGGGTGGTCATGGACAATGAGAGATGCCCTCCCACCACTCTCACCCGACGTCAACCCCATGGGGAAGATGGTAGACCCCCCGATGTAAGGGGTCATGAGCGCTCAGAGAACTGCCCCTGCCCCTGGGCACCACCCACTGCAGCAATGAGGAGACGGTCCCTGCGCACCTTGTCCTGGGCAGACCCACATATAGTTGGCTGTGAATGTGGAGACACAGGGCAAGCAATTACAAGGTGTGAGTGCAGGAGAGACAACCCCCTGCCCTTGTCCTCTGTGTCAGTGGAGCAACAAGGAAACGATATCCTCTTCCTCTCTTGCTCACGCGCCACCACCTGTGGCAGGCCAGGACACTGGACCCAGATCATGACGAATGGGATAACTGATCCTGCTCTCACTCCTGCAAACACTCACGGCAGCACAGAGTTAGCCCTTGCACCTCTCTTCGGGCAGCAGGGTAGAGCGGGGCCCTTGTTGTGGGAGTTGCTGTGAGCCACCCGGAGTAGGCGTAGGTTTCCTGTGAGAGTACATTCAGACCAGGCGGTCCTTGCCAGCTAGGAAAAGGCAGCCCTGCCACATTTTTGACAGGACAATCAGTGGGTTGTATCCCTATATCCACAAGAAAAAGGGCGATACCCCTTTAGAGTAGGATGGGGAAGAGAATATTTTGAACTTATTGCCACCAGTTCAAGAGCAATATCTCTAACATACAGGCGGACAGCTAGAGCAAACTGAAAGAGAATTTTGTTTGTTCCATCCCATCCTCCCAAACGCTTAGCTACCTCCGATCCCTGACTAAGTCTGCAATATATTTCCTTTAACATCAGGCACTTTCTTGGAATCTAAGACCCTGTTGCAGGAACTGTTCTCGTTATATCCTCCCTGCGAAAAAGAATTATAATGATGACGATGCTTACATGTTCCTCTCAGTGAGCCTGTGAGATAATTCTCCCGAGGCTGCTATAAGCACCTCGTGATATACTCTCACGAGGAGGCCTGTTTCTTAAGAGGCACCTCTCGTAATATTATGATATTGTATCTTTGTAATTTTCCCTACTAGTAATTGTGTCCCACATTACATATAAGAAACTAGAGCACCGCTAAGACTTGAGAAACATAATTGTTAAAAGCGCCATTCAGATAAATGCGTGGGTTGTACGGGGAGTTATAGAACGAGTGCTATTACTCTCCCCTCAAAAAAAAAAAAGCCGAAAAAAAAAAACAACAAATATCTATGCATGTTAACTCACAGTAACTAATGGGCCTGACCCACTGCCAAAAAAGCTTGTAATATCCTCACATTGCTTGTATGAGTTTGTGAAATAGTGACTTGTTGACCCCCTATATATGAAACATAGCTCACAGAATTCGTACAACAGCTACAGAAGGGGCCCATATGTCGGTGGTGGCCCAGATCCAACAGGAAATAGTTGCGAGAGCTCAATGAGCTTCGGAACAATTTCACTCTCCTAACTACGAAATTGGAAAGAAAAGGTTCTAAAAAAAACCCTCCTCCATGCCTGGCTCTTTCATAATAAGGCAGGTCTTGTTTTCAATTCAGAGTGACATCTTCCTCACATCTTCATTCTCACCCCCGCCTTGTTCCTTCACTGTTCTAGGCTAGAAAAGATCTTCCCCAATCAACCTACGTCGCACTCCCCACCAAGTCTAATCTAAGAGACCCCTAGAACCCAGGAATGCACCAGCCTGCTTTCCGCGGTGGCCCTTCTATTCTTCCACAGCATGCTCTGGCCAGCTTGTCCATGTACTCTTCAGAAGGACAGATCAGTTCCTCCTTCTTCGGTTCGTCTCCTCAACAGCCAGATTCCATTGCTTTTAGTGCACTAATAAAAACCATCTACATAAAAACCCAGAATTTTAGGACATATTCACCAGCATAGGCAGCAGTGCAGTGATGGGCTCTCCTTTTATTTTACAAGTGGGGAACACTTGAGGTTCCCTGAAAAAAAACCAGCTATGCCTGACACAGCCTCTTTTCATTTGGTTGAGTTTATTTCCTCCCAATGATGCCCCCTCTCCAGCCAAAGCCATTATCTTTTCCAAAGTGTCTCTAGTGTGGGACTCTTTTGTAGCTTTCCCTCCAATTACCATACTAAACTTCAGACATTCAACAGCTAAGGCCCTAAAATTCCCGTGGGCAACACACAACCTTCTTTTCTACAGAGATGATCTAAGTCTTAAGGCACATGCGACAAGGAGCTTGGTCAAAGTTCCCCTACACTAAAGCAGGTTAGAGAAGAACGCATCAAACCTACAGTCTTAAGACCATCCCTTCTTTCCTCTCGCTCCAATATAGCTGACAGCGCTTGCAGTGCCCCTCCATAGTTTCTACAGATGTCCCACAAAGCGGGAGACAGCCAATTACAGACAGGTGTAGACATAGCATCTACTCAGCTAGCGGGTAGCCCCTCTTGAGGAAGCAGAATTAATATCAGAATACAAACAGCACCAGGGTAATGCACAACACTGATGGAGTATTTTAAAGCTTAGATTAGATGATTACAGGAAAAGGAGGCAGACAGGAGAGCCACAGAGGGAGGTACCTTTGAAATATCACCCATGGACACATCATTTCAAAGGAGAGAAAGTGCTTGGATTGCAGGAGGAGAGTGGGCAATGAAGACTAACTCATCAATGATAAAACCCATCTGGATACAAGATATAGAAGGACAGGAGTCATATGACCATGTCCTTATAGAATAAGATAAAAAGGTTGCTGCTGCCTGGTATACAGTGGGAGGTAGCCTTAAGGGTGGCATTGGAAAGGTGTCTTAGTTACGGTTTCCATTGCTGTGAGGAGGAGACACCATGACCAAGACAAATCTTATAATGGGCAACATTAAACTGGGGCTGCCTTACAAGTTCAAAGGGTAAGTCTATTATCATCAAGGGTGGAGCATGGCAGCATCCAGGCAAGCGTGGCATAGAAGGAGCTGAGATTTGTACATCTTGATCCAAAGGCAAACAGTAGAAGACTCACTTCCAAGCAGCTAAAGCCCACTTCCACAGTGATATACTTCTACCAACAAGACCACACCTCCCAACAGTGCCATTCACTAGGCCCAAGCCTATTCACACTGCCACAAAAGGTAAGAGACACTTGGTCAACTAGATAACAGAGAAAATGGGTAACTGTGCAAAACAGTCTTCTTTTAAGTATAGCCTAGTTCCACAAGCAGTCTTTCCTTGTCTTTTGTACACAGATCCAGTTTTCTATTGTATTTTGTGAACAGATACATCCGCTATGAACAGTAGACACCTTGTTTTACTTGCTACTTGGTATCTTAGGATTTTATACTGCTGTGAACAGACACCATGCCCAAGGCAACTCTTATAAGAACAACATTTAATTGGGGCTGGCTTATAGGTTCAGAGGTTCAGTCCATTATGGTGGCAGCATCCAAGAAGGCATGGTGCAGGTGGAGCAGAGAGATCTACATCTTCATCTGAAAGGTGCTAGATGATTCCCTTCAGGCAGCTAGGATGAAAGTCTTAAAACAGTGACAAACCTACTCAAAAAGGACATATCTAATCCAACAGGGCCACCTCCAAATAGTGCCACTCCCTGGGTCAAACATACACAAACCATCACACTTGGGTAGAACAAATGACTGAAGCTTCCATTCTCCCTCTTCATGTGTCTCCAGATAGTACCTAATGACTTCCCCATGGTTGATCCAATCTGCTTACCCTCTTCCTACTTGGCGATCTCTATTCTGGCTGCTTTGTTCCTATGAGCTTCACCCAAGACTACCATTGTTGGCCCATGGTACTAGGCTCTGTAAGCTACTCATAAACTACAAGACAGAAACCAGTTCTTCCTAATCACATGAAATATGGCCCCTTTGTTTTTAGCTTGTCTCCTGCATTATATCGATCCTCAAAGTTATTGTCTTTCTCATGTGATCATCTGGTCTTGGGGCCTTTTGTTCCAGCCCAGTAGTGACCAATTCTAGATGATAGAATTGCTTTATGGCTGAGTGATCTGGTTAATTAGAAGGACTCTAGTCTTTAAAGAGCACTGAGACTCATTTATATTCTACCATAACTGTTTTAACATGCTTAGTAGGTTTTGAACAAGGGGCTCTGTATTTTCTTTGTCAAGGGGGCCTGGTTTTTGTGCTATATGGATTCTGTTCAACTTTGTACAGGCCCCACTCTACTTCATATTGCTATATGTACTATTGAGAGACTTCTGGTCTAGGTTCCATAGCCCTGCTGTTGATGCTGTAGATTTAGCTGTCTTGGTGGGCATTCCAATGGGACATAAAAGTCAATGGACAAGATGTCCTTCCTTCTTCTCTCTCCCTCACCTTTAGATACACCTTCTTGAGCTGCATTTGATATGTTATCTTAGAAGATGACTCTGTAAGATGGAACAATTTGTAGATTTCTATAGTAGTTATTTTTCTTTTCACTTCAACAAAATACTGAACAAAACTAGAGGAAGTAAAGGTTTATCTTGGCTCAAAGTTTGAAAGCACAGTTCATCATGGTGGGACCAATATTGGCAGGAGCTTGAGGCAGCTGATTACATTGCACCCACAGTCAAGAAGCGTAAAGAAATGGATGCTGGTTTTCATCTTGTTTTCCCTCTTTTATTGTAGTGGTTACCTTTTTGAGGGAGATATTTAAAACAGCATTTTCTTGGACTGATTATTTAAGTGGCGGCTCTGCTTAGCTCTGCTGTCATGTTCCGTAGCTAGAGGTCATGTGCATAATGCAGCTAGAAATGGCCAGAGGCCACACACGACCACAGCTAGGAATGGCCCTGACAGAAACACTGGCCCTGCCACCCAGTATGAATGAGTCTCTATTGCTTAAAGATTAACCAAAGACTTTATATGTTTGGTAATGCTCAATAACAAGATGCCCAAACAATTGGAGGTGTTTCCCAATTAACTAACCTAGATATAAGTTGTTACCCATGACTGATCTCCATACATGTGTGGCTCTCCATCCTCCTACCTTAGCTCCTCCCAACTTGGGGGAAGATATGCTGCTACATATCACCTTTCCTGTTAAAATTAAAAAAAAAAACCTCTTTCTCAAAATTCAATTAGAGCACAACTATACCAATTTGTAAGATACAAGTAAGATACAAGACAGACCTAATATCCAGTCCATCATTTTTGTTAACTAATCTCTGTCATCTCTCCTAACTACAAGACGAAGTTCTGAACCTGGCTTATATCCTGGCTTCAGAATGAATGTCAGCTGAAAACCATCCTCTCAAATCTGTTCTCCCAAAGTTAATAGCCTAGGTTGCTATGAGACTACATGTCTTCAACTCCATCAGAAATCCAGAATGACAGAATGGCAGAGCCATCTCCCACACTGGCATCTTGTGGGTGGCAGGGCCAGTGTTTCTGGCTTGCCATTCCTAGCTGTAGCAAGTGTGTGGTCTCTGGCCATTTCTAGCTGCAGTGCTCACATGTCCTCTGGCCATGGAACATGGTGGTAGAGCTAAGCAGAGCCACTGTGTAGATAGTTGGCCCAAGAAAACACTGTTTTAAATATCTCCCTCAACAAAGTAGCATACCAAGGTCTGGCATAAATTCACTAGAAGTTTAAGTCTATTTCACCTGAGAGTAAGAGTTGTTTTTGTTTTTTGTTTTAAAAAAAGAAAGTGAGTAAGTGCTGAGATAAGTCATGTGACTCCTAGCACTGGACCCCTGAACAAAACAACTGCTTGTCCCCTGCTGTGAGGAAACACAGGTTGCTTTTTACTAAGGAAAGAAGGAAGTAGTTTACTTCTAAGACAGAGAGATTTGAACTGTGAATTAAAATTGAGATTATTTATTTTTAAGATAGATTTAGAAACAGTTTTGTCTGATTCACATGGGGAATCTCACCTGCGGTTTGGAACAAAGATAGAGAAAATTTGTCTGTGGCTCTGTGCCTAGACAGGTATACATTATTAGCTTCTCAGAGTCAAGAGAGCTAAATAAATAAGCCTACATTGTGGAGCAGTTGCTGAATTAAGTATAAAGTTACAATATAGGGATTATTTGCTTTTAGAAAAGATTTATAAACAGATTTGTCCTAATCAAGTGGGGATTATCATCTGCGGTTTGGAACTTAGATAGGAAAAACTGTCACTGACTTTAGAGTAGACAATGACAGAGGCAGGCTGCCAGAAGACTAGATTCCAGAATTCAAACAAAAAATTATCTTGATACTAAAATTTGTTTTGAGAATTGTATATTGCAGAATACACAGCCTTGGTGTATTTACTCATCAAGCAAGCTGAACAGATCTGTTGGAACCTCTGATGTCGTGGAATTTCAGCTGGATGCAGTGAAGACATAGACATCAGAGGCTTATCAATTTACTCTTTCCCCCGCCCTCTTCTAATATCTCAACACCCATAATCAGCTTGAAGAAGTTAATGAAGAGTCGGCGTCCCAATTCCCTGGGCTTGGGGACTGAGGTGGTTAATATTAGGCTGTCCTTATAGGGAAAAGTAATGGTTTTATTGCAACAAGGAGGAATAGCTAGAATTGATTATATAGCCATAACCTAATTGGTAGAAATCTGTATAATTGTTACTAAGCTGAAGTTATAATTTCTTAAATGGTACAAAATTTATTTTGATTTCAAATTCAAGGGTTTCATTGGTATATTTTCTTCCATTAACTCAAAATTTGTGGGTACAAGGCTTAGACCCAGTCCTTAATTTTTTTTAATTGATCTGAGATGGTTAGCCTGTGAGTTAAGGGCCTATAACAAATTCATGGCTCTGAGTTGATTATTAGAGTGTTCTCTAGATTTTAATTAGAAAAAGCTGATAGGAGTTAACAGACAACAGTCCAGATTGCTTACAGAGATAATTGTTTTTTGAAAACATTAGAAATCCACATAATTGAGAGTACAAATATTTCTTTATTAAAGTCATTTGATTAGAGACCTGTCTGCTCCTGACAACTTCCTTGTCTTGGATTCTAAGAAGAGATTGAGCATCTTTGGAGTTACTCCATTTGTGGTAAGATAGCCACTAGGCAAAAATTACCTCTTTTCATCTACAGAAAATATACTGTCCAGAAAAAGGACACACTTGCCAAGACAGAGTCATCAGCCCTTAATAATTCTGCATCACTAGGTCTGTCAGATGATCCTGGGCCAGAAGGCTGAAGACCAGATGCTCCAACATTTTGAAGTAAGGAACTGTGCAGGTAATCAGCAGTCTCTATGAATTGGCTAAGTTTTAGAAGCCATGCTTTGTGCTTCCCATAATTTCAGTTAATTCAGTCATTCTGGATTTCTGATGAGGTTGAAGACATGTAGTCTCATAGCCAACCCAGGCTATTTACTTTGGGAGAACAGATTTGAGAGGGTGGTTTTCAGCTGACATTCATTCTGAAGCCAGGATATAAGCCAAGTTCAGAACTTCGTCTTGTAGTTAGGAGAGATGACAGAGATGACAGAGATTAGTTAACAAAAATAATGGACTGGGTATTAGGCCTATCTTGTACCTTACTGATACAAATTGGTATAGTTGTGCTCTAATTGAATTTTGAGAGAAAGTTTTTTTTTTTTTTATTTTAACAGGAAAGGTGATATGTAGCAGCATATTTTCCCCTCAAGTTGGGAGGAGCTAAGGTGGAAGGAGTAAGGAGATGAAGAGGAGGAGTAAGGAGAGGAAGAGGAGAAGGAACGGGAGGAGCTAGGGGAGAGAGGATGGCAGAGATGTAGGAGCCATGGATGACCACACATATACTGAGAGCAGTCCTGGGTAACAACTTATATCTAGGCTAGTTAATTGGTTAACACTTCCAATTGTATGGGCATCTTGTTTATTGAGCATTATTAAATTTATAAAGCCTTTGAATAATCTAATCATTAGAGTCTCATTCATACTGTGTACAGCATGGATAATGGGATGGTCTGGGCCCAGCCCAGCCTTGTAGAGACAGCATGGAAAATTGGCAGAGCCATCGCCTACTCTGGCATCTTGTGGGTGGCAGGGCCTGTGTCTCTGGCCAGTTGAACTGGCGGCCTGAGCCTGTGGCTTGAGCCATGGCAGCAGCGAGAACACTCTGCTGCTTGTGACCTCTTGCCCCTTCCATTAAAATATATTTTATTATTGATGCAGTAGAAGCAGAAAGAATGGGAATAAAACCAACAGCAGTAGCAATTGTGCTTTATTGACAATATACATTCATTATTTTTTATTTAGTATATGTGTTGGACATTGTTATCCTTAACATTTAACATTTTTTAAAATTTTTATTTATGTGCATATGTACATAGGGGCATAGTGTGGGTCGTGGTGAAGGTGAGGGACACATTTATTTTGGTGCCTATGGATGTCAGAAGAGACCTAGAGTTACAGGTGGTTGTAATCCATATGCCATCGGTACTGGGAATCACACTCAGGTCCTCTGCAAGAGCAATGTATGCTCCTAATTGCTGAGCCATCTCTCCAGCCTCCTATTACTCTTATTGTAACAAATAAGGAAACCAGCTCAGGGAGGTTAAGTGTCTCCCAGATATAACACATGATTTAGTGTTGGATGGTCCATCTTGTCAGTCATACCATTTGCCTCTCTTGGTAGTTATGTAGATAAGGGACATGAAGTGTCTGGTATCTGGCAGGGTAATATGAAATGCTAGTCTTGTCTCTGTGTTCTTTCCAAGGTCTCTCTTGTTCAGTCTTCTCTTTCCTCCCCAGATATAGATATTAGCTTCCCCATCCTAAAACATTATATTCTGGACTCAGTGTTTCAAAATAGATCTCTCTCTCTCTCTCTCTCTCTCTCTCTCTCTCTCCTCTCTCTCTCTCTCTCTCTCTCTCTTTCTCTCTCTGTACGTGTGTGTGTGTCTATCTCCCCAAGGATTCCAAGTTCTCTCTTGCTTTGACCACATTTGCTGTAACTGCTGATGTTGGAGCCACAGTTCCCTGTCTACTCAGCACTGCAGGCTGCAGGTATGGTCTTTCTATCATTTTTGCTCTGTTGAGCATCCAGAGGCATGTGGTTTCAATCTCTTAATTCATGTCTGGAAAACACATCTCACATCAGAGTGTGGGCAGAAGAGCTGTAAGTGCCAAAGCAGTGTCTATGGCTTATCCACAGCCATCACTCCAATTTGTGCAGTGAGAGATTAAAATAAACCTGAGAGAATCTGAGATGAGGAGTGAAGAGCTGATAACTATTGCTTTGGATGATAACATTTCCTTAGTGCTTGCTGTATGTTTATACATTATTGATATGGCTCATTTTATCAGGTCTCAAAGTTACACTATTCAATAACTTATTTAATTATGAGAACAATGCCTGACAAACAAGGGACTCAGGTTCAACTTAACTAAATTTTTAAGAATCTCCCTCATTGAAGCTAGAAATCTACATAGGCACTGGATCAAGGCCACACAGCCAGCAAGTACAGATTTAACCAATGGAATCAGAGTTTAGATTTGGATCCTTCAGCCACTCTACATAACAGAGAGGACAGAGACAGACAAGAGACGAGATGGAGACAGAGATATCTTCCAGCAAAGTTATGGATTTGAATCCTAGCCTTGCTGTTTATCATAGTTGAACAAACCCCTTTACTGTTGGCCACAGACAGTGCACCCTGACCTGCCTCCCTCAACCTTGCTGCCTCCACAACTGGGGCTTAACTGTATTTCTTCAAAGTTCATGCACTGAAGATCCTCAGCAAGGGACTTTATTAGGAGAGGGAATATTTACAAATATAATCAGGTGAACATGAAGTCACTAGGGGGAGACTTAATCCAATACAACTGGTGCACTTATAAAAAGGAGAACTTTAGGCTGGGCAGATGGCCCAGTCAGTAAAGTGCTTTGATATACAAACATAGGGTTGAGGTGTTAGCTAGAACCTTAGACCTCATATAGATATTTTAAAAGCCTGGATATGGTGGCAGGGTCTGTAATCCCTGCACTGGGGGTGGGTTAGTGATTGGAGGATCTCTGAGTTTGCTGGCCATGTAATCTAGCCAATTTATAAGTTCCAGATTCAGTGAGATCCTGTCTCAGAAAATAAGGTAGAGAGTGATGGAAGAAGACAGCCAACATTGACCTCTGGCCTCCACATGCATGCGCCCAGATATACATATACCCAGGAATCCACATGTTCACACACTTATAAACATACACACACACATATACACAAAAACAAAAAAATAAGAATAAAGAGGAACTTTGAACACAAAGACACATATGGAGAGGATAAAAAAAACATAACAGATGATCACTAACAGGGAAGACTGGAGGCTTGGAATAAAACTTTCATTCTCAGTCTGGGAAGGAAGCCACTTTGCCACACCTTGACCCCAGACAGTCACCTTGTAAGCTATCCAGCCAGTGCTTCTGGGTTGCAACAGTCCTACCAAATCAATACAGTCAGGAAATAGAACTTTTCCAGTTTGTCTTGCCTTGTAGCAATAGCTGGTCATATGACACCATGCAAGTGTGAGTCTTGAGAAAAGGAAGTTGGAGCATTATAGGGGCAGGAAGATTGACTCCAAGTAGGAATGTGGTACCTGGAGAAAGAAAAGGGCACAAAGACTTTAACCCTATTGCCATTATCACTATAACTACCTGCTTCTGGACTCCTGGAAGCATCATTTTCCTTAACCTCATGGGTCTGGCCAACTGATACTTGTAGTTGAATAATTCCTGATATACTCAGCACTTCTGCAGTGAAGGTGACCAAGTTCATGAAGCTGCCAAGCAGAAGAAATGGGAATCTGCACAAAATGGTAAACACCACCTCACTGTGAGTTATTGCCACAGTTAACAAAAACTTCCAAAGCCATCGTGTCTTCTGAGAGCTTAGTTCTGCCCCCTACATAGAAAGCCTCCAGTCAGCCCCCAGCAAGAAGCCAGATGCACTGAAAGACTTTTGGATCCCAGTTGCTCAGAGTGATTATTATTTAAGCCTGGAAGGAGGTCTGGAGATAATTTAGTTCAAATACCTCATTTTATGCTTGAGAAAACTGAGGCCCTGAGATGCTAAGTGACTTGTTCAATGTTACAGAGCAAGTCTTTGGTGGACTCATGACTTGGACCTCAGAGGTAGTCTTCCCTTATGATAACCGGATAGAGTTGGAGACTCTTTTTTTTTTTTTTTAATTTAGGGGCTATATGACACATTTCATTTCCCCTCTGGTCTAAGCAGATACAATCTCTTTCTTTTCAGATCTTAAATTTCTGACCATGCATAGTTTACCCAGCTCCACTGGCCTTTGTTTTCTGGTCTTGTTCTCCTTGTTGCTGCTAATAACACTACCACTGGTGTTGGGCACTTACTGGGCATTAGTGCAAACATTATCTTAAGTAGCAACTGTGGTGAATCAGTGGTGTGGGTGATGTCATGGTCTTTTACCTATTCTGAGAAGGGATGGGATGGCTATTCTCTTGATAATGGGACAGAGGCCATGTTCTCCCTGTATTGTGATAAGAGACATCCAGTTCACTTGACTTCAAGCCAATGGTTTTAATTCTTGCTGCCTTGTTGGGCAGTGGTATAGTGAAGTGAATGAGAGAGTGACTTGCCCTAAAGGAGTTCATGGCCAAGAGAAGGAGCTAAAAGGCTGTGTGTTACAGTGGCATTGCATGGTAGGAGCTGGGCAGGCTGGAGTCACTCATCTCAACATTGTTTGGCTGTGTGACTTTGGCTGAAGTATTTTAACTTTGTGTGTAAAAAATAGGGCTGCATGTTTAGTATCTTATATTCTAGATGCTTAGGATCAGGGGATTTCAGTTTTTAAAGACTTTCAGATTTTAGAATATTTGCACAGGATTCTTTTAGTTCAATGTCCTCTATCCCTACATCCAAAATTAAAATATTCTAAAGTAATTTTTAAAAATAATTTTTGTTTATCAAGATGACCAAAATATCTGAGCCTACTTCCCTGTCCTAGCCCAAAGTAATTTTCATGCCTGAAGCCTACTTTTTTGTTCTAGCCTAAGATTTAGATTTCTGCCTGAAATTACTTCTTTGTTCTAGCCTAATGTCAGATTACTATCTCCAGTCCATTTCCTTGTCCTTGGCCGATGTCAGATTCCTTCAAAGCAGCCCGTTTTCTTGTCCTTGGCCAATGTCAGATTCCTGCCAGGCAGCCCCCAAAGCTCTCCACATCTCCCCGTTTTTTATTGCATAAACCAGACTGAGCCTGTCTTAGGTCATTCTGACAAGAATGCCTTCCTTACTCATCATGAAATATGCATTATCATATTTCTGTCTTAGGTTGGTAAGGCTCTGTGCAGAATCTTACCTGTTCTTGGCTAGCCAGCCTGTCAAATTAATAACTCTGTCTGGGGGTCCATTTTCAGTTTCAAGTCATGTACTTTGGCTACCAGCCTGTTGATGCAGTTAGAGACAAGATTTGACACAACGGGCAAGAGTAAAAGTATTCCCAGGACAAGAAGGGCTAGCATAATCAAGCTATATATGCCTTTCCTGAGATTTGACCAAAATGGAAATACTGACCTCAGGCCATGGATAATTTTATCAGCATTCTCTACAGCATCAAAGCTCAAAAAAAGCAGCATTCTTTAAACTCATAATCTCACTATGCAAAGTTAAAACCTTCAGAGAGGTATAGAATTATGTCAAATACCCTACAGGTGTCTTTAAACTTTTTTCTAATTATAATGATAATCATTGTAAATTTTAGAAGTAACACTACTCCAATGATACTTGTCACGACACTTGAGATGGCTTCTAACTCTTGAACCCTGAACCTCCTTCAAATAATTTGAATAGGATATAGAGCATCAATCCATTGTTCCAAACACCTATGTAAATTCTCTTGTATATTTAACACATTAGTAACATTTTTTTTTTTTTTTGCTAAATGATTAACAAAAATAGCTGTCTTAACTTCTTGTGTCCAAGCTATTGCAGAAGCAGTAGCACTAGCAATTAATGTTTCTAAAGCTGTTATACCAATAATAATCAATCCCACTCCCCTCTTGCTTCTGCTTAAAGCCTAACTGATTTCTTCCAGCACTTTCAAGCTTTTTCTTCAGAGAATCAAGGTTTTCAAAGACTCAGGACAGTAAGACAAAAGCTTGTTGATAGACCCCTGTAACAGACATGCCAGGTTTCAACACAATATCACAATTAGAAATTATACAGACAATGCAATTTACAATAAATACTGTAGAAGATACAAAACTAATTATAGCTTGATAATTAAAAGAGCCTTAAAGCCCTTAGAAATAGTGATCACAGGAGTGATCATGGGACTCTGTTTATTGTCATGGGTCTTCTTTGACTATCTGGGTTTAACTGACCTTAATACTTGCATGTAATTTAAATGGTATAAAAGCAAAGAAAGGAGGAGGAGGGATGGGATAGGCGATTAATGGAGGGGGGATGGGGAAAGGGGATAACATCTGAAATGTAAATAAATAAAATATCAAATTAAAAAAAATGAAGAGAAACCGAACTGGAGATTCAAGGATATTGAGAAACATCTTGATGTGAGTAGCCAGTGATGCCAACCTGGGAACATAGTGGGGTCCTGGCCTGTGCTGCCACAGGAGCCACATCTGGGTCTGTGGCCCTGAGGCAGCAGGGGTTTGTTACCACCCAAGGCCAGGCATATGTCCTGCCTGTGCTGCCACCTGAGGGCATATGGATGTCTTAGGATTGTGTAGAACTGGCCCCACTCCTCAACTGGGCATCATGAGAGAGCTGGCTCTGGAGACCTGTGAGCAGGAGAGCTGATACCACCCCTACTCAGCTACAATACTCAGGAGAGCAACCCACACATTATGGGAGTTGTAGGTTAACTGGCCTGAGTGTATGAATGTGGGAGAGCTGATCCTACCATTTTATTCCTGCATGGTGGCATGGACAAGTGAGAGATGCCCTCCACCCTCTCACCCCATGTGGCAGATGGAAGACCTGGCCCTAGGGTCATGAGAGCTCGAGAACTGCCCCTGCCCCTCACCACTGCAGCACTGAGGAGACTGGGCCCTGCACCTTGTCTGGGCAGCACAGTATAGTTGGCTGTGAATGTGGAGACACAGGCAAGCCAATTACAAGGGTGTGAGTGCAGGAGAGCCAACCCTGCTCCTTGTCTGCTGTGCAGTGGAGCAGACAAGGGAAAGATGCCCTCTTCCTCTCTCTCATGCCCACCACCTGTGGCAGGCAGGACAGCTGGACCCAGAGTCATGAGAATGGGAGAACTGATCCTGTCTCTCACTTCCTGCAACACTCAGGAAAGCAAGAGTGAGCCCTGCACCTCTCTGGGCAGCAGGGTAGAGCTGGCCCTTGTTGTGGGAGTTGCTGCTGAGCCAGCCCTGAGTAGGTAGGTCTGTGAGAGTATTCAGACCAGGGAAGTCTTGTCAGCAGAGGAAAGGCAGCCCTGCCACATTTTGACAGGACAACAGTGTGGTTGTATCCTATAACCACATAGAAGGCAAATGCCCTTAGAGAGGATGGGGAAGAGAAGTATTTTGAACTTAATGCTCCAGTTCAAGAGCATTTCTAACATCAGGCTTCCAGCTAGAGCAAACTGAAAGCAGAATTTTGTTTGTTCCATCCATCTCCCAACTCTTAGCTACCTCTGATCCCTGCTAAGCTGGCAAATATTTCCCTTTAACATCAGGACTTCTTGGAATCTAAGACCCTGTTGCAGTAAATGTTCTCATATCCTCCTGCTAAAAAGAAAATAATGATGACGATGCTTACATGTTCCACACAGTGAGCCTGTGAGATATTCCAGAGGCTGCTATAAGCATCTCTGTGATATATTTCAGAGGCTGTTATAAGCACCTCTGGAATATTATGATATTGTATCTTTTTAATTTTCCTACAAGTATTGTGATCCACTTTACAAAATAAGAAACTAGAGCACAGAAAGATGAGAAAATATGGTTAAGCTTATATAATAGGTAAACATGCATTTTTCTCAAAAAAAAAAAAAAAAAAAAAAAAAAAAAAAAAAAAAAGCATGTAAAAGAACAAATGGCCTGACCCAGCTGCCAAAAAAACTTGTATATCCTCACATTGCTTTTATGAGTTGTGAAATAGTTACTTGTTGACCCCCTATATATGAACATAGCTCACTGAATTCGTACAACAGCTACAGAAGGTGGCCCATATGTCGGGTGGTCCACAGGAAATAGTGGCTCAATGAGCTGAAACAATTTCTCCCTAACTACGAATTTGGAAAGAAAAGGTTTAAACCCACATCTGCCTGGCTCTTTCATAAAAAGGGGTGTTTTTTTCAATTCAGGAGTGAATCTCCTCATTTCTTTCATGCCCCCCTCCTTGTCCTTCACTCTGCTAAAATTCCAAATCAACTACCCACTCCCCAAAAGTCTAATCTAGAGACCCCAGAACCCAGAAATGCACATCCTGCTTTCCCTGTGGCCCACTTTCTTCACAGCATGCTCTGCCAGCTTGTCCATGTTCTCTCAGAAGGACAGATCAGTTCCTCCTTCCTCGGTTTCTCCTCAACAGCCCAGATTCCATTGGCTTTTAGTGCCCTAATAAAAACCATCACATAAAACCATAGAATTTTAGGGACATAATCACCAGCATAAGGAAGCAGTGCAGTGATGGTCTCTACCCTTTTATTTTACAAGTGGGGAACACTTGAGTTCCCTGAAAAACCCAGCTATGCCTGACACAGCCTCTTTCATTGGTTGAGTTTATTTCCTCCCAATGATGCCCTCCCAGCCAAAGCCATGTATCTTTCCAAAGTTTCTCTAGCTGTGTCTTTTGTATCTTTCCCTCCAATTACCATACTAAACTGTCAGACATTCAAGCAGGGAGGCCCTTAAGAATTCCGTGGGCAAAACACCTTCTTTTTCTACAGAGATGCTAAGCTGAAGGAAGGACAAGGGCTTGTCAAAGTTCCCCTACACTAACCAGGTTAGAAGAGCATCAAACCTACATTCTTAAGACCAGTCCACCTTCTTTCTGCTCCTAAATATAGCTGACAACTTTGATTGCCCTCATGTTCTAGAGATGTCCAAAAAAGAGTAATTAGACAGTGTAGAAAGAGCATCACTCATGCTAGGCAACCAAAGTCCTGTGAGTCTCACAAGTAAAGTTAAATTTTTGTAGTTAAGACAGGGTAGATTCATAGGTGCCAAATAAACAAGCTAAAAGTAACAATTTATTTGTTGTCATTGATATTTAGTATGCATCAACTACTTCCATACTCACAGTAAGTTGTGTCAGAGATGGTGTTACATGTAGACTAAGAATCCCAATCAAGAAATCCACCTTCTAAAATGCTTTAAAGTTCAAAACCTTTTGAAGACTGACAAGATGCTCAAAAAGGCTGCTATGAAAGGGAGAATCCTTCTCCTCCGAAGTCACCTAATCCCAAGTCGCCATTCATAAATGTCATTTTTAAAAACATATACACAAGAACAACACTACATGAACTCAGCAGGTTATACTTGTATATACTTATCCATAAATATGTAACAATAATTAAATAAAAATAAGTAATAAAATAATTAAGAAGACAAGGTCCTGAATCTGAAAGAGGAAATGGGGATGGGGTGGGGTGGGGAGGCAGAGATTTAGAGGAAAAGGAGGGTATAGAAATAACTCAAATACGATATTTGTGTATTGAACTCTCACAACTTTTCAAGCAAATTGGGGTGCTGGGGTGGTTTTTGGTTTTCGTTTTATTGTTTGTTTATTTTTTGTTTGTTTTGAGATAAATTATGTAGCCCTGGCCAGCCTGGAACTCACAAAGATCTACCTACCTCTGCCTGTCATATACTAAAATTAAAGGTATATTCCACCACAGCTAGCAAAAATTATTAATTTTTGAATATTTACAAGACATTTACTATTTTCTATTAATTTCCAATTATAAAATTCTATTACCTAAAGAAAAAAATCATTAGGGTGTAAGATCAAAATAAAACAATTATGGCATGAGTTAATAGAAATGTAGCTAACATATTATACAAAAATTGATAAAGGCATTTACTACGAATGTGTGAAGTTGTTTACAATAACATATATTTGGAAGAGATTCACAGCAAAGATGTTAGTCAAGGAAAGTATTAAGAATATCCAAATATCTGAAAGAGCATTTAAAAGTATTTTTTATTTGATATTTTATTTATTTACATTTCAGATACCATCCCCTTTTACCAATCCCCCCCCATTAATTCCCTATCCCATCCCTCCTCCTTCTTTTTTGCCTTTATACTATTTAAATTACATTCAAGTATTAAGGTCAGTTCTAGGTTGAGGAACTAGCAATACAAATGCAAATAGTCAAGGAACGTGCAAGACAATAAACCCTAATAGTCAAAGAACATGCACGAAAATAAACAGAGTTCCATGATCACACAGGAGTGATGACTATTTCTAAGTGCTTATAAGGATGACCAAAATATCTGAGCCTACTTCCCTGTCCTAGCCCAAAGTAATTTTCATGCCTGAAGCCTACTTTTTTGTCCTAGCTTAAGATTTAGATTCCTGCCTGTAACTACTTTGTTCTAGCCTAAGATTTAGCTTCCTGCCTGAAATTTCTTCTTTGTTCTAGTCTAGGATTTAGATTTCTGGCTGAAATTACTTCTTTGTTCTAGCCTAATGTCAGATTCCTGCCTGCAGTCCATTTCCTTTTCCTTGGCCAATGTCAGATTCCTGCCAGGCAACCCCCAAAGCTCTCCACATCTCCCCCCTTTATATTGCATAAACCAGTCTTAGCCTATCTTAGGTTGTTCTGACAAGAATGCCTTCCTACCCATCATGGAATATGCATTATCATAAGCAATGCACTTATCTTAGGTTGGTAAGGCTCTGTGCAGAATCTTACCTGTTCTTGGCTAGCCACTCTGTTAAATTAATAACTCTGTCTGGGGGTCCATTTTCAGTTTCAAGTCATGTACTTTGGCTACCAGTATTGATGTAGTTAAATAAAAGCTTTAACACAATAGGCAGGAATAAAAGTATTCCCAGGATAGACAGGGCTAGCATAATCAAGCTATATATGCCTTTCTTGAGGTTTGACCAAAATGGAAATACTGACCTCAGGCCATGGATAATTTTATCAGCACTCTCTACAGCATCAAAGCTCAAAAGAGAAGCATTCTTTAAATTCATAATCTCACTATGCAAAATTAAAACCTTCAGAGAGGTGTAGAATTATGTCAAATACCCTACAGATGTCTTTAAACTTTTTTCTAATTATAATGACAATCATTGTAAATTTTAGAAGTAACACTATTCTAATGGTATTTGTCATGACACTTGAGATGGCTCCTAACTCTTAAACCCGGAACCTCCTTCAAATAATTTGAATAGGATATAGAGTATCAAACCAGTGTTCCAAACACCTATATAAATCCTTTTGTATACTCAACACATTAGGAATATTTTTTTTGCTAGATGATAATGATTAACAAAAATTGCTGTCTTAACTTCTTGTGTTAAAGCTATTGCAGAAGAAGTGGTGCTAGCAATTAATGTAATTAAAGCTGTTATATCAGCAATAATCAAGCTCACTACCCTCTTGCTTCTGCTTAAAGCCTAACTCATTCCTTCTAGCACTTTAAAGCTTTTTCCAGAGAATCAAGGTTTTCTTATACTCAGGGCAGTAAGACAAAAGCTGGCTGATAGACCCCCATAACAGACATGCCAGGTTTCAACACACTAACACAATTAGAAAGTATACAGTCAATGCAACTTACAATAAATACTGTAGAAGATACAAAACCAATTGTAGCTTGACAATTAAAAGAGTCTTAAAACATGCACTAACCGTTGTTTGAAATCCAGATGCTGTCCCAATTTTATCTCTTGATATCATAACATCATAGTGAACTACAGCTAACTTCCAAATATGTCTCTGAACATGGCTAGATCCAGCCTTCCAAATGAAGACTGTTATTTCCAATATTGGATTGATTTCTAGACCAGTCCACGATTGAGTCCAAATAACTGGTCACCTTTAAGAAGAATACAAGAGTCATTATTTCTCTTTTTGATTCTCTGTCCCACAAGGTCTAAAAACTTGAGGTAAGGCAGCTTTGTCCCATCTGGGATATAGGCAAGCAAAGGTGGGTCAGGAATATATGTCCAATACAGCTTCCCAGTCACCCTTGTCAGGGCACTCAGCAAGCTCACAGGTCAGCATCATTCTTTGTTTCAGCCACAGCATGTCTCACCAATCATTCTGGCAGCCACCATGCTCCTTCAGCATCCTGCAGAAAAAACACAAACATGCCCTCTTCCCCATGTTAGAGACCTGATTGTGGTCATGACATATGCCACTAAGTAGATTCTTCCTTTTCACTTAGGCATAAGTATGCCTAGTCGTAGGGTGTCTAACTCAGCAGAAAGTTCCTTGGCATCCATTTTTTAAAATTTAAAATAAAAAGAATATGATTTAAATAAATTTGTAATATTTGGGGATATACCTCCCCCTTTTGTTATTTTATGAAAATATTGTTTTAAAGTTCCATGGGCCCTTTCTACAATACCTTGTCCTTGAAGATTATAAGGAATCCCTGTAATAAATTGTTGATGAAAAGTCTCAACTGCTCGACTACAATTGCCAGTTCCATTATTTGTTTTTTATTGGATATATTATTTATTTACCTTTAAATTGTCATCCTCTCACCCATTTCCCCCCAAAACACCTTATCCCATCCCCCTCCTCCTACATCTATGAGGCTGTACCCCACCCATTGACCTATTCTCGCCTCTGTGCTCTCGAATTCCCCAACACTAGGGCATCCAGACTTGTAGGGACCAAGGCCCTCCTCTTCCACTGATGCCTGACAAAGCCATCCTCAACTATCTATACAGGTGGAGCCATGGGTCCCTCCTTTTGTATTCCCAGGCTGGAGGTTTAGACCCTGGGAACTCTGGTTGCTTGGTATTGTAGCTCTTCCCATGTTGCTGCCAGCCCCTTCAGCTCCTTCGATCTTTTTTCTAACTCCTCCACTGGGGACCATGTGATCAGTTCAATGGTTAGCTGCGATCATCTGCCTCTATGTCAGGCACTGGAAGAATCTCTCAAGAGACAGGTATGTCAGGCTCCTGTCAGCACGCACTTCCTGGCATCCACAGCAGTGTCTGCATTTGGTGACTGCACATGGGATGGATCCCTAGGTGGGTCATATCCAGACAATCCCTCCTCCAGTCTCTGTTCCACACTTGCTCTCCATACTTGCTCTCATGAGAATTTTGTTACTCCTTCTAAGAAGGACCAAAGCACCCACACTTTGGTCTTCCTTCTTCTTGAGTATCATGTGGTCTATGCATTGTATCTTAGGTATTTTGAGCTTTTGGGCTAACATCCACTTATCAGTGGGTGCATACCATGTGTGTTCTTTTGTATTTGGGCTATCTCAGTCAGGATGATAGTTTCCAGTTCCATCCATTTGCCTAAGAATTTCATGGATTCACTGTTTTTAAAGGCAGAACTACTCCATTGTGTAAATATAACACATTTGCTGAATCCATTGCTCTGTTGAGGGGCATCTGGGTTCTTTCCAGCTTCTGGCTATTATAAATAAGGCTGCTATGAACATAGTGGAGCATGTGTTCCTGTTATATGATGGAGCATCTTTTGGGTATACTCCCAGGAGTGGTATAGCTCGATCCTCAGGTAATACTATGTTCAATTATCTGGGGAACCACCAGACTGCTTTCCAGAGTGGTTGTATGAGCTTACAATCCCACCAACAATGGAGGAATGTTCCTCTTTCTCCACATCTTCACCAGCATATCTTATCACCTGAGTTTTTGATCTTAGTCATTCTGACTGGTATGAGATGGAATCTCAGGGTTGTTTTGATTTGCATTTCCCTGATGACTAAGGATGCTGAACACTTCTTTAGGTGCTTTTCAACCAATTGAGATTCCTCGGTTGAGAATTCTTTGTTCAGCTCTGTACCTCATTTTTAATAGGGTTATTTGATTGTCTGGAATCTAATTTCTTCAGTTCTTTGTATACATTGGATATTACCCCTCTATCAGATATAGGAGTGGTAAAGATCTTTACCCAACCTTTTGGTTATCACTTTGTCCTATTGACAGTGTCCTTTGCCTTACAGAAGCTTTGCAGTTTTATGAAATCCTATTTGTCAATTCTTGATCTTAGAGCATAAGCCATTGGTGTTCTGTTCAGGAACTTTTCTCCTGTGCCCATGTGTTCCAGGGTTTCCCCCATTTTCTCTGCTAGTAGTTTCAGTGTATCTGGTTTTATGTGGAGTTCCTTAATTCACTTGGACTTGAGTTTTGTGCAAGGAGATAAGAATGCGTCAATTTGCATTCTTCTACATGCTGACCTCCAGGTAAACCAGCACCACTTGTTGAAAATGCTGTCTTTTTTTCACTGGATGGTTTTAGTTCCTTTGTGAAAGATCAAGTGACCATAGGTATGGGGGTTCATTTCTGGGTCTTCAATTCTATTCCATTGTTCTTCCTGCCTGTCTCTGTACCAAAACCATGCAGTTTTTTTTATAACTACTGCTCTGTAGTTCAGCTTGAGGTCAGGGATGGTCACTTCCCAGAAGTTCTTTTATTGTTGAGAGTAGTTTTGTCTATCCTGGGTTTTTTGTCATTCCAAATGAATTTGGGAATTGCTCTTTCTATCTCTGTGAAGAATTGAGTTGGAATTTTGATGGGGATTGCATTAAAGCTGTATATTGCTCTTGGCAAGATAGCCATTTTTACTTTATTAATCCTGCCAATCCATGAGCCCAGGAGATCTTTCTGTCTTCTGAGATCTTCTTCAATTTCTTTCTTCAGGGACTAGAAGTTCTTGTCATACAGATCTGTTGCTTGCTTGGTTAGATTCACACCAAGATATTTTATATTATTTGTGACTATTGTGAAGGGTGTCATTTTCCTAATTTCTTTCTCAGCCTGCTTATCCTTTAAGTAGAGGAAGGCTACTGATTTGTTTGAGTTAATTTTGTATCCAGTCACTTTGCTAAAGTTGTTTATCAAGGTTAGGAGTTCTCTGGTGGGAGTTTTGGGGTCACTTAAGTATATTATCATATCATCTACAAATAATGACATTTTGTATCACTTTCCAATTTGATCCCTTTGACCTCCTTTTGTTGCTCAATTGTTCTGACTAGAAGTTTGAGTACCATATTGATTCGGTAGGGAGAGTGGGCAGCCTTGTCTAGTCCCTGATTTTAGAGAGATTGCTTGAAGTTTCTCTCCATTTAGTTTGATGTTGGCTACTGGTTTGCTGTATATTGCTTTGACTATGTTTAGGTATGGGCCTTGGATTTCTGATCTTTCCAAGACTTTTACCATGAAGGGGTGTTGAATTTTGTCAAATACTTTCTCAGCATCTAGTGAGTTGATCATATGTTTTTTTTCTTTCAGTTTTTTTTTATAGTAGATTACATTGATGGAGTTCCATATATTGAACCATACCTGTATTCCTGGGATAAAGCCTACTTGATCATTGTTTTGATGTGTTTGTAGATTTCGTTCGCAAGAATTTTATTGAGTATTTTTGCATCAATATTCATAAGGGAGATTGGTCTGAAGTTCTCTTTCATTTTTGTGTCTTTGTGTGGTTTAGGTCTGAGCGTAATTGTAGCTTCATAGAATGAATTGGATAGTGTTTCTTCTGTTTCTATTTTGTGGAACAGTTTAAAGAGAATTGGTATTAGGTCTTCTTTGAAGGTCTGATAGAACTCTGCACTAAAACCATCTCGTTCCAGGCTTTTTTTTTTTTTTTTTTTTTTTTTAACTAGGGAGACTTTTAATGACTGCTTCTATTTCTTTTGGGGTTATGGGACTGTTTAGATGGTTTATCTGGTCATGATTTATCTTTGTTAACTAGTAGTTTGTCTAGAAAATTGTCCATTTCTTCCAGAGTCAATAATTTTGTTGAGTATAGGCTTTGGTAGTAGGATCTGATGATTTTGAATTTTCTGTTTCTCTTGTTATGTCACCCTTTTCAGTTCTGATTTTATTAATTTGGATACTGTTTCTCTGCCATCTGATTAGTCTGGCTAAGGATTAATCTATCTTGTTGATTTTCTCAAAGAACCAGCTCCTGGTTTTATTGATTCGTTGTATAGTTCTTTTTGTTTCAATTTGTTTGATTTCAGTCTTGAGTCTCTACTCCTCTTTGGTGTGTTTGCTTCTTTTTGTTCTAGAGCTTTCAGGTGTGTTATCAAGCTGCTAGTGTATGCTCTCTCCTGTTTCTTTTTGTAGGTACTTAGAGCTATGTATTTTCCTCTTAGAATTGCTTTTATTGTGTCCCATAGGTTTTGGTATGATGTGTCTTCATTTTCATTAAATTCTAAAAAGCCTTTAATTTCTTTCCTGACCAAGTTATCATTGAGTAGAGCATTGTTTAGTTTCTATGTGTATGTGGGATTTTCATTGTTTTTTTTTTTTTGTTTGTTTGTTTTTGTTTTTTGTTTTGTTATTGAAGACCAGTGTTAATACATGGTGTTTTGATAGGATGCATGGGATTATTTCAATCTTTTTCTATCTATTGTGGTCTGTTTTGTGACCAATTATATGGTCAGTTTTGGAGAATGTACTATGAGGTGTTGAGAAGAAGGTATATTCTTTTGTTTTGGGATGAAATGTTCTATAGATATCTGTTAAATCCATTTGGTTCATAACTTCTCTTAGTTTAACTATCTCTGTTTAGTTTCTGTTTCCATGATCTGTCCATTGCTGAGAGTGGTGTGTTGAAGTCTTCCACTATTATTTGTGAGGTGCAATGTGTACTTTGAGCTTTAGTAAAGTTTCTGTTATGAAAGTGGGTATTCTTGCATTTGGAGCATAGATGTTCAGAATTTAGAGTTCATTTTGTTTGACTGTTCCTTTGAAGATTATGAAATGTCCTTCCTTATCCTTTTTGATAGGTTTAAGTTGAAAGTTGATTTTATTCTATATTAGAATGGCTACTCCAGCTTGTTTCTTAGGACCATTTCCTTGAAAAATCGTTTTCCAGCATTTTACTCTAAGGTAATGTCTGTCTTTGTCACTGAGGTGGGTTTCTTGTATGCAGCAAAATGCTGGGTCCTGTTTACATATCCAGTCCATTAGTCTATGTCTTTTTATTGGGGGAATTGAGTCCATTGATGTTGAGATATTAAGGAAAGCAGATAGTTGCTTCCTGTTATTTTTGTTGTTAGTGGTGGAATTATGATTTTGTGGGTACCTTTTTTTTTTGAATTTGTTGGAGGAAGATTATTTTCTTGCTCTTTCTAGGGTCTAATTTCTCTCCTTGTATTGGAGTTTTCCCTCTATTATTCTTTGTAGTGCTTGGTTTGTGGAAAGATATTGTGTAAATTTGTTTTTGTCATGGAATATCTTGGTTTCTCCAACTATGGTAATTGAGAGTTTTGCTTGATATAGTAGGCTGGGCTGGCATTTGTGTTCTCTTAGTGGCTATATGACATCTGTCCAGGATCTTCTGGTTTTTAGAGTATCTGGTGTGAAGTGTGGTGTAATTCTGATAGGTCTGCCTTTATATGTTACTTGACCTTTTTTCGCTTACTGCTTTTAATATTCTTTCTTTGTTTTGTGCATTTGGTATTTTGATTATTATGTGACAGGAGATATTTCTTTTCTGGTCTAGTCTGTTTGGAGTTCTGTAGGCTTCTTGTATGTTCATAGACATCTCTTTTTTATGTTAGGGAAGTTCTCTTCTATAATTTTGTTGAAGATATTTATTGGCCCTTTAAGTTGGGAATCTTCACTCTCATCTCTACCTATCATCCTTAGTTTTTGTCTTCTCATTATGTCCTGGATTTCCTGGATGCTTTGAGTTAGGTGTTTTTTGCACTTTACATTTTTAAAAAAACAATTGTGTCAATATTTTCTATGGTATCTTCTGCACCTGAGATTCTCTCTTTTATCTCTTGTATTCTGTTGGTGATACTTGCATCTATGACTCCTGATCTCTTTTCTAGGTTTTTAATCTCCAGGGTAGTCTCCCTTTGTGATTGCTTTCTTTATTGTTTCTACTTCAATCATTATGTCCTGGATGGATTTGTTCAATTCCTTCACTTGTTTGGTTGTGTTTCCTTATAGTTCTTTAAGGTATTTTTGTGTTTCCTCTTTAAGGGCTTCTACCTGTTTACCCGTCTCCTCCTCAAATTCTTTGAGAGTGTTATTTATATCCTTCTTAAAGTCCTCTATCATCATCATGAGAAGTGACTTTAAATCGGAATCTTTCTTTCCTGGTGTGATGAGGTATCCAGGACTTTCTATTGTGGGAGAACCAGGTTCTGATGATGCTAAGTACCCTTGGTTGCTGATGCTCATGTTCTTGTGCCTGCCTTTCACCACCTGGTTATCTTTAGTGCTACCTGCACTCACTGTCTCTGACTGGATCCTGTCTTTCCTATTATCTTGGTTGTGTCAGAACTCCTCAGAGTCCACCTGTCTCTGTGATACTGTGATCCTGAGATCCTGGGTGTAAGAGCTCCTAGGAGTCAGGCTGCCTCTGGGATCCATAAATCCTGGTGTTACCAATCTCCTGAGATCCTGTGATCCTATGATTCTATGTTCCTGAGCATGTTAGAGTTCCTGGGATTCTGGCCACCTCTGGGTTTTGTGGGATTGGGTGCAGAGTTGACTCTCTAGATCTGCTCAGTGCTCAGGTACAGACCTGAAAGAACCAGTGCCCCTGGCCAGCAGTGTGTTTCTGGATACCTGTGGGTCCCAGTTACTCCCTGTTTTTGGCAGGTGTTGTTGTCTCCTTACCTAAGATGCTGCAGGGGTTAGAGCTCCTGGAAGTCCTGCCTACTCTGGGTTTTGTTGGATTGAGTGCAGCGCTGAAGCTCAAGATCTGCTCAGTGCTCAGGTGCAGACCCGAAGGGACCGGTGCAGCTGGCCAGGAGTGAGTTCCTGGATCCCAGTGAGTCCCAGTTACTCCCTGTTTGGGGCGGGTGTTGCTGTCTTCTTAGTTAAGCTACTGCCTGGGTTAGAGCTCCTGGGAGTCCCACTTCCTCTGGGTTTTGTGGGATTGGGTGCCTCTGTTTCTCTTTATTGTGCCCACATCTTTCTGCTTCCTTTTCTCCTCCACTTTCTTTCTCCTTCAGTGCCTAGGTGCCTAGGGTGTCAGAATGTCTGGGGTCATCTCAGGAGAGCTATCCCCTGCTTATACATTATGGCACCAGGCAGGGTTCACCTTGGGCATTGTTTGTCCACTGTGTCCTGTGTGGCAGCAAATTGGTGGACATTTCATTTCAGGCTAGCTCCTCGTTTGGCCCCCTTGTGAAGGTTCTCTGTCTCAGGCTCACTTACAGTTGGGACATGTGTTCCCAGGCAGGGTTCTTCTAGTTTTGGGTTTGCTCCCTGCCCTGGGAGCTGTCTGGACCTCTGAAACACTGGACTGGTGGTTGTCTCAGGCTTAGTTTTTTCAAGGAATGTTGGGCTACTAATAATTCAGATATTCATAGGTTAGAACACTGAGCACAGACAGCCTCACTCCTTTCTGCTACCTACTGACACACATGTGACAGACATATCTGCGATGCCTCCCCTCTAGGGGCAGGGTCTCTTTCTTAATAGCTTTGTTCTCTTACTTCATATTACTCAAGTTTCTCTCTGAACCACCCTAGACATCAAAATGTCTGTTTACTGAATGGTATTTGTCAAGAGGGATGACACACCAGGCATGATCACCACTAGGAAAGAAAAGAAAATTTTTTTTTCTTTTCAACAGTCCAATTCTTTTCATTACCCTGTCTCAATTCAGGTACTGGGAGAAAAATCTTTGTTGGTGACTTCTACAGGACTCTGAAATGCTGTGATCCTACTTGGTTACAAACATGCTTGTCTACTCTCAAGCCCCTTTCTAGAGAAGTATATTTTAGTCAATTCCCTTCTACCCCAAATTGATAGGTTAGATCATCCCAGCCCTGTCCCCATATCTGTGTGTGAACTGCTGCCAGTTTTATAGAGTGGTGAACATCTTCAGTGGGTCTGACCAGAGAAGCTGAGATCAGGTAGCCAGGGTCTCTGTCTAAAACTGATGATGTGGTACCCAGTGAACAGATCCCAATTCAAGGATGATGTGGTACCCAGTGAATAGATCACAATTCAGGGATGGATGAATTAGGACCAATGGTTGTATGTAAAATAGCTTTTTATTGGGATTTTGCTCCCTGATTTTCAAAATGTAAAGTGAAGATGTCATTAGTTCATGAGATTTTCAGTTTGTTGACTGGAAACAAAGTAAGTTGTCATTAGAAGCTTAGCTTTTCTGAACACCAAGAATAGAAAGAGATATCCCCCTTGTGACTTCATCAAGATGGCTTTGTTGGATGTAGTCAGAAATATCTTGAACAAAAATAACTGTATTAAAATGTGCTTGTGTGGCTAGATCATTCTGTATTCACTAGATAGCTTTGGGAACGGTTATCTCTTCAAGGCTAGGCACCACTATTTGCTTTATCCCACTCTTCCATGGTGCCCAGAGGACTCTGCGTACATACTAGGTTTTCATCTCTGTATTGCCTGAGTTACCCTTAATTAGGTGTCTGCTGAATCCCTGATCTTGGGTCTCACACCCCACTGTATCTAAGCAATAGCCTCTGACTTTAAAAATTGCTGATGGCTAACTGGGAAGGGAAAATAATTAGTGAGGAGAAATGAAATGGTGCAGCTGAGGTTTATGGGCATTCTTGTGGAGATATCTTTTGGGGAGTGAGAATTATCATAAATCCCAAGGGTGAACAATAGCACTTGATGTAAAAAAACAGAGAAGCCACGAGTCAGCAGAAATCTTTGGCAGTTCACACACTTTGTTTTCTGGAAGACAAAGGAAACTGCCATCATGTTGGTTTTATGGGTCAGATCCTTGCCCTTTCCTCTCTTTGTTCTTTTCATAGGCTGCCTCTCTGTACAAGAGATGTACATTGGGACCTTCCTGGCCAGGTCCAAAGAGTGACAACATCTCCAGTTATTGCTTCTGATTGTTTGAAAAAAGTGTGACTGGAGAACGGAGCTTTCTTTGATAGAATTGCAGCACCAGAGGTGTGTGAACAGGCCAGATGCAAAGGTGTAACTTGAACAACAGCATGTAGAAAGACAGCTTTTAGAGCTGTGGGAGATGTGTGTGTTTGTGTGTGTATGTGTGTGTCTCTCTCTCCGTGTGTCTGTGTGGTGGGGGAGTGAGGGGTTAGGCAGGAAGGTTGCTGCTAGGGCACAAGACACCCTGGCTGGCTGGCTGGATGTTGATACATATAATTTATAAGATGCCAGGTTTCTTTCTCATGTGTCCTACCCTTCCTCTTCCAGGAGAGCAGAGGCTTTCCTGACTGGCTAGTTCTGGAGAAGAAGGGACACACCTGACCTGATCTCTCCCTTTTTTTCTCTTTCAGTCCACATGCCTGCAAAGCAGCCTCTTTGCCTCTTGGTGCTACAAGATTTTTCCTAGACTAGGCTTCAAGGAGAAAAACTGCAAGTGGCCACAGCACTCCCTGTGGCCAGGCAAGTCAGTCTGCACAGTACCAGGACATACAACACCAGGAAGCCCATTCCTGCTGATAGGCATTTTGCCTTCCTTGGTGATTCAAATATAGGACAGATTAGACCAGATTAAAAGTAGATGAAGACAGGTTAATTAGGACACAGTTCTCAGGCAGGTTCACTGATCTCACAGGTGGAGGTTAGTGAAGTCACAGATCTGGGATAAAGTCAGGGGGTTTTATAGAGTTTTGGAGAGGAATGGTGATGTGCCAGCTAGGAGCTGGGATTGTGTCCATACATGGTCAAAAACTGAGCCCCTTTGTGGGCACTTTTGGATGGGTTGCCAGCAACACCTGCCACTCATGTATACCTTGTTGCAAGCACCTACATCAGGTGAGAGTGAACTTTAGCATCTCCACTTCCTGAGTCTTTGAGGATTTGATAATTTGTCTTGCATTGTGGAGAAAGATGGGAGTGTCTTTACCTGAAGCCTTTAAACTCTAGCACCTGAAATGGAGAGAAAACTGAAGATGTGACTGAGGGTGGCAGAATTGGGCCAAGGCTCACCCAACAGAATGGTCCATGGAAACATGAGGTAGCTATTGAGTTTCCTCAAAGTGTCAGGTACTGTAGTCACCCAGCCAAGAGCTGAAGACGGCACATGGTTAACATTAGTGGGAGCTCAAATGTCAAGGAAGTGACATAGAACACATTGAACTGATGACTGGTTGGGGATCTGTAATAGGCATGCTTCTTTTCTAATGCCTGCTAGGCATTTATTTCCTATTCTGGGAGCCACACACAGTTTCCTTTGGGAAGCTGCTTTTTTAGAGCATGCATGTTCTTCCTGCCTTTCTTTAGGGTTTCAGACCAAAGATATGCAATTCTGAGATACTTAGGGTCCTACTGAGAAGGAAAAGCTTTTTGATTTGGGGCTAGTAGGCAGATAAATATAAATCTGAGGGCTCTTGCAACTATCTTACTACCAAGAAGAAGCATGGCTCAGTATGTACCAATAGGAAACTACCCAAAGGAAGCAGAGTAAGGGGTGAGTACAACAAGCACCTCTCACTGTGCCAGGAGCACTCAACCTGGACTTCCCAATCAAAAGAAAACTTCTTTTTGATGCTGAAGTTAGGAACTGAAATCCTGACACCCAAAGCATTGGCATTAGGAGGTGGAGCACTGGTATTTTATTATATTGTGATGGTAGTATTCTCATAGTTAAAAGAGATTCTAGAGGACCATCAAGTTGTCCCCCACTATACTGCGTGAGGAAACAAAAAGAGGCTCTGTCTATGAAGACTATAATATATTTGGAGGAGCTAGTACCCACCCATTGGTCCTTTCTTTGAATTGCACAAATATTAATTTATGTACCAGCCTCTGTGCTGGGCCCCGGAAACAAAAATTGACATCTGTTAAAGAATAAAAATACCATTTTTGTCCCCAGAAGCTCACAGACTAGCCAGAGAGAAAGATAGACAAACAAGGAACCCTGAATATGACACTGTGTGTCAGGAGAGGCACTATAAAAGAAGAGGCTGCTGGAAAAGCATTCATTCCTGAGAGGAACAGTGGATTTGTCTTATAAACAAACCAGAGCTAGAAAAGCAAGCAGTAGAGTGTCCCACAATGCAAAGAGTCTAATTAGTGTTTAAAGGGGCAGTGCATTTACAGGGCACCTATTGTATGTCAGGCATACAGTGTGAATTCATCAAATCTTTATAACTCCTTTATTGAATAGGTATTATTAGCCACATTCTTACCAATGTCACCTGACATGGTTTTATGTGCCCCAAACCACACTAATAATAAGAAACAGGAAGAAAACAAAACTAGAAACTGGAACACATTTTCTAGCTGTTACCATCTCATCCATTCTTTATTTATGACAATCATTTTTAATCATTTTCTTTCCTTCTGATTGTGGTAAGAGCCACTAGACCTCTCTGCAGAGATGTATAGGGAAATAGAAAGAAACAGGATTTAACCTGTGATATTCCATTATGTACAGATTTGATTTCTTCTTGAAGACAAAAATATACACAAGTTTTAAAAAGAATTTATTTTTTGCAAAACATCAATGTTTCTCATTTCTTTATTTTTTGCAAAACATCAATGTTTTCCTCCATTAAGCAAAAGAAAATACATCCACATTTTGCAAACAAACAAACAAACAAAATTGACATCAATTAAAGAAAAACTCTGTAACTGAAAAAAAAATGCAGATTTAAATTGTGCTGAAATATTCCATGACAGGTAAGGAAGGCATTCTTGTCAGAATGACCTAAGACACACTCAGTCTTTTTAATGAAATAAAAAAAGAGGAGAGGCAGAGAGCCTTTGGGGCTGCTTGGCAAGAATCTGACATGGTCCGAGGATAAGGAAATGGGCTGCTTGGCAGGAATATGACATTGGCCAAGCACAAGGAAGTAGGCTTCAGGCAAGAACTGGGACATTAGTCTAGAACAGAGAAGTAATTTCAGGTAGAAATCTAAACCTTAGGCTAGAACAAAGAAGTAATTTCAGACAGGAATCTAAATTTTAGGCTAGAACAAGGAAGTAGGCTTCAGACATGAAAATGACTTTGGGCTAGGACAGGGAAGTAGGCTGAAGTCATCCTCATAAGCCCTTAGAAACAGTGATCATGGGACTTCTGGTCTGGGCCCAGGCATGGAGCAGATCCCAGGCCGAAGCTCTGCACCAAACCTCACAAAACCCAGCAGAAGTGGGGCACCAGAAGTCTAACCCAGGCAGTATCTCATGTAAGGAGACAGCAACACCCACCCCAAACAGAGAGTAACTGGGACCCACTGGGACCCAGGAATTTCACTCCTGGGCCAGAGCACCAGTTCCTTCCGGTCTGGGCCCAAGCACTCAGCAGATCCTGGGCGGCAACTCTGCACCCAAGCTCACAGAACCCGGAGGAAGCAGGGCTCCCAGGAGCTCTAACCCAAGCAATACCTTAGTCAAGGAGGCAGCAACACTTGCCCCAAACAGGGAGTAACCAGAACCCACAGGGATCCAGGAACTGACTCCTGGCCCAGAGCACTGGTTCCTTCTGGTCTGGGCCCAAGCACCTAGCAGATCTTGGGCCCCAGCTCTAACCTCAGCAGAAACACCCAACCCAAACAGTTCTGACACAACCAAGAGATTAGGAAAGACAGGCTCCAGTCAGAGACAGCACAGGTAGCACCAAGGAGAGCCAGATGGCAAAAGGCAAGCACAAAAACATAAGGGCCAGCAACCCAGGGCTCTTGACATCATCAGAACCTAATTCTCCCACATTAGAAAGTCCTGACTTCCCCATATCACCAGGAAAGCAAGAGTCAGTTCTAAAATCACTTCTAATGATGATCATAGAGGACTTTAAGAAGGACATAAATAACACTCACAAAGAATTTAAGGAGAACACAGGTAAACAGGCAAAGGAAACTAAACCATCCAGGACATAAAAGTGGAAGTAGAAAAAATAAAGAAATCACAAAGGGAGACTACCCTGGAGATAGAAAGCCTAAGAAAGAAATCAAGAGTCACAGACACAAGCATCACCAACAGAATACAAGAGATAGGAGAGAGAATCTCAGGTGCAGAAGATACCATAGAAAAAATTGACACAACTGTCAAGGAAAATGCAAAATGCAAAAAGCTCTTAACACAAAACATCCAGGAAATCCAGGACACAATGAGAAGATCAAACTTAAGGATAATAGGTATAGAAGAGAGTGAAGATTCCCAACTTAAAGGGCCAGTAAATATCTTCAACAAAATCATAGAAGAAAACTTCCCTAACCTAAGGAATGAGATGCCCATAATCATAAAGAAGCCCACAGAACATCAAATAGACTAGACCAGAAAAGAAATACCTCCTGTCAACATAATAATCAAAACACAAAATGCACAAAATAAAGAAAGAATTTTAAAAGTACTAAGGGAAAAAGGCCAAGTAACATATAAAAGCAGACCTATCAGAATTACACCAGACTTTTCACCAGAGACTATAAAAGCCAGAAGATCCTGGACAGATGTGATACAGATCCTAAGAGAACACAATTGCCAGCCCAGGGTACTATACCCAGCAAAATTCTCAATTACCATAGATGGAGAAACCAAGATATTCCACGACAAAACCAAATTTACACAATATCTTTCCACAAACCCAGCACTACAAAGGATAATAGCAGGAAAGCCCCAATACAAGGAGAGTAATCATACCCTAGAAAGAGCAAGAAAGTAATCCTCCTCCAACAAACCCAAAAGAAGATAGCCACACAAACAATGCCTCCACTTTTAGCAAAAATAACAGGAAGCAATAATCTCCTCTCCTTAATATCTCTTAACATCAATGGGCTCAATTCCCCAATAAAAAGATATAGGCTAACAGACTAGATATGCAAACAGGATCCAGCATTTTGCTGCATACAAGAAACCCACCTCAGTGACAAGGACAGACACTACCTTAGAGTAAAAGGCTGGAAAACAACTTTTCAAGCAAATGGTCCTAAGAAACAAGCTGGAGTAGCCATCCTAATATCGAATAAAATTGACTTTCAAATTAAAGATATCAAAAAGGATAAGGAAGGACATTTCATATTTGTCAAAGGAAAAGTCAACCAACATGAACTCTCAATCCTGAACATCTATGCACCAAATGCAAGAGCACCTACTTTCATAAAAGAAACCTTACTAAAGCTCAAAGCACACATTGCACCTCACACAATAATAGTGGGAGACTTCAACACACCACTCTCAGCACTGGACAGATCATAGAAACAGAAACTAAACAGAGGTACAGCAAAACTAACAGAAGTTATGAACCAAATGGACTTAACAGATATCTATAGAACATTTCACCCAAAAACAAAAGAATATACCTTTTTCTCAGCACCTCATGGTACTTTCTCCAAAATAGACCATATAATTGTTCACAAAACAGTCCTCAACAGATACAAAAAGATTGAAATAATACCTTGCATCCTATCAGATCACCATGGTCTAAAGCTGGTTTTCAATAACGGCAAAGACAATGGAAAGCCCACATTCACATGGGAACTGAACAATACTCTACTCATTGAGAATGGGGTCAGAGAAGAAATAAAGAAAGAAATTAAAGACTTTTTAGAATTTAATGAAAATGAAGACACATCATACCAAAACCTATGGGATACAATGAAAGCAGTACTAAGAGGAAAACTCATAGCTCGAAGTGCATACAAAAAGAAACTGGAAAGAGAACACACTAGAAGCTTGACAACATACCTGAAAGCTTTAGAACAAAAAGAAGCAAATACACCCAAGAGAAGTAGACGGCAGGAAATAATCAAACTCAGGGCTGAAATCAACCAGATAGAAACAAAGAGAACTACACAAAGAATCAATAAAACCAGGAGCTGGTTCTTTGACAAAATCAACAAGATAGATAAACCCTTAACTAGACTAATCAGAGGACAGAGATTCAGTATCCAAATCAATAAAATCAGAACTGAAAAGGGTGACATAACAACAGAAACCAAGGAAATTCAACAAATCATCAGATCCTACTACAAAAGCCTATATTCAACAAAATTGGAAAATCTGGATGAAATGGAAAATTTTCTAAAGTACCAGTTACCAATGTTAAATCAGGAGCAGATAAACCATCTTAACAGTCCCATAATCCCAGAAGAAATAGAAGCAGTCATTAAAAGTCTCCCCATCAAAAAAAGTCCGGGTCCAGACGGTTTTAGTGCAGAATTCTATCAAACCTTCAAGGAAGACCTAATACCAATTCTCTTCAAATTATTCCACAAAATAGAAACAGAAGGAACACTACCTAATTCATTCTATGAAGCCACAATTATACTCATACCTAAACCACACAAAGACCCAACAAGAAAAGAGAACTTCAGACCAATCTCCCTTATGAATATCGATGCAAAAATACTGAATAAAATTCTCGTGAACCGAATCCAAGAACACATCATGATCAAGTAGGCTTTATCCCAGGAATGCAGGGTTGGTTCAATATTCAGAAATCCATCAATGTAATCCATTATATAAATAAACTCAAAGAAAAAAACCATATGATTATCTCTCTTGATGCTGAGAAAGCATTTGACAAAATTCAACACACCTTCATGATAAAAGTCTTGGAAAGATCAGGAATTCAAGGTCCATACCTAAACATAGTTAAAGCAATATACAGCAAGCCAGTAGCCAACATCAAACTAAATGGAGAGAAAATTGAAGCAATCCCATTAAAATCAGGGACTAGACAAGGCTGCCCATTCTCCCCCTACCTATTCAATATAGTACTGGAAGTCCTAGCCAGAGCAATTAGACAACAGAAGGAGATCAAAGTGATACAAATTGGAAAGGAAGAAGTCAAAGTTCAGATACAGTTACATATGATTTTAGTTTATTTTTTTGGAGAAACCTCTACATTTTCCATATCAGGTTTCAGTGCTGAGGCAAATTTTCTACTGAGTGATATTATGCATTTACAGACTAAGCATCATTTGTACAAGTGTTCACATTAAGGCATCAGGAGGTAGGTGCAATCAGTCTTGGGATATAGCAAAGTGTTGGCATAGTAGCTTGGAGACATGTCACTAAAAGGGATAGAAGAGACCATATTGGCACATGGGTGGCTCATAGGAATGGGTTAATCATTGGGTAACATGAGACAAAGATAGTTGCTTTCAGTTACATGGCAGGCTCAGCATCTATGTTTAACTTGTTAGTAATCCTATGTGTCAGGCAATGTGTTCACCATGGTTAGATCTTCTCTAACAGTGGAACTCAGAGCCCTTCCTTTCCAGGAACAAAATGGGTAGTATAGGAATCATACCTATAAAGTTCAGTGGCCTGATGGTGCTGAAAAACTAGACTTGGATCTCAGCTTACTCCTTCTCAGCTCCTGATATACTCAATTTCTCTAAGCTTCTGTTTTCTGATCTCATCCATGAATGTATTAAAGAGTTAGGGAGCTAAGATGCACATTATCCTTAGCAGAAGAGACCTGTAGTTAATAAGTTCATGATAAGGGTTAACCAACACTCTTTTCTTTTTTTTTCAAGACAAGGTTTCTCTGTGTAGCCCTGGCTGTCCTGGAACTCACTCTGTAGACCAGGCTGGCCTCAAACTCAGAAATCCACCTGCCTCTGCCTCCCAAGTACTGGGATTAAAGGCGTGCGCCACCACTGCCTGGTTTAACCATTACTCTTGTGCTTTGTTTTTGAACTTTTGTTGTGGTTGTTGTGATTATTCTGTAGAGCTTTGAGTTCACCTTTGTTCTTTTGTGGTGACTCACACTTTTAAACATTAGGCTAAAAATGCAATTCAATCAGTAGAGCTCTAAGCTTTCCTTGCCAGATTCTGGTCACTTTCATGTTGGAGTCCTACCGTGTTCAGTGATAGAAACATAACTAGAGAATGATGGACTTTGTTCATAGTTTCAGATTCAAGATTGGACTAATATCCCCTATCCATGCTGTAATCATAATTGCAGAAGTGTTTCTTTTAACGTTGAGACTCCACAATACAATCAGGCAATGGTAGTCTTGGCTGTGATATTTTATGTAGCATCATAATAATGTATAATTTGCATTTGTAGGAATATAATGAACAAGGCTGCATGAGAGAAATTTATGAAAAAAATGTGTTTTGCTTTCAGAGAGCTTAGAACAATGTGGAGAGCTGCTTTGTTCTGATTCCCGCCTTTCGCTAGCCGATATCGAGTGAGTGAGTGATCTCCTGGAAAGATAATGCTTATATGGCTAAACTGATGATCTGGCTTGCTATCGCATAGTGTGCCTGTGAGCATTTGCCACGTAGTTTACAGGATTGGCAGCCCATGCAGTATTTAGCCTGTGGCGGGCTCTTCCCAGACTCTCTCTCTCTCTCTCTCTCTCTCTCTCTCTCTCTCTCTCTCTCTCTCTCTCTCTCTCTCTCTCTCTTTCTTCAGCCATGAGTCAGTAGAAAGAATTATTCAAGGTTCCTGAATAAACTGTTTAAAGAAGAGCCTGAGAGTTGCATCTTCTTTGCTGGTCAGAGCTAGATGCAACAAGTGGTGGCCCTGTACGGGGAATTCTGAAAGGCTCAGAACTTTTTGCAGTCAGGGTGGCGCCGGCAAGTTCCCAAGGTAAGCTGGGACTGAGAAGGTCCACGGGAAGCGTCTAGTTAGCTCTCATCTGTAAACAAAGAGAGAGAGGGGAAAGTTCTCGGGATAGTGAACCAAAAGTGAGTCAAATGGACTACACGAGCATATCATTTTGGGTGGAATTTAGTGATGGGGACGTCCCAGTCACATCCAATTTTTCTGGCTCTTCAGGAGCTGCTCTTATCAAAGAATTTAAAAATAAAAAGATCAACCTTAGAGAGATTTCTAAATGAATGTGACACCACGGCCCCCTGGTGCTCGAGGTCAGGTAATCTTACAGTACCCTGCTGGGATAAGCACAGCAGAGACGCCTGGGAGCAAGGGACCCCGAGAGGGGCATTAGGCCAATGTGGAGTTTAGTTAAGACGTGCTGTAGTGCAGTGGAGAGGGGAAAGGGACAGAAAAAAGGGCGCGGAAAAAAGTTTTTTAAAGACAAAGCATGGGACAAACGTTTTCTAAGCAATCACTCTTTATGACACAGCTCCAAGAGCCTAACTTCAGAACACAGGGAATTAGGGTTAAGAAAAACAGATTTTTAAAAATTCTTTGTTTTCATTAGTGCTGTTCTCTCAAGAGAAGACTATTGATAAAAAATATTATAGCTCCTAAGAAAGAGATAAGAAGTTGAACCTTGAAAATGAGAGAGAGAGAGGAAGAGTATAAGGGAAAGAAGTTGCCCACTCTCTGGTGTGTTAACAAAAGAAAACAAAAAAGCTTATTACAGAGTCCTCTGGAGAAGCAAGAGATGATTGGGGGACGCCTGGCTATCTCGAGGAGAGATTCTCAGTTTTGTTTTTTATGTTTATTGTTTGTCATTGGTATTCCAATTTGTCCATATGTGTCATTTGTCTTTGTCTGGTGGCATGAATGATAGTTGTCTATGTTTTATGTTTGAAAACTGCTTGCTCGATTTAGTTTGAAACTTGCTTGGGAAGCAGTCTCAATTTACACAGCAAAAACTGATAATTTACCCTGCTCTGTGGCTGGGGGAAGAGCACTGGCAGAAACAACCTTGAGAAGAGTTAACTGTTTTCATAAGTGGCTCTTGGAAGGAGGCCAACGGTTTCTGCAGTAAGGGTGCCTCCCAGTTTGGTAAGTGCTTTTCTCTATAATTATAGTTAAAAAGGTAAGAAAAATTTGTTTAGATGTACATTTATTCTTATTCTTAATTGGTTAAAAAAATATATAAGTATGCTCTATATGTCCTGGTTATAAGTTATTGGGTATGATTGCAAATTTATAATTTTGGTAATAAAAAACTGAATTAAAACTGGTAATTCAGAGTCAGAGTCATTCAAAAATCAGATGTATAAAAGAGATTTCAATAAGAATTTTATCCAAGATCAAACAAAGCCCTGATGAACACCTTCTCCTGTTTATACAATTGGCTTATTAGTTGATCCCTTTAAAGGAGTTTTAATACAAGCCTTTGCTTTCACACAACAAGCTTTAACACTTTAGAGAGTGCTTGTTGCTCCAAAAACATCCAAAGACAATATCTTTTTAATATTTGAGACATCAGCTATATTCCTAAAAAAATTGTGACATAAGATTTAAATAAAAAAAAGATAGTTTACTTTTTTTAAATTATTTTCAAAAGTTTTTAAGAGATGCTAATTGGCTAAGATCTTATTTTAAGCTCTCCACAAAAGAATTTAAGCCTCTGTTTAATGTTCCAAAGAGAGATATAAACCTTAATTTCTTTTAGCTGATAGAAGGATAATTTTACAGAAAATAGAAAAAGCTGTTATTAATAGATATATAAATTAATTAGTTGTTGACTGTTTTATAACAGTTCTTTGATAAAAAAATGATTACTAATACAGATTTATATTTCTGTATTTCAAAAAGAAGTTTTAACATCCTGTTTTAAAGCTGTTGCTATGTTAATATAAAATTATAGGTTAAGATCACAAAGGTATCTTAAAGAAAAACTTAATGAAATATTTCTTATTTCAAATAATAATATAATTGATTATCAAAAAATACTGATATTTGGCCTATACAGGCCTCATCACAAACATTTCAGGGTCTGGGATATGCAAAATCACCAAGCATGAGTGCCAGAGAATTACCATGGAAGGACAGTGAGGGGCACAATGGAACTATGCAACCATATGTCCTGGAACTGCCTGTTAGTCTATGGGGACGAGATCTGCTAAAGGACATGCAACTTAAGTCGACCAATGAAAGGAAATACTCAGATGCTTCACAAAGAATGATGAGAAACATGGGATGGCATCCTTCTCATGGCCTTGGAAAATGTTTACAAGGTTGTAATGCCCCCATTGCAGTTCACCCCCAAAAAACCAGAGAGGGGCTGGGTTTTTCTTAGGACCGCTGAGGAGGAAATTCCATTACTTGGAAGACAGGGGACCCAGTATGGGTTCCTCAGTGGATCCTATCCCTAGAAAAGCTTCAGGCTGCCAAGGAATTGGTGAGCAACTTGCTATGAAGCATATTTGACGTCAGTGTCCCCATGGAATACACCTATTTTTGTAATAAAAAAGAAATCAGGAAAATGGAGGTTATTACATGATCTGCGAGCTATTAATACGCAGATGCAGATCATGGGAGCGGTGCAATGAGGCTTGCCTCTGTTGACTGCTCTACCCAAGGATTGGCCAATAATTGTGATTGATATTAAAGATTGCTTCTTTTCTATTCCTTTGAATTCTAGAGATTGTGAGCGCTTTGCTTTCACTTCACCATCCATTAATCAAGAAGAGCCAGATCAAAGGTTTGAGTGGGTAGTGCTACCGCAGGGCATGGCGAATAGCCCACCATGTGTTAGTTATTTGTGAGTGCTGCTATCGCTCCTTTAAGACAGAAATTTCCTGAGTTAAGATGTGTCCATTTCATGGATGACATTTTGCTTGCAGCAAAAGATGAACAGGTGCTTGACAGGGTCTATGAGGAATTAATCAGGCTGCTTGAGGGAAGAGGTTTGTTTATAGCCCCTGAGAAAGTTCAGAAGGATAAGGTGGTGGATTATTTAGGAACAAGAGTGAGCCCAGATAAAATTATTCCACAAAAAATAGAGCTCTGAAAAGATAATTTGAAGACATTGAACGATTTTCAAAAGCTGCTGGGAGATATTAATTGAGTAAGAAACTTTTGAAGTTGCCAAATTAAAGCCCTTGTATAATATTTTGGTAGGTGATTCAGTGCTTGATTCTCCTAGGCAGTTAACGGAGGAAGCCAGGAGGGCCTTGCATAAGGTAGAGGAATGGTTGCAGAGAGCCTTTCTACAGAGGTGGCAAGAAGGGCAACCAATTATATTGTGTATTTTTGCCACTTATGGTCAACCTACAGGATTATTGTGGCAGGAGGGGCCGCTATTATGGATATATTCCAAGATTTTCCCAAATAAATCTGTAGAACATTATCCCACAGCAGTTGCTGTGTTAGCCCTGAACGGTATCCAGCAATGCCTACATTTTTTTGACGTCGCTCCTGCCAGCATAATTGTGCCATATACTAGTTATCACGTTAAGATCTTGTGTGGCACTGTAGATGATTGGGCTATTTTACAATGTGGCTTTGATGGAGTGATTGATAATCATTATCCCAAGCATCCCTTACTATCATTCTTTAAGGAACATCCCGTAGTATTTCCAAAAATTACCTCCATGCATCCCCTAAAAGGGGCACCTAATGTTTTCACTGATGGTTCGAAGACAGGCTGTGGGGCCTATATGGTAGAGAAACAGAAGCCTGTGTTGTGTCAATTTCGACCAGGCTCTCCCCAAATGGTAGAATTAAAAATTGTTATGGAAGTATTTAAGAATTGTCAATTTGCATTTAATTTGATTTCAGATTCAGCTTATGTGGTTAATGCAGTGAAGATTTTAGAAGTTGCAGGTCCTATTAAGAATAACAGCACGGTGTCTTCTTTATTATAAGGGTTGCAACAGCTTATCTGGCAAAGAGAAAAGTGCTTTTATATTCAACATATCAGAGCGCACACAGGGCTGCCTGGACCATTAAGCGAAGGCAATGATAGAGTTGATCAATGGACTAGGATGGAATGTATCTTTTGGAACTCATCTATAGATCTAGCCAGACAGTTTCATCAGTTATTTCATGTGAACACAAAGACTTTACAACAGAAATTCCACCTGTCTAGAGCAGATGCCAGGCAGGTGGTCTTGGACTGTCCTCCGTGTGTTACTCATGATCACCCTCCCAGTGTGGGGGTGAACCCTAGAGGACTGCTACCACTAAAAATCTGGCAAATGGATGTCACTCACATATCAGAATTTGGAACCTTAAAATATGTTCATGTGTCCATTGACACCTGCTCGGGTGTCATGCATGCTACCCCTCTAAGTGGGGAAAAGTCTCGCAATGTCATAGGACATTGTCTAGATGCCTGGGCTGCATGGGGAAAACCACAACAGTTGAAAACAGACAATGGACCAGCCTATACGGCTCAGACCTTTGCCTCCTTCTGCAAACAGATGGAGGTGCAGCTTATTCATGGATTGCCATACAATCCTCAAGGGCAAGGCATTGTGGAACTAGCTCATCGCACTTTAAAAGAATGTCTGCAAAACCAAAAAGGAGGAATAGGCCAAGGCCGCATCCCAAAAGAGAGAATATCTTTAGCCTTATTTATTTTAAATTTTTAAAATTTGGATGCGGATAGGCATCAAGATTCCCATGGCCCATCGAAAGGCATGGTAAAGTGGAAGGACATCTTGACAGGCTCTTGGCGAGGGCCTGATCCCGTGCTGACATGGGCACGAGGTTCTGTTTGTGTTTTTCCCCAGGATCAGCAAGACCCAGTGTGGGTGCTGGAATGCCTTGTGAGGAAGATTCGCCATGAAGACCTCGCTGAAAATCCTGACGCTGTTGGCAATCCTGATATCGGGGATGGCAGAGCCGTGATGGGGAATTCTGTCCATGTTCCCAAGGCCCATGCCGATAAGACATGATGCACAAGTCTTTTCCCGATTTTTTATTAGTAATAGGAGTTTAGATTTGCCCTTTTTGCCTAAAGATAATGAAATAGCTAGCATTAACGAGAATAGAAGCTTTGAATTATTAGGGCATCTATGCTTTGTTAAGGTTAGGAATATTAGTGATAAGAGTGACTGTGTATTGATTTATAATCAGACAGTTGCTTGGTTTCATCTTTCAGATGGTCCTTTGGATTGGACTGGGGTGTACCGTCTCATGGGTGTCTGGCTGGAAGGATGGTGGCCTACTAATGATGGTCAGGACAATAAGCCACCCGGCCAACCCCATTGGGCACCCTTTGTTTTGGCAACACAGAAGAAGACCTTTTGTTTCCCTGGGCAGGATGTCAAGATAGGATAGTGCAATGGGCAAAGAAGGGATATTTTACTTTCTCACCAGGAATGAGAACCACTTTTAATACCACCTTTGCAAGATATATCTATACCTGGCAAGATCCTAGTTTGGTCATGCCTATTAATCCTTATAATGTATGGCTACTCTGTGGGATAAATGACAGCTGCACAGATTTGTCTCCCATGGTAATGATTGGAGGTGGAGCTCATGGGATAGCGAGATTCTCGGTGGAAACCTCTCCGAGGACCATGGTAAAAAGGGACGTTTTTTTCTCCTCTCACGTATCACTACGAGGAACTCTTCCATAAAAATGTTCACAGGATTATGCCAGGCAGAAATATCTCCTTTAGCCCTACTCCTGTTTGTGTTTGGGCACCTTTTGTGTTTATTGTCAGTAACAGTAGTCAACAATTCATAAGATATTTGAATTGTAGTGCGCCAAATTGTTTTTATAGTATGTGTTGGGATGCTGAACGTTTTCCTATTGCTATAGTCGCCCGTCTTCCCAGATGTTCCTGATGAAGCTCCCTATTCTCTAGTTCAATTTCATTTCAAAAGAGATTTTGGTATAATGGCAGCCATTGTGGCTGCCATTTCCATCGCAGTGGCAGGGGCTGCTGCTGCTGCCATAGCCATGGATAAGACAGTACAGACGGCCCATGTTTTAAATAATTTGTCTGCTAATACAGCTGCTGCTTTGGATTTACAAGCGTCTTTGAACGCCCAATTAAAAGGAGGACTTATGCTAGTTAATCAAATGGTTGATCTGGTGCAGGAACAAGTAAATGCTCTATGGCAGCTTGCCCAAGTTGAGTGTGAATGGAAATTCCCAGGACTGTGTGTCACCTCCATTCAATTTCAGAAATTTACTAAAGCCACTAACCTTTCTCTCCAATTGTCTAGTCATTTAGCAGGAGATTGGTCAGCTGATTTTGATGGATTGATGAAACAACTACGGATGGCCATCGTGGCAGTGAACTCCACACCCCCTAAATCCTAGCCTTACAACTGGATTTGTGGCTTGGATGGCCTCAGCGACTGACCATCTGAAAGAGTTGGCTGGCATATTATCCCTGGCTATACTCTTGGTGCTTGCCTCCTTTGTTTGCTTGTGGTGTTTATGCAAAATCAGGGCCACACAGAGGCGTAATGCAGCCATGATCGTTCAGGCCTTTGCAGCCATTGAGGCAGGACAGTCCCCCCAAACATGGCTCGCAACCATGAAGCCATGACCGGCACGTTCAGGTTGCGAGGTGAGAGCACTGCACTTGGGGCACGCTAGTTGCCGTTAGCAGCCTCAAGGAGAGCACATCTGATTGATGCGGGTTGGTACGGTCCTATCCCCCAAATTGCCCCACCATCGTTCCCGCCTCAGTGAAAAATGGTACTGGATGGGTCTAGCCCTAGCTAGCACAATGTCCTTTACTTCTCTGAGATCAGACCTCTACTCTCACCTGTTTCATTTTAAAACAAAAAGGGGGAACTGTGGAGAGCTGCTTTGTTCTGATTCCTGCCTTTCGCTAGCCGATAGCTAGTGAGTGAGTGATCTCCCGGAAAGATAATGCTTATATGGCTAAACTGATGATCTGGCTTGCTATCGCATAGTGTGCCTGTGAGCATTTGCCACGTAGTTTACAGGGATTGGCAGCCCATGCAGTATTTAGCCTGTGGCGGGCTCTTCCCAGACTCTCTCTCTCTCTCTCTCTCTCTCTCTCTCTCTCTCTCTCTCTCTCTCTCTCTTTCTTCAGCCATGAGTCAGTAGAAAGAATTATTCAAGGTTCCTGAATAAACTGTTTAAAGAAGAGCCTGAGAGTTGCATCTTCTTTGCTGGTCAGAGCTAGATGCAACAGAACAAGTCATGCACTCCCAGAATTCCAGAGGCATTAGCAGTTTCTTTTGTTGGTCCCTTTAAATGTTGATGTGCCAAGTCATCATTCAAACTCTTAGGGTACCCAGATATGGGTATATACATAGTACATGTGTAAGAGATGTCCAAGCAATTGTGTGCAAAAGCCTTATGACTTAAAATGATTCAGTGATGGGGACCAAGGAAATGCCTCAGTAGGTAAGCCCATATTGTTATTGATTAAGCCTAAGCATTTGACATTGATCTCAAGAACCCACAAAACATAGATGTGGTGGCACACATGATGTTCTTATGATGAGGTGGGAAATTGAAAAAGGAGAAATGGATGAAAAATCTTGGACCAGTTAGTCCTAGAGTTTGCTGTGCAGGAGAAACAGAAACAAACCTTATCTGAACAAGGCAGAGAGAGAACGGACTCATGGCAGCTGTCCTGTTCACTGGTGCACCCTGCCTCACAGATGAGGTAACATGGCAGTTATCCTGGATACTCTAGGCTGCAGATTCACTGCAAACATTAGAGCAGGTTGAACTTACTCATGAGTAAGACATGAGAGAACTCTTGATATGAATTTCAACCTGGAAAGTGAGGGAAGGAGCAGGGCATATAACCATGTAGAGACGGCAGGCTGAGATCAGGGTTGAAGGAAGACTGAGGAAGGAGTGGGAGGCAACATAGAGGGAGACAGCTTGGGACTGAGCTGGGGATGCTGACAATTTTCTGGAAAATGTCTGTCTTGTGCTTCTAGCGAGGCCACTGGTGCACTGGAAGCAACAGTCTGACACCTTTTATTTAAAGGTTTATTTAAAAAGAAAATTATGTGTATGCATGTGTGTCTTTCTGTGTACCTTCCATTTGTGTGTGGGTATCTATAGGACCAGAAGAAGGAGTTAGGTCCCCTGGAATTGGAGTTATAGATGGTTTGTGCCACCCAACACTGCTTCTGAGAACCAAACTCTGGTCTTCTGGAAGAGCAGAAGGCATGTTTAATCACTGAGATATCAGTCAATCTCCTTGTTCTTTCTTCTTGATGAACAGGCATGGCTGCAGAGATATAGATCAGAAAGAACTGAATCTGGCCTTCAGCAGATGCAGCTTCAAACATCTTTTCAACGTTTGTAGCCTTCCTGGTATCTGGAGGTGTGCAGTCAGAAATGGTAACACAGGGCTAGGGAGCCTCTTCAACCATTGACTGGCTGCTTTTTCAGAGGACTTGGGTTTAATTCCCAGTACTCACATGGTGGCTAATAACATCTGCATTTCCAGCAGACATTCACAAAGAGCAGCACCTATGTGGCACACAGACAAAATACCTTATATATAATGTGGAATAAAAAAGAAAGGCAGCAAGTTTCCATGCATCCCTCCCCACTAGATGCTTCTATTTCTCCCTTTGTAAAATTAACACATAGTAATTGCATATAATAGTTTTATTTAACAATATTTATGGAATGCAGTGTGATAATTCAATACATATATACACCGATGACAAGACTTCCTGCTTGGTTCTTATTTCTTAGTTTTCCTGATTTTTCTTTTCTTTTCTTTTCTTTCTTTTCTTTTCTTTTTTTCTTTTCTTTTTTTCCCTTTTCTTTCTTTAGCTGGATTTATTGCTGTTTGATCTCCCCCTCCTTCTCTTTCTCTGTCTCTCTCCATCTATCTCTGTTACTCATTCCTCTCTCCATCCCTCCCTCTTTCCCTCCCTCTCTCCTCCCTTTCCTCCACTCTCTTCCTGTGTCTGTGTCTTTTGCTCCAAAGTAAATACTTGAATTTTGTCTTCATTGTCTTTCTTAATTAGACTAGAAGTGTTCTAGATTTATAGCTTTGGTTTATACTCTGTCATTAGCATCAATAAAAACGTTTGGCACAAAACAGGGCAAATACATCACCTTTGAGCTTCCTGAGTGGTGGGTGGATTAACCACTTTGTGAAGGTTAATATTGATTGTAAGCCTGACAGTACTTGGAAACATGTAGGAGGTAACCCCCTGAATATGTATGTAAGGAATTTCTAGACTGAGTTATTCAGGGTAGAAAATTACCTACTAAATGTAGAAAGCACCATTCCATGGTGGGACCCTGAGCTTTATGAAAACAACCTGATTGCCAAAATTCATTTTTCTCTGATGCCTGACTGTGGATGCAATGTGGCTAGTCACCTTAAGTTATGCCCATCCCATGGTCGTGATGGACAACTGTACCATCAAACTGTGAACCAAAATAAGCTCTTCCACTCTTAAGTTGTTTTTGTCAGGGACTTCATTGCAGCAATGAGCAAGGCAACTAAGACACTCCTGTCTTGAACATATGGTTGTTCTCCCTTGAGATCCCACAAGAGTGTTTCTTGGAGCCTCAAACTCCTGCAATGCACTCAGTGATGCAGTCCTGAGTCTCCCTGTACCTATGCAAGAGTAGGATACTGCCATGAGCCCAGTTAGAAGGTGAACCTAGGTCTTTCTCTTTCTACCTTGACCTGCAGAAATCAGTTCTTCCCTTCTCTCCTGGGCCCTGTCTTGACCAGCTGATAGGAGAGTCAAATCTCCTCTCCACATATATAACAGTCTCTCCTACTGCCTGGTCTTCTCTTCCTGTGAACTATCTGGACATCTGCCCTAAGACACAGGAAGAGACACTGTTGGAAGACCCAGATCTCCATACCTTTCCAGGAGCCACAGCCTCCACAGCACAATAGGAACTATTTAATTTGAGGTCAATGTGGGTCATATTCACAGCCTAGTGAATATTTAAGATTCAATGTCATTCAATAACCAGGCTTGGCATTTCCTCCATCCTTCACCAGATCCCTAATAATAGGAATGATTTTATTTTTATTTTTGTTTTTTTAAGGAAAGATTTCACCCAGGGACTTCTTTCAGATGCCATTGTGCACTGTGTTTTGTTCATTAGACTGTTTAATGGAAGGAAGATATCTAGTGCCTTAGACACATGTCTTACTGGAGAAAAGAAAACAGGTGACTACTGAAAATTTCAGTGTTTAGACATAGATGAAAGCCACAGTTCTTATCAGCAAATCCTGAGATTTTCCTGGAGCTTTGTGAGCTTTACCTCAGCGGTACTCAGCATCGTGAGATGCATTCACTGATGACCATGGAGCTGTCTCTGTGGGTTTTGCCTGCCTGGTAAGCACTCCGCACTCTTCCTATCACAGTGCCCACATTTTACTGTGAAAAAGGGCCTCTTGCCCATTTGATTCAGCCTTGGGATTGTCAATCAAGGCACTACAGTCTTGGCCAAAAGAAGGGTAAGGGACTCTAAAGTCAATCAGATGCTCTGTCTCTGGAACTTGAATCTTAATAGAAGACAAATCAGTTTCAAGAGTGTCTTTTTGTTCCTATTCCCTCTCCAAGATCCCTGAGTGGTTCCACCAGCTGCCTTTCTTTTCAAGAAATGCTTCTGCACTTTTCATTTGGCTCCAAAGCAATTATGCATGCCCTCAATCAGTTCATTTTTCTAAAGTCAGAGTTACTCCCCATTTCTTGCAGCCACAACCTGCAATAGCTTGATCCAGGGTTCATGATTGATGCAGTGGAGTCAAAATCCTGGACACTGAGGCCCAGGAAGATGGCTCAGCCAGTAAGTGTTTGTTGTACAAACACAAGGACCTGTACCTACACAACAAAGCCTGGCTTGGCAGCTCAATAAAAGGCAGGAGAATCTTTGGGGAATTACCAGCCAACCATTCTAGGCAAGTCAGTGAGCTCCAGGTTCACTGAGAGATACTGTTTTACAAACAGTGTGGATTGCAATTGAAGAAGGTGTTTGATGCAACATCTGGATTCCACACACACAGGCACATATATGTGTATGTAAATACACAAGAAAGAAAATGATCCTTGCTGTTCCTGTGACTCAGGGCAGCTGGCCTAGTTCAGAGACAACCCTTGGGAGACTCTGGAGGCTTTCTAACATCCTCCAGATGTGACCTGGCAGGCTCAGGGAGACAGGTACACCTGTGATTGGCTGCCTGGCTGGCTCCTTTGGAACCTGAAAGAGAAATGATGGGTGTCAGTGCAGACAGTAGCAGAGGAAACTGCCTTAGATGCCACAGGAGAAGCTCAGCTTAGATTTTTTTCTGCTTTTTAGGGTCCTATCCTATCCATTTTAAAGTGGTGAAATCCCTTCTGTCATAGCCCTACTTCTCATCAAGATCCCACTTTTAAGTGTCCTCTCCCTAGCAACATCTTCCTTGAGTGCACAACCCTGAGTAGCTATAGCTTATCCTCTTTCTTGACTTATACCCACCACAACAGCATCCAGGTTGTTCATTTATTGTCTTCCCCATAGCTTCAGGAAAGCAGGTTCTTGGAGTACAAATCTTAGTAGTTTGCAAAGTGATTATCTTGCATTAACAAGGACCTGAGTTCAATCGTTGGGACTCATGATTAAATAAAAGCCAGGCATAGTGGAATGTGCTTATAATCTGAGCACTGGGGAGATGAAACATGTAGATCCCTTGGGCTGGCTCATCATCTGGACTGCCTCCTAGGCAAGTGAGAGTCTATCTCAAAAATTAAGATGAAAGATTCCTGGAGGATGACAGTTCAAGTCATGTTTTCGGCTGTTACAGGCATGTGCATACATGTGTGTGTGTACCTGCACACACATGTGTGCCTACATGTACACACACACACACACACACACACACCCCACACACACACACACACAGAGAGAGTTCCCTTTCTGTTTTGTCCTCTAAGATAAGCATTAAATGAGTCCATTTTGAATAACAAGATCTCTTTTTATGTGAGGTGTTCTTGTGAGTTGTCTCTTGAAATAATATGTTTAAACCCTAATCCCTAGTACCTGCGAATGGGACTTTATTTGGAAATGGGGTTGTTTTAACTGAGGCTATAGTGGCATACTGTATCCAGTAACTGATGTCTTTATGAGAAGAGAGACATTGGGGCATGTTGAGAAAACACTGTGGAGAAGGAGGCAGAGCCTGGAGGCTTATTGGGACACCTGTAAATGTTTATTGGCAACTACCAGGAGTCAGAGAGTAGCATGGGGCAGATTCTGAACAGAGCCTCTAGAAGAGTCACATTTCCAATACTTTGATTTCAGATTTATTTTCCAGAGCCAGAAGAAAAGAAACACCTGCTGTTTTAAGACTTTTGGTTGGGGTACATTGCTATGGTGGTGCTGGCAAATGAATGAGTGAATTTTTCCCTACATGAATGCCTTCCTTAACATCACAATGAACATATAGGCTATTTCTTTCTTATCTAACAATTTCTAATCTTTCAGAAAATGGTAATGTATCATTTATTCTTTTCACTGTTAAGACTCTTTTAGAAGTCAAGCAGGCCCTGGATACACCCCCCCACACACACACACATACACCACTTTCTTCTGACATTATTTCCAGCTAATTAGCTGCTTTCCTCTCTGTGCTTACCCAGCACTTCACAGAAGCCCTTAGTGTAGCCCTTTTTACACTGCACTTTACATAGACTTTTAGCTTTTTGATCTCTAGGTCCTAATGATCTTTACTATCGACTGAATACTACATCATGTTTAATAAATCCAAGGAATAAGTGAGTTAATGATATACTAAAAAATCACATTCATAGTAATCATAGAGAAATATTAGCTCACTTCCAAAGAGCCTATGGAAACCCATGATCTACTTGTTACTTATATATCTGAGGTATTCATGTGTGGGGCGGTGAGCTGTCAGAGGTAGCTGGGTGCCTGGTTGAGCACAGGCCTCAAACCCTGGACCCTAATCAGACGGCAGGTGTTCAGATCTGCCCCTGAGCCCTGGTTCCTTTCATTTAGCTTCAGCTCTCCACAGCCCCTCTCACAGAGAGGTCTATGGCCATCAGTCACAAGGAACAGTGCTTCAGGCTCTCCCACATGTAGATGAGGTATCTCCAAGCTCTGAGACCAAGCCAATAGGAGTTACCTGCTGTCAGACCCTCACCCACCCCAAAATTGTATAAAAGAGCTCTATTTAGGAGAAGTAAAGGAGTGCGAGAATCATCCCGTTGAGAGTTTCTGTCACAAGAGCTGTAACACTTGGGAAGAGATCTGCTCTCCAGAAGTGCCTTCAGGACCTTCCCCTCCTTGCTAGCAAGCTGGCATCTCACTGGCACAGCCTGGACTGGCTCAGAGCAGAGGGATAGGTGCAGCACTTGGGAGGCACTGGGAGGCAACAGTGGAGACTTGAGCAGAGGCAGTAGCAGTGGAGGTGACTCCCCCTTCCTGTTCGTACTCTATCCCCTTGGCCCAGACCCCTGCACCTGGCTGGGCTGAAGATCTTCATGGGATGCCATCCGGAATAGAGACCCACATTCATGTATATGGATATGTGTATTCTTGTGTCTAGAGGTGCGTATGTGTGTGTGTTTGTCAGTGCAGGTATGGGTACAGTGTGGGAGCATGCATATGCAACAGGGAGTGTGGAAAGAGGGAGAAGAAAAAGGAAAAGGATCAACAACATTAACTTTGAGCATCATTCCTCATGTGCCTTTTACCTTTCTATTTGAGACAGGGTCTTTTACACACTTAGAACTTTTCCAAGTAGGTCATCAACCTATGCACATGCAAACACACACACACACATTAATGTCACACATAGAGGTCAGAAAAGGACAGGTTAGAAGTTTCCAATAGGACCTTTGGCAGTGAAGTTAGTACTTCCCTATATATAATGAATATGATTTTTAGTCTACCTTTAATCATTCATTCATTCATTCCCTAGGTTTATTAACATTTTACTGGTACTAGACATGATACTGCAAATATTAAAAATTATAAGAACATAGGTGGCCACTAAGTCCCAGAGATCTGCCTGTCTCTGCCTGTCATCTCGGTACCACTAAGACTGTAAAAACACCACCACACCTAGCTCTTTATATGGGTCCAGGAGATCCTAACTCAGGTCCTCACACTTGCAAGGCAAATATTTTTTACCAACAAATTCATCTTCCCAGCCTCTGAGAATTCGTCCGAATGTATCCATATCATAGGGCCATAAATAAATAAAACTGGACTTGGTTGTCTAGGAGGTCATGAGTTCTCTGTTGATGGAGGTGTTCAAGTATATAATGGTCTAGAAATGACTGGAAAGAGCCTTGTGCTCTCAGGCTACTCACACATAAAATGGTGGTTATATCTTGCCTTTCACCTTGGCCCATTTTACCTGAGGTTACCTGTGTATCTTTGGCCAATGCCACTCTCTCTAGATCATTGTCCCAGGATATGAAAAGGTTGCCTGTAAACATTTCCCAGAGTCAGTTTCCTGAACCTACCAAGGTGCTTATGCTTGCAGACAGGAGAGCTATGCAGCAATGATGGATAGCAGAGAGTTTTCCAGATAGGACAGACTGTTAGCTGTCCCTATAGCTCAATGTAATATACCAGAAGTTGCCCTTGGAATCTTAGGAAAATGGAAACTGAATTTTTCCATGGAATTTCAGGGTCTTTTGAAGTAAAGGTTTCTGGGATGCAAGAGTACTTAGGGACTTGTGCAAGATTTAATGTAATTATCTGCAGTCAATATGGGAGGCACATATGCTGCTTTCTCAATTATGTAGCCTTGTTTGTAAAATTTGACTTTCTAATTAATTTTCAATGAAAGTTAAGCTTGTACCATTAAATTAGCAAGGTTGTATGGAGAGCAAGTTTGTGGGTAAGAGAATGCAAGAGAGACTAATCTCCCAGCATATATATGTATGTATGTATGTATGTATGTATGTATGTATGTATGTATGTATGTATTCCCAAGGGGGACCCAAGCAGGAGGAAATCAGGAGGAGGATAGGATATAAAAAGAGAAAGAGGGATTCCACCTTCTATAGATATTTATTAAGAGTGATATTTTTGAGATTTGAAGGTAGGTAATAAAACTATAGGCTTCCCAGGTTCCAATTGCCTCCTGTTTATTGATGTCTACATGGCTTGTTACACTTTCAAAATGCTATTGTAGATGTTAATTTATATCTTCATAATAACCTTTTGCTTAAAGGTGTTATTATCTCCATTTGGAAAGTTTAGAAAGTGAAGATAAATGTAGGGTTCAAGTGTATGTGATCAGCGAGAGTCTTTTAACCTGTAAGCTCAGCATCTTTCCAGTCATTTAATGTTTTACTCATGTCAAACTCCCAATACTTTGCCAACTCTCACCTGCTTCAGACACAATGCAAATATAATAGCCATTATGGTTTGGGCATAAAATGTATCCCATAGGCCCAAGTGTTTGAATGTTTGTTCCTCAAATGGCACAATTTTGTGAGGTTTTAGAATTACTTAGAAGTGTATCATTGAATTTGAGCTTTTGAATTTATTTATATATGTAGTTATTTGTTTTATATGAGTACACTGAAGCTGTCTTTGGACACACCAGAAGAGGACACACATCAGTGCTCTTAACTGCTGATTCATCTCTCCAGCCTGGGTTGAAGGTTTGAGAGTTATAGGTTGGTTCCATTTTTTGTCTGATCAAGACACGAAAAGAAGAAGCCACAGTTCATGCTGCTGCCCTGGACCAAGCTACACTACTATGCCGTCTTCACTATAATGGACATTATTTTGAGTCCATGAACCCTCTCAAAATACTTCCTCCTCTAAGTTGCTTCTGTAAGATACTTATCATGATGGTTAGGAAATTAACACAGTAGTTGAAACTGGTTGTTTCTTTGTGGCTTGAACTCAATATTTGTGCTTGTTAATTTTATTAACTTGGTACAAAGTAGGTCATCTAGAAAGAAGGAACTCCACTTAAGTTTCCTCTATCAGTTTGGCCTACAAAGCAGTGAGGCATTTTCTTAATTAATGATTGATGTTAGAGAGCTCAGCCTACTGTGAGTGTTCTTGGGGTGTATAAGAAATCAGGCCAAGCAAGCTGTGGGAACAAACCAGTACTGAGCACTGATCCATAGTCTCTACTTCAGTTCCTACTGTGGGTTCTGACCCTGCCTTCCTTGGATGATGGACCTGTAGTTTGAAATAAACCCTCTCTTCCCCAGGTTGCTTTTGGTCATGGTGTTTCTCACAGCAACCTGAAGCAAGCCAAAACCATGAATCTTTGGATTGGTAACCACCAAGGAGTCAGACGCTGTTTCATCTGTCCTTTGTGAGTGCAGGCAATTCACTCAGATTTTTCACTTTGGGCTTCAGTGGGGACAAGAATTATTATCTCAGAAATTTCATGGTGTTGGTCCATTCTCTCATTTTAGTCATCTACTCTAAAGGCAATTTTCGGAGACTTATTGTAAATAATAATAATAATAATAATAATAATATAATAATAAACCTGTAGTGAAGTTTCTACCCACTTTAGACCATTTGTGTTCCTGGAAGACACACACAACACACACAGCCTTTATATTTTAAAATATGCTTTAGGTAGCACAATAGCTGGGAAGTTGCCTAATCTTCATGATGTTAGAATCTACTTTCCCATCAATACCTCCAAATTATCACTTACTATTTAGTATGTTTCATCTTGGCTGCTCTTAACAGCTCTCAACTGGGTAGCCCTCTGAGACACGTTCTTTTGGCCCTTAGCTCATGGTGGCGCTCCTTTTCCCTCCTGCACCTTCTTGTTCTTCCATGGTTCTTCTTCTTCTATGGTTGCTCTATCTTCTCTCCTTCCTTCTGCTCCTTCTTCTAAGCCTATTAAAACTCAACTTCTTCTCTCCAGCTATTGACTGTTGATATTCACCAATCATAATTAACTGTGGGCAGGGTCACTCAGTGTATCCTGTGCAGACTCTCTCATCTTTGGGGCAAATAGCCTTGGGGGCCCCAAATTAGCATTAGAATACAAGCAGCATTAGGTCAACCCACTACAGAGCCTTGAGCTTTTTTCAGTTGTTCTTGCAGGAGGTATTGAATTCAAGACTGCTCAAAATTACAGATGTGATAAAAGTGAAAATGCTTTGTCAAATCAAAGCAGCTAACTAATGTACCTGGTATTATCATTACCATTCTACAATGTCTACATCTAAAATGCTGATGGGTTCAAGACAGAAATGTAACATGAAAGATGAATTTCTAATAGCAGGGTGGCATTTTGTTGTATATGTGCTTATTTATAGCAGCAACTGGTTGGTAATAAATGGAAGAATATGTTGGGAGCTAAGCCCCAGGCTTGGCCTTCTCTGAAGCAGCAGAGCTGGAAGAGTGTCTTGGGAGCAAGACTTGGTCTTGTGAGAATAAGGTTGCTTTCTATAATAATGCATGTCTATCTTGACTTTAAGTTACTCTGAGGCCAGAAGCTGCAGGCCTCTGGATTTTTTGACACTTGTTGCTAACAGTGTGGTGGTTAGGTAAAGGATTTATTGCTAGCCTTCCTTCTCTGTCCAGGTAGACAGAAGCCTTTCTGGTTAGGCTGGCTAACTCTTTGTGAACTAGAGAGGAAGAAACAGAAAGAATTAATATGCTTTATACAGACAAATATGTACAGACACATATACACTCATACACCCACACTCTGGTTGGGCCCAACCATCTGTCACAATCAACCCCACAAGTATTCATGCATGCTTACACACATACATACACCTACATACTTACATATATATACAAAAACATATACAAATATATATATATATATATATATATATATATATATATATATATATATATATATTGAGATGGATGGATAGATGTGATAGAGCTCTCCAAGCTCAATCATCCTACCAATAACTTTATTTCTTATATTATATTCTTAGACAAAAATTTATTTAGAAACTTACCACGGAGATGAAGTGTTACATAAAATGGGAGTTACAGAAGGATGTTGATATTAAGTTTAAAGCTTTGTTTCAGTCTATAAGCTCATTATAAGTTTAAAGCAACAGTTCGTACATGGCTGAGCCTTATCATAGTACATACCCGTGGCTTTATCCTTGGACCTAAATATTTTTCCTCAAACACAAATTTGTCCCAAGCCTATTTTTTATTTTTAGTGTGATTATGAATGCTTATTATATTTCTTATCATGCAGCCTTTACTTACTATATGAGGAGTGGGCACATTCTATTGTTGATTCTCACTTTATTTCATCTTTTTAGCAAAGCAACTAAGACCATCTCTTAAAAACTTTCTTCTAAAATTATTGAATCAAATCAGAATTCTATAGAATTCATAGAATTCTTAGAATTCATCTAAACAGCATCAATTCATGAAACTTATCTTTATGATGATCTACAGAAAATCTGATCAATAGAGTGGGCTAACACCCAGGGATTATTACATTAAATTAGTAATGACAGGACAGGAAAGGCATATCAGTTTCAAGTAGCAATCCTAAGATGAAGTCTCCTTGGGTCTTGCCATCGAGCTCACCCATTGCAGACCAGGCAAAAAACAGTGGGCTACCTCTAGGAAGGCCACCTGCTAGCCTTAGTCTATCCTAGATGGCTTCTGACAGAAAGACATAGGTGAGAAGGGAAAGTTTTACTTAGGATAAATTTCTGTCATACCTCCCCTCCCATGGACAATATAGCTTAGCTTGCTTTAAACGTGGGAACACCAGAGACAAGCTGTACTACTGTTGGCCAGTCCACCATTAGGAGAAGCAAGGTCTCTAGCTACTGATGATCTATCTATCCCTGACTACAAATGCTATCTTTGCTGACTCCATCTCAATCCCAAACCTCATAATGAATGCATTTTTAACTTCCCATGAAGAAAAAGAGGTTGTCTATTTATTGAAATATCAATTATCTTTGGAGAATTCCTATTCTTACTAAGGCTAAAGGGCTTCATAAAAACCTGTGCTGGAGAATAGAATGAACCTATTCAGGGGAGACATTGTAGGAAATGCTGGGTCACTACATTATACATGGAAGGATGAAAAATGAGATAGAGAGAGACACAATCTGATGTCTGAGTGAAAGCTTTCTAAATGTGAAGACATTCACTTGTGCCAACTACCACCATTTCCCAGCTTGATTAGGTCCTGGAATTTACTTGCATTGACTAAAACCTTATTCTGCACTCTCTTATCTCTACATTCAACAATAGAAAGTTCCTCAGATGCATTCTATAAGTACCTGTCTCCGTCCTGATGCTGTTTGGGCTATACTGCTGTCCCCTTAGGATACCTTTTTTAAACAAACAAACAAACAAACAAACAAACAAAAAACCAAAAAAAAAAAAAAAAACCCCAGGCTTCTGTTATTGATGATTTTACCCTGGTTGTATCAATCTGTGATGTTCCCATTAACCTCCTATTTGATTTTCCTCTTCCAATAGCTTCAAGATATCAAACAGCGTAATTAATGCCTCTAGTCTTCATAACATCTCAAATTATGTACATATCTCTGTAGAAACAAGTAAGGAGGCAGACTTGAAGTGTTAAGTGACTCATCTGAGGCAGCACAGCAGACAAACAGCAGGATTAGTACTCAAGAGATGTCCAGTCTCAGAGACACTGGGAACTCTCCTTTTCTGAGCTACTCCAGTGTTTTAAAATAAGCAGCAATGGATGAGTGTCAGGAGACAAGAATCCTTGGTGAACGACAGGAACTACCTTGTGAGTTGATGTGCTATGCCTTTTAGGCACATGTATGCCAGCTCTGTGAGTATGTGTGAGTTTCCAGGTGAAAAAGAAATTGTATACTACTTAACAGCAGTTAGTTTGTCTGGGAGGCACTTCAGACAGTATAGTGCTTACTGTCAAAGCATGAGTGCCTGTGTTTGATCCCCAGAATCCACAAAAAGTCAGATGTGATGCCAAATGCTGAAGATGCAAAGATCGGTGGATTCTGGGGCTCACTGGCCAGACAGCACAGTCCAGTTGATGGGTTCCATGGTAGCAAATGCAAAATTTGGGTTGTTATGAGGGCTAGAGGCATTAATTATGCTGTTTGATATCTTGGAATCTATTGGAAGAGGAAACTCAAATAGGAGACTAATGGGGACATCTCGGCTGTCTCAAACAGAAGCATAGTAGATTTGTCCTGAGGAGTGGAATAAGGTTGTTGCTCTGCTCATACTGCATGCATGTATACACAAATATCTATAAACAAAGTATTCAGAGGGAGAGATAGAAGAGGATGAGACACACACAGACACACACACACACACACACACACACACACACACACGAGAGAGAGAGAGAGAGAGAGAGAGAGAGAGAGAGAGAGTTACAATTGGTTTATTCATGCATCAAATATCTACCAAGTACCTCCATATACCAGCATTATTTTGGGCACTTGAAATAGAGCTGTGAAAAGTGACACTTGTTCTCCAGGGCCTTAATGGCTTGCTGGGGTAGGCAGAATCAATTAATCAATGGATAGTTTTCAAGTGGTGATGAAAACAGTGGAAAAAATGAAGCTAGCACAAGAGTGGAAGGAACCCCAGGGTGATCAATTTGTAGTTCACATAAAATGGTCAGGGAAGGTCACAGTGGTAAGGTTATATTTGGGCAGGCACTGAAAGAAAATAATTTCAGGTGAGATAGAATCAAGTACAAATACCCTGTGGCAGAATCCTCATCTGTCCTATTTGTAACTCAGCAAGAATATCTGAGTGATTATAGCAGAGGAAGTGAAGAGTAGAATGCTAGAGTCTTGAGGGAAGGAAAACATGGACATGTCTCACTGGACTTAATTGAAACTTTAAAGAAGATCTTTTTATCTTGATGGAGAGAGGAGGAACTAGGTAGTTTTGAGGAATGTTACCCATTCAGATCTCTGCTTTAGGAGGATCCTTCTGGTGTTACATATAAAACCTCTAAGGCAGAAAAGGTATCTAAATGGAGGGTGCATATTTAAGAGGCAAAGATGATGGCACAAACCAGAGGTACTGCAGTGGACCATATGAGCAGCATACACACAAGTAGCAGCAGCTACTTGTGGGACTGAATTGACAAAGCACATTGATGGAAGAGAAAAAGACGAGTCAAATGTGAATCTATGCTTGACAGTATCCTGAAATGGCATGTTTAAATAGGAACTTCACAAGGCTAAGATTTTTGCTTCAGACTCAAGTGTAGAGAATGTGCCTAGCATGCTACATCATATATGTACATATGTGTTTTTAATGTAAATGAAGAGAACTGCCTTGGGGCCAGGACTCAGACATTTACCTGAAATATCATTTGTAATTCATCCTTCTAGCCTGTGATTTGTCTTTTCAGTTTCTTAAAAACTTTGTTTTAAAAGCAATGTTTTTCATTTTGATGAAATGAAATGAATCAGATTTAAAAAGAAATCATCCTTTCAGTGTCTTAGCTAAAGAAATATTTGCCTAACACAAAGTCACAAAGATTTTTCTACCCATGTTTCCTTCTCAAATTTTATATTTTCCATGTATGTTTATGATACTTTATCTGTATATGTGCATATATATGTATACATGTTAATGTATGTGGGAGTGCATGGGTATGTGCAAACATGTTGAGGCAAGAGTATACTCTGGAATGAATCCTCAGAAATGCTGTCCACCTCCTCTGAGGCAGAGTCTCTCATTGGTTAAGAGCTCACTAAGTAGGCTATACTATAGACCATTACTTCTCAGGGATCTTCTTCTTTTGCATCCTAGCACTAGGATTTCAAAGATGTACCACCACACTCAACTTTTATATATAGGCTCTGAAAAGTAGATTCGAGTCCTCATCCTTGTGAAGTAAGCTCTTTATTGACTGAGATATTTTCCTGGCCCTTGAGGTATGGTTTGATGTACTCCTTTTGCACATGGAGAATTGATTTAATTTGATCTAGCTTGAGGAGTAATATACATGCATCAGCATGACAAGTGAAGACACAGGAAATGGTAAGTCCAAAACCACTGTTGTAGGGTTGGGGACCCAGCAGAGAATGTGACCATGAAGCGGGATGAATATTATGTTTGGCTGGAGTGCAACACTCTAAAAACTAGTGACTTCAAGGGAGACAATGTCTAGACTACATAGTGGCTGGCATAATCTGGCATCTCCTTTCTCCTCTTCTTCCTCTCCTTACTCCTCCCATCTTAGCTCCTCCTACATACCACACTTCCTGTTAAAATAAAACTTTTCTCTCAAAATACAATTAGAGCATAAATATACCAATTTGTATCAGTAAGGTACAAGATAGACCTAATACCCAGTCCATCATTTTGTTGATAACCAGAACCTCTGTCATCTCTCCTAACTAAGACTTAGTTCGAACCTGGCTTTTTTCTTGACTTTAGAATGAATGTCAGCTGAAAACCATCCTTTCAAATCATTTCTCTCAAAGTAAATAGTGGGATTGGCTATGAGACTATAAGTCTTCAACCCCATCAGAAGTCCAGAATGATTGAATTAACTAAAAATTATGGGAAGCACAAAGCATAGCTTCTAAACTTAGCCAATTTATAGAGACCGCTGAACTCCTGGATAGTCCCTATACTACAAAACGTTGGAGCATCTGATCTTCAGCCTTCTGGCCCAGGATCATCTGACAGACCTAGTGATACTGTATTATTAAGGGCTGATTACTCTCTCATGGCAGATATTAATCAATTGACTATTCTGCAAGTGTGGAGACCGCTGAACTCCTGGATAGTCCCTATACTACAAAACGTTGGAGCATCTGATCTTCAGCCTTCTGGCCCAGGATCATCTGACAGACCTAGTGATACTGTATTATTAAGGGCTGATTACTCTGTCATGGCAGATATTATCAATTGACTATTCTGCAAAGTTGTCCTTTTCTGGACAGTAATTTGTTTGTAGAAGAAAAGAGGCATTCTTGCCTAGTGGCTGTCTCACCACAACTGGAGTAACTCCAAAGATGCTCAATTTCTTCTTAGAATCCAAGGCAAGAAGCTGTCAGGAGCAGACAGGTCTCTAATCAAAATGAACATTAATATGGAAATGTTTGTAACATCAATTCTGTGGACTTCTGATGTTTTGAAAGCCAACTATCCATGTAAGGCAATCTGGACTGTTGTCTGTTAACTCCTCTCAACTATTTGTAAATAAAATATAGAAAACACCCTAACAATAAACTCAAGCCATGAATTTGCTATAGGCCCTTAACTCACAGGCTAACCATCTCAAATCAGTTAAAAAAGTTAAAGAAGGACTGGGTTTAAGCCTTGTATTCTAAATGTGTTAGGAATACACATCTAGGCACAATGCCTATGAGAGTAATAATATTAATCTCACTTTTATATCAATAAGAAACTTTGTACCAATGAAAACCTTAACTTTGAAATCCAAGTCAATTTTGTACCATTTAAGAAATTAAAACTTCAGCTTAGTAACAATTATACAGATTGCTACCAATAGGTTATGGCTATGCAATAAATCCTAGCTTTTCCCTCCCTCTTCCAACAAAACCACTACTTTTACCTAGAAAGACAGCCCAATATTAACCACTTCAGTCCCCAAGCCCAGGGACTAGGGCGCTGACTCTTCATTAACTTCTTCAAGTTGATTACAGGCACTGAGATATTAGAAGAGGGGCAGGGGGAAGAGTAAATTGATAAGCCTCGTGATGGCTGTGTCTTCACTGCATCCAGCTGAAATTCCACGACATCAGAGGTTTGAGCAGGTCTGCTCAGCTTGCTTGATGAGTAGATACACCAAGGCTGTGTATTCTGCAATATACAATACTCAAAACACATTTTAGTATCAAGATAACTTTTTGTTTGAATTCTGGAATCTAGTCTTCTGGCAGCCCACCTCTGTCATGTCTAATCCATATAATTCTGGGAGTTTATATGAGGGTGTGTTCCTACCATCCTCCCATTCCCTACTCCGTGCTTTCAAATTCCCCAACACTAGGGAATCCAAACTTTTAGGCACCAAGGCCCTCAACTTTCACTGATGCCTGACAAGGCCACCCTCAACTACCTATACAGGTAGAGCCATGAGTCCCTCCCTTTGTGTTCTCGGCTAGAGAGTTTAGAATGGCTACTCCAGCTTGTTTCTTAGGACCATTTGCTTGAAAAATTGTTTTCGAGCCTTTCACTCTAAGGTAGTGTCTGTCTTTGTCACTGAGGTGAGTTTCCTGTATGCAGCAAAATGCTGGGTCCTGTTTATGTATCCAGTCTGTTAGCCTGTCTTTTTATTGGGGAATTGAGTCCATTGATGTTAAGAGATATTAAGGAACAGTGATTGTTGCTTCCTGTTATTTTATTAGAGGTGGAATTATCTTTGTGTGGCTATCTTCTTTTGGATTTGTGGGAAGAGGATTACTTTCTAGCTCTTTCTAGGGTATAATTTCTCTCCCTGTATTGGAGCTTTCCCGCTATTATCCTTTGTAATGCTGAGTGTGTGGAAAGATATTGTGTAAATTTGTTTTTGTCATGGAATATCTTGGTTTCTCCATCTATGGTAATTGAGAGTTTTGCTGGGTATAGTAGGCTGGGCTGGCATTTGTGTTCTCTTAGGGTCTATATTACATCTGTCTAGGATCTTCTCGCTTTTACAGTATCTGGTGAGAATTCTGGTGTAATTCTGATAGGTCTGGCTTTATATGTTATTTGGCCTTTTTCCCTTACTGCTTTTAATATTCTTTTTCTGTTTTGTGCATTTGGTGCTTTGATTATTATGTGACAGGAGGTATTTCTTTTCTGGTCTAGTCTATTTGGCATTCTGTAGGCTTCTTGTATGTTCATGGACATCTCATTCTTCAGGTTAGGAAAATTTTCTTCTATAATTTTGTTGAAGATATTTATTGGCCCTTTAAGTTGGGAATCTTCACTCTCATCTATACCTATTATCCTTAGGTTTGGTCTTCTCATTGTGTCCTGGATTTCCTGGATGGTTTGAGTTAGGTGCTATTTGCACTTTGCATTTTTTAAAAACAATTGTGTCAATATTTTCTATGGTATATTCTGCACCTGAGATTCTCTCTTTTATCTCTTGTATTCTGTTGGTGATGCTTGCATCTATGACTTCTGATTTTTTCCTAGGTTTTCTATCTCCAGGGTAGTCTCCCTTTGTGATTTCTTTATTGTTTCTACTTCCATTTTTATGTCCTAGATAGATTTGTTCAATTCCTTCACCTGTTTGGTTATGTTCTCTTGTAATTCTTTAAGGTATTTTTGTGTTTCCTCTTTAAGGGCTTCTACCTGTTTACCTGCCTTCTCCTCAAATTCTTTGAGAGTGTTATTTATGTCCTTCTTAAAGTCCTCTATCATCATCATTAGAAGTGATTTTAAATCTGAAACTTGCTTTCCTGCTGATATGGGGAATTCAGGACTTTCTAGTGTGGGAGAACTAGGTTCTAATGATGCCAAGTATCCTGGGTTCCTGATGCTTATGTTCTTGTGCTTGCCTTTCAACATCTGGATCTCCTTAGTGCTACCTGCCCTGTCTCTGACTGGAGCCTGTCTTTCCTATTATCTTGGTTGTTTCAGAACTGTGTGGTTGGGTGTTACTACTCATGTTAGAGCTGGGGCCCAAGATCTACTCAGAGCTCGGACCGAGACGGGAAGTAACCAGTGTTCCAGGCCAGGAGTGAATTCCTGGGTCCTAGTGAGTCCCAGTTACTCCCTGTTTGGGGCAGGTGTTGCAGTCTCCTTACCTAGGATACTGCCCAGGTTAGAGCTCCGAGAGGCCCGCTTCCTCTTGTTTTGTGATATTGGGTGCAGAGTTGCCTCCCAGGATCTGCTCAGTGCTTGGCCCAGACCACAAGGCTGTGCCTTGCCTTTTAAAGTAATTTTTTAAACATAATTTTTATTGAATCTTTGGGAATTTCACATCATGTGCTCTAAGTCCACTCATATCCCAGTTCTTCCGTATCTGTCTTCCCTCTTGTAATCTCCCTCCTAAAATAAATTAAAAATAAAAAATAAAGATCAGAAAAGAAAAAAACAACAAACAATCAAACTCCAAAGTCCAAAAACCATGTCCTGACTCCTCTGGGCAATGACTTGCTCCTCTATCAACCACAGTCTGCTCTGTATGGAACCATTCTGCTCCTCTGTCTTTGATGCCTCTCCAACACATATTCATTCATCTTAGTGGCATTGGAAATTATGGTGTGCACACAATATATGCTTTTCTGTGAACATTTTTACTTGTAAATGTTTATTGCCATGGTCCAGCTTTCCCAAGTCCATTAACACAGTGAGGGTTGGGCATGGCCTGATGCCTTTGTGCTGTGCTTCCACTGCTGATCAGAGTGTCTCAGCAAGTGTTTCCACCACATCTATCCTTAAAGTAAGTTTAAGTGTTTATGTGTTCCCAGTTACTAAAGGTTAAGTAAAAAGTGCTCATTAAACACACTGCCTGGAGGAGAAAAGCAATATTATATTTTTACTATTTTACAAGGAAAAAAGCACTATTTTAAGACAAATTATTATCATAACATTATATGTAATTGCCAAGTGGATAATGGAGTCAAGAATCTGCAAAACTCATGTACTTAATAAACTATGGTGATTCCTTAGAACTTAATATATTTATTGCATATGTGTAAGAATGCTGTTGATAATTACATCAGTGCTTAGGTACAGAGCTAGTTCTCAAGAATTATTTAAATATTTCTAAAACAAAACACAACAAAATTAAAACCAATCTCTTCTCTCTCTCTGTCTGTCTTTCTCTCTCTCTCTCTCTCTCTCTCTCTCTCTCTCGTGTGTGTGTGTGTGTTGTCATGTCAAGTCTATGCATATCTGTGCAGAAGCCAAAGGTTGATGCCAACTATCTTCCTCTATCATTATCCACCTTATATTTTGAGGCCTGGTCTCTTCACTGAATCTGGAGTGTAGTGATTGGCTAGACTGTCTAGGGAGCAAACTTTGGGATTGGTCTATCTTTGCACTGTCAGTGCTGGCATCACAGATCTACACCACCTTAACTGACTTTAATGTGAGTCTCAGAGGTCTGAACTAGGTCCTCATGATTTTCCAGCAAGCACTGTACCCACTGAGTCATCTCTCCAGCCTATAATCTTGCCACTCATCATGTGAACTTCCTAAAATGTGTATGTAGAAAACTCCTAGTGAGAAGGCAGAAAATCAGTTCTGGGATGGGGAAAGGAATGCCAACTCAACTCTGTCCTTGTGGAAACTGGCAGATGCCCCTTTCCTTTTCCTAGTTTTGCTTTGGAAGAATGTATCATGGCCCCTGTCCATTTCCATTTTGCTTCTCTAGCCAGTAATATTGGCATGTTTTTGTCCATTTGGGCCAATGAGACTTAATTGCCTGCTAATTTTGTATTGGATTGAATTCATTTCAAGACCAAATTAATTAAAACAGATGAAGCTCCCTTCATCTATTATTCATGAGCTTGTTAGAACAGAAGATAGCACATTAGTTGCATTGAAGATACCACATTGTTTTAATGACGTTCTTTTAGGTGTCTGTTAATGGGACTATTGAGGATCCCAACATTTGAGGCTGTAAGCTTCTCAGGGTTTTGCTTTAGTAAATACTCATCTATCTATCTATCTATCTATCTATCTATCTATCTATCTATCTATCTATCTATCTATCTATGTATCATCATCCTCTGTCTGTCTATTTATAAATGGATGCTTTAGTATCTCAGATTTCAGAAGGTCAGAAGTTAGTTTGGGTTGGATTGAAGAGTAAGACCCAAAATGAATGTCCCTGCTGTTTAGCTGCTTATTTTACTTTTTAATATTTGCTTTATGTCTTTATAAAAAATTAGAAATAAGGTTCTGTACATATGCATATTGTATGTTGAATGCATTCCCCTGCACTCCCCACTTCCTTTTCTGAACTCTTTCCTCTCACAATAGTCCCCTTTCCCTTAACCAGATTTACTAGTATTTTTATGTCTTATTACATACATGATCTTCTGTATGTATGCATGTCAAATCTGGGAACCAAAATGAAAGAAACTATACAATATTTGTCTTTTGGGGCTGGATTAGCTCCAGCAACATGTTCCCCCCTAAATGGTGTCTTTGTTCTTTATGGCAGAACAAATTTCATTGTGTGTATGTGCCAAAGACAAATTAGTGAACAGCTTGAAGGAATTGGCAAGATAATGGTGAAGAGTGTTCAGTGTTCTTGAGAAGGAGAAGGCTTGATTACAATTCAGCATCTTAATGTTATTTCTCCAGAAGTGTGATTCTTTACTATGTGTAGCATGCAGTAAGTGTTGACAAGTATGAACTTATCATAGCCGCATTCTAATGAGCAGTGTGGCTTATCCGGCTGCTAGAATCTGCTCTGCAGGAAAGACTTTCTACCTCAGTGAGATACCTACTTAAGAAATTTACCCAGAGGTGGACTTCTGAAGTCTGATTTTATTTGTGTGTGTGTGTGTGTGAATGTACTAATGAATGTTCTAGCCAGTACATGTGTGTGATGAAGTCCACAAGTAGACATCTACTGTCTTTCTCCATTGCTTTTGCACATATTATTTTTGAGAAAGAGTCTCTCAGTAAACCTGACACTTAATGTGTCAGCTAGGCTAAATGGGCTGTGAGCCTATAAATCTTCCTGTTTCATCCTTTAGTGCTAGACTTACAGGTACTTGCTAACACAATCAGCCTTTTAAGTGTGTGTTGGGGATCTAAGCTCTGAATTCCATGCTTGCATAAGAAAGCACTTTTCCTCTGAGCCATTTCTTTAGCCCCCAATCGTATTTTAATGAAAATGAAGTAAAAGAGTTATAAGAGAAATAATTGAATACATATTTCATAATGAGGATGCTATAGGCTGGATATTAAAAACAGCATTAGATTTCTGTGAATAGAACTTAAGTCATACTCTATCAGTATCTCCTTGTTATTTTTCACTAATGATAAACAAAGACTCTTTCCCAGTTAATTTCTTTCTGTCCTGGAGGAAATCACACAATCTAGTTGCCAAGGCTGGAATGAGAGTCTAGCTAACCATGTGGAGTAAACAATCAGCCTTGAGCTGGCTCACAGACAACCTTTCAGGGCTGGCTACCTGTTAGCATAAAATTAGACAGCAAAGGTTTTGTCCTTTGAAAGATTATAGTCTTACCAAAGCATCTTTTGGAGCTGGTGGTAGGAGAAGGGATAGGAGGAAAGGTTCATCATGTATACAGGTTGGATACTACCAGGCTGCCTTCTAGAAGGAAGGCCAGGACTGTTCATAGTTAACACTTGTACAAGGACTGTTGATGGTTAATATCTGTGCAGAATCTGAAGTAGGGTCTTTGTTTGAGATACTTTGTTTCTCTGTGCATACATAATTAGTGACTTGTGCTTTAATCAATATCCAGAGATAATTAGAACAGAAATTAATAGTTTTTGAACATCTAGTAGGGACCTAACTGTATCAAATTTCTTTCTTCTCACTACTATTAGAAGACCTATTTCATTGTGTGTGTGTGTGTGTGTGTGTGTGTGTGTGTGGCGCAGTGTGTGTGTGTAAGCTTCTATTCAAAGATGGGAAGCTTGTTGTCTTGGAAGAAAAGTCTCCCAGTGAAGAGCACCTGTGCAGGATCAATCTTGATGTGAGATTCTGAAGTACACATAGAGGAAAGATGTGGGTGAGTTGAGGTAAAACAGGTATGAAGGTGAAGAGGTGAATCTGGGAGTCTAAATGTGTTTGGTGGAGTGAGAAGGTAGTGCCATAGATTTTGAGGGATGTTTCTGACCATTTTCTGGGACAAGTGGGGAGCCTGTATAAAGGGATGCATCTAATTGGTAATGTTATAAGCCATAGGGAAGGACCTTGCTCTGTTGATCTTGAAGGTATTCATCTTACTCTGTATTTGCAGGATGGACTTATTTGATACCAAGAACTGAGCTGTGGGGAAGGGATGACAGACAAAGACAGAACTAAAGAAGGTAAAAGAAGACTGCAAATCCCTCCTTAAGCCTGGGTCAGCCTCCCAGGGTTGCAAAAGGGAGCTGAGCAGTTTTTACCCTTGGAGATTTAACTAGTACTTAGAGGAAAGGTTTCCATAATAGTCCCTGAATGTTTAGAAAATGATACTTTGGTATCTGTGGTACACTTGACAGTAAACACAACTAACTAGTGGAAGAACACTTCTGGTCAACACCTTCATCTAGTCTTCAAAAAGTCTATGTGATGAATATTGTCACTATTGTAGTTGTCATAGCCATCTCTTACAGTCATTGAAAACTCATTGGCAAGACTGAGAGTTAATTTCTCCTCTCAGAGTCTGTCAATTTTCATACTTATGAACTTGTTAATCTGCCACCAAACCAACAGATTACCATTACTTGAAAGCTTCAAACAGGAGTGCTATTCACTCATTTGTTCAATCACTCAAGTAAACCTAATTAAACTCTTTGTGTACCAACTAGAAAGACTTTTGGAGAATAGTAATGGCAGAAAACCCCAAAGAGTCATGATTACCACATCCAAACTGTTTATAACTTCAGGGAGCAGACATATTTTTAAGGAAATATCATAAATGCAAAGTATAGTAATAGTATTTTAACAGTTATGTGTTAAGAGAAGGTGTACTGGGAGGTGGACTAGTCAGGGATTAATGAAAGAAATTCTCAAGTAAGGGACACTAACTAAGAGTAGAGACAGCTAGAACATTCTACATGATGAGACACAGGGTACATAATAGTTTTTGTGTAGAGGCTGGAGTTGGGAGAAAAGAAAATGTCTATGACCTGATGTGGAATATAATGGGCAGAAGGTTGAAATCTGAGGCTCTACTGTCCACATATGAAAGGGTTGTATAGAGAGCATTAAATACACGTGGCAGAGACCTCTGTTGCGTGTGAAGAAAACTCACACATATTTCAAAGTACTTTGTCCTCAGAAGTGCCTATTATTTGGTAGCAAAAAGAATTTCAGAAAAATAGATCATTTCTGGGAGTGGGGATTCCCAACATTGACCTTAGGCTTGTAAGATCAGATCGTATTTGGGATAATATGACTGTAAATGTTGCTTCCTTTGGTCATATGATTTCTTACATCTGCTTTGGATGAGAAAGTGTCTAAGAGAATAAAAAGACTAACCTTCTACTGATGTTCCTAGCTACTGCTGTAACTTGCCAGAAGTGGCAGACATCACTGGATACATATCACTGCCTGTGTCTTGCTTGTGCTTCTATATTTATACCTGTGAAGAGTGGTGAGCTCTCCAGTGAGTCTCCTTTCTCTGAGTCAGAAGTGTCTTCAAATACAACTAATATTCATCATCTCATGACAAGTGAGCAGGTCTCATAGGCAGACTAGGCTTAGAGAGAGGAGTGGAACAGAGACTGAGGCTCTGGTACATCAACAATATTTCTACATGTAAGAAGTTAATTTCCTGTAGTCAGCAGTAAATTGGACACTTCAAAGATACAGAACCAGGCACCAATTTTAAGGCTCAACCCACTTCAGTGCACAAACATACAAAACAGAACAAACAAAGGACACGTTGCAATGAAAAGCTTCTTTTGAGAAGTACAAGGCAAAGAAAGAATAGTTTCTGACTACAGAGATTTACTGTTTCCAAAGAGCATCAGCATCTCCAGGTTTCAGTTTCTCCAACTATAAAATTGGGATGAAAATGTTTACCTGCTAGAATTGCTACACTGACAACTTGAGAAAATGAGAATCAAATGTATAACCTGGAGCTCAGAAGACATGGTGACTCAGCAAAATTGCCATTGATGCTGATATTTATTATTTATAGGGCATTTACTATGAGCTGGGAATCAGTTTATACCTGAGCCTATAACCAAGACACAGGAGGCTCTGGTTCTCATTTTAAGTGGGGATAGAGAGAGATCGAGATCAAAATGGAAATAGAGATAGAAGGGAAGTGAAGGGAGAAGGGAGACAGGTAATAGAATGTTACAAAGAGACAGAGGTGAGGTTAGAGTGCATTTAATACATACTCTGTTGTTATGGAAGGAGACCTGGGATTGAGTGATACATAAAGTTTAAATTTTTGTTCATTTTTCTGTAGACTCAGAAGTATAAGAGCAATGTTCTGACATCTACTTGGCCTCTGAGAAAGACCTCATGGTAGAAAGGCAACTGGGAACATTCAGAAAAGACAAAATGTAAGTAGTTAACTCTCTATACCACTCACTTCTGTCATAGCTAATCCAGTCCCAAGAGAGTGAACCTGATTTCATGAGAAGATAATGCTCTCTGAAGGAATGATTAGCCCTTAACAGCATCCCTTCCAATACAGCTGCAATGTCAATATGAGTTTCAAAGTGGAGAAGCCACACTGGAAGAACAGCAAGAGCTTCCTTTAAACTGAGTGGATGCTTTGAAGTTGAAACTCAGAGGTTAAGAAGAAGCCAGGACATATACCCAAAAGATGCCCCACAATACCACAGTGTCACCATACTCCACTATGTTCATAGTGCCCTTACTGTGATAGACAGAAGCTGAAAACAATCCAGATGTCCTACAATAAAAGAATGGATACAGAAAATGTGATTCACTTACACAATAAAATACTATTCAGCTATTAAGAATGAGGACATCATGAGCTTTGGAGGTAAATGGATCAAACTAGAAAATATCATCCTGAGTGAGGTAGCTCAGACCCCAAAGGACATGCATGGTATCTACTCACTCATAAGTAGATATTAGTCAAAAAAGTACAGAATACCTAAGATACAATCCACAGACTTCAAGAAAGTTAGCAAATAGAAGGGCTCAAGTGAGGATACTTTAATCCCACTTGGGGGGAGAAGAAATAATAATGGGAGGCAGAGGGAAGGAGGGACTTGGGTTGGAAGGGGGAGGGGAAGAGGAAAGGGAAACATGATCAGGTATGGGGCTGGGGAGGACAGGAGAGAAGTCCTGAGGGCCAGCAGAATGAATGAAAATATGCAACCTTGGGAGGTAGAAAGTGGGGGGACCCTCTAGAAAGTACTAGCGACCTCTGAGGTGAGAGATTCTCAAGACTCAAAGGGAGGGACTTTAGATGAAATGCCCAACAGTGGACAGAGAGAACTCATAACATCTATCTCTAGTAGAAAGACAGGGCATCAAGTGGAGGGATGGGGTTGCCATCCCATTGTCAAAAACTCTGACCCAGAATTGGTCCTGTCTAAAAGAACTGCAGGGACAAAAATGAGAAGAGACTGAGGGAAAGGAGGTCCAGTGACTGGCCCAACTTGCAATCTATCTCAAAGGGAAGCTCCAAGGCCTGACACTATTACTGATGCTATGGTGTGCTTACAGACAGGAACCTAGCATGGTCCTCTGAGAGGACCAACAAGTGACTGAGACAGAAGCAGGTACTTACACCCAATCATTAGACTGAAGTCAGGGATCCCTGTGGTTGAATTAGGGAAAGGCTGGAAGAAGCTGAGGAGGGCAGCCCCATAGGAAGACCAGCAGTCTCAACTAACACATATCCCTGAGATCTCTCAGATACTGAGCCAACAATCAGGCAGCATACATGAGCTGGTCTGAGGCCCTGACACATATACAGCAGAGGACTGCCTGGTCTGGCCTCAGTGGGAGAAGACTTGCCTAACCCTTAAGAGATTTGAGGTCCCAGGGACTGGGGAGGCCTGAGTCGGGGAGGGACATTTTCTTGAGATAGGGGGAGAAGGAAGGGGATGAGGAACTGTGGTATGGTGGACTGGGGGTGGGGGGCAATGGTTAGACTGTAAATAAATAAAAGTGATAATGATAACAACAACAATAACGACAACAACAACAATAAAGAGGGAGCCAGAAAGCAGGTATGAAGGAAGAGTCCTCCAGGCAGCCAGAGAGCTAAGCTCAGGTCTGAGGCTGATCAGCATCCCTTTGGAAGAACAGGGAGAACTCAGGAACAGGGAGGTTGAACAAAGCAAGCAGGAAAATGGGATGAAAAGGAGAGGACAATGCATGCACCATTCAGGCTACAATAAAAAAGGCACATCTTATTTCAAAGCAATGAGAAGCTAGGGATGATGCTAGGCAAGAGTATGATTTGGACAAATTTGCATTTTCATAAGTCCTTCTGAATTCTGTGCAGAGAGTGGTTGGGAGTAAATTACAGGTAAAGAAAACAAGGGAAAGCTACGGTCAGTTGTTCACTCACAAGCACTTTCTTCTCACTCTCCACGATTTCTTACAAGATGATCTTTTAGGTCTTATCACAAAAACTCAAGGTCTGTTTCCTCACAGCTTAGATCTGCTGAAGTTGTGATTTTCTTTCCTTGATGAAGTGTGGTAGAAGATTACGGTTCTCTCAATCTCAGGAATCAAGAGACCTTGATGTCTACTTGAACAATAACACAGCTGCTAAGAGAACATACATGGGCTATCTGATGGAACAGAAAAGTCAGATGGACTAGAGAGAAAGTGTCCTAGCAGAGGCCACCAGGGGCCACCACGCCAAATCAGAAAACATACTGCAGGAATAGGACAGAGTTAAGCAAAGACAGTGGAGCCATTTATAAATGAGCCCAGCTCAGTTTTTTGACCATAACACTGTGGACTACGTAACTCAGTTTTAAGCCAGCAAGTTCTGGGTGGTTTGGTGCATAGTAAGAGCCAACTAATACAGAAGACAGCTGGTACTGAAGTTGTTCAGGCTAAAGATGATGGTGGCCTGGGCCAAGATGGCTGTAATACATTATAACAGAGTTGACATGTATTGGAGTTGATGCTGACAAAATCACATCGCTGACAAAGAAAGTGAGAGGAGAAGAGGAACAATTGTGTTATAGAAGAAGAGCCAATATAGCCAATCATAGATAGCACAGCCTCAGGTTGAGCACTGGTGGACTGTCAGTCCCAGAAGGTATCCTGATTTGTTGACTAAGACACAAACCAAGACAATGTAGTTCAATATTGAATACCTCCATTGAGTAACTACTTTTGATGGATCTAGGATGATAATGCAATGAGATGATAAGGAGATTGCAATGAACTCATTTAACAATTTATCAATTCTCACTAGGCAAATGATATTATTATTATCTATTTAATTGACAAGAAGAGAAAAATGATAACTTTTTAATATCACATAATAATTATAATATAAACATAGAAACAGAAAAAATAAACTATTTTTTTCTGAAAAATCAATAATAAATAATAACAAAGTCAGATCTTTAGATTCAGGCTATTAACAAAAAAAAAAAAAATGCCACCAAGGGCTCAAAGATGCAACCTTAATGTAGGGATGGAAATGCTAGTGAGTCTATGAAGTATGGCTCAGGCTGTGATGCAGGATTTGTCTGCAAGCTTCAGTGAGCAAATGTTGCAAAAGTGTGAAGGTGTCTAGACTATGGGTAAGATTTATCTGTGTCCCAATAAAACTCTCTCTCTCTCTCTCTCTCTCTCTCTCTCTCTCTCTCTCTCTCTGTCTGCCCTGTCTCCTCTCTCTGTGTATATATAATATATATATATATAATTATATATATATATTTTATATGTATAAGTGACAAAGTGTATACATATGTGTGTATGTGCACCCATGGAGGTCTGAGGTTAATCTCAGAAGTCATCTACCTTCATTCTTTGAGACAGGGTCTCTTTTCATTGGAACTACTTAATGAGCTAGACTAGCTGGTCAGTGAGACCCAGAGATCCTGATTCTGCCTCCCTAGAGCTGGGATTAATAGTATGTGACATCATGCTTGGCTTAAAAATTATTTATTATTATTAATTATTATTATTATTTTATATTGAGATACTGAGAGAGATTGAGAGATTTTTTTGGGTGTAACATGCCATGATGTGTGTGTACAGATGTCTAGAAACTATTTGGAGTTGGTTCTTCCACTGTGAGTTTTGGGGATGAACTTAGACCATCATGCTTATATGACATGTACTTTACTAACTAGCTGGTTTTCGAACCTCTAGGTTTGCTTTCTAAGAAAACACTTCCAGCAGCAACACATCCTGCACTGTGGACTTGGATGTTACTGTGTCCAGGAAATCCAGCTCTATAACGGATAAGTGGAAGGAGTCTGGTTTAGGTAGACCAGTAAGCCTGTGAGCTGTGGAAAGAGGGACAAAATGGAGAGGTGACATCAAACAAGAATGGGAAGAAGGATTGGAAGCCTGGCAAATGCATTAAAACAGAGGGAGGAGCTGGTAGTAATTTAAGTCAAACCAACCTTCTGCTGAGGACTTTTCTCTCACTGTGGGGACAGTGGGCTTTATTGGGAGAAAGCATTCAGGAGGAGAAAGTCCCACCTGGACTGAGTCCCTGATCTATTTGTAGTGAAAGTTATATTTTCTTCTTTTGTAAGGGAGAAGCAAGTGCTCAGGTCTCCCTGTGGCTTAAGGGAACAAGGGAGGCTGTGGAAAGGAAAATGCTCTCTGCAGGGTCTGAAGCCCACTTTGGGCACCAATTTGTTGTAGTAAATCTCTAACCCCAATAAGCCCATGCAAAACCACAACTCTGTTACAATATTAATAAGCTACATGCCTAGATTGGACAGACTTACCATTACACTACTCCATTCCCCAGCGATGAGATCCCTTGTTACTTGTGACTTCTCTGGGTCATGTAGTTCTGTTCCATCTTTCTTCCGTCTCCTCTCTCCAGTTTCCTTTTTCTCTTTTTTCTCTTTCCCCACTTTCTAAAACCTCTAGTTCTACTTTTCCCTTCCACTGTCTAATCACAGGCTCTCGCCTTTATTTGACCAGTTAAAATGGGGAGAAGGGTCACATGAAATCACCTGAGTATGTGACCACTCCTTGTTGGGGCAGCCCCTCTTTAGGAAGCAGAACAAACATCAGGATATAAACAGCACCAGGGAAACGCTATAGTCATCTGAGAGGAGAGAACCTCAATTGAGAAAATGCCTCCTTAAGATCTGGCTGTAGACAACCTGTGGGATATTTTTAATTTATGATTGACGGGGGAGGGCCCAGTTCACTGTGGTCAGTGCTACTCCTGGGCTTGTGTTTTTGGATTCTATAAGAAAGCAGGCTGAGCAAGGAGGAGCAAAGCAGTTGATAAGCATACATCTCCATGTCCTTGGCCTTAGCTGTTACCTCCAGGTTCTGATTTCCTTCAAGTGATGAACAGTGATTTGAAAATTAGGCCTAATAAACCCTTTTCTGCCCAACTTGCTTTTGGTCATGTTGCCTTATCACATCAGTTGCTTTAGCCCTGACTAAGACAGAAAGGAAGCTTCTGAGCCTGCTGTTGGTGTGCCGCTGTCACTGCAGAAGGCCCAGAGCTTCAGAAATGCAGTTAAGAGAGAGATTGCTTCATTGCAGATGAGCTCCTGCCTTCCCAGAAGAATGACTGAAGAGGAGAGCACTCGACTCTGGAGTCAGAGGGCATCCTTCTCAAACTCCACATCCGTGTGAATCAGGAAGTCCAGTGTAGGTTTCAGCCCCATCCTCGGAGCTGCAGCATTATGGAAGGCTGTGGACTACATCCACACATGCTATTCTTGGGGCTTCTTGGTTAACACAGGAACTGTGAGGTGGCTGAGATGAGTGAGTACAGGGCTGGCTAGTATGTATTCAAGATTAGTGCCCCATTATACAGCTAAGGAAACTGAGGCTCAGTGTAGCAAATATCTTGCTTGATAAAATCAAGAGGAAGAATGTGTGTGTGGGAGAACATAGTCTCCAAACTTATCCTTTTCTCTGTAACTATATATGCTTTCAGGATGACAAATAAGCACCAAGAAGCCCAGTTAGTCAAAGAAGACACTTCCAGTGTATCCCATTAGTACCTATGAGAGCTAATAATGGTCATTAGCAACTTCTGGGTCTCATCTGTGTCTACTTATGCTCCTCATGAGTTCATTGAGTCTTAGCTCATTTAATGATGGTCATCTTGCCTGCCATTTTAAAGATGGCCAAGTACTCATCACAAATGTTAGATGTATTTGTTCAATAGTTCTAGTCAAATTTCTTTCCAGTGTAGTTATATTTTAAGGGAACCTCAGTCAATGTAGGTAGAAACAAAGATCAAATATCATTTTCACAGGATTGCAAAGTTGTTATAGGCAGGACAGTACAGAAGTTCCTCCATCTTGTACTTTTGCTGAGGCCATTTTAGGATTAACTAGAATTTTGTCTTCTTGATAGAAAATCCTGTGAAAAATTACTCAACTCTATTCCAGCAATATGAGGTCAAGATGCCTCAGAGAACTTGGCTTCTATTAAATACCTGCTTGTGCAAACGTTCCATCACATAACTTATTTAGCTTCTGCTAAACTAGGTCTTGAAGATCTGCATATAGTTCCAACCACAGAAAAAAGATTTTCAATTGGCTATAAACTGTGACTGAGTAGTCATCTCTGGTGGGCTTTCCATCACAAAGACATGAAGGTGACTTAGTGTTCTAAGTCACTTGAATAAGATGGATTTTTGAAGAGGGATCTGAAGAAAGTGAGAAAGATGGTTCTATGGGTACCTAGCAAGAAAGAGTACATATAGCCACCCTGAGCCAGCCCAGTGCTCCTCAAAATGTGTCTAGGCCAGCAGCATCTGCATTATCCACAACTCATTATAATTGAGATTCTCAAGTCCTATCCAGAACTTCTAGGAGGTGAAGCCCATATATGTATCTGAATGTGTTTGTGTGTGTGTGTATGTGTTTGTTGTGTAGTGTGTTTGAAACAGGATCCCATACAACACAAGCTAGCTTCAAATTTGTAGCGGAGCTAAACCTGGTCTTGGAACTTGAAATCTTCCTTCCTCTACCTCCCAAATGCTAGGATTATAGGTATGTGTCAGCATGTCTGACTTGTTATTTAAAATATAGCAGTATAATTTAAATACTGCAAGGAATAAACCCATTTCATGTGCAGGTCTGAATTTTTCATTATGGTTCAGATATTGCAATGCAAGTCTTATGTGGGGGTGTACACTTGTAGTATTAGCACTCAGAAAGCTGAGATAGGAGAATCAGCATAAGATTGAGACACCTGTGTGACATAGTGAGACCCTGTTTCAAATAAAATAAAATAGCTAAACAAAACAAGTCAAGCAAGTTCGATATTGATACTTTCTCCTGAGACTTTTTTCCTGGTGAACCTCCGTGTATCCTATGGCCTGCCCATCATTGAGCTGTTTTCTGACCATATGCTTTCTCACAAGCAATGTTTTCAGGAGCACTCTGGTTTATTCTGATTCATGGTGAAGTTTAAGAACTGCTACATTATTCCAAACCTTCAACTTAATAAGCAAGTGGGAGACCCATTTAACCTGCAAGAACTTCACTCTGGGGCCTCTTAGTTCCAAGTTGCTGTCCTCTACTGAATAAACTAACATCATTTCCTGTCTTAAGATTTGTAGGGAGGGTTCTGAAATACATGTGCCAAATACATAGTAAGGCATTTTTATAAATGAAGTGTGTGTTTAGAAAAGACACTGGTAAATAAATGCTTTCCTTTCATTCTGAGTCAAACATGAGCTATGGGTTACATTGTCAATCATATAAAAGGGTATGCAAATGCTCCTCTCTCATTTTACACATGCCTCAGATTCTATACCTATGGCTTTTGGGGGACATAAATTTATGTTAAAACATTTCAATGTCTCTACATTATACCAAAGCATTCAATATCCATAACAGATAAGCTGTAGAATTAGTCTAGGTATTCACCAAGACATGACTAGATAAAGAAAAATGTGGTACATATACATTCTCTTAGTCAGTATTCAGTTGCTGTGAGGAGACACCATGACATGGCTACTCTTATAAAACAAAACATTTAATTGGGACTTGCTTACAGTTTCAGAGGTTAAGTTCATTATCATCATGGTAGGAAGCATTTAGGCATGCAGGCAAACATGGTGCTGGAGAAGTAGCTAAGAGTTCTACATCTGGATATGCAGGCAGCAGGAAGAGAGAGACTATCAGCTTGGAATGGGCTTTTTATAACCTCAAAGCCCACTCCTAATGACACATTTCCTCCAACAAAGCCATACCACCTAATCCTGTATTCAAATCTATGAGCATATTGGGACTATTCTTATTCAAACCACAAGCATACATGATGGAGGTTATCCAGCTATAAAGGAGAATGAAATGGCATTTGTAGGAAAATAGATGGAACTAAAGATTATCGTGTTAAATGAAACAGGCCAGACTTAAGATGATGAATATCACAATGTACCCTAGTTGTGTTTGTGTGTGTATTCATATGTGTGTGCACGTCTTTAGAACATGAAAGTGGGATGACTTCCAATGAGAAGAGGATGAGAGGAGAGGGGGAAGGGAGGGAGGGAGGGGAGGAGGGAGTGAGTCAGGGAGAGAGAGAGACAAAGTGGAAGATTTAGGAGGTGAATAGGTCAAAACATATGGATTAGGTGACTAGAAATGTATTTATGAAACCTATCACTATGTTAAGTCAAATGTGCTAATAAAATTTTGCACATACAAAGTTTAAAGAAAAAAAGTTTGTCCTGAAATATATGATTACTTCACTTCTTGATCTCCCCATTGTAGGCAAATTATATATTCAAATATAAAGAGATAAGACAATATAGATTTGGTTTTTGTTCCTGTTTAAAAGGAAAACTAGCAAGTGGTTAGTGAATTTGTAAATAATTTTACATTTTACAATTTTGCCTATGACATTTGTAGGAACTTAAGAAATTAATCTGAAAACCTATAGTTCATTTAATTTTGGGTTAAAAATATCAGAAATCCCTTTGAAGGCTTTTGCTAAGATTAGGAGACTATAAAGGATATCTTTGGGTTCCAAAAGAAGAGGACACTGAGAATTGTGGAGAGACACAGTCCCTTTTCCCCCTATTACTAAGGAGGTTGGATTTTAATAACTATGCAAAATATGTACCATTTTCTTCCTGTGAAAGTTAACTGGAAAGATATTTGCTAATTCTATAACATTCAAATGTCTGTGTCCTCAGTACAAATTGTGTGTGAGAAAACTGAACTTACCAGTGGAAGGTAATATCTGAATTTTAGATCCTGTTACTGGATAAAATATATTGATAAAATCAATTGTACAAAAAAGTTTATTAAGCTTATAACTTGAGATTACAGTCCACTATTGTGAGGAAGTTGAGGCAGGAGGTTGGACAACCATAGACAAGAGTATGCATGCATATGAGTGTTTTGCTTACATCATTTAAGTGTACTGTGTGCAGGTCTAGTGCTCATAAAGGCCAGGACAGGGACTCTGATTCTCAAAAACTAGGGAAAGATGGTTGAGAGCCACCATGTGAATGTCAGGAATCAAATCTGGGTCCTCTGCAAGGCCAGAAAGTGCTCTTAATAGTTGAGCCATCTCCTCAACTCCTTTATATTTTATTTTATATATTTAAGGATGCTCTCTTATTTTCCAAGTTTGATAAATACTTTTTGATATTTTAATTACATTGTTTTTAAATGTTTATTAAGACAAATATATATCCTTTAACCAATGACTTAGATAATTTTAGTTTTAGATTGTTTTTTTCTTTGTCTATGTTGATGAATATATAATCAGGAAGAAGTATTTTAAAGGTAAAGTTCTAGAATACTTGGAAAGAATAGAACTTCTAAGAGTAGAAAAAATATTATCATAGATGAAAAGAGTATTTGTATTAATAAGTAGACTAGATTGAATATAATGCCTCTAGCAAGAATACCCAAAGCTTACAAAGAACAACAAACCTCTCTGTTCCTCAGTCCAACTGGCATGTGGGGTGTGAGTCAAAGGAAATCAAAAGCAGATGAAAATCTCAGCTAGAGAGTTGATGAACTGGAGCTGTCTTTGAAGAAACTATCTAGATTAAAATAGACAAGGAGAAATAAAAGATGTTAGATAGATTGGACAATAAACCACAGAAAAATGAAAAGGTCTAATAATATAACCAATAAAAAAGAACAGAGTCAAACAGAAGAAATATTTAAAGAGTTCATAATTAGAACTGTATCTCAATTTGTGAAAGACACAAGCTTTCAATTTTAATAATTATAATGAATATTGAGTATGAAGATTCAAGAAAAACAATGAGAAGAGATATTATACTGGCATTATAATAGGAAGAGAGGTAGGTAAGGCCTATCTCATTCATTCTTCATACATTTGTTGTGTGTGTGTGTGTGTGTTTGGTGTGTGGGTGTATGTATGCAAGGTGCTTGCTCCACATGCAAGGGTGCTTCTGTGGAGATCAGATTGTATCTTTTGGAGATTGTTTCTTGACTTCTACCTTTTTGAGGCAAAGCATCTCATTTTACTGATGTTTAGGGTACTCCACACTAGCTGGTCCATGAGCTTGGGAGGTTTCTTTCTAACACCTCACATGTTATTGTAGAAGTGCTGGGATTATAAATGAGCACAGCTGCCTTTTAAGTGGCATTGTGAGTATTAACCCAGGTCACCAAGCTTAAAAAGTAAACCCTTTGACCTATTGGACTGTCTCCCTGGCCTAAGAAATGTGCTTGAATTTTTGCTTGAATGGCATTTGCTAATGTAAACATTGTTCTTGGGATAGATTGTATTGTCCCATTTCTTTTTTAGGCATTTCTTATCTCTTGGATATGTTGGGTATCATCAGACTGCTTTTGATTTCCTTTGAATCACACCCCACATGTCAGCTGGATTGAGGAACAGAGAGGTTGTTGTTCTTTGTAAGCTTTGGGTATTCTTGCTAGAGGCATTATATTCAGAATTTATTTTAACATTATCATACAGTGAATTTGAGCATTTGGAGGAATGTATTTTGTGACTCTCAACACATACATAGATTCAGGTAACTATCATGATGATCAGAATTCAGATCAATTTCACCAGACTGAAACTATTCCTTTCCAGCTTCTCTTTGGTAGTCCCATCCTTCCCTCCCTTCCATGCTATCAATCAGAGATCTGCTTCTATCAGCACAATTTTGTCTTTTTAAGAATGTCATATGAATGAAGGTATGTGTTGTTATAGGTATTATTTGGGAGTTTCTACCTCATTTAGATCATTTAGTTCCCAAATAAAACATAAACCTTTATATTCATAATAAGTCTTAAGTCTAGACTGCCGGATACAACCCTCAAGATATTTTGTTTACTTCCCTGTCGATAACCATAAGATATCTGCCATTCTGCTGAGATCACTCTTATTCCAACAGGCCAGTCCTCATGGCCATGTGCTCATGACCCACCTATCCCATGTCGACTTCTTCCTCCTCCCTTGCCCTTTCTTCTCTCCTGAGATTCCCAAATCCAGGAACCCTTGCTCTGCCACCTCTCTTTTGCCCAGCCCATGCTGTAGTCATCTTTTAACCTAACTTGGGGGACAGGTTTACACAACAAAAGCTTATAACCAAGAGAATCTGCTTGTTTTGGAGAAAGCAGATCTTAGAATACAAATTTAGCATTTGAATACACAGCAGCACCAGAACAAACCAGCACAGGTGTGTGGTGCATTATCTTTGGCAATTTCCGATTTCTAAGTTTAGCACTTAGAAAATGATTTGGAAATCCACTCCATGTTGTGTGTTAGCAGCCCATTTCTCATTCCTTTGTAGCATTTTTTTCCATTGTGTGGATGGACCAGTGTATTGATTCACTTACCCACTGAGTAATGTATAGGTTACTTCTAGCTTGGCACAGTCATGAGTAGGGAAGCATGCTTCCACTTCTCCAGATTGGGCACACAGGAGTGAGATTACTGTGTGTATGTTGTTGACATTGTCAGTGGCCGAGTCCTTGCATGGCATCCAGGGACTTGATCTGACTCGGTTAGTAAGGAAATAAAGAAAAGACAAGCAAACAGACAGGTAGACAGGAAGCTGGGGTCAGGTGGTCTGGGCTGTTTTGGTGAGGAATCTCAACGTCCCTTTCCCCATCTCAGTGTGTTTGTTATATAGAATTGATGAGATAGGTGGAGCTTTTGCAAACCATGAAAGCAGGAGCTACACTTATTACATAAAGATAAGCAAGGAGGCAGGGTTTATGGTTATACAGCTGGATCAAGGAGACAGATTAATTAATATCAGTAGGAGCAGTCTCTGGGAGAAGAAAGCTGTGGTGAACATTTCTACACACACTCTGGTCATTCACACATGGACCAGAAGGGAAAACTTTGCTGTTTGCCTCTGTCTCTGAGGTAGGGTCTATGATGTGGTGGTGCCCCTGTCAACAACACACATTCACTGAGGACTTCCCTTGTTCAGGCTTCCACATTCCCCACAGGAAATATTTGCTTATTGTATACATTTATTTTAAAATGACGTACTTTGTTCAATAATCAGGGTCATTTTCATCTGGTTCCTCCTATCTTAGCTTGAGTATCCTGAACAGAGCACGACAGGAAACACACGTGTGTGCTTGTATTATACTCTGCCTGTTTCAACCTTGAAAGAAAGGCTGTTACCAGCTTAGCTTATTATCTCTTCAATTTTCTAAGAAACCAAACGTAATAGTTTTACCTCTGAGAATCCATGAGATTTCCAGAGTAACCAAACTTTAGATAGGTTTACAGATCTAGGTTACATCTCCAACTTTGCCAATGATCTACATGTTAGTCTAGGGAATAACCTCGTTGCCTAGTCTTTGGTTTCATTTAAGTCTAATGAGAGTGAGGACACAACCTGGTGTGGTGTTGGTGTGTTGTGTGTGTGTGGTGTGTGGTGTATGTGACTTGACTATTGCCTGGGCAGACACTGGCTGGTTTTATAAATCATCAGCTACTCCTAGAGAGCTGCCCAACAATGATTGATGACATTTGTCACTTGGAGTATCTTGACCTCTTAATGGTGGCTCAGAAAACCTATTTGCACTTTCAAAGACAGCTGTGCTTAAGAAATACCCTTAGTCATTTTCTGCTTTGTGGTTATACTTCCTTTGCACAATAAGCCAATAAAAATGTTAATCTGGTCTATTTCATATGTAAATGTAGGTTTAGAAAATGCCAGTTTCCTGCAGGCAACAGGTGGCAAATAGAAAATAAAGAAAAAAAAATAGTAATCTCACAGTAGAAGGAGAGAAGTTCAAGAGTTCATCTTTTGATCCAGACACTTCAATTCTACAATCATTTGTCAAGGATCCCATTTGGTGCCAGGTGCTGCCTAGGGTTTGAAGATTCAGAGATAAGGATGGCCTGGGTGTTAGAACCATCAGTGACATTCAATGTGCAATGAAAGACCAGCAAGCAGTTGAACCTGGGTGCATTTCCTGGACTACTGGTTCTAAAGTCAAGTTAGAGACTTTTGAATAACGCTTCTTCCAGCATCTGCAACCTTTGTGAACAACAAGATAATTCTGGTGATAATCATGATTCAAGTAAATTGCTGACAAATATTTGGATATGGTAATTTTATGATCACAATTGCATGCCAGGCATTTATTGTGGTAAGGATAAAAGAGAAAAAACAGTCATCATTTGAGGGCAGGGACCTCAAAAATGAGAAGTTCTGCTCCTTACCCTTGGCCAGAAGTTGAGACTGTTATACTTGGCTCCACTGGCACTTTCATCCTGACCAGAAGAGAAATGTCATAAGTGTTTAGGGGTAGTTGGTGAAGTTATGTTTTTTTGCCATTGTTATCCAGGTCTATGCCATTTTGTAAAGATCCTCCATTTTGGTTAATGATCATAATTCCCAAAACTATAGTAATTTGCATTTTCAGAACTGAAGTCGATTGTTTCCTAGATTCTTGTCCTACTCTGGTGAATCCCTAGTCATGGACAGTCACAGACATGTTTGTCAACCACCTGACATTCTTAGCACTTCCTGGCCATTCCTAGCAATGGTCAATCTTGGGCTAAAAGAGGGACAATTCATAATTCCATTCTCTTTCCTCACAACTATTTCTACTTTGTGAGTAGACAGTTAGATCTTGAGTATCTCTAACTAGAGAACACCCTTTGACATAGTTTTTGTTTTTTTTTTAAACACAAGAGTAAACCTGTTCTGTTGTCCATCATGTGTTTGTTTGTCTTTCTTGTTCACTTTCTTTTTCTTTCATACAACTTTCCTGAAAGCTATACCTGAAGGTATGACAAAACTCCAGTTCAGATATCTAAGATGGAGAGACATGTTCTAAAAAATCTTTACTTGCTCCTACAGTAGCAACGAATCCTGATGCCTACTCCTGCTGTACTCTGTTTCTTTCTTCCTCTTAAGCCTGTCTATATAATAAAACCCCTTTCATTCTTCCATTATCTGTGAACTCATTCTTTGACTTGAAAACAAAGGACCTAGAAATCACTAGCCTGGGGTGTTTGGTGGCTATCTATTGTTCTTGACTCTAGTTTCCCCAAGTTATAATCACTTAAGATAAAGACTTTATTGCATTCCAATGTTTTTCACGTTTTCCACCATATCAACTGAAGGCTTTTCAGATACCAGAAAACACTGAAGAAAAGTTAGAAGGATAAAAGCAAATAGAGGGAAACAGGGTTGAGATTCCTAGAAGGGCTAAGAATTTTGGGCTGAAAAGGGGACAATTCATGATTCCGTTTTTTCCCCAATAACTATTTCTACTTTGTAAGTAGATAGTGAGTCTTGGATATACCCTTTAAAATAGTTTTTTTTTTTTTTTTTTTAAATAAGAGTAAACCTGTTTTATTGTCCATCATTTGTTTGTTTTTGTGTGTCTTCCTTGTTCACCTTCTTTTTCTTTTATACAACTTACTGAAATCTATACTTGAAGGTGTAGCTTTCATTTCTCATGGAAAAAGAAGTAGAGGAGAAAAAGGCCTGTTAGAGGAAAAACATCTGGATGAGAATATAGGAAAAATGGGAGGACCCAGGGCACTGTTAAAATGCCTAACCTAGACCTAGTTTTCTTACTTCAGTGGACTCCCAATTCTGGGTATCCTTTTCCATCCCAAGGTAAGATATCAGCCCGTTCCAATAAAATATTTTTAATTTCGCTCTCTAGATTTAGGCCTATTTTCTTTTCTGGACTGTCAATTCTTTGCTTATTCTGTGGAATGAAACTTGGCTAATACCAGAATCAAATTGCAAATGTAGATTTTAAATTTTGGTGAAATCAAATTGATCAATGTTTTCTTGTGTGTATTCTGATTTTGATGCCATGTTTACAAGCTCCCAGCCAAGTCCTAACCCATGAAGACTTTCTTAGTGTCCTACAAGTTTTATGTTTTCCATTTAGACCTGGACTTAATTTTTATAAGGCATTGTGAATGTGGGGTCAGCCTCATTTTATTTTATTGGAATTGAATACCTGTTGTACCTTTGTGAAGAACAGTTGGCAATACTTAAAGTATGACAATTCCATTTGTTACATCCCATGGACCTTAGTGTCTTTCTCTTTGCAAGGACATCAATGCTTTGTTTACTGTAAATACATACCCCATCTCAAAACAGAGTGAAGTGGGTCCTCTTTCTCTTTTAAAAATTGCTTTATCTGTTTGGCTTCTTTCTCTTTTTCTAATTCATTGATGGATGGTAGTCTTTTCAAGAGGTACTGCTGATATAGTTGGCTACTGACAGACAAACGAAATAAAACAAATAGACCCCAAACTAAACTGACTCTCTTCTCCCTAGTCTATGGCCAATTTTAGTTGACAACCTGACTAGATTGAAGGATATCCAGAAAATAATCAAAGGATACTCCTGGGCATGCTTGTGAGAGTGCTCATGGAGGACTGGTGTATGAGATATCACTCTAAATGTTATAATGTCCAATGGCTGGAGACTTTGGGTAGCTGAGAATGTGGGAGGAGGATGCCAGCTTCCTTCTGTGTTTGACTCTTTTTAATGGTGTTTACTTGTCGCTGTCACCAAGGGACATCAGAGTCCAGGTCCTCACCCTTGGAAATGGGATCACAGCAGTGATTTTCAATGGCTTTCAGGCCTTTGTTCTTGGATCAGGGCTGCATTATTGACCTCTCTTTTGTTCTGAGGTCTTGGTCTTCTAAGGCCAATAGCTATTGTTTTCCTTAGCTCTCCAACCTGCTGAAGATATTTATGGAACTATTGAGCTCATTGTCATGTGAGACAGTCTAACATAAAATCCATTTTATATTTTCTATTGGTTCTTTTTCTCTGGAGTGCTCTAAAACATAGGTCTAAGCCTCATGTCTTATACAAAAGTTAACTCAAGATATATTAGAGTATTAAGTGTTAAACCATAAGCTTTGAGAAAACATGGGTTTAAAAAGAAAAATCTTTATAGGCTAGGCCTATAATCTCAAAATAAAGAAATAATAAAAAATAATAATAATAATAATAATAATAATAGAAGACCTGGTAGAGAAACTTTTAGATACCACAAAAACTATAACAGAAAAGAAAATAATAAATTAAGCCACATCAAAATGAAAAAGTGTGGCTCGCACAGGGATGATGAGAAGATAAATAGATGAATTATGGAGTAGGAGAAAGTATTTAGAAAAGGCACATCCAAGAGAGGGCTAGCATCTGTGAAGAACATGGAAACACCAGAAAAACATAAATAATTAAGAAATGCTAAAAGATATAGGAAAGAAAGAGACAGAGACACACAACACACACACACAAAAGACAGAGAGAGAGAGAGAGAGAGAGAGAGAGAGAGAGAGATGAGAGAGAGAGAGAGGACAAAATAGGCACATGAGATGTCTATCAACTTTTTCCCACACGAGAAACATGAACACTGCAACAGAATGTGACCAAACACTTGTGGGAATGGCTCTGAATATGGAGTGACAGCATCAAATGCATCTAGGCTGCAAAGAAAGGAGTGTGAAACCACTACTGATGGGAAACCAGCCTTTCAGTCACACTGAAAAGTATCTTGGCAGTTTTTTTTCTAGAACTAAGCACAGGAATTCAGGAATTCTATTTTTGCACATTGATCTTACCTCTAGAAACACTGTGGAAATCTAATTAGGCCTAGTCTCATGATTATGAGCAACCTTGACTTTCTCTGTGGAAAATGTCTGGATTCTGAACCTTTATTTCTACCTGATTTTTTCCTCTGGTACTTACTTTTCTGTTGGCTCAGATCTAGCACCCACCTGTGGAGCCTTGGACTTTTGACTTCAAAGGAGGCTCTTTAGTTTTTCCACACAGATACTTAAGCAGCAAACCCTTCTCTCTGCTTTCCCAGGAATAGTTCTGAGCCTTGTTCTCCCAAGCCTCTGTGGTTATGCCTCAACTTCTTGCGTTTAATTCTCTCTCTGAAGTGGATGCTGCTGGAGCAGTGTGGTGCCAGCCAATCCAGTCAATGCTTTTTGACCTTTCTTTTTTTTCTAGAAGTAATTTCCCAGTCTATCTTACTTTATGATTCCCATAGTAACCCTCTCTTAAAATATGTTTTTTTTCTCCCAAGAGGAAAATAATTGGTTTCCAAGCTGGTGCCTTAAAATAAGGAAACATAATGTGAATATAAATACATTTCCTCAGAAAAAGTTCTTTTAGCTGGGATGTAACTGCTTTACCACACAGGTCAATTAGGATGACTGAAGAAAATAGAGCAAGTAACAATTTGATTTTGGTTTCTGGGCCTTAGCGGTACTCAGTAAACACTAATTTTTCCATCTTCCCTGTGTGTGTTGTGTGTTGTGTGTGTGTGTGTGTGTGCTTGTGCATCTCTGTGTGCATGTGCACGTGGAGATAGGAGTTTGAAGCCTCAAATTATCCCCATACCTGTTTTATCTTATTCAATGAGGCAGGACTTCTCAATCAAACCAGAGTTACCGACATGGCTAATCTTGTTAAGGTAGACTTTCTGTGGATGTCCTGTGTCTGCATCCAAGATTGGAATCACAGATGGGCTACCACACTTATCAGGCATTTCTGAGAGTTCTGGGCATTTAACTCCTGCCTTCACACTTGCAAGGCAAGCAGTTTCCCACAGATTTATCTCCTCAGCCATGAAAGTGTTAATTATTATCATAATGATTTAGATTTTCCACTCTAAAATACCCCACTGGCTAAGGCATGGGTTACAGGCTTCCTAGCATTCTTCTTCCAAAATAGTTTATTTAAATATGGAAAAAAATTTAATTGAGAAGTAAGTATTCCCAGACAGTTTTCCTTCCCCAACCCACCTGCCCCTTCTGTCTGTTCAACTAGAGTAATTTTTTTGGTTTAAATTAGCTATTTTCTAATAATTTTAGATTTGTAAAGAAAATTTGCAAGAGAGTAGAGTCTTCAGATACCCACATTCAGCTTCCCCCACTATTGACCTTTTATAGTACATTTGTTACAACTAAGGAGAACCACAACTGGACAGTATTGCTGACTACATTTCACATTTAATTTTGACTTCATTAGTTTTTACCTAATATTCTGCATATATATTTACATCAGCTTACCTCTGTCTCTGTATACATGTATATATATGCTTTATAGATAATACACACACACACACACACATATCCTTTTGTGTTTACATATGATGAACTATAAGATTAAATTCAAAACTATACAAAAGAAAAATGGGGACAGCAACTTCTGCTCAGAGGGCAGAAGTACTTGCAATCCAAGCCTGATGCCCTGAGTTCTGTCCCCCAAATCAGTGTAAAGAGTCAAGTGCAATGGTGTGCACCTGTTAGCCAAGCACCCCACAGTGAAACAGGGGGCAAAATAGGAGTATCCACAGGGGTATGGAGAATGTAGCACAGTGGCAGAAACAAGAGAGATAGACCCTGCCTCAGTGAGGGCAAGGAGCAAACCAACCCTGAAAATTATCCATGTACACATACAAGAGAGACACAGAGACAGAGACAGAGACAGGGACAGAGAGACAGACAGAAGGGGCAGGTGGGTTGGGGAAGGAAAACTGTCTGGGGACACTTCTCAATTAAAATTTTTTTCCATATTTAAATAAACTATTTTGGAAGAAGATTGCTAGGAAGCCTGTAACCCATGCCTTAGCCAGAGAGCTAAAGGAAAGCATCTTGTCTGGGAAAGAGTGGGGTTGAGACAGATTTATGAGGAAAAGAACAGGAGGGGAATTTCCAGATCCTAGTAATCACCAAGCCTGGAATTAAATGCAAACTCCCCGCCTCTGTAGTTTTCAGTCCAATAGGGCTTGGAATATATTGGTTCATTTGGAATCGTAAACTAAGGGTGCTGATAACGTTAATAACAGTAAAGAATGACCCCCTCAGCAGTCCCCATTCATTAGATACTCTCTGCCTTTGTTTGTCTTTTCTGGGGCTTGCTCCCAGACTACATATTCTCCTTTTTACTGACAGTCTTGTTCCTCTCAGGGTGGGTGGATGCCGGATGTGACCAAAACATTCACCACTGGTCATTTATTGACCAGCCTCAAAAAAAATGCCCTCATATTTTTCTAAAGTTTGTTGAAGTTGGATGTCCTAATTCTCATATTAGGTTCTGCTTTGGACAGAATAATTAAGCCAAATTGGAATTCATGGTTGTTAGGAGGCATTTCCAGCACATCATTGAAAAGCAAGTCCAGAGGGGCTTCTTGCCTTCCTCTGCCCATTACATTTTGGATCAAGATATACATGCCCATTAAGGTGAGGTGTTGCTATACTTATGACTTTTACTTGCTGTGGTTAGGCTATTTCTGTTGTTGAATTTCCAACAACTCTCATAAAATCTTGCCTTTTTACTTGTGTGGCCATGGAAGCTGAGCATCAGTTGCTTTATTTAGTGGATGCCCTGGCCAATTACAATTTGTTTGCTGTTTTTACCTCTTTCTCCTCTAGCATCCTATATAGCATCTTTTGGCACTGTGAAAGCTAGCTAACAGGATAGGAGCTTTCAGCCCAATTTCAGCTTGGCTTTTCTATATTCATGTCTCCAAGCTGTATGGCAGATGTATTATGTAAGAAATCTTTTAAATACTTTTAGCATACAATATTAGGCCCACTTGCCCATTGCAAATTTACTTAGATGATGTAAGTCATCTTTTGTGGAATATGCGTGTGTGTTTTACTGGTTTGCTAAGCTGTGAGCTATAGAAGATAGAGCCTCCAAAAGTGTGTAAAGCTTTGGAAAAGAATGAAATAGTTTGAGATATATTTCAGTCCTAGGGGCTTTGCCCTGTTGCCATCGACTGTGAAGAGAGTTACTCACTGCTCTGTTGAGCCTGCAGGATGAGCAAAGGACTTGGCAGGTAAGCCAGCAAGTTGAAATGTTTTCTGTTGTTCCACAAAGCTGCTTTCATTCTTCTTCATGGATGCCATATCCCTGGTCATCAGGACACAAGGTCTATGTCTGCTGAGCAAAGCTGTGATTGTCAATAGTACTTATTGAACTCTGGTCTCATACTCACAAGAGATTGTTAGGTCCTCCCAAAACCATTGTTGGGAATAATGGTTGCTGTCTGAGTTCCATGGTACACAGGAGCCCAAGGCCACCAGAATAATTTTCCCACCAGTGATGACCTCTCTACATGTCTGGCTAGTTTAATTGGCAGAAACATGCAACGTATTCCCCAGCCTGGACACTGCCATCTGTTACATGTCTTGTATCTCAACGGGAACATGAGTGGTTTTCTAGCTACAACATAAATTAGGTAAATTGAGAACCATGAGTGGACATTTCTGCACACATTAGCTGCACTAATGGAACTTTTCAAACACCTGTGAGACCCATGAAGACACAGCAGCTGCACTGTCAGCCTTTCTTCGTGCAATGTGCTAACACCCCAGATTGTCTGAATGGTTTCCATGTCCTTTCTTGAATCTTCATTAAGAGACACCATAGTCCTTTTTGTACCATGACCTACAAGAGTTCTTTGTTATGATGTTTAAAATTTGCCACAGTTCAGGGGTCCCACAAATTTACATGTGTCACAAGCTTTTGGCATCAGAAAGCTCCAGAATCCCATATGATACCCTAGTTAATATCTGCATGATCCTGGGGAGTTTAATGTGTTTGGGTATAAGTCTGTCCCTAAAATGATGTAAGTGAACCATTTGACTACAACTGTAAGATAATAGAATGACTTATAAAACATATGTCTGATAGCTTCATGTAGGCATCAGCATTTCTATTTTTCTGGAGAAGAAACAAAATTGTGTGGAGATGTCCTATTCAGCACAAGGAGCTGGTAATGATAGATGTAATCAGTGTGTTGTCCTCCATGAGGATGCTCTTCAGTGCTGTGGACACAATAGGGCTTAGAACTTGTGACCTAGGATATAAACAAACAGGGGCAGACTCTAATACACAGATTAAAATTCTGGCATGTGTATGAGTCCAACCTGATTTAAGGTAAGCATTGCTGTTTTGTTTTTTTCATCCATTAATTTATTTGTTTATTCATTTTACATCCTATCGCTGTCCCTCTTCCTGGTCTCCTCCTCACAAAGTCCTTTTTCCCGCACCCATCCTCTTCTCATCTGAGAGAGTGGGAGTACCCCTGGGTATCCTACCACCCTGGCACTTCAAGTCTCTGTAGGACTAGGCACATCCTCTTCTTGAACAGACAAGGCAGCCCAATTAGAACAGATTCCACAGACAGGCATCAGCTTTAGGAACAGCTCTGCTTTAGTTGTTGGGGGACCCACATAAAGACTGAGCTGCACATCTGCTACATATGTGCTGGGGTCCTCAGTTCAGTTCTTTGACATTACTGGTTTTTGTCAGCTTCCTGTGCTTCATCTAGTTGTCACATTGGTGTCCCAATCTTTTGTGCTTTCAGATTTTCTGTGAGTCCTTCATCTTTAGAGTCTCTGTCTATTGTGGTCTATTCATCTTTCAAGACCTATTCATATGTACCTCTGGGAAGCTGTTCTAAATTACCTGCTTAGGCTGAAATTGTGTAGGTCAAAGAATTGGAGCTTTGGACTTGGATGGTCTCACTGTTTTCAGTTCTGGTACTCTTGTAACCTTGAATTTCTTACCTGGTCTCTCTGGGTTCCAGCTTCCATGTTATATTAGGAATGATAATTCTGACCTTATGGGATCTTTGGAATGACAAATGGCACAAGCACATTATGTGTCTGGCACCAGTGCTTCTTAACAAAAACTTATTTTACCATTACATTTTCCTCAGGTATGCTTATTTTATCTTTTTTTTTTTTACTTAGAATGACAGCTCAACATTTATTTCTATTTCTAGATAGCATTACCTATCTACTTCTAGATAGCATCTAGATAGGGTGACCAAGCATCACCTTAGGGGGAAGTTAGAGGGTATTTTAAGCAGCTTGGGAAGACACAACCCCTATCCCCTGCAGGAAAAAAATGATGATTGAGGCTGGGTATGTGTTATAAGAAAAGTAGAACCCAGAGGAGACTATATTCTCATTCTAGCAAGTCTATCAAGCCCAGGCTAGACACTGGGAGGAAAGAATAGAATTCCAAGATTACTTAGGTGAGAGGCCCCTGCAGAACATCACATTGTTCCAATATATAGGAAAACTTGAAGCCAGTTGACTCCACTCTGCTGGTTTCTCTTCATTTTGATGATATACCTGAAAAAAGCAACTTGAAGAGGAAGATTTATTTTGGGTCAGAGTTTTAGAGCATTTGTTTCAAGATCATCTGAATCCATTGATTTGGGACCAAAATGAAGCAGAATATACAATGATAGAAGTTGCTCACTTCATGGTGGCCAGGAAACAGTGGGAGTTTTATTAGGAGAAAACAAGAAAGGGTGGAGACAGATCTACCCTACAAAGAAATCTTTGCAGTGACTGACTTCATTCATCTAAGCCTTACCTCCTAGTGCCCACTACCTCTACTAATACCATTAAAGCTTGAATTCATTAGTGGATTTCTCTCCTGATTCAATCTCCTCTCAAAGTGCTACCAGCTGGGTGCCAAGATTTAATACTCCAGCCTGTGGAAAACAGTTCTTACTCAAATCTTAATACTTGATTAGCAAAGGCTATGGCAAGTCAAAGACACCATAGAGGGTGAAACAGTAAAGCCAAATGTCAAAGCACTCTTGGCTGTCTTTAAACTTCTTAGGAACTGAATGATCTAGAATCTAGAGGACAACCACTTCAAAGTAAAAACAAATTATTACATTTTGTCTTTCTCTTTCATAGAGAGAGGGCACAATGCTTGGCAGGACTTTGTGGCTTGCATTGATCATGTGTTTCCCCTGTTGGGAATTCTGATTTCAAATATTTCCTGTCCAAACAGGGAGGATAAGCTAGCTGTTCAATCATTCACTCCATTTACAGTCAGTGCTAGCCATTGAGTATACCACCGCTTCTAGAGGAGACTTTGAAGGCTGGTTGTCTTTATCTGGAGATTTTAAAAAAATCATGTGTGTGTGTGTGTGTGTGTGGTGTGTGTGTAGTGTGAGATGAGAGGTATGATGAGAGAGAGAGAGAGAAGAGAGAGAGAGAGAGAGAGAGAGAGAGAGAGAGAGAGAGAGAGAGAGAGCAAATTCATGTGAAGGTCAGAGGACAACCTTGGGCAACAGTCTTCACCTTTCCACCTCGTTTAAGCTGGGAATTGTTTTCACTATTGAGTATGCCAGGTAAGCTGTATACAAGTTTCAAGGAATTGTCCTGCCTATGCCTTCCATTTACTATAGGAGTGTGAGAATTATAAATATATGCTAGCTATCATATCTGGAGAAATGGTTCTGTTGTTTAAGCCAGCAGACTCTAGTGTTTTGTTATATCCTGAGCAGGCTAGTTCACTGCTTTGAAGTTTTTCCAGAAGAGGCCAACTGTAGTTACATGGTGGCTGCTCCTGAAATTCAATATATGAAGCCTGTGTATCAGGACAGAGCAAGGATAGACTTTATTGGATACTATGATGTGTTGGCCACGCTTTTTTCTTCAGATGCCTTAAGTCCCTAAGGCATGCACAGAACACCCTGCTGAATCTTCTAGAACCCCCTCCACAGAAGTTCACACCCTTATGTAAGTACATGCCTATCTAGGGACATCCTGCATCCAGTGACCAGCAGACATAGATAGAGAGAGGCTCAGAAAACTTACCTTAAACCAAGAATACTCTGAAAGACCATCCAAGCACCAGCATTCCCTGAGAGATGAGCTGAGGCCCAGGTTAAGACAGAATTACAACTGAGCTTCTTTAGAGCCCCGCTACTTCTCTGGTCCCTTACAGTTGATGGCAAGGAAACCTTTCAACATTTCCTGCATGTGTTACCACCATCTTAGGTCTGTTTCCTAAGAAACTGTAACTGTAGACACTTTTATATTATAAATATTTTATTATGTTACCTCATATGAAATTTAGAGATATTATACCTAGTTCAACACAAAATTCAAAGTAACATATGTCCCTTAATTATAAACCATGGGAGAATAAAAGTAAAGCTATAGTCAAATAGCATACTAATGGCTTTAGTTTTTAATACCATTAAGAGTATACCAGGTAACTCTAAAGCAGAAGATATCCGCAGTCAGGTGCTTGTGCCATAAAGTTGCCATGAACTGGAGGGTTTCATGTTCAGAGATATTGTTTGATCGATGCTACTCAGTCACTGCTGGTCATCCTGGCATGGTGGAGAGTGTAAGCATAGCAGTCAATGCCAGAAAGCTTACATAAAACCCTCACACCAGTTCCTTCATTTACATGGAGATTGTTTTCCCAGCTAGCTCACTGCAAACACATGGTAAAAAATTACTTGGTGTTTTTATGTACAACTCAGAAAGCTTCTCACTTCAAGTAATTAGAAACTTTTTTCTCCTACAGAACTGCCTGCCAGGATGTCTGAAGGTTGTAAGGGTTATAGGAAGATCTTATTTGGAGCTAATGTGAACCTTGTTCAGTCCTCAACACCTCAAACCTCTATTTATTAAAGTTCCCTCATTGATACACTAAACCATTTCCATATATTTCTCATGTAGCACCTGAATTCTCTACTAAAAAGCAAGAGCCAGAGGCAATGAGAATGGATTTTGTTTACTAGCCCTAAGCTGAAGATGTCTACTTCAGCATCCCATCACTCTGTTTGAGTTCAGGCTTGTATGACCCAGTCCCACACTTCTGCTATGACACTTTCCATTTGTGATAGGAAGGTGATGGTCAAGAATACAACTTGCTTGGCTGGTGGGACTCCATTCCTTTCTTCTCTTCTGATTCTCACCAACTTGAGAAGTGTGGAAATGTGATGTCTTTTAAAAATGTCCCTCCTAGTTAGCATCAAGGATTATACCAAGGCCTTTGGAAAGGTGGCCTGGAGTCTTAACTAAGTTAATAGCTTTCTCTTGAATGTCATGATTGGGAAGCTCTGAGCCTAGAATGCTCTGTCTTTTCTTAATACAGACAGCTGGGTAGGAAAGTTTAGTTTTTGTGGTTCAATAGCCTAGTCATTGATAATTAGATGGTTCAGATTGCATTTGAAAAGTTGCAAAGGCCATTTGTGGGTTTATTACTTTGGTGAGGCACATGCATCTCCCTCTATTCTTTTCTTTCTTTTTTTGTTCATTTTGTCTCAGGAGGCTCCCTCCACTGCTCTATACCTTCCATAACTAGACTGATCCACTTCTCACTTGAAAACATAGACCATAAAGGGGAAGACAAAGAGTTGCTAGGAATGCTGGATAGAGAGCATACATCCTTCATATGTACCCATTTCTTTGCCACACTGACAAAGAAACACACTGGATGACTTGGGTTTTTGGCGATTATTTTTGTAGTACCTCTTTGATAAAGGACCAGGAAGCCATATTAAGCTGAGAATTGTGTATTGTTAGACATTGAGCTAAAACTCAAGTATTTTTTTTTTTTTCATTAGAGATAGAACCATTGGTTAAGTAACAGAAGGGCCCTTAGTCAAAGGCTATTGAATATCTCCTTGAGTGTCCACTACCTGGCAGAAAGGACAAGAACCAAAACACATCAGGACATTTCATACCTCATCTTTAGAAATATATGAAGTCATTCTGTGGGTCATTTCTACCCAATGACTAAAAGCAAGCATCTTCTTGCTTGGTGGATTTCTGCTTAAGATTTGTATTTCTCTCCTTAAAGAGCTGAAGATTTCTCTGCCTTCTGTCAAACCTTGTCTTTCAGTGGTGAAAAATGAGATAACCAGAATGAAGGACAGCTCTGTGACTGACAACCTCCAACACCCTGTGGAAGAAGGAAAGGCTGTTCACCAAAGTGAAGCGTGTTTTTCAAGTTAAACTACAAATATCCAGCAGAGAAATTTGGATCTGAATGTTTATCCTATCTGCTAGTATAGTTGATTCTGAAGCACATAGTACACGAACTTGAAGCAAACGGTACCAGCGCTAGATAACTCAATATCTGAGTCCACTCTCAAGTGAGCAGCCATTGAAGGAACTGCAGAACGGGACTAAATGAAGATTGTTAATGGGATTATTACTGGTCCATTTCCCAATCTTAGAATACATTAGGTTATCCTCTTAGTTTACAATTAAGAATGAAAACACTTCTCCCCTAAAAAAAATATAATCAATAATTGTTGAGCCTCTGTTGTGTATTGGACCGGACACTGGACAATTGGACAATTTTAAGTATTTTCTCATGGTTTTAAAGATATTTTGTTTCTCTGTCTCTGTCTCTCTGTCTTTCTGCCACCTCCCTTATGTATATGTGAATGTGTGTGCATGTGTGTGTGTGCTTGCATATGCCTGTGTGTGCCTGCAGAGTCAGAAAAGGGCATTGAGTCCCCTTTAGCTACAGTTAAAGGTGGTTATGAACTTTCCAACATGCATGCTGGGATCTGAACTTGGATTTCCTGGAAGACTGATAAGTGCTCTTAGCCTCTAAGCCATCTATCTCTCTAGCCCCATATTTTCTCACTCTGGGAGTGTGTGTATTGGCCCATGTTTTGAAGTTAGAGTGAATGGAAAACTCTAAGGAATAAATAAGTTGCCTAGTGACAAACTGAAATGAAAGACAATTATCTCTGATTTACCAAACAGAAAAAAAAATGTCTGTTCTAGGCTGCTAGACTTCCATCACACTTAGTAGGATCAGGAGCTCCTGGAAGGAAGTCACTTTGGCTTAATCATCTCTAAGCTCCTAGCAGCTGGCATGTGTAAAGGCCAGCACATGTTGGCTGATTAGGCAATCATTCTGGGTCTATCCTAAGGTATGACTTCTGTCCCCTGTATGAAGTATTGGTAAATCCTCTGTAGAGCAGGAGCCCTAATTTCTTTACTGTTCTTTTTTGCACACCCAATCCTTGACCTGGAAGACTGGTTCTCTTCCTTTTCCAGATATTTGTCTGGAAAACAGCCATTCTTCTCTTTAGTCTCACATAAGTGCCAGCACCTCTGCAAAAACCATCCTATTTGACTTTTTATTCCCACAATGCCTTATGCAAACTGTCAAGGTATGACTCATTATGCTGTGTCTGATGGGATTTTCTTTCTCTCTCTTTCAGTACTGTGTTTCTCCTCCTTTGTACATATGTAGCTAACATATTGATCTGTGTTACATGGTAAGTGAATGTTTGTAGAGTGAAAGAATGAATGCTATATTTGAAAACAATCTAAATCCAAGAACATTAATTTCAGAATGTCAGTTTCATGAAATGTCAAAGTGATTACCAATAAAACTTGAAGTTTATCATTTTAATTTTAGATAAATAGTCAGAAACCACATCATAAAACCTTTCTGTGAAGTAATAATAGGAATCAGTAAAACCATCACTCTCTACCAGAGGGGGGTGCAGTGAGCTGCACTCTCTACCAGAGGGGAGTGTAGTTTTAGCATTGGAGTTCTTGATGGAAAGCCAACAGATGTTCACATTTAATAGCATGCTTTCCTTCAGAAAGAGACATATGCATGTTTGTTGGGTCCATAATTACATATGGAACTACATAAAGAAAATCTCAAAGACAGGTGCCCTGTTTTCTGGAAGTTTCACCTCTTTACAAGATAAATCTTGCTTATAGATCATTGGGGTTGGAATTACGATGAGAGTGGGCTATTATTCCTAAGAATTGATCTATGTAATAAGAACTGTGACTTTTGTGTCCTCTGTAGACCTCCTGGGTGTCAACCAGTTCTCATGAGTGAGACTTTTGCTATTGTCACCCTCTACAACTGTTCAAAGCTGTGAACCACCATCACATGCCTGACAGGAGGCAAGCTTCATATCTCAAGGCTCCATCCACTGCAGTACAGCTAACGTGGCTCTCAGGTGCCAAGCCTAATCTGAATACCACTGTTGCATGGCTTCCCTTTTTACCCAGTGAAGTAGTTTCCCTTCTAAACCTCCTCTCACTGCTTTTGTTCCAGTCACAAACAAGAAAAAAAATCTTAATACCTTCTGTACTTCCATCTCAGGATCTTTGTCCTTGCTTTTCCCTGGGTCTGGAACCTTTCCTCCAATTCCAGGAATGTTTACAGTTTAGCCTTCTGTTTAAATATCTTCTTCTTCATTTGACCTTCTTTGATCACCAAATTGCAAAGTAGTCTTCCCTGCAAACTTCCTCTTCTTTCTTGATCTCATTCACAGCTAGCCCCTACTAACACACTACAAAGTCTTCTTGATTATTTTGCAGTGGTTCTCCCATGCTAGCCCCAATCGACTCCCTAACATAAACACTGGAACATAAGCTCTGTAAGTGAAGGTATAGTTGTATTTGTCTCTTTGCTTTGAGCACTAGGGAGGCCAGGGCAGGTGCTCAATAAACATGTGTGGCAGGAGTCAGCATGGACACAGGCTTAGCATGGTTGAGGAATTTGACATGTGATACCTATCTATTTGACATAGGTACATGGACTCTAGTCCAGATCTATCTTGGCCCAGAGTCAATGCTGCTTCTCTTCTGAAACACTTGGTATGTATCTTTCTATAGTCAAAGCAGAAGGCCTGGAAGATTGTATAGGTACTCGACTGAACTGATAGAAAACACCTGGTGAGGAGATTTTATTAGGAAAATGAGAAAATATCATCTGAAGCTAGTCCTCAGCCTCTGGTCTAGCTTTTCTTTTTCTGGCCATGTGATCACAGACAAAATGATTACCCTTTTCAGCAAGCCAGCTTTCTCACCTCTGTGAGCTACATAAGCACAGGAACTTTAATACTTGGTCTCCAGTAGCACTGTTTGGTGAGGTTAGGGAATGCAGCTGTGCTAGAGGAAGTACACAGCTGGGGATGTGCTTCAAGCCTTTAAAGCCTCAAGCCATCGCCAATCCTTGTCTCTGCTTCAGGATGGTGGTTGGATGTGATTGCTCAGCTTCCTGTTCTTGCCACCATGCCACTCTGCCATGACCAATTCTTATTCTTCTGGAACTGTAAACCAAAATAAACTCTTTCTTCCACGAGTCGCTTTTAGTCATGACATTTTATTACAGCAGAAGAGAAGTGACTGATTCATATGCAATGAGGGAGTTGATGAGATCTGGGCAATAAAATTGTCACTGCGGTGGAATTACATGGAATAAGTTGAGTCAAAGTAAGAATACCACAGAGTTAAGTTATTACATTGTGGAATGATACGTTATTAAATATTCTGTGTTTTCTATCCTTCTCTCCCTGTACTAGAATGAATTCTAACTTAGCATAAGTTGGTCTCTTTCTTTTTATATGAACAAAACCTAGACATTCCCATTGTATATGTTGAAGTTACATGAGCCTCTTACAAGGGCATTGAGATGTATAACTAAACATGACTTGGAAATCTTTTCAGCTGCTTGAAATCAGCATTTAACTGTCATCATTATTTCAGAGGCCACGCCCAGAAGGTCTTAGCTGTATAAGAGGCAGATTTATTCATTATGCTTCTTTTCTCAGATAGGGCCTGCTTTTGTTTATCCCTAACACATCCCTAATTCTCCAACCAGGTTGCGTTAGGTTTCATATTTCACCACTGCTGTAAATAATTTACTGCTTCCTCTCATGGCTGGCTCCTGGTCTATTACTGTGAATTATATACAGAAGAAGTTCTGACTTGATGTACTAAGATAATGGCACAAGTAATTTGTGTGAAAGGAATGTGATCCTTCTCTCTTTACAGATCTTAGCTTTTGCTCAGCACCTTGGAAACATTAAGTATGTTGGTTTCATAGCCAATCTCTCATAAAAAGACAAGTTGCTGTCTCAATTGAATAGAGGGATAAAGGGATTAGCTTTGACATGGATGTTTGGGGAACTGCCACTTCAAAATCTGTGGCCACTAGAGAATCCCTGGAGAGGGAAACCAATCTCCCCCATAACTTACTTAAGATGTAATGTGTGTGTGTGCATGTGTATGTGTGTTTTCTTTCAGTTTTTCTACTCTTCAGAGCAGTAACAGAAAAGTCAGGGAACTGTCAGCAACTCTTACACATGCTTTACATGGGAAGGAGAACTTTATCCTTTCACGATATAGGCACAAGCACATGTGCATATGTGTGTTTTTGTGTTTGTGTGTGTGTGTGTGCATGTGATGTGTGTTTATGTGTGCATTTGTGTGTATATGTGTGCACATGTGTGTGCATGTGTATATATGTGTATATGTGTGTGTATACGCATGCATGTGTATATTTTTCTATTCTTTGCTTCCTGAGACTACCAGATGCTCTAGACCAGACTTGTACATTCTCCATTTTTCTCTTTAGCATTAGTTATTTTGTTAAGAAGCTCTGCCTTCTTTTATTGCAGAAACCAATATACGGGTATTAAATGTGTTCTTTGTTACTTGTTTGATGATAGATATAGGTCTGAATATATAAGCATATGTTATCAACTTTATTTATATGAGGGAATTATGAGTTAATAATCATGTACTAAATACTACCACATAGATCTTTTTTAGCTTTCACCCTTTGCTAGTCTGTAACATTTGACCTTAACTAGTTAGTATCAGACAATGCATTGTGGTTTCAGAATTGCTAACCCATGCCACCTTTGGCTTTACTGCTTTGCTGTGTTACTATTTACGTTGCCTGCTTACTTTCTATGTGTTCTAATCTGCTACTGAGTACCTATGCCTATTTAAATATTAACTTAAATTAAGTACATTTCAATAGAATTCAAAGTTAGATACCTGAATGAAAGGATCAACATTGTAAGTAATTCAGATCCATCCATAGCAAAATGGGCAGCACATTTCTATGGCCATATAAACTCCTGCTCTGGAGTTGAGGACTTGTCTTTTCTTGTGTTGCTCTGTTATCCACAGGCCAGTTATGTTATAACTTTTGCTCTCAGAGATAATGTTGGCCTAGCTTACTTTTGGATCTTACATTTATCTAAGGAGTGGGGTTAGGATACTATGGCCAGAGAGCTGGGTGGCATGAAGGGCCAAGAATGAAGGTTCATTAGAGATAACACCCCAGGGGAGACTGGAAGCTGAGTCATAAGGAATATTTCGAGGAAAGAAGGCTGACCCAGGAGAGGCCAAAAGAGTAGATGAGAGTCTTCAGTTAAGGGCGTATGAGTTTTATAAGTATTACATTGCTGAATGGTCTGTTGGTGAGTTGGCCTTCTCAAAGTAATGGAGGTGTTTCAGACTATGGAGAGGGTGGGGCATAATTTTGGAACATTGTCTCTGGGCAGACTATGCATAAACAGTTTTGTCATGGGGAGGTGGGAGAGAATTTAAAGCTGGAGAGCAATGTGGTTCTGAATCGTTTAGAACTATCACCTTGCTGGCTATCATGTTTTATCATCAGTGGTGGGACTGTGAATAGGAGTGTAGTTAGTACCCAGGCAGAAGAGAGTCAGGACATTGTCTTTGCATCTCTCATCTCCTTTGACCCTGCAGTTCTTGTTTTCTTTATTTCTTAAAATTCTCACTCCTCATGGGTTGTCTTGACAACCAGATCTTATTTCCTGTCTCTTTTTCTTGAGAGTGTTATTTTACTACTGCCACACAAACAGTGCTTCAAAACCTGTGCCAGTTTACTAGATCAGAGCTCTGTGAGTTAGAAGTCTGACTCACATTTCTTTTGACTGAAACCAGAGCACCTGAAGGGTTCCTATCGCACACTACAGGATCTTTCTAATTCTAGAACCTTCCTCCTGGCTCCATTTTCTTGTTCAGAACCATGTTCTCCATTGCATAATCTGCTTTCAATTTTCTGTTCTTCTTTGAAGGATCTACTTTTAAGATGCAATTGCACTAGCCCAGTCACATACTCTGAAACACTCTCCTTGACTTAATCTCATGTACTAAATCCTCTTTCTCACATGAGGTCACAGATTCTGGGATGCAGAGCTGTATATTTTTGGGGTCCACTACCATGACTTTGACATTAAGTGATTGACGGACATTTCTGCAGCCCACATTGAAACTCACAGACATGTTTCTACTAATGCGCTGTCTTTAACTCTTCATCAAGAATTGGGAATTTTTTTTTTTTATAGAGTTACCAAGGATAGAAGCATATGCTGATTAGTCTCAATGGCCAACTTGAAGGGATTTAGAATCACCATAGAAAAGAATCTCTGAGCATGTCTGTGAGAGATTTTTAGATCAAGTTAATTGAGATATACAGACCCCTAAATGTGGGCTGCACCGTTCTGTGGGCTGGGAGCCTGAACTGAGTACAAAGAAGAAAGCAAGCTGAGACCATTCTCTACTTCCTGACTGAGGATGTGATGTGACCAGCTTCCCCATGTTCCCGATGCCATGATGTGTACATCATGATGGACTATAGCCTTGAAGTGTGAGTCAGAATAGATCCTTCCTTCTTAAGTTGCTTTCATCAAGTTTTTGCCACAGCAACAAGAAAGTAACCAAGTAACCTATGGAACCAAATATCTTGTTTTTATATGGCCCATATATGAATGTTTTCACATGTTAGGTGGCTGAAGGAATTTCAAGACTAGTATTTTGTGATTTAATAAGATTATGTAATATCAAATGTCAATGCCAAATAGCCCATTAAAATGGAGATATGGACTCCTAGAACCTGTGAGCCCCAAGAGTGTCTTGGCTATGTAGTACTGCTGGGTTAATGGTCTAGCAGGATGAGTTTAGTGTCAAAGTCTTCTGTACTGCTCTGCAAAGACAGGAAGGCACAGGAAGTCAAGAGAAATGACTAGGTGAGAGGAGTGGAGACAAGCAGATTGCACTGCTCATAGGCAGCAGAGAATGAACACAGAAGGGGCCATGAAAGCTGGAAGAACATCTTTCAGTTGGATTCAGGACGTCCTGCAAGGCAGGTTCGGAATTGACTTTTCCCAGAAAGAGAAATTGCAGAATTTTTTTTAAAGGAAAGAAACACATGGAACTTTGGCAAAGAATAAAGTGGAGCAATTTTCATCTGTTGTCAGACTTCATTAGCAGAAGTGACTTCCTAGCAGGAAAAGTAAACTGAGAAGTCAACCATGTCTTGAGCTCTTTGAAACCAACATCTCCAGCTCTCACTACAGTCCTGCAGTCTGTGTTGAAATAATGAGAGAGGTATAAAAAAGAGGTTCTAGAATTTCTGTGAAGGTCCACTTGAGTTCAAAACCAGGATTCTAACAAACTGATCACAGTAGAAGGAAATACTTCAGAGAGATATGACAGAGCCACTGAAGATAAATTCCCATAGCAACAAGGCTAGCTTGTGGGGCTATCATGAAGATGGGTGTCTCAAATAGAAAGAGTATGCCTAGTGGAGGCCAGCCAGGATATCCAGGTATCTTATAATGATTCAGGAGAACTGTTCTACATCAACTTTCATCTTGTAAAGAGATGAGATTGAAAATTGTCTTTTGTTTTCAAAAATCTGAAGAGTAACAAGCAGCAGTTACCAGAGAAGAGGATTTCAGTCCCCTGAAAGGAAGTACTCCCTACTTCCTCAGTCCCATGGCTAGGATGGGCCATTGTGATACTGATGGCATACTGCACAAACGTTTGCTCTCTCTTTGAGAGTAAGCTTGTTTTCCCAGGGTCCATTCATCCAGGTATGAGCCAAAGAAGATTCCACCTTAATAGCAAGCTGCCTGTGAAAATTATTTCTAGCTCTGGGACTCCATAACAATCACACTTTTTCTCTTTTGTGTCTTCCCATTACCTGGTTACTACGTACGCCTTATGTTTAATTGCTTTCTTCCAGGGTGCCTTCCCACACGGCTGAGACTCTGTAAGATGCAGGATACATCTTTTCATCTAGACTGGGGCTTGTTATACTTGTCTTCAGAGGGAAAGATGAAAAAAAATGTTTTAGCCTTTACAAACTAAATGGCCTCCCTTAATACTGTTCAACACAGCCTGAAGATAACCATAGACATTTTTCAGTAATGGGATGGCTGTGTTCCAATAATAATGTACCTATATAAGAAGCTGATAGGGTGACTCTGGTTTCTGCAGTTAGTTATTCAATGTGCCATGATCTGGACCATTTATTTACTTGTGAAAAGCAATTTCTTGTTTGAAGTTATGTAGAGTCATGAAGCAATGTGTAATTATTTAACTCCAGTTACGCTTCATTTTTCCCCCCTTTGATGGGTAGGTTCCCTTTCCTTCATTAGATTGAGAAGCACTTTGGAGCCAAGGATCAAGTTAATCTCTAAATAGCCCCATGAGCACAGCATGATGACTCCAACTTCAGTGTAATTTAACAAGATTTATGGATTTGAACAAGGAGTCATTGAATCATTGACATTTATGCACACCAGTGTGAACTGCAGAGACCAGTTGGCTCACAAAGTCCCTTTCTTTGATGAAAACTCCAAAGCTCAGGCCTGAGGTATGACATTCACAACATTATGGGACTATTTGGACCTGAATCTGTTGACCATGGTGATATGCTCATTCTACACATGGAAATGGAAGATGGGCTAAGAGACACTCATCATTGAATTTCAAAAGGAATATGTTGAATTGAAATGGGGGAGTCAGATACATCATACCTTTCATGTTTTTGAATTTAACATCTGGTGACATCTTGCAGCATAGTTATAATCTACATTAATTAACCTTGTTATTTATATAACCAAATGCACGAACAAAAACTTATGGGAGGGTTTATTTTGGCTGATAGTTTGAGGAGATATAGACCATCATAACCAGGAAGACATAACAGACGGAGAAGAAGGCATCTGGTCACATTGTGTTAGCAATCAGTAAGCAGAAAAAGATGAATGCTGCAACCCAGCTTGCTTTCTCCTTTTGTCCAGTTTCTTCAGTCTAGGTTCTTAGCCCATGGGATGCTGCCATCACATTCAGGGTGTCTCTTCCCTCCCTAGTTAACCCTCTTTATAAACCCCTTACTGACACACCCTGAAGCATGCCTCCTCAGTGATTCTGACTCAAGTCAACTTGTCAAAGATGAATTATTACAGGCTTAGACAACAGCACTACATGCTGGGTCTGCTTAAGACTAATGGTTGTCACATATGCAAAGTTTCTAAACATCTGGCACTGTATTAATCACTCTTCTTTTAATTGCCTTTCCTTAGATCACTGTGAGCCCCTTACCAACAACTAAAATTTTAATTAAAAGAATGTACTATGACACACACACACAGTATCCACTAAGTAAATGGTTTCATTAAATACTTCACTGCACATAGGCAATGAGAATTTCTCTGTGATCACAGCAAAAATAAACTACACACACCAATTACATAGGCAGAGTACATATAGCTTTTTAAAGCATAAATTGCATGAGATTTTTACAGTCAGGAACCCCAATGGGCATGCGTATGCTAGTGGGGTCAAATCTTTGGAAGGATAACAGAGGTTTTTGTAGTAGTGAGCTCATTTTAATTCATTCCAGATCAAAGTGCCATTATGACTGGTAGATGAACAAAGAAATGCCAACTAAGCCTCCAGCTATCAGCTTCAGTTACAGTCAGGAATGCATAACAGGTGCTCAGATATTTATTGATTGACCCTTTATTTTCCCATTAGTATGTGTTCTCATAGTGTTTGTAGCATAATACACACAACCATCAATTTCTGTAAAACTCTAGGGGTTTGACGGTGAATTCCTTTGCCCCTCTTGCTCTTGTTTCTTTATTCTTTTCCTTCCTTCCTTCTTTCTTCCTTCTTCCTTCCTTCCTCCCTTCCTTCTCCCCTCCCTCCTCATTCTTTCCCCTCCTTCCCCCTCCCTCCATTCCTCCCATTCTCTTCCTCCTCCCTCCCCTTCCCTCCTTCTTTTCTTTCTTTCTTCTCTCTCCTCCCTCCCTCTCTCTCCTTCCTTCCTTCCTTCCTTCCTTCCTTCCTTCCTTCCTTCCTTCCTTCCTTCCTTCCTTCCTTCTTTCTTTCTTTCTTTCTTTCTTTCTTTCTTTCTTTCTTTCTTTCTTTCTTCTTTCTTTTTCCATTGTCTCTGTTGATGAATTGCTCCTTAGGAAACAAAGGGCCAGAGGCCTTTTTCTTTTATCCTCAGCCACAATAGCTAGATTAAAGTCAAGCTTTTTCTGTGTCCATTTGGAAGCCCCAAAGCTGGTACCAGAGCAGAGAGGGTGGAGGAAGCAAAATTAATGATAACCAAGACTATGTTCTCTGAATGCTGTGCTCTCCATGACAGCATGGTGTAATTTGCAAACGCACAATCTCATGAGGTTGACTGGGGCTGCTCCAATCAGACTAGGTTGGAACATATTGGGTAGAGAATTAGAGGTATGCTTACTTTGATAGAGGGAGGAATGGAAAAATACAAGAAGAAATAGACAGCCTGGGAAGGTTAGATTGAAGGCTCAGCTCTGCTGCTTTGAATATAGAAACTTGTAAGTGAATTGCTTAATTTCTTATGGGAAGAATGACAGTGCGCAGAGGGGCACAGAGTAGTTGCCCAGTTCTGCTCTGACACTCAGTCTCTGCACTTCATTGTCCATCCTTCCCAGTCTGTACTACATGTGCCTTCATACTCATCCTGAAGTCAGAGGACAACCTTAGTTATCAATATCTTCTTTGAAACTCCTGTTCTTTGCCTCTGTGTATCCCAGGTTAGCTGGACCATGGGCTTCATTTGTATTCTCCTGTCTCTACCTTCCTGCTCACTGTAGGAGAACTGGGGTTCCAGATGCATGCTCTTGCTTTCCACTTTTAAGTGGATTGTACTTAACTAGATAGGTCTTCTCCCTTATATCGCAATTACTCTATGGCTGGACCATCTCCCTAGCCCATATTTTTGGTTCTATAGTGAACTGATTAAGTATCCTATAACTCAAAAAAGACATGCCCATGTCCTAATACCTAATCCTCAAGTATGTGAATATTTAGGAAAAGGTTACTATGTACTAGCTGGGTTCTAAGTCCAATGAAAAGCATCCCCACAGGAAGAGACAGACACTGTGAAGATTAAGACAGAGACCGGAATTAATATGACCATAGCCAAATAACAGTGCACCATCAGAATTAATATGACCATAGCCCAAGAATAACAGTGCACCATCAGAAGCTCAAAGAGCAAGGGATGGGGTCTCTCTTGCAAAGCCCAGGCAGAGCCTTGTTGGCCCCTATATTTCAGATATTAAGCTCAAGAGTTATGAAAATATAAGTTTATCTTTTCATAAACCATCTCTTTGATGGTAATTGTTTGAAGCAGCCCCAGGAATCTAATATACACCTTGAAAACACGACAAATGAGGCATCTGTGCAGAATGTAAGCAGGGCAGTGATTTTTCAAAGTCTATTTATATATTGTTTTTCTGAATTAACACCTTAAAGCTTTTTTTTGCTGGCGTTTTCTGGCAAGTTTGCTTTGTTTACTAGGGAAATAAACTCCCAGAAAAGATCTGAACTGCAGGGTGGCCTTGCTGTCTCCCAGAGAAAAAAAAAACAAATGCCATTTCCCTTTGCTGGCTCTAGTGGTCCAAGTCAGTAGGAAGCCCTCGAGCTTTGCAGCTATGAACCCTTCCAGAGTAATCAGCTTTGTCAAAATGAAGGGTATGATCTTTAGGAAGTTGCCTTCTAAGACTGACTCCCAAACAGAGCTCTGGGGAATGATGCTTAGGGATTTGTAGGTGGTTTAGTTAACTCCTTAGCCAAGTGTGATAAAAGACAACCAGAAAACCAGGTAAGACAAGAAGGGTTCATTTTGGTTCCCAGTCCATATAGCAGGGAAGCTGTGCAGGGAGGAGCTTGATGGGGCTGTTCACACTGCATCTCCAATCAGGAAACAGAGTACAATGAGTGCTAGTGCTCAGTGTGCTCTCTTTGTTTAATCCAAGACGCCAGCCCAGGAAATGGTGCCACCCACAGGTAAGGTGAGTCTATGTCAATTTATCTGATCAGACAATCCTTCACAATATACCCACAATATATCCTTGCTCCTATCAAGTTGACAATAACGATCATCATATCAGGCAACTCTATGGTGGGTCAAGGTTATATCCATTTTTGGTATTGGCTATCATGTCTTTTTGTTTATACCGTCTTTACAAGTCTTTGGGCACTTCTTTAGCTCCACATTGGGGTGGAATAGAATCAGCCTTATATTCAGAGAATTCAGCTTTCACCTCATTTCCTGTATTTAGCTATATGACCACTGGCTTCACCCTCAGCTTTATGAGGTCTTTTCTTCATCCCGGCTATGCAGGTGACAAAGTTTACCTTGCAAAATTATTGATGATTAAATATCCATTGAAATAGTTGCAGATAATATTTACTAAATGCTTAGTATAACTCAAGGTCTACACTAAGAAAATAAATGTTCTAATATAATTCTTGTAGTAATACTGGAGGCAGATTTTGCTTTATCTTTATTTAATACAAAGGTGACAGAAACCGAAAAAGGTTAGAGAATTTTCCCTGCCTATCCAGACAGGGTAGGGTGCAATGTCAGATGTCTACTCAACATATGCTTTAACTCTTCTGACATATTGTGGTCCCTATGCTAGTAGATTGTCATATTCTTTGTGTGCATGTGTGTATGCATGTACCTGTGTGCCTTTGTGTGTGTGCATGCACTTATGTGTATATATATGTATGAATATGTCTGTGACATATTTGTATCACTGTGAAGGTATAAGTGAAGACTTTTCACCTTATATTTTTTTTCAGATAGTCTCTCATTAAATCTAGAATTCACTGTTTTGGCTAGATGGACTAGTCAGTGAGGCCTCATGATCTAGTTGTCTCTATTCCTGCCAAGTGCTGGGGTTTCAGATCCTATGTCCCTACAACTTTTATATAAGTGCTGTGGGAACTCAGGTCCTCATGTTTGCATAGCAGGTAATTTATTCTCTGAGCTATGTGCCTAGGCTATATTCTTTTTCATTTGCAAAATTAAGAAGTATTTGTGTACATGTCTGTATGTATACTCATATATGTGTAATAATAGCTGAACTATGCTTGTGAACCCAAATAAGCCCACCACTTACTTCTGTAAATAAAGTTCTTTGGAACACAGCTACATTTATTTGATTGCATATCTCTCTTGGCTCCATGACACTTTTGGACTAAAAGAGCACAATCAAGAAAAGTTCTTGGGCTAAAAGAACTGGTAATATATTTACCATCTGGCATTTCATAGAAAGCCTGATAATCCCCCAAGAGAGCTGAGGAAGCAGAAGCTTGGAGAAAGCAATATCAGACTCAAGTTCAGATTCTCACCTTTTGCTGTTCTGACAGTATCGAACCCCTTGAGCCTGCAGATCCTCCATTTACTTCTGAGAAGGAGGCAGCCTGAAGACTGATCAGAGAAGTGAAGGAGAATGGCCAGCAGAAATTCTGAACAGAGATCCTTCCCCTCACATGGCTCTCTGTAAACATAATCACGTGACTTCCTGGCAGCCTCCTCATACTGCTTTCTATTGCCCTAAAAGAAGATGTTGGGGTCTACTGGTCCTTGGTGGTTTGCAGATTTACCAATCCAAGTTCTTTCCTACATTTGTAAGATGTCAGTTCTCACTGACAAATCTGTCCTATCCTGGGCTTTCCACCTTCCAGGAGGTCCAGGATCAACTAGTAATAGGACCAGAGCAGCAAGACTGAATATCTGTTCAACCTTGAGCTGTACAGAAATCTAGATTCCCTATAGCCAACAGCCTTAGTCTTTGAAAAATGCCAAGGTTTGGCTCCTGTTTTCCTTGACTCCTTGCCAAGCCTATTACATGTGTCTGAGCTGCGAGGACTGGTAGAATTACAATTTCTCATTTGGCTTCCAAGGCCATTTAGTCTAGTTTGCACTGGCTTTGAAATACAGCAATTGCTGTTTTTGTTGTTCGGTTTTGGGACTGTTTGAAGTCCTGTCTTTTTTCCTCCTCCTTTTCTTTTGGTTGTTCTATGGCCTCCTATCCTCTCACTCCAAGACCTAGGGTAGGGAAAGAATATAATGTGAAAAAATAATCCTCAAATCCAGAAATGCAGCCACCACCATCCTAGCTCCAATTCCCACACAGACAGTTTGCTCGTTACTGGATTTCATTAACTGGAGGGCTGCACTGTAAGGTAAAGCATGATAATGAGGTTTCAGCTAATAGGAGCACATAGAATGCTTTTTACCATTAGTTTTAGTTTCCAACCTGTTGGGGGAGTGGGATGGGGACTGGTTTAGCAGATTCCATTACCCAGGTGAGAATGCATGGATGATCCTAGCACCTTCCTCAAGCCTCACACTTCTGCTCCCATCCTCTATGCCTGCCAGACCTTTCCAGGGCAGACTTCACCACAAGAATGAATGAGAGTGGGTGGGATCAAAAACTGCCTTTGCAAGTGGGAAAGGAGCTGCCAAACACCTCCTTGTCACTCAAGCTTCTAGGATCTCTTTTGTCCTTTGCTGCTTGAATTCTTGACATGACTGGACACACCCCTTTTTCCAGAAATAATTGACACCATGGTTTCCTTGGGTTTTCCTCCTGCATCTCTGACTGCATTTCTGGACTATTTCTATTTAGTAATCTCTTTCTGTGTCTTGTGGCATGTTTGTGTGGGTCTGTGCATGTATGTGGAGGCCAGTGGTTGACACCAGGTGTCTTCCTCAGTTGCTCTCCACCTTTGTTTTGAGAACCTGAGCTCATTTATTTGTTGGTACTGGCTCATGAACTCCAGGATCTGCTTGCCTCCTCTTTTTTTTTTTTGGAGCTAGGATTGGCGATGTGCCACTACACCTGATTTTATGTCAGTGTTGAGGATCTGAAGTCAGACCCTCTGCTTATAGGATGTAGTGGTTTGAAAAAGAATGGCCCCCATACTCATGTTTGAATGCTTAGGGAGTGGCATTAGGAGGTGTGGAGTAGGTATGCTCTGTTGGAGGAAGTTTGTCACTGGGGATGGGCTTTGGGGTTTCAATTGTCTAAGACTGGTCCAGTATCATTCTCTTTTCCTATCTGCCTGCAGATACAGATACAGAACTCTTCAGCTCCTTCTCCAGCACCATGTCTGCCTGCCTGCTGCCATGCTTCTTGGACTAAACCCTTGAGCCAGCCCCAATTTAAATGCTTTCCTTTATAAAAGTTGCCATGGTCATGGTAGCTCTTCATAGCAGTAGAGCATTAACTAAGACATAGAACAAGCACATTACTGACTACACCATTTCCATAGGCTCCTCATCCATCCATCTCTGCTTGTTCCTTTGTACATATATGTAGAGGCATCCATATTGCTCTTGAAGTTAGGAAATTTGGGGAATCAAAATAAAATAAAAACCATAGTGTTACATGGATATTTGCCTAGTTTTTCCATCTCTCTATCTTCTTTCTCTACAGTCCTTTTCTTCCTAGGGACTTTAAATGCCAGGCACTTGCTGAGCACTGGAGATGAGATGAAGATCAAAGACTCTGCCCCAGATATCCTCCCAGTCTGGATCCTGTGACCATCACCCTACCTCTCTGTTTATATTATACTCCTAGATTTTCTACCAAATGCACTTCTAAGTTCCAATATGGCCAAGACAAATCTATTTCCCAAGCTGTAATCTCGATAGAAGTTTAGGATCCATGTCAGAAATGTAGAGAGAGAAAAGTATTTTACAACTCACATAACAAGAGGCTAGGGATATTAGAGAAGGAGAGTTGCTTATGCAAGATCGCATAGCATGGGGCGGTTCTTACACAGACACTCTCTCAACATCATCCCTAGCTACCATCCCATCACAAATGCATATTTTAAGAAATGATGAACTCTAGAGCAGGCCTTCTTGGTGCAGGAGCCATTTGCTTGGCATACATGCACACTCTTGCTTATTCCAGAGGCTGGAGTTGTTACTGGCTCATCATGCCCATCTTCAGGCTTGATTAAACCAGGATTATACTTAACAGATAGAACTGTGTCCCCAAGATGCCTGAGATATTAGTCTTTCACCTACCCCAATGTGAAATTGTGATCAAAGAGTTATGTGGGCATAAGGGCTTGCTTCTTTTTCATTTGAACAGGAGGACACTCTCTGTGTCCTCCTCTGATTTCCAAAACAATGCCTTGCACATAGGAGCCCCTCACTCAGTACTTTTTGAGTAGAAATCTGGTAAAACTGCATGAGGAAAAGCATTGCAAATCAAGATACTGATATGAGGAATGCTACAACAGTACAAGACAAGGCACTGCCAGCCTTGAGAATCAAGTAAGCTTGAGGCATGGGCCAGGGTGTTCTGAGGGTAAGTCTCATTATGAAAGCGATTGAGCAGGATGTGCACACGTCATTTAAAATAAATTGCTGCTTAAGCTTGTGTTGCCAGCCGTGCCACACATGTCTCTAGGATTTGCATGTAAGTGTCTGGGTCCTTGTTCTGTTGTAAACTGTTTAGAATTGAGTGGAGCTGGGGCTGCTTTTGAAGAACGATGAACTCTGGCCACTAAATTCTCCCTCTGCCTGGCTTGCCCCTTGATGTTGGTCATAGATGTCTTGACATTTTTTTTTTTTTTTTTTTTTTTTTTTTTTTTACTTTTTATGGCCATTCAGTCGTATTCCACTGCTTCCTCACTGGAGAATATTGGCAGCAGTTGAAAATCAAGAGTAAGCTCCTGTGAATTTTGTTCTTTTATTTTCTCAGATGTCTAAAAACACAAAAAAACAAACAAACAAACAAACAAACAAACAAAAACACTGCTAAAGCTAAAGAACTGTTGAAGGCAAATGCTAATTTTTTCCTAGTGGTTATTTATCTGCTGACATCTTCCTCCATCTGCTCATATTTAGAAAAGCCCTATGAAGTTCTATCTCTTAAATAACCATGGTGTGTTGCTATAGCAGTGTGTATGTGTGTGTGTGTGTGTGTGTGTGTGTGTGTGTGTGTAGGCTTCAGGGTGATTGGGGCACAACATAGTTAAGAGTCAAGCAAATGCATCAGGTAATTAGTATATTTTAAGTCTAATTTCAATTGGTCCATGTGCCTTGCTGACACAGCTCCATTTATTTACTGCACACGATAAAACTGGGATAAGAAATGAATTTACAGTCTGCAGTGAGGCAAATAAATCTCAGTAAAAACATTTCCTTTAGCAGTCCCATAAAGACCCTCACAACTCTGGCTACACTGCTGGGTGCTGAAAACATGTTCCTAGGACTTAAAAGCCCCTTGGGAAAGGGACGCAGTTTTCACTTTACACAGGCCTACTCTTGAAATGGGCCTATAACCCAATCCACCCTAAATCTTCTCTTCACTACCCACCATCTAGAGCCCCTAAGTGGTGTGACTGGAGAAAATATAAGTAGAAATTAAACACACTGGAAAGTATTTGATCTATCCAGTTTATAGATAAAAAGACAAACTTTGCAGTTTATCTCTATTGAATAGTGAGCTATGGAGACCATTCAGTGAACTAAGCTGTTTGGATAGCTTTGTGAACACTACTCAGAGAATGGATGCATCAGGAAAAATTATTAAAACACCATTAAGGGGCAGTTTGGCAGGGCATGTCCAGAGCTATCAGCTGCTTCTTGTCTGAGGCCTAGAAATGGGGCCACCAGGATGGAAATCGAGAAATAATCTAATGAGAAAGAAGAATTCCTGGTGAGTCAGGTTCAGCTGAGCAGGGTCTTCTGTGATATGGGGCACTGAGAATGACTTCCCGTGTTGGGAATGTTTACTTGTGGAAACAGTATATGGTTTTTACAAAGTGATCAGAATGATGTAGAATCATACAAGACAACACTATAGTGTGAAGAGGAAAATAAGCCTCTAACAGTAGCATGTAATCACAAAGGAAATGTGAAAACACATGACAAAGGAAAGGAGAGGACTCTGAGAATCTTTGTGGACAGGTCATTGTGTATGCATGTGCATGTGTGTTCTGGGTGAGAATGCTATGGAACTGTGCACATATGTTGATAAAATAGGTTCTCTTTTAAAAATATTATTTTTATGAAAAACAATATTAGAGGGCAGAGAGAGTTAAGGTTATACTGTTATGATATTTTAGAATTAAACAAATGGATGAAATCTTAGCCATACCTGGTCAGACCTCTAATGAGTTATTTGATTTTGAGTCTCAGTTTCTGCATGAATGAAACAGAAATGAAAATATTTACTCCCAGACTCTATATACCTCACAGTTCATGGTAGTTCTTTATTATTTCAGTGTGACCAACCTAACATCCATCTGTGTGTTCACCTACCATTTGTTTATCCACATATCTATCATTTACCTATTATCTATCTACTCACTTGTATATTTATCACCTATCTTTATCTATCAACTTATATATTTTATTGTTATCTATTTTATCAATCATCTATATACTTATACATTATCTATCCTCTCTCTCTCTCTCTCTCTCTCTCTCTCTCTCTCTCTCTCTTATATATATATATATATATATATATATATATATATATATCCAGTCACTTATTATTTGTCAATCATCTATCTATCTATGTATCTATCTATCTATCTATCTATCTATCTATCTATCTATCTATCATCTATCTATCTATCTATCTATCTATCTATCTATCATCTATCTATTGTCTATCTACTATCTTTTTATCTACTTTCTATCCATTCCAGTTTGGAACAATATCTTCTTTGACTATCTAACATATTTTGTTAGAGATCATTGGGTAAAATCTATTCTGGTCAACACATCCTATCATTAACATTTACTTGTTATCTTAGTTATCAATGAGATTCAAGGGGAGACCCACTGACAAGTCTAAGCAGCCCTCACATCAGGTTGGAGACAGCATCAACAGTGGCAAAGCAAAATGATGGAATGACCTACCCTCAGCTGGAATACTGGGCCTTTGGAATAATAATATTAAGGTTGACACTACCTTAATTCCTTGAGCAGATAAAGTGCAATTTCCTGATTTTTATTCAGCTTGAATTAAGGCATTCTGTTATTTGTAATAAGAGGTCCTGATACAATCAGAATGCAGTGGTTTTCTTTGAGGAGATTGAAATTTGTAGTAAGCAACATAACTGGCCTGCTATGCTGCTCTCAGGGAATCTTTTGTGTCCCCATGGAAACCAGACTTTCCCATTGACTCCAGACCTGTCAATTTGCTGTCTACATCCTAGTTCCTCCCAGATGGATGGAAAAATGGCACAATTCCATCATCCTGAGGTGCAAAAATCTGTAATGTCATTTGTTTTTTATCATGAGATAGCCAAATGTTAGTGATTCATATATTCATATTCAAACTGTAGCATTTAATGTCAAAACTTTATCCATCCTTTTAAATTTAGAATACATATTTCCTCTTAATGTTTCATAGTGTATTAAATATGTATTGTTCAGTCGTAAGGTTACAAAGAAGCACAGAAGGAGAAAAGTCTCAAAGTGTCAGTTTAGGATGAAATAAGAGAGACAGGAGCAAAACAACCTTTAATTAAAATGAAACAGTGTAAAACTAAGGAGACATCAATAAATGGGGAGTAAGTGTAAGGAAGGATAGAAATGCTCAATGAGAGAAGCAGAGGTAGATGGAATGAGGCTGGGGGTAAACAGCGGGTCCTAAGGAGAATGTGGATTACTTCCTCCCAGTCAGTGACATTAATACTCAGAAGGGCCCATCTCTGATTTGTGTCATAATGCTCCAAGTGTGCCTTTTCGTATATCAGTACGAGAAATTTTAATGCATAGAAATTTCTTAAGGGACAGAACTGAAAAGTTGTACAAATGGTATAAGACCCATCCTAATGTTGATAGCCATTCCAAGACAACATATTGTTCCCTAAATCCAGAAATGTTTACAGAAAAAGAAATGGAATAAGACATGTAAGAGTTATATTAAAAAATAAAATCAATAAATATCTATTTTCATACATTGGGAAAAAAGTCTCTCCTATTGCTGTGGGAGAGTATAGCACTTATGTGGACAGTTCTGTGGCCACCTGGATCTCTGGTTAGTAAGCTCTGTGCCAGAGTCTTTGTTTTCTGGACCTGAATGAAATGTTTCCACTACTCTTTTTGTAGTTAATTCCCACTCCCACTCCACAGTGGTGGCCCTTCAATTAATCTGTCTCTGTGTGCCACTCAGCAGATCATTAATTCTGTGTCTCTCCATGCTTTATAGAAGGAAAATACCACATGAACCAATTTCACTTCTTCTTCTCAGGCACAACGAGAGAGCTTCTTGCATGTTGGGTGGCTGAGACCCTTGAACTGGAAGTGATTATGAAGGCTACTGGACCCAAGCTTGACTCTGCCACTAATGTCCCAGGCTTCCACCTCACAGCCTAGCTGTCTAGCCGTGACCTCATTCTTTTATTTCCCATTTGTTCTCCTCTACTATTAACTGAGCTTGCTTCCTTAGGTTGAGTATATTCCAGGTTATCTCCACTATCCACCCTGTGACAAAGGCTTCCTATTAGTCTTCTGCTGCCTCTGGCTATTCCTCCATGGTAAAGGTAGTTGATAATTGCTGGTGGAGGGATGATTATTCTATTGTGATGCTGTGGCCACTACTAGGCTTTCTATGCTCCAGGTACCTCATACACATGTGAATATGAGCAATAGCAACTGAACTTTGTGGGCTATTAAAAAAAAAAAGGACATGAAGTTGAGTAGGAGATGTGATGAAGGGAACATGGGGAGATTTTGAGGAGAATGGAGTAGATATGATCATGTTTCATCTCATGCATATATGAATGTATACAATATTAAAGAGCTCATTAGAAGATTTGTCTTTGGTTCATGTCTCCATGCCTCACCTGCCTTTGACATCCTCAACTCTTTGTTCCCTGCCCCCTCCCCGACATAACATACAAAGACCATCCCCCAGACTTCACCAACAATTTCACGAAAACTACTCTCTCCAAGTGTAAATATTACTTCCAAATTCCAAGTGATTGTATTTAGAGGCTTCATCCCATTTCTAACTGTCATTTGAAGCCACCAAAACTCTCCTTTCTGCCTGACGCCCACCCTTTGTTTCATGATTTGACTCTTACTTGCTTTTCTTCAATTTCTAGCTAACCTTATCCACATGTTCTTGTCTGTCTATGCTAAGCCCATAATGCTGGTTTTATTACAGCTTTCTTCTAGGATAGTAGATGAAATTTTACTGGTACATGATGTTATTTGTTCTGAGGACCTAGATAGGCCTGAATATTTCTTTGCTATTCCTCCCTATTCAATGAACTCTTTGAAGAAAGGAAGATGTAGAAGGTGTTGTTTCACTCTGAGTCAAGTCATTATGTTTGTATCATAGTGCATACCTTGGACAAACTTGGCTCTCATTTGAACTAGGTGGTATGTGTCTCCCTTCTGCTGTAGATTTGCTATAATGCTGCCCATTGGAAAGGTTCATATATTGTAGAGGTTTGTCCTCAGCTGGTAGAGCTATTTGTGGAGTCTTGGGTCCTAGAAACCTTAAGAATAGGGCCTAACTAGAAGACATAGGTCACTGAAGATGCCTCCTTAGGGGAAACTCTTTCTGGCCTCTACCTGTACATGTCTGCTTCTTGTCTGCTGTAAGTCAAATAAGCTGCTCTGCCACATGCCTCTGTCACATGCCTCTGCCACTATGATGTTCTGCCCAACCACATGGGGTCAATCAACAATAGACTGAACCTCTGAAATTATGAAAGTGCTGGTTAGTGGAGGTTTTTTTGTTGTTGTTTTGTTTTTGTCAACTTGACACACACTGCAGTCATCTGTGAAGACAGAATGTCATCTGAGGAACTGTCTCAATTAGATTGACCTGAAGGCAAGTCTGTGGGACATTTCTTTGATTAATGACTGATATAGTAGGGCCAACAGTGCTCTAGTTGATGCCACCTCTGGCAGGTGGATCTGGATTGCATAACAAAGGTATTTGAGTAAGCCTTGGGGAACAGCCAGAAAGACACATTCATTCATGGTCTCTGTTTCAGTTCCTGTTTCTAGTTCCTGCCCTAGCTTTCCTTAATGATGGACTATGATCTGTACATGTAAGCTAAAGAAACCTTTTCCTCCCAAGTTGGTTTTGGTCAGTGTTTTACTATAGAAATTGATGACAAACAATGACAGTGAGCTCAAATAAGTCGCTTTTGTCAGATATTTGGTTATAGCCACACAAAACTTAGAAATATAGAAACTTTACACCAGAGAAATACGTCATTGTTCTGATTACCTGATAATATTGTTTGGAACCCTCTGGAACTTATCTGTTGGAAGAGTTCACAATAGGTTGGAGAAGCAGCCTAGAAAAGACACAGGATACTCTAGGCCAAGCTTAATGTATGAGTCTGGATGGATCACAGACCAGAGTGCAAGTATGTAAAGTATATACAGTAAAGAATGTGGCCACACACTCTCAAGTGGAAATGAGTCTACTAGGAATCAAACTAGAGAACACCCCCATTACATCCTTGCTAATATTTTCTCTGCATTTTGTTTATATACTAAGATTTTAAGTGATTATGAATTTAGAAGCAATTAGGTAATCAATTTGGTATAGGTAATTTCAGGACAGATTAGAATTCAAATTATGGCAAAGTTATAACTAGTTGCTTTTCACTAGGTTTATAGTGACAATTAGGATCAAATGGTGAGTAGAAAAATTTTCAATATGCAATTTGGATAGAAAAGGGTTGTATTTAAAGTTGCGTAGAAAGAAGTCATGGTTTTATAAATCAAACGAAAATATAGTAACTTGCATCAAATATGTTTTCAGAAACTGGCCAGAGATAGCCTCCTAGATTTCAAGGGAAGACCTGGGAACCCAGGTAATATATGTCAGGGTCAAGGTCTCTGCAGATGTCCTCTGAAAGAGAACAGCATTGAAGGTTTGGGGATGAGGCATAAGTTACATTAGAGACCCAAGGCTATTGGAGATGCTGGGGATGTGGAACATCTGTGAAGAAAGGCCATGTTGGCTGCAAGTGGTGGGCTCTTGATGTTCAATGGAGCTCAGTTATGGTGCCATGCGTCCTGGCATATGCCTGCCATCCCAGACACATAGTGGCAGGACTTAATATTTTTTTCCTGATGGGCTTTAGTATTACTTTGGTGCAATCCTTCCCCATTATCTCTTGTTCCATTCACTTTTGGAATGGAAATATCTACCCTTTGCCATGTATGTTAGAAGTGTATAGCCTAAAAAATTTCTTTTTTACAGGGGTTCATTGCTAAGTTGCTTTGAGTGACAGAGAAGAACGTGATTTTAGGATTTTACACAGTGTAGCAACTGTTAAGATATAGGGATTTGTGGAGATGGACTGAATGAAGTTTGCATTATGAGATGGACATGAGCTTCTAGGTGTCAGAGGATGATGTGTCCTAATTATCTGTAATTGACAACCTGATATAGACTAAAGTCAGTGTTTATAGGATCTAGAAAAAAACTAGCTAAAAATAAGCCTGGGATTTGGTTAGTAAGCAACAATACTCTATGATTTCTGTTTCAAGTCCCTGATTAAGTTCCTTGACTTCCCTCAATGATAAACTAAGACCATGTAGTGTAAACCAAATAAACCCCTTTGTCACCTAAGTTACTTTTGACCATGGTGTTCTTGTTTTTTAAATAGATTATTTTCTCATACAATATATATAGCTCATACAACTATAGTTTTCCCTCCATCTACCTCTCTCAATTCCTCCCCATATTTCTTCCCTTCTGGATGTATTCCCTTTCTGTCTCTCATTAGAAAAGAGAAAGCTTCTAAGAGATGATAATCAAACATGTCAAAATAAAATATAATATGAAGCAAAAACTACCATATCAAAGTTGAACATGGCAACCCAACTGGAGGTAAAGAGTTCCAAGAACAGGGACAAAATCCAGAGATCCACTCATTCTCACAGTCAGGAGTCCCATAAAAATACTAAGCTAAAAGCTATAATATGCACAGAGACAACCTGGTGCAGACCTGTGTAGGCCTCATACTTTCTGCGTCAGTCTCTATGAGCTCATATGTGTCTTGTTTAGTTGATTCAGAGGACTTGGTTCTCCTTGGTGTCCTCTATCCCATCTGGTTCTTACACTCTTTCTGCTGCTGCTTCTGTGAGATTCCTGAGCTCTGAGGGGAGGGATTTGATGGAAACCTCCAATTTAGATACTCTTTCTGCATAATGTTTGGCTGTGGGTTTCTGCATCTGTTCTCATCTGCTGCCAGAAGAAGCCTCTCTGATGATGACTAGCTAAAGTACTGATCTATAAGTATAGTGAAATATTATTAGAAATCATTTTATTTATTTCTTTTAGATAAGACACTCTGGATTTCTGACCTATCTAGTTTCTGGTTCTTGGTTACCCAAGGAATGTTATGTGTGACAGGAAAAGTATTGACTTAGGACCCTAACAACCAAGTTCTCAGCACAAAGGAGATTTATTTTCCCTAGAGGGACAGAGGACAAGGGAAAGAAACAAGGATGAAGATAGAGGATGAGGAAAAAGGTAAAGGAACCAAGGGAGAGGGAGGAGGGGTATTTGTCCCAGAGTGTGATAAAGGGCTCCCTTTAAATAGAAAGGAGGCAGATGTAGCTCATAGGCAAATGGCAGTTTATATAGGAAGAACAGAAACCTGTGTTAGGATGAGTTTCTTTATTTCGATTGAGGATGTTAATAGGTGAGCCAAAAGGGAGCTTTTGATTGCAGGACTTCAATACTTTAATAGCGAGAACCTTGTCTATTGGCCTCAGGTGGAGGAAGTGGACAAATATGGGAATAGACCTTCGTAGCTAGCTTTAGGAATGTAGTCTAATGGTTTAATCAAGGCAGAGGGAATGGGAGAGGGGCAAGGCCTACCAGAGCCATGGTTGCTATGCCTGAGCTGGCTAGAGTCCCTTTAGGCACTAGCTGGAACAAGAAGATCACTGGGAATGTGTCCCTGGGAAATAATGTCCCTTTATCTGCTTGCTTTCTTCTATTCCACCATAATATTCTGTCTCACCATGAGAACTGAGTCAACACAACTAAGGCTAAAGCCCCTGAAACTGCAAGCCTGAACAAATAAATTTTTGTATTTTTTCTTTGTATTTTTGTGTATTCTATGTATTCTATGTATTTTGTTACAGAAACACAGAAATAGCCAATGCTATCCCAAATCCATTTCTATATCTTACTTTGTTTATAGTTCTTTTCTTATAGTAATTTAATAGAACTTCATACCTTAACCTTCTGAAATGAGTTAAGGTTATGTAACTTACTTCATGTAATCCAGTGTGAAGCTTGGATCCTACAGTGATATGGAGCAGAAATTCCAGATGATGGAAAAGACATGTTGCATAACTGAAATAAAAGTGATGAGGAGCCTCTAAGATCTTTTTAATACAAAAACATAAATTGGGTAACAACTTCTGATACCCTGAGAATGGTACAGGGTTTGAGAAATGGTTATTTTAATCAAATCTTCTGACTGCACAGAGCTAGGAAGCTTTGAAATACCCCTGAATGTGATATGTCAATATCCAGTGATTCCACCTGTTTTAAATGGCCAATTAATGTTTTAAACTCTGACCAATCAGTTATTTTCATTTGCGGGCATTTGATACTCCATTTTTGCTGTTATAACAGAATAGCTGAAGTGGAATTATTTGTAAAGAATACAGACTATTTTCTACAAGCTTTAGGAGCTGGGAAATCCACAAGCATAATGTCTTTATCTGGTGAACGCCCTTCAAGTAACAAAAGAACATGGTAGAGGACACAAGACAAAACAAGCCTGTATAAGTCCAGGTCTCTCTCCTGATCCTGTTATTAGGACTACACCCCCATGACCTCATCCAACCCTATGTTTCCCAAAGGCTCCACCTCCAGTGTTATCAACAGATGAACCAATGGGTTAAGTTTCCAGCATTGCTACTTAGGTTACCCCATCCCCATGTATTCCCACAGGGAATACTCATCCCCATCTCCATGTTGATGACTTACTGATCTTTTTACTTTCCACATAGTCACACTTGGGAGTTGGAGATCTAGAAAATAACCTGCTTATTAATAACCAACACCTGTGAGAATTATGAGCATCTTAAATACAACATGTCAAAAATTAACTCATGTCTTTCTCACTAAATGGGTTCTGCCTTGTACAATTCTCATTTCAGTGATGCTACTGATTTACCTGTCAACCAAGCATAAAACACAGCAAATATTCTTAGCCTTCTCTTCTTTCATCTGCATGCACAATTAGCCACATGTCCTGTAAATTCTCTTTCTGAAGTACCCTTAAATTCTGTTCCACCATACTTAACTAAGTTTCTTATCATCATTTCTTGGCTACATTACTCAAATCCTGTCTAGCTCATTTCCCTGGAGATAACCAGTCCTACATCAGTCAGACGTCTATTTCTAAGATACAAATCAGATTTATTCAAATCCTTTATTCAAAATATTTAGTGCCCCCTTACCATAATGGTTCATACTACCCAATATCAGTTTCTGACTCTCATTAATGACTGTTCAATCCCTTTTGAGAAGTGTGTATGGACACAAAGGAGCTGTTAGTGAGCCTCATCACAATAAAAGAAATCAAATTTCTTTCGTTGTTATAGTTTACACACTCTATCCTAAGTCTGGGATGCTCTCTAGTGTTTTCTTTTCCTGGTATAGGTCTACTGCTTTTCATCACTTAGTTCCAATGTCTTCAAGACATCCTCTTCTTATTACTACTTCAGTAAGGCTTCATTAGTACAGTGTGTTCTAATGGCCTTGTTGTTGGCTATGCACGCCACTCAAGGGGCAGGGGAGGCTCTCCCTGACAGGGACTCCATTTGTAAACTTTGTATACTTTGTAAACCTTCAAGGCAGGAAAGTGGCCAGGCCCCCACCTAAGGAGCTCCAGCAGCCAGACCCCTCCCCAAAACCTCTCTGTCATGGAGTTTCCAGCCTCTGTGACTGTTATGACAAAGGTCATCTCCAGCCCCTCAACAGAACCTCCCCAGGTTATGCTAATTTTAAGTGTAAAGTCTGAACAAAAGCCACCAATCTATGCATAAGAAAACCCACCAGTCCCTCACCTTCCGCAAGTTTAGGACTTGAATGAAACCCCACCGATCCTTACCCTAGAAAGTGCCAGCCCCCCTAAGAACCCCAATATAATCACTGCTCTTTGTCTAACTCCATGCTGTATGCACCTGGAGCAGAGGGAAGCCATCCCTTGATCCATCCTTCTTCTCCCTGGACCCTCCAATAAATCTCTCATGAAATTTGCTGCCTGATGTGACTCTATCATTGGAAGAAGACAAGAAGCAATGAAGAGAAGAAGGGAGGAAGGGAAGAGGAAGAGGGGCTGAGGTTCCTGGACTCTTCAGCTCAGCTGGGCTCCCTCTCTGGGAGTTGCAATGCCTCTGTCAAGGAGGCTTTCTCTCAGAGTTGTGTGGTTCCCTGGCTCTTATGTCTCAGGATGCCCTTCCACTGGGACACTGTCCCACCGAGAGCTGTGTGGCTCCTTAGGTTTGGAGTTCCAGGATTTGTTCCTATGAGATCTGGAAGCTCAACACTTGCTATATGATAGACACACCTTCCTGAGCAGAAAGCCTTTGCAGGTGGTGTCTCTTTGCCTTATTCACTATCTTAAATCAAATGATTGAATGCAATGAGAATGACTACAGCTTACCTACAATTTCTTATTATTATATCTTTTGATTCAGTAAAAATAGGTCATGAAAGCTGTTATAGTGAGGGGATGGTCCTAGCATTGCTGTGGACCTGGTATAGCTTTGGTGTATCCTTAGGCTGGCTGTGTTGCTGTCTTCTCTGAACCCATACTTTTCAACTCCACAACCTCTTATTTTAGAAGTTTCCGAATGCTTCATTCATCTATAGATTTATTTTTATATCATTCCTCCAATCATTTATTATGAAGTTGCTGTCATTCTTCTTAGCCATGAGAATTTGAGGATCTAGAATCTAATAAAAACCTGGTGTTAGAAAACTCAATGGAGAAAAAATGTTTTCCCAGAGAATAGCCTGTATCTTAAGAGGATATGACAAAGACAGCTTCATCCTTATTGAATTTAACAACATGAATCTTAATTAATAATTGTACATGTGGTTTTTATTACTTGATAATTTGAGTCAATGGAGATGTTTTAAGGCAAAACAGAGTATTTGTAGTTCACAGATATATAAAATTCTGTTAAATATATGCATTTAAATATATTCTAAATAAACATTTTAAAGATGACACTCATTTTATTTATTTATTTATTAGATATTTTATTTATTTACATTTCAAATGTTATCCCCTTTCCTGGTTTCCCCTCTGCAAACCCCCTATCCCATGCCCCCTTACCCTGCTTCTATGAGGGTGCTCCCCCACCCACCTACCCACTCCTACCTCACTGCTCTCACATTCTTCTACATTGGTGCATCAAACCTTCATAGGACCAAGGACCTCCCCTGCCATTGATGCCAGATAAGGCCTCTTCAGCTCCTTCAGTCTTTCCCCTGACTCCTCCATTGGGGTCCCTGTGCTCAGTCTGATGGTTGGCTGCAAGCATCCACATCTGTATTGGTCAGGATCTGGCAGAGCCTCTCAGGAGACAGTTGTATCAGGCTCCTGTCAGCAAGGACTTCTTAGCATCAGCAATAGTGTCTGGATTTGGTGTCTGCATGTGGGATAGATCTCCAGGTGGGGCAGTCTCTAGATGGCCTTTCCTTCAGTCTCTGTTCCACTCTTTGTCCCTGTATTTATGTTAGACAAGAGCAATTCTGGGTTAAAATTTTGGAGATGGGTGGGTGGTTCCATCCCTCAACTGGTGGCCCATGCCTAACCTCTGGCTATGATCTCTACAGTTTCTCCCTCACCATTGTGGGGTATTTCAGCTAATGTCATCCCCTTGGGGTCCTGGGAAATTCTTGCTTTCCTGGCATCTGGGACTTTCTGGTTTCTGGTTTCCCCAGTTTCCCATCCACCATTGCTACACACCTCTGTTCAATTTCCTGACCCTCTGTACTTCTCCTTGTCTCCTCCCATACCTGACTCTGCCCTCTTTTTCCCATGCCCGTCTTCTCTTCCTCCCAAGTCCCTTCCACTCTATACTTCCCTTGATTATTTTGTTCTCCCTTCTAAATAGGACTGAAGTATCCACTCTTTGTTCTTCCTTCCTCTTGAGCTTCATGTGGTCCATGAGTTGTATCGTGGGTATTCCATGATCTTTGCCTAATATCTACTTATCAGTGAGTACATACCATGTGTGGTCTTTTGTGACTGAGTTACCTCACTCAGGATGTTATCTTCTAGATTCATACATTTGCCTAAGAATTTCATGAAATCATTCTTTCTAATAGCTGAGTAGTATTCCATTGTGTAAATGTACCACATTTTCTGAATCCATTCCTCTAGTGAGGGACATCTTGGTTGTTTCTACCTACTGGCTACTATAAATATGGCTGCTATAAACATAGTGATGCATGTGTTGCATGCTGGAGCACCTTCTGGGTATATGCCCAGGAGTGGTAAAGCTGTGTCCTCAGGTAATGTTATGTCCACTTTTCTGAGGAATAGCCAGGACTGATTTCCACAGTGGTTGTACCAGCTTGCAATCTCACCAGCAATGGAGGAGTGTTCCTCTTTCCCCACATCCTCGATAACATCTGCCATCACCTGAGTTTTTGATCTTAGCCATTCTGACTGGTGTGAGGTGGAATATCAGGGTTGTTTTGATTTGCATTTCCCTGATAACTAAGGATGTTGAACATTTCTTTAGGTGATTCTTGGCTATTTGCATTTTCTCAGTTGAGAACTCTCTCTTTAGCTCTGTTATCCATTTTTTAATAGGGTTATTTCATTCTCTGGAGTCTAAATTGTTGAGTTTTTTGTATATTATTGGATATTAGCCCTCAATCGGTTGTAGGATTGGTAAAGATCATTTCCCAATCTGTTGTTTGCCATTTTGTCCTATTGACAGTGTCCTTTGTCTTACAGAAGCTTTGCAATTTTATGAGGTCCCATTTGTCTATTGTTATCTTAGAGCAGAAGCCATTGCTGTTCTGTTCAGGAAGTTTTTCCTGTGCACATGTGTTTAAGGCTTTTCCCACTTTCTCTTCAATTAGATTCAGTGTATCTTGTTTTATGTGAAGGTCCTTGATCCACTTCGACTTGAACTTTGTACAGGGAGATAAGAACAGATCAATTTGCATTCTTCTACTTGTTGTCTGCCAGTTGAACGGCACCAATTGTTGAAAATGCTGTCCTTTTTTCATTAGATGGTTTTAGCTTCTTTGTCAAAGATGAAGTGATCATAGGTGTGTGGGTTCATTTCTGGGTCTTCAATTCTATTTCACTAATCTACCTGATTGTCACTGTAAAAAAAAAAACATGCTGTTTTTTTGACTATTGCTCTGTAGTACAGCTTGAGGTCAGGGATGGTGATTCCCCTAGATGTTCTTTTATTGTTGAGAATAGTTTTCACTACCCTGGTTTTTTTTTTTTTTTTCTTTTTTTCTTTTTTTCTTTCTTTTTTTTTTTTTGTTATTCCAAATGAATTTGAGAATTGCTCTTTCTAACTCTGAAGAATTGAGTTGGAATTTTGATGGGGATTGCATTAAATCTGTAGATTGCTTTTTAGCAAGATGGCCATTTTTACTCTATTAATCCTGCCAATCCATGAACATGGGAGATCTTTCCATTTTCAGAGGTTTCTTCAATTTCTTTCTTCAGAGACTTGAAGTTCTTGTGGTACAGATCTTTAAACAATCTTTCTAACTTGTTTGGTTAGAGTCACACCAAGATATTGTATTGTGAAAGGGGTCATTTCACTAATTTCTTTTTCAGCCTGTTTATCCTTTGAGTAGAGGCAGGCTACTGATTTGATTTGCTTGAGTTAATTTTATATCCAGCCACTTTGCTAAAGTTGTTTATGAGCTGTAGGAGTTCTCTGGTGGAATTTTGGGGTCACTTAAGTATACTATCATATCATGTGCAAATAGTGATATTTTGACTTCTTCCTTTCCTATTTGTATTCCTTTAATTTCCTTTTGTTGTCTATTGCTCTTGCTAGACCTTCAAGTACTATACTGAATAGATAGGGAGAGAGTGGGCAGCCTTGTCTGGTTCCTGATTTTAGTGGGATTGCTTCAAGTTTCTCTCCATTTAGTTTGATGTTGGCTACTGGTTTGCTATATATTGCTTTTTACTATGTTTAGGTATGGGCCTTGAATTCCTGATCTTACCAAGACTTTTGACATGAGGGGATGTTGAATTTTGTCAATTGCTTTTTCAGCATCTAATGAAATGATTATGTGTTTTTTTTCTTTGAGTTTGTTTATATAGTGGATTATGTTGATGGATTTCCAAATCCCTGCATCCCTGGGATGAAGAGTACTTGATCTTGGTGAATGATCATTTTGATGTGTTCTTTTTTTTTTTTCCTTTTTTTTTTTTGATGTGTTCTTAGATTTGGTTTGTGAGACTTTTATTGATTATTTTTGCAAGGTATTCATAAGGGAAATTGGTCTGAAGTTCTCTTTCTTTGTTGGGTCTTTGTGTGGTTTTGGTATCAGCATAACTGTGGCTTCATAGAACAAATTGGGTAATGTTCCTTCTGTTTTTATTTTGTGGAATAGTTTGAAGAGTATTTGTATTAGATCTTCTTTGAAGGTCTGATAGAATTCTGTACAAAAACCATCTTGCCCTGGGCTCTTTTATTTTGATTGGGAACTTATAATGACTGCTTCTATTTCTTAAGGGGTTATGGAACTGTTTCGATGGTTTATCTGATTTTGATTTAACTTTGGTACCTTGTATTTGACTAGAAAATTGTCCATTTCATCCAGATATTTCAGTTTTGTTGAATATAGGCTTTTGTAGTAGGATCTGATGATTTTTTGAATTTCCTTAGTTTCTGTTGTTATATTCCCTTTTCATTTCTGATTTTGTTAATTTGGATACTGTCTTTATGCCTTCGGGTTAGTCTGACTAAAGGCTTATCTATCTTGTTGATTTTCTCAAAGAACCAGTTTTCTTGATTCTTTGTATAGTTCTTTTGTTTCTATTTGGTTAGTTTCAGCCCTGAGTTTTATTATTTCCTCCCTTTTACTCCTCTCAAGTGTATTTGTTTCTTTTTGGTTTAGAGCTTTCAGGTGTGCTGTTAAGCTGATAGTGTATGCTCTCTCCAAGTTTTTTTTTTTTTTTTTTTTTTTTTTAGAGGCACTCAGAGTTATGAGTTTTCCTCTTAAAACTGCTTTCATTGTGTCCCATAAGTTTTGGTATGTTGTGCTTTCATTTTCATTAAATTCTAAAAAGTCTTTAATTTCTTTCTTTCTTTTTTTCTTGACCAAGTCATAATTGAGTAGAGAGTTGTTCAGCTTCCATTTGTATGTGGGCTTTCTGTTGTTTTTGTTGTTATTGAAGACCAGCCTTAATTTGTGGTGATCTGATAGGATGCATGGGATTATTTCATCTTCTTGTATCTGTTGAGACCTGTTTTATGACCAATTATATGGTCAGTTTTGGAGAAGGTCCCATGACATGTTGAGAAGAAGGAATATTATTTTGTTTTAGGATGAAATGTCCTATAGATATCTGTTAAATCCATTTGGTTTATAACTTCTGTTAGTTTTACTTTGTTTCTGTTTAGTTTCTGTTTCCATGGTCTGTCCATTTCTGAGAGTGGGGTGTTGAAGTCTCCCACTATTTTATGTGAGGTGCAATGTGTGTTTTGAGGTTTAGTAAAAAGTTTCTTTTTATGAATGTGGGTGCCCTTGCATTTGGAGTATATATGTTCTGAATTGAGAGTTCATCTTGGTAGATTTTTCCTTTGATGTGTATGAATTGTCCCCTATCTTTTTTGATAACTTTTGGTTGAAAGTCAATTTAAATGATAATCTTGCTTTTCTGGTATGTTGGGGTATCCAGAGCTTGCTCTGGTAGGAGAACTGAGTTCTGATGCTGCCAGTTAGCCTTGGTTTCTGTTGCTTATGCTCTTGTCCTTGCCTCTTGCCATCTGGTTATCTCTGGTGTTTGTTGTTCTTGCTGTCTCTGACTGTGGCTTTTCCCTCCTTTAAGCCTATGTGTCAGCACTCCTAGGATACCAATTCTCTCTGGGAGGAGTTTGGGTATGGAGAGCTCTGGCACAGGGTCAGCTCTGGGGCACAGATAGAAACTGGGAAGGGTCCTGTGGTTCCCATGTCCTGATGGCTCTGGGCGGGTCCCTTTTGGGTCAGGAATTTGAGCAAAAGTAGTGGTCTCACCTGTGTTCTCAGGTATGTCAGCACTTTTGGGAGACTAGCTGTCTCTGGGAGGGATCTGGGTATGGAGATCTGTGGCACAGGGTCAGCTCCAGGCACAGATATAAACCGGAAGGATCTTGTCCCAGGCTGCTCCTTGCTTCTTGTGTCCTGAAGCTCTCGGTGGGACCCTCAGAGCAGAAGTTTTGGTTCTATCTGTGCTCACAGGTGTGTCAACTCTCCTGGGAGACCAGCTGTCTCCTGGGGGGACCCGGGTATTGACACTCCTTTTAGATGCTTGTTGACACTCTGAAAGAGTGTCACCCATAGAGCAAAAGCATGAAGACAAGTGAACCTCAACTGTCACAGCATCACAGGTACTTTGATCACATAGTAGCCTGCTTCAGCATCCTTTTGTAAAGTGCTAAGTGATTTGTCCATGATTAGACAGATATGTTAATAATGATGCTTTCAAGTGAGTATGGAAGAGTTAAGGGAAATAGCTTCCCACCTAGAAGCCCTCCACTCCTCCCCAAACCACTAAGAATTAATTAGATGCGAAACTTCTTAGTACTTTCTGGATTCTTTTACAAAGTCCCAGATTGCTGCTGGTGGATGAAAGAGAGGGCCTGATCTTGTATGGACTGATCACTAAGTCTTACTGTCTACACCACATGGGCATGACATTTGTTCAAGAATGCTCCTGAAACCTCCAGCTTTAGTTTTCCATGTGAAGAAGCTCACAGCAACTTCATGTCCGAGTCCATTCCATGTTGGATGAATTAGAATTCTGAAGCTGAGCTCTGGAATCTGCAGGTTTAAAGTCCCACATTTGAGAACCTTAGCTTAATGAACATGCTTCCAATGTCAGCATCCACATGAGACTACAGCAGACCTGGAGTTTCAACTTCACTGGCTATGGTCTTCGTGTATCTTGTTTGTTCTTTTTGAGTTTCAGTATCACTGATAAAACAGGAGGATGTTACTTTCGATCTTTGGGTCATACAGTGGTCATACAGAGAATATGCAAAAAGGCTTTACAAGTGTTAGCCATGCAGTAACTACTCAGAAGATGAAGTAGGGTTCATTTGTTTATGGCTTTGTCTTTGCCTAAACAGGAACACAAGTTCATTTGGAATTTAATTCTCTACTAGAACATACGCTCTACAAAGTCAGTATGATATTAGAGGAACACTGTGAACTTTGAGATTAGAAACTTGAATCTAGACTTTTTTTAGTTAATAGGGACAATTCTGAGAATCTAGTGACATTGGAATTCCAAACTGCCTCACTTTTGAGAGTTACAATTTACAAGCACATGGTAAATGGTCATTGCTATGCTCATCTCAGCTGTGGTATTTTCTAACACATATAGAGTACATTTTCTTCAGAATTTCTATCCATCAATTCTCTTTCCCAAGTGGTGTGCATGCATGTGTGAGAGTGTGTGTGCATGTGTATGTGTGTGTGTGTACTCTTTAAACTCTTCAATTCTGCTTCTCCCTGGCTAATGGAGTGGTGTGTGCATGGAAATGCTGATTGATGACTCTAGTTTATGATCTCAGCTTTGGCCTGATAGTGTTAAGGAAATGGAATATATCTTTGTTGATTTTCCTCTTTTTAATGCTGACAATTAAAAATCTTTATAGATTTATGGTGTGCATCACTACACTTTGGCACATTTATGTATTGGAATGACTAACTCAACTTATTTAACTTATGTACATTGCTTCAAATACATTTTTTTGTAATGAAGACTTCTAGTCATTTTTGAATATAATGAATAGTTATTAGCTGTAGTCATTGTGTATACAACAAGTCTCATAAACTTATTCCTCCTGTCTATCTGAGTTTTTGTTCTTTGGATTAACATCCCCCTTTCTGAGTCCCGGTAACAAGCATCCCACTCTCTTATCCACTATTTTTAGATTCCAAATATATATATATATATATATATATATATATATATATATATATATATATATATATAAAACAATGTTGCAGGAGATATTTAATAAATGGGGCTGCGTGGGCTGACCATCTAAGAGGAGGCTCTTCCTAGCTCAAGTCACCATGCTCCACAGCCTGAAGCCAAGCACTCCATAGCTGGAAGTGGCCAGAGGCCACGGGTGTGCAACAGCTAGAAATGGCCAGCCAGAAACATCAGCCCTGGCACCCATGAGACTCCAGCGTGGGAGATGGCCCTGCCAACCTGCTGTCTCCACAAGGCTGGACCAGCTTGCCATCCATGCGGTACCCAGTAGGAATGAGACTCTAATGCTTAAAGATTAATCAAAGGTTTTATATGTTTGGTAATGCTCAATAACAAGATGCCCACATGATTGGAGGTGTTTCCCAATTAACTAACCTAGATATAATTTGTGACCCAGGACTGCTCTTGATCCAAGCTTGGTTCTCCATTCTCCTACATCTCTGTCTCCCTCTCCCTAGCTCCTCCTCTTCCTCTCTTTATTCCTCCCACTGTAGCTCCTCCCAACTTGTGGGGAAAATATGCCACTACATGACCATGTCATTCTTGTCTTTTTATGCCTTGTTCATCTCATTTAACACAATGTCTCCAGGTTGATCCATCATGTCACAAGCGATAGAATTTCTTTCCTTTACAAAGCGAAATAGTTCTCTCTCTCTCTCTCCCCCTCTCAGTTTCTCTCTCTTCTCTCTCATACACACACTCATATACACAGAGAAAGAGACAGATATTTCCATTATCTATGAGAATACAGCTTTCTCTTAACTGTACTGGTGTCATTTCCACACATAGGAATGTAATTGCTGTATCAAATGATAATTGAGATTTTAGTGTTTTGGAATCTACTGTATCATTTTCCCACATACCATTTCCCATAAATCTAGGATGCCCTGTCTTCAACATTCTTTTAACACTTGTTTTCTTCTATTTTGATTCTAGGTTTGGGACCTGCCTTTTGATGTGCATTTCCATGATGATTGATGATGTTGAATAACTTTTCACATGATTGCCAGCCATTCTTATGTTTTCTAGGGAGGGATACTTATTAGAATTCTTTGTCTATTTAAAAATAGATTGTTAGGACAGGGAAGTAGGATCAGATATTTTGGTCATCCTGATAAGCCCATAGAAATAGTGATCACAGGAGTGATCACGGGACTCTGTTTATTGTTGTGCGTGCTTTTTTGACTATCTGGGTTTATTGTCTTGCTTGTTCCTTAACTATTTGCATCTATTGTATTGCTAGTTCTATTGTATTGCTAGTTCCTCAACCTAGAACTGACCTTAATACTTGCATGTAATTAAAACAGTATAAAAGCAAAAAAGGAGGAGGAGAGATAGGATAGGGGATTAATGAGGGGGATGGGGAAAGGAGATAACATCTGAAATGTAAATAAATAAAATATCGAATTTTAAAAAAATGAAAAAAATAGATTGTTAGTTCATTACTATGGGGTTGTGGGAGTTATATTGTTGTTATTCTGTATTCTGGATATTAGCTCCTTATCTTTTTTTTCTGTTTGTAGCTACTGTCTCACCCCTGATGGGCTGTGCTTCTCATCTGTTCTACAGAAGCTTTGAAGTGTGATTTCATCCCACTTGTTTATCTCTGCTTTTGTCATTTGTGCTTTCAGACCACACCCAATTGCTAAGTCCTATGGCACAGAACTGAGACCATATCCAATTGCTTAGTTTTGTGGCACAGAACTGAGACCACACTCAATTCCTAAGCTCTATGTCACAGAACTTTGCTATCATGTTTTTCTTGTAGTTATTTCATACTTTCAGATCTTATATTTAAGTACCTAATACATTGAGTTGACTTTTATGTATGGTGTAAGATAAAGGTTTAGTTTCATTGTATATGGCTTCATGTATGTAGAATGTGAGACATTGCTAGCCTCACCATACACTTTCATGCCTTTTCTTTGTGTTTGCTAGTTAAAAATTCAGCTATCTACACTTCTGTGAAGTCAGTAACCCTCATAACAGAGGCTACCTTCATTAATTAAAAGATGGCATTATATAAGAAAGATATTTTACAAGTGCTTTTAATAACTTTCTGTATCATTGAGACAACTGATAGCACTAGAGGCTCTAGTCAAATTAGCCTCAATCTTTTACCTATAAGATATTCAATTGTGCAAATGTACAGATCAGGGCTGTCTTCTAAAATGTTCTGTGGTGATGAAACTTGTATAATCTGCTCTGGAGCTAAGTAAGACTACAAGTCTCATGAGTCTATTTGAACACATGAATTCTGTTTTACATGATCAAGGAACTGAACTTTTAATTATAGTCCATTTTTATATAATTTAAGTTTAAATTGAATTTAGCTACATGTACCTACTAATATCATCACATAAAGCTTACTAAGAAAATTTCTGTTTACTGCCAAGATGTATAAAAGTTTTATCAGAGCTCTTCAGTGTATATTTCAGAATTTTCATGGGGTCAAAGCATTGTAGGTGCAGTTTAGTTTCCCTGTAATACTATGTGCTTTCCCCACCCCATCTCACTATGTCCCTTCTGTCACAGGCATAACCATCTTGTTGACCATAGTTTAACATTTCCATGAACATTTTTAAACTTGTACTCTATATATATGTGTTTATAAGATGTTGGGTTTTCCAAGTGTTTACATTGTACTTTGCATATCTTTCTACAGCTTCCATCCTACTCTGCATGTTTTGAGACACATCCCTTTTGACAAGGTACAGCCACTTCACTGCTTTTGTCTCTGGTGTTCAATTCCAATAAATGAATGTTTCACGATTTATTTACTACTTTTCCTATAAGTAGAAACTTGGTCAGAGTATATGTATTTTTTTTCATTTATGAATAATGTTGCAGTTATGACCATGTACAAGTCCCCAGGTGTGTGAAAGACTTTCTTCATGGGTGAGTGGAATCACTGGGTTGTGGGATTGATGGATCTTCAATTTTGTAATGTGTTAACAAATTGCTCCCTAGAGCGTTATCTCAAAGGACCCCGAAGCCAGTGTGCAAGAGAAAGGAAACATCAGGAGGTGGCAAAAAATGTGCTGTCTAAATAACCCATGTGTATGCTTCAGTGGACACACAGCTGATACACCTCCAACTTCCACCTACTTTAGTCTAGCTGAAGCTTAAAATAAGAAATACGTGCTACCTCATTGATTTTCTCCAGGCTCCTTACTCTTTTGTATCTTTAGAAACCTCTATCTTTTGTTGTTCATTGATATTCCTTCCTCTTCCCTTTATCCTGCCACTCCTTTATCTGCTCTTTCCAACTCCCATTTCTCTTCCTTACCTACTAATGTGGCAAGCAAAGCTTTATAAAATGTGGATGGGAATAGAGATGAAAGGCATAGTGTTCCCGAGAAGCTCACAGTAACCACAGGAGATGAAAAAAATGCTTCCGATAGATAAGGAATGGAAGTGTCATGTGCATGGATGTCAGAGCATCAGCGAGAATGTTCTCTCCACACATAAATATTGACTGCAATGGTGTTTGGATTAATAAGCACCTTGCTGAGGGTGCAATGGGAGAGTCACAAACAGGACAGAGTAAAAACAGCAGGTTGTTTAGTAACCTCAGGAACAATTAGTGAAAATTGCAATGGATGAAGCAGGGCAGGAGCAGGGCCAGATGGTAAGGGCTGTTGTCTGTCATGTGAAAGGGCTTGTATTTCATCTTAAGGGCAAGAATGTGCCATTAGCAGTTGGCATCTGTTGTTGCCAAGCACCCACTTCCTCCTTCTAATATAGCTTCTCTCAACCTTCCTGTGGTAAAATTCAATTCTACAAGTTCCTGGGAGTAGCGAATCAGTCTTTCTCAACCAGGTAACCCAGGCAATAAACAAACAAACAAACAGACAAAAATAAATAAATAAATAAATAAATAAATAAACAAATAAAATAAAGTAAAATCACAGTTCCCTAAACTTCTTGTTCAAGGGCTAGGGATATGGTCAAAACAAGCCAATCAGAATCCTTCTCTGATGCTTTAAGTACAGACAAGAGAGGAGACTTCTCTTTTCTAGACAGGAAATAAGATTTATCACAGGAGATTCAGTAGTAAACCCAGTTAAGATGCTGAAGATCTGATTTTGGGGAAGCATTCTGTCCTGGAGACTGCACACTTGGCTAGTCCCCTTCTCTCTTCTCCCACACTTAATCTCCTATTTTAGGTCACAAAGGCTCAGAAACCAAAATCCGTTCTGAATCCATTCACATATTTCCATTTGTGTACCTGAAGCTCACACAAGACCCTGCCTTCTCCCATCAGGCCCACTGCATTTAATGTCCATTCTGCGTGTAGTGGAGTGATGGGTGCCGATGCAACTGTTCTGGTGCTTCCTCCTCATTTTTCTTTTATACTTTAAGTGAAGTTTAACATTACATTGTGGTCCATGCTACATGTACCACATGTAACATGTAGCCACATACTGTAGTTACAGAGCAGTGACAGAACAGACTGCAGTGAAAAGTAACCAGTGTTGGGCTACAACAATGACATTTATTTTAGACTGCTTTCTTATGTTTTTGAGTCAATATAATTGGCCTCTGACTCAGGACTTGTGTATTTAAAGGGCCATCTTCTTAGAGTTATTTTTGTCACAGGACTCCTCATGGCTACCTCATTTGTGTCATTCAAGACTCAACTCACAGAGTCCACGTTCCTTCTTGGTTTCTCTGGGGCTTGGCAGCAATCTAAGAACCCAAGAAGGATCCAAATAAATTCTGTGATTGGTCTGTACAGGGAGAATGAGATGCAGGGCCTGGGCTCATGATGGCAGTTTCATGTTTACAGCTATATATTGCTTTCTAGCCTCAGAATTGATTGGACATGAGGGCTAGAGTATAACCAACTCCCAGATTTCTAAACAGGGACTTCTAACAGCTCATAGAGATGGACAGGAAGGAACTGTGCAGAAGGTGCCAGAAGACAGGAGAATGGTACTTTAGTCTAGTCTTATCTGAAAAAATTTCTGGCCTGAGGCTATACTATAGTTTCTGGATGTTTAAAGCAGCCAGAAGCCAGTGTATCCCCATCCCTGCTGTGCAGATGTTCTTCCTAGACCTGAATCAATTCAGAAAGACTGATGCCTCTGTCATTGTAGCAGCCTCATGTTTGGGATGAGATGCACCTGGGAAATGGAATGAACCAGGATACTGAGTTACAGTTTTTTCCTTTCCCCAGCTGCATTTGCTCAGTTAATGGGATGGGATAATTCATTTCTGTTCAACACACCACTTTCCTTAGGTTTAGCTTCCTGAGTCCTCACCTATATCTTACCATCTTCCTGGAGTCTTAGTCCTATTGTGGGTACTCTTGCTCATGATTAACATGCACTTAGAAGCTGGAATATGGTTAGAATTTGAATATCACATATATACAGGGTCCACCCCCTTTCAAGAGGCTGTTGAACTCCTGTAGATCAGGTCTGTTAGATATAGGATGCTGTGATGGCTAACTCTTGCAGACTGGACTACAGAATGCTGTGATGGACACCTGACACCATGCCCCATGCCCACCAAGACTGTCTCTTTATACACACAACAGGAGGGTGCTGTTGTGTTTCTTATGTGCCTTGTATCTGAGTCCTCCCAACTTGCCTTTTGATGCTACCAGGGCCATTGGGTAAGTGAGCACTAATGAAACAGTGCTGAAGAAATTAAGATGCCTTGTTTTTTTGGGTTGCAAGCTAGTTGAAGCAAGTTGCAAGTCTAGACATATTTAGTCTAGACTAGGATGCAACTTGAATCCTGGCAGGGGTATACAAAGACAAACTTCCTGAGGGATGTTAGGAGAATATCGAAGGTGGAGATCACACATTCTGGTTTAGGACAGCAAAATCCTTGTGCTTTTGAGCATCATTTCTTCCCACTTCCTCCACATGTGCTATCTCCTGTCTGTTTCTTTGACACGTCTGATGGGATTAATTACCATAATGTCTACATAGATCACTATTTTGCTTCCTTCATATGTCCCCTCTAACATGTCTACTATAATCAGAGAAGCCTTCCCTGGCCACTGGGTCTTATGTTTTCCTATTTCTCCCTGCCCCTATTAACTGGATTATTTCTCTTCGTAGCATGTACCATCATTTGGCAAAGGAGAGTGTTTAATTATGTCTGTCTGCTTACTGTCTTTTCAAACTAGAATGTAAGCTCTATCAGGCAGAGGTTGGATACTGATAAATGTTAAGTCCCTAGTACCTCGAAGTTTACCTGCCACTCATAGCAACTATATTTAATGAATGGATGAGTGATGCAGAGTAGTCCAAGTAGGTAGTGACCCTCAGCTGAGGAAGGCTGAGTTTGGTAGACTTTCCAGGGGAAGGCATTGGTGTTGGCAAATGCGTGGAGGAGAAGTGGAGGGAAAGCCTGCAGGTAACAGATGAGGAAAGAAGAAAGGAGAATGAGTTGGCAGCCATGGTAGGGGAAAGAACATTCTGGTTTGTGGAAAGAAACTGTCATCTCCTCTTGTGATTTTCTTGGGTCCCACCAATCAAGCTTATGGGATCCTCCTCTACTCAAGGATGTGCACATCCTCAGCTCAGACAAATTCTCACTTCTGCAACAGACCAGCAGTCTGTCTTCCAAATATCGTACATTTTATTTAGCTCTATCTTTGCTCCCTACTTCCCGTGGGGACTTGCAGTGTACCTTCTTGGGGCCTGTCTGGTCCTTATGGCATGCCTGCACTCTCTGCCTGGTATGCTGCCTGAGATTGTCTCAACATTTCAGGTGATTCCCTTGATAACTTACAAGCTCCTCCAGGACCAGGTCTAATTCATGTCGAAAATTCAGAAAGGCAATTAAAAGCAGCTTTTAGGTTTGGAAGGCAAACAGAGGTGAATCTTATTTCTGGCTCTCTCCTATCACCAGCTAGGTACTTGGGCACATCACTTCACTTTGCTGGACCTCAGTGTCTTCCATAATATGGGGAAGAAAACATGTCCTTGTATGGTTCCTTTGAGGATTAAAATAAATAAAGTTCCATTGAAACTACTTAGAACATGGAGAGATGTTCAAAATAAATTAGAGCCTCTTTCCTCACAACTGTTTCCACTGATAACTTTTTCCTCTTCCTAGGGATCCACAGCTTCTGGCATGACTCTCCTATGAAGCCAACTCCATAGCTTTCCAACGTACCTAGATTAACCCAGGCAGCCAGGACTTTTGCTAATTGGTAGTTTGAATTTTCAAGCAATCTGAACCTCTCAGAAGTCATCTGGGGCTATGCTAATCAGAGGAGGTGATCTTGGTATCATGTATGGCAGCCTCAGGCATCACAGAATTCAACACAAAATCTAAACTGAGATGGCAAAAATACGTTTCTGTTTTAAAGTCCTGATTATCTATTTGCTGATGCAAGCTGGTGCACAGGTGGGCGTGACAATTTTATTTATTTATTTGTGGGCTGATGTTCTTTCAATGATGCTTCCATCTTTCTTCCAATGGCTCTTTGGCACCCATCCAGCAAGTGGGATGTGCTTAGTTGCTCAGAATCTAATTTTGTTATAGAGCAGTTAGGGATGGCACAGTAAGGTTTTCCTCATCTATTCTCCTTCCAAATCTCTCAGGAAAGCAGATGCAGTGGAAATGGTACAAAGTGACCATCTCACTCCAGTTGATACATAGAGACCAGATGGTGTGCGTGGCTCCACTTCTGAAAGAAAGAAAAGCTTGTTTGTTTCTTTTGCTTGCAGATCAAGAAAGTACTTCAGGCTCTGCTCACACAGTTGGAGGATTCTGTTTCTCCAGCTCTAATGTTAAGAATATTTTCTCCTTTCTATATTTATATAGTAACAGACAACAATCCTGTGCTCTTGCTATTTGCCAGCCACTGAAATGTACTACTTTCTGGTGTGCCCTACCCCCAGCCTTGAGCAGGCCTGAAAGACCTTGTTTACCACTATAGACCAAATAATAGGATCTAGGTGGAGTTACCCACCTTGGCTTTGTGTACAACCTGCTACAGAAACTTAGAAGAGTAGACTGCCTGCTGAGCTTGCCTTGAGACATCTCTGGCTGTGACAAAGGATGGTTTCCCCCACCCATTTCCAGCTGAAACAAGAATGGGTTCTGTGGGACTTTCCCTTTAAATTAGAAGAGCTGAATATTAAACTTCGAGCCTTGATCAGAAAACTTTGTCTTGGCTTCATGCTTCTCTCGCCCTACTGTCCCTTTTTTCATTTCCAACCCTCCTTTCAGGTGAACCCAGCTTGTCCGTGGTGGCCACAGACGGCTACATCCTGGAATTCCCATAATATTCTTCGAGGTGAGTAGTCTTACTATTTCCAGGTCATATAGAGGTTAACTTGCACAGAGCCCATTACTAAATGCTAGATGTTGGGGGTCAGAATCAAATAAACTTCCTCCAAAGGAAAATTTTGGGGATATGCTAATATTAATGCAGCACACAATGATTAATGTATTAATAAGTTAATAAAATGTTAACAGATAACCAAAATAGAAGATGCTGATTGTGGCCACATATGCTGATATTCTCCTCAACACTTTCCCTGTTTTTGATTCTGTTCAATTTAGAATACATCTCCCAGCATCCTTTGCAGTGAAGTGTAGACATGAGACCAGCTACACTAAGAGACTGGAATGGAATTCATGGCTGTTACTTTTGTACTCCTCAGTTAATAACAAATATTGGGGGCCAGAAGATGACTCAGTGAGTGAAGGAACCCACCACAGCCTCCTGGTAACCTTAGTTATCTTCTGAACTCTATATACTATAACATGTTATGGTAGGCATGCCTTTATCCACAAAAATCAATAAATAAAAGCAATTAAAATTCATTTGAAAATTACTATGTCTTCCGGATATTACCATTTCTTTCCCTTAGTTGAACATATCTATTGTCTGGAGATGCCTTGGGAAGATTATGCTGAGGGAAGAGCCATACCACTCCTCCTGCCCCAAGCCTGTCTGTCTGTTATTTATTTATTTATTTAGTGTGTGTGTGTTTGTGTGTGTGTGAGTGTGTGTGTGCATGTATGTGTATATGGTATATGTATAGGTTGGAGGACAACTTTACAGGGAGTCAGTTCTCTCTTCGTAGGCTCTGGGCATTGAGCTCAGGCTGTCAAGCTTGGTGGCTTTTACTTGATGAGCCATCTTATAGTCCCCCCAAACTGGAATGAATCAGAGGTTGCTCATTTGCCATTCATTGTTCCAGAAAAGTCATCAATGTCACTGCTAAAAATCTAATCACTTAGTGCTCTAGCTATGGGTCCCTTACTTCATACCCTATCAATCCATTCTATTCTCAAATTTGTTTGTTTGTTTCTAGGGGCTGGGGAGATAGCACAGTTTGTAATGTTCTTGCCTTGTAAGCATGAGGACGTGAATTTGATCCCTAGAACCCAGGTAAAAACAAAGGTAGACACATTTGTAATCCCAGTGCTGGAGAGGTGGGGACAGGAAGATCCTTGAGGCTTGCCAGTTAGTCAGCCTAGTTGGATCAATGAGCTTCAGGCCAATGAGAAATGTTGTCTCAAAGAGGGAATGGTGAATATTAACTGAGGGATGACACTGGGACTGTCTCCTAGTCTCCATCTGAATGTTTTTACACACACACACACACACACACACACACACACACACACACACACACACACTTTCAAGTATGCACATGAATTTTTTTGTTTTTGTTTTATTTTAATTCTAAGCTAAAATACAGTTCCTAGATAGGGCTTCAGTGCTACTAAAGGCCATGGAAATCAGTGTCTTTCTGCTCTCTCCATGTACTTTTGCTATTTCTAAGACACAGTGGTTCTGGCTCATGTGCACTTTCTTGGGTTAAATTTTCTCAATGCCTCACCTCCTTCTTTAAACATGGCCTTGAGGTTCAAGTACCAATTCCCAGCCATCCTCCTGGATGGTCAGAAACTCCATTTCAAACTTGCTATGTACAGTCACTTAGCTTGGAGGACATCAGGAAGTTCACTTCCTCTCTCTCATTTCCAGGCTTACATCCGGTTATCTCAATATTAAATTCATCAACTATTTATTCATTCAGCCTTTTCTTGGTTTAAGGATGCTTGAAGGTCACAGGACTGTTTCAGTTCATACTTGATATGGCTGATTTTCTGTAAGCCTTGTGAACCAATTTGTGTTATGGTACTCCTTGTCTTGGATACACATCCAGGCTTTAACAGACATCCCTGTTGGAGTTCCTGCCATGGCATTGTGTTCTGTGACTGTCTGGTCAGAACTGTCCTCTCCTGACTCTGCCATCTGATATTACTTCCTGGATGATGACTGAATGGCAGAGGAAGTTCTGTCAACTTCTAGAGAAAAATAAACCTTAATTTGTCATCCCAAATCTCCAATACTGGCAAGTTACATTTCACAGCATTTATTTTCAATATAGGACTAGTTTATGTACCTGAAGAGTGGCATTTTTAATTCCAGGTAAGATGACTTGACCTTGAAAATGTCATTACTAAGATGATTATTTAATTCAATGATTGGCGAACCGTGTAGTATTCAGTAGAAAGCCTTTACATCCCCAACACAGGCTTCAGTACTTTCTTGGTTTTAGTGAGAAAACTGTTTACTCAAGTTAAAGATATCCTAGAGCAGTTTCTCAACCTATGGGTCATGAAGTCTTTGAGGGGAGGGAGGTGATAAATGACCCTTTCACAGAACCTACGACCACCAAAACCACAGTTATTTACATTACAATTCATATCAGTGGCAAAATTACAGTTATGATGTAGCAATGAAAATAATTTTATAGTTGGGAATCACTACAGCATGAGGAACTGTATTAAAGGGACACGACATTAAGAGGTTGAGAGCCAGTAGAAGAAAGAACCCTTGAATGTTTCTGAAAACATTCACTTCTTCTGAATCCACTTAAAATACAAACCCTGCAATCTGGTCCGCCCCTTTTCAGGTGACCAAGTCCAAGCCCTTCCCTCTCCACCTTTATCTGTCTTATTTTGTGTCTCTGTGTGTATACCTCACCCCCATGTGTATGTCTCTTTCTCTTTCTGCTTCTCTCTTACACACTCATGTGCACACGCATGCTCATGTGAGCATGCACACACATGCGTGCACACACACACACACACACACACACACACACAGAGATCTTTTTGACCCAGTTAAATCTTTTCTTTGTTTTAAAATTAAGTTTTAGCTATCCATGCTTCTTCTAGTTAGGCATCTCCCATGACAGCTGCCTGTTTAGACCTCTTCACTGTCCCTAGAAAACTTCTTTTCTGGCCAGGCCATGTCCTTGCATTCCAGTAAGGGGGAAGTACCTTGATTTTGAGGGTACATTGACATCTTATAGACCCATCCTTTCTTTGGATTGTCCTTTCCTAGGACCACTTAGAAGTTAAAGTCACCTAGACATCCTCATTATTTCCTGATGGAACAGGGTAGGACAGGTGCTTGTGCCTTTGCAAACACAATTGCCCTAACCCAAGCTGCAATAACAAAATACCTTTGATTGATGACTTACACAACAGCTATTTTATTTCTTACAATTCCAGGTCAAGGTTCTATTCCTTTCAGTTCCACCTAGAGAGGTCCTTTCACTGGCTGCAAATGAGGGTCCTCTTGCTACAACTTTAAAAAGGGGGAAGGGACAGGACAGGAGGTTAAGAGACAGAGACAATCAGACAGAGAGAGTGAGAGACAGAGAGACAGACATATATCTTCACATATAGGTGTTTTGTGTGTGTGTGTGTGTGTGTGTGTGTGTGTGTGTGTGTGTGTATGTATGTATGTATGTATGTATGTAAGAGCTATGTTCTGGTCTCTATTATAGAGGCATTACACAAAGTTTAGGGACTCAATTCCTATGTTAGTATCTAGACCTTCAATTTTAGGGATTTTATAAGTCAGCTTATTAGTTCTTTAGAAGCCAGTTCATATGTTTCTTTAATATTTCCCTTTGGCTACTAAGCTTTACCTTGTCAGATCGGGTTGGTCAGAAAAGGTAGCGTTAAAACAGCAAGGTTTTAAAGCCATTTGTGTAGATAAAAATAACACCAGCTCTCAGAAACAAGAGAGCTAATTGTTTATACAAACACATCATCTTTTGTTTCCAATGTGTGCCTTCTTAAATCTTAACTTATTTTACAAAGAATAAGAAAACAGCCACAGGCAACTCCAGTGAAAATCTTCTTCCAAAAAGTTGAGTATGAATCAAAACAAACTTCTGGAATGCTAGGACAGATATCCCATGATGGTGACCTGAGGCCCTTAATACAGATTTGTTTATTTCACATGTGTAAGCTTAGAACATCTATTGGATTTCAGTGTTAAAGACTAAAGAGTTATAATTATAATGGGCATAGGACATCATAATATCACAGGACACCTTGAATATCCTTCCTTCTAACCCCTAGTTTGACCCCAACAAAATTACTAATCAGAAATATTCACAAATCACATCTATTTGTCATCTACCCAGGCTATATGCTCAGTGACTCCTTCCTTTGTCTTCTCAGGGTGCTTGCTCACCACCTCTTTAAACATTGATCATATTACATCATTATGGTTTATTATTGCATGAGCTCTTGTGTGCTAGGTACTGTGCTTAAATGCTTGCTTTTTGATACTTTGGAGATATCAGAAAAAAGCATAAATGAAAGAATAGGGGAAAGGCCTCCATACTAGAGAAGCCAGGTTTGCTAGCCAAAGGGCATCTACCTAGAATGTGCAGACATGATATGCCAGATTTTGTTATACTTGGTTTACTGATGGGAAATGGACCTGAGTAAAAGTTATGTTTTAGTTACTTTCCTCATAGCTGTGACAGAATACCTAACAAAGGGTGGAGCTTATTTTGGCTCATTTTTCAGAACATAGAGTCCATCAAGGTAGAGTAGTCATGATAACTGGGGCAGCTCAGTTTATGGCAGGAATTGGGAGGGATGGCTTCCTACATGGTGCTGACCAGGAAGAAGAAAGGTTGAACTAGATGTAGGACAGGACTTCAGTGACTCTATTCTTTGTCACCCACCTCCACTAGTTTTACATTCTACTCACAAGGTTCCATAATCTTCCCAAGTATTACCTCCAGCTGGGAAGCAAATATTTGAACACAGGAGCCTATAGGGAATATACACCACATTCAGACTACAACAGGCTAAAAAACTTGTTCAAGGTCACATGGAGAATAATTAGCCAACTGGAAATTCACATCAAAGGCAGTCCTTTTCCACTGCTTCATGGACATAATTAACCATAATAAGTGCTTTGAGGAGTCCAGTAGCCCTGTGAGCTCAGATGAAATCCACATTCTGCAGGACTAAGGGTGCTATAAGAAGATTGTAACTCCTTTGGATAGAAGTGACTCAGAATGAAATATTGGAGGCAAATTTCTCACTGATTAGATATTAAAGTGAGACACTAATAGGACTTGTGGTCACCTGCCTGAAGTAAGTTCATTACCTGCTGGATAGCAACTATGTCAAATTTACCTGTCTCCTCCCCCTAGGGTGGCTATCTGAGAGGACTGGAATGGGATGAGTCTGTAGCACACCTGGAATATCCATTTGGTAGAGTTGGAAATGCCCTGATGTTTGATCCCATTTACTTGAGTAAGACTTTATATTCAGGTTTTTCGGGTTTTAAATTACATGTCAGAGGCAATTTTGCTCTCTGGATGTGACACGAGGGACTGTCCTTTTGGGGCAGCTTATGTGAGCTCGGTGTTCCTCATCTCCCTGCTTCAAAGAAAGAAAATTATTAGCTTACTTCACTCAGCAAGCCTACACTGAGCATGTCACCAGCGTAAGACTCGAGATAAGGGCTGTGGATTAAGACATGAACGAGACTTGCTTCCTGGGTATAAGGGAATCATAGCAGAGCAATGCTGGTAATTTCTATTGGTTCATTCCTTCCTTCTGTAACTCTGTGTGCTGTTCATGCTCCATGACAAGCACTGTCTGTGTTCTATACTTGAGATATTTCAGGAAAGAAGCTAGAAAAATCCCCAAGAAAGACAGTACATAATACATGTAACACATGACTATGCACCATGCTAGAAAGTGATAAATATTAAAGAAAAAATGTAATTCATTTTTATTGAAAGTAGATTCTTCTCTCATCAATACATCCCTACCACAGCTCCCCCCTCCCTCCACTCTTCCCAGCTCCCTGCTACCTCCTCTCTTCTGCAGATTCACTACCCCTTTATTGCCTTTCCAGAAAAGAACAGGCCTTCAAAAAACTACAAAAGAACAAGATTAAAGAGGTTGGGTGATCTGTAGATAAGATCCACAGTTGCAAACGGATTAGTGAGGAAGACAATTTTCAGAAGGCATGTGATGGACAGGATGAAGGGTGAAGGGAACGGACCACATAGATACTGGAAAAGTGAATTTGCAACCAAAGGAACAGCCCATGCAAAGGCCCTTTGGTGGAGTGTACCCAAAGGGTCCACTGTGGCTGGAGAGGAGTGAGCAAGGAGAGTGGCTGGAGATGGAATGTAAGGGTGAGCATACATTGCCAGGACTTCAGCTCTGATGCAGAGTGAAATGGATGGCTAGAGGGTTTTGAGCAGATGAAAGGTAGTATTTATAATTGGAGAGGATCTTTATAAAATGGAAGTAGCCACAGAAGCAGGGGGATTAATAGAAGGGATTGTTGAATATTCCACATGTCTTAGCCTGTTTTACATTATTGTGTTGGAATTCTAAATGTTGGGAATTTGTAAAAGAAACAGATACGTTTCCTGCCATTTTGAGACTGGAAAGCCCAAGGTTGAGTGATTTGTATCTTTGAAGGCTTTTTTTTTTTTTTTTTTTTTTTAAAGTCATCTCATGATGGAAGATGAAGGGAAGGGTGGAAGACAACAGGGGAGCTGAGAGAGCTGAACTCACTTTTATAACAACCCCACTCTCATGCTTAATGACTCAGTTGCTGCAGTACCTGCATAAACTCACATGATCGTTCTCATAGTGTTGCATGGAGGATAAGCTTCCAAAAACAAAATCTTTGGAGGGACATGGTAAACCTACAGTATATTGAAGAGACACTGGTGAGAGTCACCTTGAGACCCATGGAGGGTGTAAAGATGTTTGGATATACTCTAAAGGCAACCAATGAGATGTCTTGGTGGATCAGATGTGGACATTAAAAGTCAGGATTTTAGTTTGCTTATTTACTTTGTGTGCAATAGTGTGTGTGTGTGTGTGTGTGTGTATGCGTATGCTTGTGTGATATGTTTCGTGCATGCTTGTGAGTGTGCAGGTGCACATATCAGTGTATGCATATGTCATAATAGCACATCAGGATTCTTCCTATATTACGTACTTGCTCTCTGATTCCCTTGCGACACAGTTTCTCACCGAACTAGAAATTTACTATTTTATCTAGGTCTGGCTAGTGTGCTTGTGGGATCCTCCAGTCTCCTTGTCAATGTTGGGGCTAGGGAAATATACTGCCACAACCAATATTATACATGAGATCTGTGGATTTGAACTCAGGTCCTTATGCTTACAGAGTTAGGTACACTTACCCACTGGGAAACATCCTAGCCTAAAAGTCAGGATTTTAATCTGAGACCAAGGAAAGTTGACCTTGTCATCCAGTGAGACTGGGAAAGTCAATGGGACAACAGTTGGGAATCACTATTTTGTTGCCGGATTTTTTTTTTTTTTTTTTTTTTTAAGACAAGATATCCTGAAGCCTTTGACTATCTCAAGTTCACTATGTATCATGGCTGGACTTGAGCTGCTGTCCTTCCTGTCTCTACCTCCCCAGTTATAAGACTTTAGGTGTGTGCCACCTCATTTGACAGGACACATTATTTTGAAGCTTCCCATTCAGCCTCCAACAGAAGAGATGTATAGCCATTGGGAGGCTAGATCGGACTGTGAATATATACAAATTGAGGGAGGAGGAGGAAGGATCAGACTGGAGATGTAAATTAAGGGAGTGTTTACTAATTGCCAGGACATTTTTTACTATATCATCTCATAATTTTTAAACATCCTTAATTTTTTTTTTTTTTTTTTTTTTTTTTGGTTTTTCGAGACAGGGTTTCTCTGTGTAGCCCAGGCTGTCCTGGAACTCACTCTGTAGACCAGGCTGGCCTCAAACTCAGAAATCTGCCTGCCTCTGCCTCCCAAGTGCTGGGATTAAAGGCGTGCACCACCACTGCCTGGCACATCCTTAAATTTTAAGTGACAAATAATGATTATACATATTTATGTTTTAACAACGTGTTTAACAATGTGTTTTGATATGTATACAGATCAGTGATTAAATCAAGTTAATGATCACTTCATGCACTTCACATCTTCACATACTTATTTTTTGTAGTGTGAACATTTAAAATCTTTCCTAGCAATTGTGAAGTGTGTGTTGCATTGTTATAAAATATAGTTGTCAATGTAATCATTCTCAAAAACATTCTTTTAAAGTGACATTTTGTACCCTCTGATTTTGGTCATTAGATTCTTAACATGGTCCTTTGAGATGGCATTTTCTTACTTTATGATGGAGAAGACTAATTATAGAGGTCTTAGCACTCATCTGGGCAGTGACTGCAGTTGGTTGATAGCTTGGGATCTGCAACATCCTTGGTTACATTGTATTTGATGCGCTCAGAGCAGAAGGAGGCATATAGAGGAGCAGGGATGAGTTAGATGCCAAACTCCACTGGAGTTTCAGGCTGCCATGTCAGATTTAACAAGAGTTGACAGTAGATTCAAAGATGTGGATGGTGTTACTTCTAGGATAAACTGGCCTTTATTTGCTCATTCTTTCCTCTGTTACTGTGAGTCTTCCCGGTCTGTGTTGGAGAGTCTAACACATAGAAATAGAGATTTAAAAAGTGATCTATTTATCATTATTAGTCTCTCTCTCTCTCTCTCTCTCTCTCTCTCTCTCTCTCCTCTCTCTCTCTTCTCTCTCTTGTGGTGTGTGGCGTGTCTGTGTGTGTTTCTGCATGTGTGTATAGGTGTATTTGTGTGTCGTTGTATGTTAGTGTATTGCCTGGGTGCATTTGCCATTGTACTTGTTGGAGGCCAAGAATAGCTTAGTGGAGTTGGTTCCTTCTTCTACCTTTACATGTATTCTGAAAATGGAACTCAGTTCATTAGACTTTATGACGGGTGCATTTTCCACCCGATTCTTCTTGTCAGGTGAGCATTTTGTTTTAAATTAGTTTCTATAGTAGTGCTTCTCAGCCTGTGGGTTTAGGCCCTTTTGGGTGTGTTGAACAATCCTTTCACAGGGGTAGCCTAAAACCATCAGAAAACAAAGATATTTACATTACTATTGACAACAGTAGAAAAATTACGGTTATGAAGTAGCACTGAAAATAACAACATGAGGAACTATATTAAAGGGTTGCAGCATTAGGAAGTGGTGTTTGTTTGTTGGATCACTTTGGGAGGTCAACAGAATGGTGCAACAGATTTGAGAAGATCCCCATCTCTCCAGGAAGAAGAATGCATTCCATTCAGCAGGCCTTTAACAGCATCCCAGGAAGGAGGGTGCTTTCCAGAGCTCATGTTTTACATCAGGCCCCCTGGTGAGCCTCTGCAGCTTTTTAGAAGCCTCCAGCCTGGATCATGGGAATAATGAAAGAGAAAGCTGAATGTCCTACCCAGATCTTTCCCAGCTTTAGAGCCTTATTTTCACCCAAAAAACCATGTGCATGTTTATCTTACTTCTGACCACTGGTGGTTGGTCACACCAAGAATGGCTGGCTTGGGGGACTTCTCAGCCTGTTCTATTTATAGATGTTTGAGGTGAAAAGACAATAAATGTTTCTTAGTGCTGGCACACTAAAATCTGTCACCAAATTCCTTAACTTTTTTGCATTTGATAGACTCATCCATGGATAGAAATGCTACCTTCTTTCTAGTAGGTCTCTTATGGATCAAACGAAGCAGGATCATATTATAGTCCTGGGTGTGGGCTGTGGACTTAAGTGGCTTTCAAACCTTTTTTTTACTCAAAATCAAAGTATCCGACAGTCATTGACATAAATGCCCTCAGTCCTTAGTGTGTTTATTCCTATGGAAGTCAGAACTAACTAACCCCATAATTAGACTAGATTATTGCTAGTTTTTATATCACCTGGTTTGGTGTGAACTAGAAAACAACATTTCATGCTCCAGTTGGTACTGGCTGCATATCTGGGCTCACAATTTGGATATATTGTGCTCTCAGTCAGGCAGGCTTTTCTCAGTACCACATACCTACATGGAAGTTCAAAGCATTGCTGTGATGATCAGTCTCTGTGAGCCCCTGGAGCATTATAAGCAGGCAATTAACATTGGTAGTTATTATTATCTCAAAATATTGGTTACTATCCACTTCATCAATAGACAGCTTGGACTGTTTCATTGTTTTCTTATGAGATGATCTCTGTCTTCTAATATACAGATCTTCACCTTCAACCTGTGATCCACAGGTAAAGGTCTCTTCTCCTCTCTGTGTCAATGACAGTTGGGCTGTTCTTTTGGGATAGTGATGGGAAAATGCAACCTCCCCCCTAGTTCTCTCTGCACCTGTGTCTATGGCCACCCATATCTTCATCTCCTTGTAATGAGATAGGATCTATTTTTCTGTTGTTTGAATCCAGGCTGGCCTTCAGACTCAGCTTTTTGTGTTTTCACTATATTCTGGGAATATTGCCATCACTGCCTGACAAGCCCAGGAAACCCTACTACATTGGTAGCCTGCCAATGTCCAAACAATATGAATGAAAGTTTTGTAGATCAGCAATCCCCAGTGACTCACCACATGACCAAGACATGATGGGAAAATCAGTTGAGCATAGCCCAAACAGACTTCTAGACTTGTAAGATAAACAAACAAACAAACAAATGCTGTTTACTGTCTCTTTGTCCCTGATGTTTGGGGCTGTTTGTTACATTGTGCTGTTGTGGATAACTGATACATGTTTGGGTTTGTTGTGGTTGCACCCTGTATGTATCCCGCTGGAAGACAAAATTCAATCTATTCAATGCCATAAGTATCTTACTCCTTTGTCCCATTGCCCACTGAACCCTCAATTTATAATCTTTGTTTTTATCTCTCTTGTATTCTGCACCTAAGGCCAAAGTGATTTCCTCGCCTTCCATTCTTTCCCTGCTGTCTCCTCTTCGGTGAGACTGTGGGAACCTTAACATAGCCCTGAGGCTTTCTTGCTGCTGCTCTCAATTTCAAAGGACATTTGATTCTGGCACAACCACACAGTGCTGGGCTTAATGACATCTTAGTGCTCCCACTAGAAAAGCCCTGCTTTTTCCAAGGGTATATAACTTAGCTGTATATGATTCACTCCAGGGTAAAACTGGGCAAAGAAGTCCGAAGGCGGTTTTGGGTTTTAAATTATGAAATAAATCATCCTGAGCTTTTATGTTTTCTTGGGGGTTTGTTATTGTTTTTCTCTCTTGGCTCCAAACTTCCACTGTAGCTTTCCACTTTGAGATTATTTATTACTTGTTTCTCTTCTCCCTTTGACTGTATTTGTTTTGTAGAAAGATAAATCACCCTGTGCACTGGAAGCTGAAATCTTGTGCCAGGTGGAGCATATGGGCTGGGAAAGGTCAGAAGTAAATAGCAGGGGTGGGAAAATGGGGGGTTAGCATCACTCAGGCATGGGCTAAAGAGCTCACCTGCTAGAGAAAGGAAAATAAGTTCCTAAGACATGCTAGTACCAGGACATGGCTTGGAATCAAGTTTTCTTGATGTTCAAGTTCTTGAGTGAGCTTCCTTGTTTTTCCTATTAGACACAGATCTTGGTTTCTTCACTGAAGACTCTGTAAACAGTCTTCTTACTCTGAAGATCCATGTCAATAAAGCTTTATCACATGAATGACACCATAAAACTTAGACATGCACACACACTCCATTGCTATGGAGTTGTAAAGATAAGATATATTTAATGCAGTAGTTCTCAACCTGGAGGTTAGACACTGCTTGAAACCTACAAAGATCTTTTTAAAAAGGGGTTTTTACAGCCTTGAATGTTCTAGGATTATCTATTGAACATATAGAACTAGTTTTTCACAAATTCATGGTTGTTATTTGCCACATGTGGACAATCACCACTCCATGTGTTAGAGGTTGTTTTGAATAACGTTGATTTGAAAGCATCTCTAAGCACATCATTACACTTGATTCAATATTAAATACAGAAATTTATTATGAGAAGGAGCTTTATTTTTTTTATTTTTAGGTTACAAAGGAGTCTTTGTACATGCAACCTACTGGAAACAATGTCCAGATCTGAAGGTCTCAGGAAGCCTGGGTATTCCATTGATGCTTGCCTAATGCTTGTGGAATTGTTTTTCTCCTGAAGATACTGTCTAGATTTATACATATGACTTAAGAAGGCTACAAAGGCTGTAAGTATAAAAACTTACAAAATAGTCAGCAGCGTGTTTCTGACTGGGTGGGAGTCCCAACCTCAACGTATGCAGTAATTATACTGAGAAGATAGCTTACCAATCAGAGGTAGCAATCTTGCTACTCATTAGAAGTTACCTACAGGTTATATTTAACCTTGTTTTTAGTTTGGTAGATTTAGAATTATCTAGGTAACAATCATTTTGTTTTTTTGTGAGGGACTTCTCTAGAGATTTGTTTGAGAAAGGACGACTTAACTCTGAACATGAGTGGTACCAAGTCTCTGGCTGCTATCCTTGGATGAATGCAAAGGTGAAAGCTCTTGATGCACCAGCTTTCATTTCTGTGTGCTTCCTAATTGTACGTACTATGTGATCAGCTGTCTCATGTCCCTGTGGCCAGGTCTTTTCTGCCATGGACTGCGTTTCCTCAAACCTTGAGTCCCAAACGGTTCCTCCCTGAAGTTGTTTTGTCAGACATTTTGTCACAGCAACAAGCAAATGACTAGTGTACTCTCGCATGGGAGGAATATAGCTTTGGGTAGGATGTGATGTCAGGGAGCTATGGAAGCCATCCATGCATCCACAGTGATTCTGACACAATGGATCCTGTCTGTCCATACCTTGGACCTAGAATTTATTTAACAAGGGCTTTCAACTCATTTTGGAGGTGAGAGGATGGGCCTTAGCACAGGATACACCAAGATCAAGTTCTCAACACAAAGATGACTTATTTACAAAGGGCAAGGAATAAAGGACAAAGACAGAAGACAGGATAAGGGAGAAGGGAAATAGGACAAGGGAAAAGAGCAAGGATATTGGTCTTGGAAGGACAAAGGACTGCCTCTGGGTTGGGAGGAGGCAGATGTGGCCCATAGGCAAATAGTAATTCATGAAGGTAAACAGAGAAATCTATGTTAGGATGAGTTGGTTTATTTTGATTGAGCATGTTTGTTAGGGCAGCCAAAAGGGGACTTTTGGTTGCAGGGCTTAAGTATTTTGACAGCTTGACCTTGGTGGTCAGCCTCAGGAGAAGGAAGTGGCCAAATCAGGGAAAGATCTTTCTGGCTAGCTTTAGAAATGTAATTTGACAGTTTAGCAAGGAGAAGGGCAAGGTCTGTCAGAGCCATGTTTGCCATGCTCAGGCTTAGTAGAGACCTTCAGGAGGCACATACAAATTCCTTACCAAGTGGTTGCACAAGACTCTACTCATGACTTCAATTTGACAGACAACAATACTTTCACTGTTTAAACTGTAGATTTATGGGTGTAGCTGGCTTCTTTTAACATGTAAAAGTATGTGGCCTTGGAACACCACATCAAAAGTAATAAATACTTTGATCTTATCCAGTTTCTTGAAAGATATACTGTATTTACCATCTAATTTCTTGTTCTACCCCAACAATATAACTGCTCAGATTTTCAGGGTTTTGGACCACAGGGTCTGCTGTTCTCATATTCAGCATGTTGTTGCTCTACTCTTTGCTTGTAGGCCCTCACCTACAACTCTGCTTGGTTTCTTTCTCTAGGTTTCTGTAGCCCTTTGCTAACCTCTTTCCCCTTAGGCAAATGTAGTCTAATATAAAGTAGAATTAGTTGGGATGTGTTTATGTCTATTTCTCAAATTCAAGTCTCATTATACAAGTTATACAATTCCATGGTTCAGTTTCATTGTCCATAAAATTGGAAATGATACCCACTTCACAGTGAAGGATTTAATTTCACTCGAGACAGGTTTCTTGTGCCTCAGACTGGTGTTGAATTCACTATGCAACTGAGGATGGCCTTGGCCTTCTGATCCTCCCAGATAGAGGATCAAATGCCAAGATAATAATAAGCTACTGCCACATTATTTTATGCAGTTCTGGGGATTAAACCCACAGCTGTTTTCATGCTAGGTAAACACTTTGCATTCCACCAATTGATCAATATTATGAGACAATATTGGTCAGAGAAGTGCTTACAAGTAAGAATGTATGGAAGCCCTTCCCTCTGCCTTTCTTTCCTTGCAATTCCTTTTGGTCTGTAGGCTAGGGAAACTAGACCCCAACAAACAGAGATGCCCTTAGAACCAGGAAAAGATCAATGGGATGCATGTGATCTTTGGTTGACTTTATGTAGCATCTGGAGTTGAGAATCTGTCTTGAAGCCATTAGATGACAAGTTAATACAGCACCAGTATGTAGATTCTGTGTTCTGTGGCCAGTTAAAGTACTTAGCAAGCACTGTCATTTGTAAGCTCTGTCCGTTGTGTTCCAAAGCACTTTTAATGGAGAGTTTAAATGTTTAATTATGTCTATTGAATAAGAATTTTCACTGCATTGTGCTTCCTGGGGTAGGAACTCAATACAATTCACCGTATTCACAGGCCATCAGCACAATGCCTATCACACTAGTAGGCACAACCATGTTGGACTGACTTACATTCTTTCTGTTTCTTTCAAGTAAGAAACTGAGCACATGTAAGCACTCCCACAGCTTTTAGTCTGTGTTTCAATCTGTGTTTTGCACAGAAACCAAGCAGATGACACATTTCTTTCCTCTCACATCTTCAGCGGTTCTCCATAGGTCTCATAATAAAATGAAGATAAAAAGAAAAGGAAAAATACACATCAGTGGGCAACTGTATTTCTCTTATGTTTTTGGTTGTGAGCCTACCCTTTAACAGCTGAGCCATCTCTCCGGCTCAACTGTGTTTCTCAAAAACTTGACTGTAATCTATGTTTTAAATCTCATCTTCCTTTGCATCCCAGCTAGTCCTTGGTACCACATGCTCTGATCTTTTCTCCCTCCTCTCTCCAAGCAGATACCTCCCCACATTGTGCTCCCAATCTCTTCTCCATTCACCTTTGCTTTAAGGTGAAAGGCAAGCTGTGCTGCTTGGTATGTTTGTTCCAGGTGATAGGAGTGAAAACGTGCTTTAAAAGAGTAAGATGGATCAAAGAGACATTTAAGAAGAGAATCAACAGGACTCAGAAGCTGGCAGTTGCATGCAGTGCAGACTGGTCTGACACAGTTGTGAGTGCATGTATGTAGTCACTGAACATTTAGAAGGTTGTCATAGAATCAGCCCATTCATTGAAGCAAGAGGAACCATCCACCAGTCATCATCCAGTCATCTTCCAGGACATTTGCTTTGTAAAACTATGCAGTCAGACAAGCTTTTGGGGTAGACAACAGACATTCCTTATAGCTCGAACTATAACTGCTGTCACATTTCCATTGAATCATAGCTCCTGCTTCTGCATGAGTCCAGAGAAACATGATGAAGAAAAAAGTACTATGCCTAGTTGAAAAATTGTTCCTACACCTGTGAGTTGTAAGCTCTCTGGCTCAGTAGGGGCCACATGCACACCTCCCAGGGCCAGGGATTGACTACTACAGCCAGTGGATTGCTTATTGCTGCAGCTTACAGGGATGTGTGAGTACATGAAAGCATTTTATCTCTTTCTTTGGGGGAAGGAACCAAATGAGGATGCTTGAGTACATAAAACAGCCCTCCCTCCAAGTCCCCATGCAGAGTAAGAAAGAGTTCATCTAAAACAATTCATGTCTCACTTGGTGAGAGATTCATCTGTAAAGGAAAATTTCAGTGAAGGCTAGATACAAATGATTTCTTTTCTGGGTAAAAGTCTGTGAAAGTGGCATTAGGTGTCTTAGCAACAGGAAATGGGAAGATCTGCTTCTGATTACAAGGCACTTGCATGCTTTCTGCTAATCTCAGTGATAAGTGGAGAAAGGGGCACGAGAGTATCCATCTCACCAGTGTGTGCCTGTATGTATGTAGTTATGTGTTATGTGTGTGTGTGTGTGTGTGTGTGTGTGTGTGTTATGCATGTGGAGGTCAGAAGACAACCATAGGCGTCATTCCTCAGTTGTTGTCTGCCTGTGTTTTCAGACAGGGTCTTTAGGCCTGAAACTTACTGATTTGGCTAGAGCAGCTAGAGTGCCAGCCTTACATGTCTGTCTATCTCCATCTCCCTAGTGCTGGGCTTTCAAATTTGACATTTTGCCTGGCTTTTCATAAGATTTTATGTAGGCTCTGGAGATAAGATTCAGTTCCACCTGCTTGTGGCACACAGACTTTACTAACGTAGTGATATTCTCAGTCCTGTTCCACATGTTTAGACATTAAGGCACGGTGAGTGGAAGTGATCACTGGAGAAAGATGGTAGAGCATTTTCAGAAGGAGGAAATATCATGGGGTCACACCCCTAGATAAAGAAATACAGCTACCTAATGACTGCTAAGAGAGGAGGAATTAGCTCTCGCAGAGATGAACCCCCTAACTGGTTACCCAATCGAAAAATGATCAGCCCTGAAACCATATACATGTAAACAACAAAAACAGTCTCAGTAGATTGCATTCATACACATGCTACGTGGAGAATGAGTCAGCTGACTTTTGTGTCACCATCAGGCTAGTGCCTCACCATTGCTTTCATTCATTGGCTTAGGCTCAGGGTCTCCTCTGTCCATGGCACCAGTCTATAAAACATTTAGAAGCAAGTGAGGCTGATCACAATCAAAAGCCTTGGGTTAGGGAAAGCTAAGTGGTAGACCCCATTCAACCCTCTAGTAGAAATAGTGGTTCAGGGGTTTAATTCATTATCCCAAGGTCATAGAACCAGTAAAGGAAGCAACAGAACTAGAACTAAGTGTATTTGGTTTCCAAGTTCATGTTCCCTTAATTATCAGGGGCAAGAACTGCTGATGCTTTAGCATGGTGGATTTATGTGTACATTCTAGATCCTCCATTCCTCTCTTGAGGTTTTCTGGAGTCTGCAGTGTGTCTCCCATGTTTCAACTCTTCAGTGACTACTGAGTGGTTCTCAGCTGATCCAATAAATTATCCTGTGCCAAGACTTTAATGGGGGCCTTAATGTCTTGCAGAGTCTGGGTATGTTATTTGCATTTTAACAGCTCCTTTTAATTCAGTACTACTCATTTCAGCTTAATACAACTGATAAGAGGAGGTGAGCATGTTGGAGGCACTTAGTTCTGTGCTATGGTAGATATGGAACAAAGAAAAGCTTAGAGTCTCTTTGAAGGCTCGCTCAAGGCAGCAGTGGGAGGAAACCTAAAGAATTAAATTGAACACACAGGGAAAAAAAATGCCAAGAAGAATTTGTAAGTAAACAGCAGTTTTGTCTTATTGGTTTATCATTTGTTATCAGTTTTATGGGTGTGTGTATGTGTGTGTGTGTCTCCCACTCAGACATGCAGCACTCAGAATTGTAAGTATATTTTGAGGTCTGTGATGTAAGATGGATGCAGAAGGTACTCTGAGGATGCAGAAAGGGTTTAAGTGTGTGTGTGTGTGTGTGTGTGTGTGTGTGTTGTGGAGAGAGAGAGAGAGAGAGAGAGAGAGAGAGAGAGAGAGAGAGAACATAAGAGGAAGTTGGGTGGGTAGGGAGGTAGGGAAGATCTTGGAGGAGTTGAGGGATGGGAAACATGGTCAAAATATATTGTATAATTTTTTTAATTTAAAAATATTTTAAGCATGTTATAGGTGGTACAAACAGTAGGATTTTGGTTTAACCTGAATGAATAACTAAAGGACTCAGGAGGAGAAGTAGGCTTCTTTCCTCACTTGGATCCAGGTTCAATGTGTAGAAAATGAGGCGGCTTCAACGGTATGTGGATTAACCTGCTTTGGATGGGTGTCATGAGCTGCACTGGGCTCTACTCTATTTCATTGCACAGCTTTCTCCCCCAGTCTCTTCCCTGACTCTGCATTTCTTTCAACTCTGCTAGTGCAGCCTCTCCTATGGAGAGCTCTGTGTCCTCTCCAGCCCTGACTCCATACTGGCATTAGGCCAGCACTCAAGTCTTATGAGGAACTTGAAAAGACAGAAGTACACAAGATTCCAGGCAGTGTTTGGCTCCCACTCAGACATGTGGCACTCAGAATTGTATGTATATTTTGGGGTCTGTGATGTAAGATGGATGGGCCTGAGCTGATGCAGAAGGTACTCTGAGGATGCAGAAAGGGTTTAAGTTTATGTCACAGAAAGAAGAGATGAAGAGTCAGGAATTTTTTTCCAATGAGAAAATGAAAGAGATGAGTCAGTACAAGAAAGTATAAGAGATTGACTCAAGTCAAGGGTCACTCTTTAGGATCCCCTAACTCATTGTGTCACTTTCTAGATTTCTTTTCCCTTCTTACTACAAATGTCAAACTTGACCTATAGCTATGGTCATAGTTAAAATTCTGAACTGATCTAAAGTCCTGGGAGAGAAAGAGCCTTGAATGAAAGGAGCATTTATTGTTATTGTTGATATGCAACAAGCAGCCAGAGAACTGACCTGGCTCAGAATAGGTGATGAATGAAGTCAGGAAGATGTGGTCAAATTGTATAGGCATTTTCAATTTGACTTTGAGCTGCTTGTGAGATATCAAGGAGAGAAGTTGAATAAACAGAAGCCAAGATTTCACAGAAGTCCACTCTGGAGATATGTATTATGAACTATGTTTACAGACTGATCTCCATTTGTAGAACTGTAGAGTTGTAATTGCAATGCAGTTGTGCACTGTAAAATTAAGCATGGGCCAGTGACAGTGGTTGTCCCATTGGGTGCTATTGTCTTGTTATGTCATTGCCATTCTGATTAACATTCTCTGGTGTTTGCACAATGAAGCTATGTAACAATGTGTCTCTACAAACAGCGAATCATTTGAGATTAGCAAAGACTTCTTCATGTGGGAATATCTCCAGAGTGGCTGTGCATCCAGCATCCCTGGCTTGTACCCAGTTATAGTGCCAATCTATATTGCCAATCTAGTGACAGCAGAAAAACACTTAACTGAATGTCCAGTATGCTCCCAATGGAGTACGGCAAGCCCCTCCTTAAAACTTAGACTCCTCTATTCCTGTCTTTAATGATCATGAGCTTATTGCTGCCCCTGAGTCCATGTTTTGGGCAGGGTCTTTCTTGTATTTTCCATATAACAGATTGTGAGTCTTTTGCTTGAGTATCTTCCAGGAAACTCACTCAAGCTCAACACATCCAGGCTGCATTCATCTCTTTTCCTGCCTCCTTGGCAGATCTTATTCTTTTCTATTGTCCCCTAATCATGCCCTCAGACACTCACTTGCCAAAACACAAAACAAAGCATCATTCCTCAGTCTCACATCTAACTTAGTCAATCACTCTTTATCATTTCTATCTTCTACAGCTTCTCAAGGTACCCACTCTCCTGCAGCCCTGCTGCCTTTATTCAAATCTAGGACACCCTGTGGACCAATGTGTCAACTTCTCACTGGTTTCTTATCTTTGGTCTTGATTCCTCCAATACATTGTGTAGTGTAGACAGCTGAAATGAGGTCAGGGAGACTCAAATGTAAACATTATAACCATTCTTAATGTCCAAAGTTATTCTTTACCTTCAGGATAAAGCCAAGCTGCTGGATAGCTGCATATTCTTACCTTCTGTGTTGAGTAACTCCTACTCATTCTTTCTTCCCAGTACCTTAAGAAATCAGTCTTTAGCTCTTCCTCTCAAGTCTCGGATTGCTATTCTTTCTGAGTGCTTTCAGTAGGCTTGATGGTCTTTTCCCATACAGTTTTGAGTCCATTGCATCATACTTGTTATTTTATTTGTGCACTGTAAGCTCAAATGGAGCAACACAGGGTCAGGGACTCATTGGCTTGTTTCCTGCTTCTCCTGAGACCCTGGTGGATGGAAGAGTTCCCAGGACATGGAAAGCTCAAAAATATGACTGGTTTGAAAATGAATGAATGAGTGAATGAACGAGTAGTTGGGTGCAATGATTTATAGACAAATGAATAAGGATGAATGTGGGGATAATATTCAAAATACACTTACAGGACAAGAGCAAATACTAATGAGAATAAATGCCTACTATAAAAAATACATCAACAGTAGAAAGGCCTCCACTTTACCTAGTGACTTCCCTTATGCTGTAAACCTGGCAGATTTGTGGCTGGGGAGTTCATAGACTTGGGCAAAGAACCTATCAAGATTGTTTTACTAAATAGACATGGTCTCAAATTACCTTTGAAACACTAACACTTATCATCATAGCCATTGCTTAGTGTCACTCTCAGCCTTTATCGGAAAAAGATTCTTTTTGTAGTGGACAACAGTTAATACAAAGACTCAAACTGGTAAAAGCACAGAGACTGAGTGACTGTTGAAAGCTCAGCCCTAGATGGAACATCTCTATCAACCCCTCACCTGCAAATCTAGGAATATCCTAGAAGAGGTGCTAGAAAGAAGGTAAGAGCCAGAAGTTGGGGAAGAGTGCTATAATTCAGTATCTTTGAGACCTGATATAGTTATCACACACATGAACCCACTAATGCTGTGGTTGTCAGCAAAAGACTTGCACAGAAGGGGTCCATTACCAGCCATCTTGCTTCGGCTGTGAAGCCAAACCTTCCGCTGAAGGTCTGTGAATCAAAACAGATATAATAGATTAACACAGGAAGGAGCTTGTTGTGGAGAAAGAGGGTTCAGTGCAATGAGGTGATAAAAGACCATGATAGTTGGTGCAAATGCCTCAAATTTGGTATCTACATATGAAATTGTCAAAGATGAAATGAATGCAGGAGTTCAACCCAAATCATAACCTCTTGGGAGGAGGAAAATATTCAGAAACAAGATAAAAAAGATCAATCCTCATCGGGTCCCTTCAGAGAAGACTTGGAAAACTGTGATGTTAGGGGAGACATTCTTGTTCTGGGGTCTATGGACCCCTGCAATTGCTGGTGCCTCATCCATTAAATCTGTGGATTTAATAGAGGGTCTATGACCTAGAAAAAGGTTAAGACCACTGCTTTAAAAACACCAAATCATCAAAGACTAACATGCCCTGCTTTGAAGCTTTCCTCACCATGGGGGCTTTGAAGCTGAAAAGGCCATTCTCAGAGGTTCTCACGGTCATGCAAGGGGCCTGCACTTTTTTCTGATAGGGAGTTATTTTTGATTTCTCTGAAGTATCTTGAGAATGGGCCGAGTGGGTGTAAGGAGAAAGGGGCTGATTGTAGGTCTGCAGGTCCAGGTCTGTGAGAGATGGTGGGTGGCAGCCACAACGGTACTGTTGCCTATGATTTACTCCTGTAAGGAGTCCCAATGAGTCCTGCAGGTAGGAAAGGCAGAGAGATGCCCTTAACTACCTGGGAGATGAAGTCTATTAGAATTCATTTGGATTCAAGTAAAAAGTTTTAGAAAAGATCTTTTAATGTGCCAGAGCCTGAAAATGGATCATATTAAGAGAGTACCGGGGATGGTGATAGACTTGGATGTTTTGGGGTGAGCTGCTGGATTAGAGAAGAGCAAATGACATTGTACTACTGTATGTGTTCATATGTGCATTTTTCTTTTTCGGTAGAACTAAGCACTGTCTATAAACATACCCATTTCTATGTGATTTTAAATGAAGTTAAAATTGCACAGTATAATTCGTGGTCACAGGGGACCTTGAAGTATCCAATCTGTCCCTCAGTCCTGAGAAAAATAGAGTACAGCCTGCTTTGACTGCAGGCTAATGCTTGACACTCACTAGTCTCTTTTCTACATGTAGTCATATGTTTCCTTGGGTCTACTTATGTCATATATACACCATATACCTACATATAGTAAATTTCCCCTCTGTTTAGTTTCCTTTGAGATTAAAAACAAAAAAAAACCAAAACTCTTGTTTTGTGAGTACCAGAAATGGACATTTCCAATTAAACAAAGTTCTGCTCCTTTAAGACATATCAGGCTTCTGGGGATGAGTGAGAAAGGACAGGGCTGGTTACTTGACTGTGTCTTGTTTATGACTGCAACCTGTGGCTTTTGCAGTTCCTTTCTGAAAGTGTAAGGGCACCATCTTTAATTAACTTCCTTGATTCAACCTGGTTGTGGCTAATGAAGCAGCTAATTGTTTGGCAGGGTGACTTTTCTTGCTGTGGTCTCTGAGATGTAGTTCAGAGGCAGACTGCCTGGTATATGCAAGACTATAAGCATACTGACTGTAGAAATGGCTCATCTGGTAAATTATTTGCCTTGTACGTATGTGGAACTGGGTCTCTGTAAAAAAGTAGTAGGACATGGTGGTGTGTGGTTGTAATCCTAGTACTGTAGAAATAAAGACAGGGAGAGGAGGTGTGTGTGTGTTTGTATGTGTATAACAGAGACAGAGAGAGAGAGAAGAAGAGAGAGAGAGAGAGAGAGAGAGAGAGAGAGAGCATCAATGATACCTGTCAAGAGAGTTTGATTATAAATGGGAAATGGGAAGAAGATTTGACATCTTTGGCTCTCAGAAAAAGTAGGGATCATGAACACAACAGTAAGACGTGAATGAGGGGTTCTATGAAAGCTTTACTCATTGTCTCTCCTGGTTGTCAATAGCACAATCCCTGCAAGATGAGAGGCCTGAGCCTAGACTATACTCCCTGAGGCTGATACTGGGAAGATTTGGGGTGATGAGAATGACAATCTGGATTTAATCAGGAACCCAAGAAGAGGTTTGCAAAGAATGACAACCTAAGGACTCAGTATTGGAAGTATCCCATAGAGTGAGAAGGTGGCCTCTCAGAGAGGAAATGTTCATGTCCAAGTCTGCAGCTACGTCAGTCAACAATTCTTTTGCCATATGTCTCAGTGCTGGTCTCTATTTTCCTATGCTCTTATTTATGCTTTTATTTAGCACAAAAGACAAATAGCTATGGGTTCTCTAGCTTCACAGCCCTTCGAGTTGTGTCTGAACTTAATCTTCACCAGTTGTTACTATATATATGAGGGATTAACTAAGAATAACCATAGGGACACTCTAATTTTACCACTATAACTTCTCAAGGACCGTCCTTGAAAAAATAAGGTAGAATAATTAGGAAAATATTCAACAACAATTTCTGACTCCTACATGTACATGCACACCTATGTGCACTTTCACCTTTTGCACATGTATACACATATATTTGCAAACACATACACATCACACACATACATTCCACACATTGTGGGATTTGAATATGAATATTGTGGTTTGAATGATTGTGGCCCTTATCAGCTTATATGTTTAAATACTTGGTTCCCAGTTGATGGAACTCTTTGGGAAGAAGTAGAAGGCATGGCCTTGTTGGAGGAAGTGTGTCACTAGGGGTGGGCTTTGAGGTTTTAAAAGAGTCCTGCAATTCCCAGTGTTCTCTCTCTTTGCCTTGTACTTGTGGATAATGATGTGAGTTGTCAGTTTTTCCTTTGCTGCACTACCATGGACTCTAATCCTTTGAATTGTAAGCCTAATTAACTTCTTATTTGACTTTCTTGTATAAGTTGCCTTCGTCATGGTGTTTTATCACAGCAATACAAATGTAACAAAGGTAAGAATTTATAAGAATACTGTAAATTAAAGAGTAGACAACAAACATTTTAGAAGTACTGCTTGGAATCATAAATAAAATGATTCAAAACCAGAAAAAATTTAGAAAATATATAAAAAATCAAGCTAAGGAAAAACACAATGAGAATAATAGAATCAAAGTTTGGGGTCTTGCCAAGCATTCGGCCATCTGTATTGTGAACTCCATTATGAGAAGATTTTGAACAGGGATCTGGACAGGACAAAAAAAAATGGGCCTTAATGAAGTCCTCAGTCTCAGTAGTGGAGCCATTTCAGGTGTGGCAAGGAGAAGATTCAGGGAAAAAAATAAGATTTGGATCTGAATCATGCTAGAGATTTTATGTGGGCTCTTTACAGCATGGCATGCCTTTTCCACCTGTTCTGAGCCACTAGTGGCTGACATTTCTAGGCAGTATCCATCTGACTCCCTGGCTCTGACTTCCCAATAACTTTGGCCAATAGTAGACTCTGGCAGGGGATGGGTGCATTGGAAAAGAAACATATTAGATCATTGATTTCCTGTAAATTCCTTCCAACTGGATCTTGACTTAGCAGTGCCTTTGTATATCTCTTCTAATTGACCAGGATCCTCCTATGGTTTCAACTCTTGCAGCTCATATTTTCTCATATTTTCCTTTCTCTACCTAGAAGTGATTACAGCTTACTGCCCTGGGTAGTCTTGGGTATTTCATCCACTTTTGTTGATGCTCTTTACCTCTGTTTAAGTAGTTGTAGATGGTTCATTCTTTCAACTTTTGGCCAGATCGTTCACTGATTCTGTGCCTGCACTATAACCTGTGAAATAGTACTCACAGATTGGATAGCTTACATATCTCATGAGTGTACTGAAGGTATCCTGGTTGATAGCTGGTAATCAATGATATTTGTTAGCCTTAATGACTTAAATTATTGCCAATGGTAACATGAGACTTAGTGCTGGCAGAAGCTATTGGGATATCAAAGGATGGAGATAGTTGCTACAGCAACAGTAGAGTTATGATGTGGGCAGATTGTATCTGCTGTCACTGGAGAGTATACAAAAAGAGAAGGATGAATTACAAAAGTTGGATATCCTTGAGAGGGTATAGTGATAAAGTTAGAATGTCCGTATGGCTATTCTCAGTGAATCCCTCATGTATAGTAATAGCTGGTGAAAATTAAGTTCAGACAAAACTATAAGGGCTGTGGAGCTAGGGAATCCATAGCTATTTTGTCTTTTGTGCTAGATAAGAGCATAGCAAGATAGAGAAAGGCACTGAGACATGTGGCAAAAGAATCGACCGACATAGCTACAGACCTGTCCATGAGCATGATCTCTGAGAGGCCACCTTCCCACTATATGAGATACTTCCAATAATGCAGCCTTGGGCAATTATTGTCTTTAGGATTACAATGACAATCAGAGGTGTAGAAATACCAGCATTCTTTCAGTTTAGGATTGAGTAAATAACAAATGATTCAAAGACTTAATAACTCAAGCTACCTATAATAAGTTACCAAGGTTCTCTATCTTGGCTGGGGCTCAACTATGTAGTTATGCTAATACTGTTAAGAGTAGTTAGAGGACTCAAGCTGCTTCAGGATTGCCTCCATGCAACTTCTTTTAGTGGTTGAGACTTCTGACCTAGAAAGGGCTGAGAAAAGAGCTGAGAAAAGGGAGTGGCCCCTGGTGTGGAAGACAAAAGCTGAGTATTTATGAGAACTGAGCCTTGGAAGTTGTACAGTATTACAGCTTAGACATCCTGAATTCTCAAACTGGATACAGGAAATGCCCCCAAATCCAAAACTTTTTGAGCCCTGACCATGATACTATAATTAGAGTTTTTGACACCACAAAGCTATTTTGTGCACAAAATTACTGAAAGCATTGCATATATTTCACCTTTGGCTATAATAAGTATAAAGTATATATTAAAGACAAGTGAGTTTCATGTTAATATTTGGAATGCTATTTCCCAGAAAGCTTAGCTTGTAAATTCAAGCATTCCATAGTTAAAGTAAAAACAATCAATATCTCCAGTAGCACAACCCCCTGCCACGAGGTATCTGAAACACTTTTCATTCCAAATGCTTTATCTAAGAGGTTGTGGTATTTCTACCATATTGAATCAACAAGAAGAGCTCACAGGATGAGCCTACTTTAAGCGGGAGAAATGATCAGCTTCATTTATATTGTATATTAGGAAATGAAATGCTTCCTTCTCACAGTCTTATGTGGAGGTTCCAAGCCCTTGTGATTTTGTTTGGAGAAAAATTTATTAAAACATAATTAAGATTTGATGAAAACATTAGGGTGGATCCTAATCAGATAAGACTAGTGGCCTTATAAGAAGTAAAGATTATATTAAAGAGAAATGTGAAGACATGGAAGAAAATCTCCATAAGCCAAAGAAGAGACCTCATGAGAAGCTACCACATGTTAACCTCAGACACCTAACTTTCAGAACTATAAGAAAACACAGCAAATACCTGATGTTTAAGCCCTCAAGCCTGTGGTACTTTTTATTATAGTGTAAATGACACCGAAGTTTATCATGTAATTGGATCATATTCACTTTTACACACACACACACAGACACACATAAACACACACACACACACACACACACACACACACACACACCTCAAGTTGATGTAGTGGAGTTTCATTTCTGGTTGTAATACCTGGACTGGCCCAATCATCCCAAATACATTAACTGAGTAGGAGGCTGGACTCCTTTGGAAAAGATGTTTGAAGAGTTTAATTGATAAACATTTTCCCAAACTTTTCTCTGAAAGACATCCTATCATTTTGCCAAGGTGACTATGAACTTGCGGTCAGGAAGGATCTGGACTCCTTAGAAGTTATTTTAGTTAGCTATTCACTAGCTCTGAACTAATTCTCAGTGGTAAAATATCACGTGCTCCTGTCACTCAGAGTGGAGGCTTTGGGAGGTCAGGTGATGAGTTAAGTCTTGATATAAGCCCATCTTACAGGGAATTCAGAGACTGGACCTATATTGGCTGTAGTGGTTTGAATAGGTTTGGTTCCCATAGATTCATGTGTTTAAATGCTCAGCCTAACCTAATCACTGAGCATTTTACTTTTATTGCCTAGAGATTATAAGAGATTATACAGGGAGTAATACTATTAGGAGATGTGTCCTTGTTAGAATAGGAGTGGCCTTGTTGGAGGAAATGTGTCAGTGTGAGGCTGAGCTTTGAGGACTTCTGGCTCAAACTCCACCTAGTGTGTAAGCGAGACACTTTCTGGAAACCTTCAGATAAAGATGAAGAACTCTCAGCTCCTTCTTTAGCACCATGTCTGCCTTGATGCTGCCATGTTTCCTACTATGATGATAATGAACTGAGCCTCTGGAACTGTATGGCAGCCCCAATTAAATGTTTTCTTGTAAGAGTTGCCTTGGTTATAGTGTCGCTTCACAGCTACAGAAACTCTAACTAAGATACTGGCCTAGAGCAATAAAAATAACCAGCATGGTGGGTAGAGTTCTAGGAATGACTCCCAGATGGTCTGTCTTTGTATGATCCTTCCCCCAGTTTGAGTGCAGTATCACGTTATTCTTAATATTTTCCATCATGAGACTAAGTGGCCATGCCATTATCTGGCACAAGATTGGGGTATAGGAACTAGTATTATCTCAGCTACTTAGGAGTGTATGAAAGGGGGACTATAAAGTCAAGGACTGCAGATTGAGCTGAAAGCTGACTTGGAAACTTAATGAGTCACTGTCTCAAAATAAAAGTAAAAATAGACTGGAGCTACAGCTCAGTGATGGAGCACTTGCCTACAAGATCCTAGGTTCAATCTATTCTCAGCACCATAGGCTGGGGATAGACAAGGGACATTATTTTGCCACCCTAATCTAATCACTGAGCATTTTATTTTTAATGACTAGAGATTATACCAGTTAGTTATTTGTCAACTTGACACAAGTTAGAAAATGCCCCAATGGGTCGGAGGTCATGTGATACTTTCTTGATAAACAATTGATGTGGAAGCCAGAACCCACTGTAGGCAGTGCCAAACCTGAGGATGTGGTCCAGTGCTGTAAAAGTAGGATGAGAAAGCCATGGAGAGTAAGCCAGTAAGAAGTGTTCCTCCACAGTCTCTGTTTTAGTTCCTGCTTCCAGGTACCTTTTCTGATATCCTGCCCTGACTTTCTCCTGTAAGATGAACTCATATCAAGGCTAAATTATCACCATATTTTGTCAGAGAAAATAAGTCCTTTCCTTTCCCTTTCCCAGTTGATGTTAGCTTAATCTTTATCACAGCAAAAGAAACCTAACTGGACAGAGCTAGTTATTCTGGCTGCTGACAGAAATCAGAAGATAAGAGGCAGGGGACATCAGGTGTGATTGCTAGGATTGAAGATGTAAAATATGTGTAACAAAGAAGGCAAGGTGCTTGAGAAGCCCCCAGTGGATTGACGATATCTGTCTTCTAATTACAAATTACTAAGTTCTTTCAATCATTTGAATTGCCTTGCAAGAGTGATTTCTTGAGTCTTCCATATAGGAGCCTGGCCTATCTAACATCTTGACTTTACACTTGGGAGACTCCAAGCAGAGAACATACTTCAGCTCTTTTGAAATTTCTGCAGGACTGTGAGATAATAAATAAAACTTGATTTAGCTTACAAACTTTTGGTAATTTGTTACACAGCAATACAAAATTGAGAATGTGACCAGGGGTTAATATACTTAGTGTAGTAGAATCAATCCAACTGTGTTTAGCTAGCTCATTAAGTGAAGAGTGTTTTGATAGAAAGGAATTGCCCAACCTTTCTTCCAAAAATGAAGCATGCTATATTTCAAGCATGAATAGTGGACATAAATGGCAACATAAAGAACTTAACAGTTTTGGGTTAGTGATTCATTATTTAATGTGACTCTTTAACCAGTGGAAAGTCCCAGGGGCCTTGGACATTGCAGATTATTATAAATAAAATCAGCCAGTGCTGCCAATTGCAGCTGTGGTTAGAGAGGAGGAATATTTGCTGAAACAAGTCAGTACAGCTGCTGGCATCCAGTAGAGTTGTTGATCTACAAAACACTTTACTTCTTTTCAATACTAATGTATAAACGTAATCGTAATCAGAAGCAATTTGACATCATATGGTTAAGATAGGAGGTTTTCTTTCCTACCAAGTGACTGTGGAAACTTCTCTACATATTATCTTAATACTAACCTGAAATAATTTGTGTTGAAATCCTGCAAAGCATCGTGATAGTCTATGACATTGAAGACCTGATGCTAATTGGACTCTGTAAGCCAAGACCAAATATATAGTCTATGAGACTAATGTGCCAGAGGATCAAAGCAAAACAACTAATTCAGGATCCTGATATATTGAGAAGGTTTCTCTGCATATAGTATTCTGAAATATGATCTCCATAAGAGTGAGAGACAAGTAGCTGAATTTTACTTTGAATAACAAGGAGCTATCCTACTAGATGGGCATTTTTAGTTTTGAGGCTTCGGCTTGATAACAAGGACTTCCTTTCATGATGGCTTATTTTGTTACTGCCATGACTGAGTGTCTACTTTGTCAGTCATAAAGACCATCAGTGAACTCTTATTTGGCATGTTCCTTAGGGAACAAGCTGGATCCTTTAATATAGGTTGATACCTTCAATTTCTTTCCTTATAAAAGAGGCAGATGTTTATCTTCAAAGGAATATGTGTGCTTTCATGTATAGACATAGACATATGGATATTCTAAATGTAAATTTGCCATCCCTGCCTGTAATGCTTTGGTGGTTACCTTTAGTGGTGGGCCTATATTAATGTACTGTTGATTGCCATGGTGGCCCATACTTCATGCCTCTGACTGAAGAACTAATTTTATAATAAAATAAATACATCTTTGGATTTGTATTCTTTGGGCTCTGTCTCTGAGGAGAAACTTCCTTGATAAAATAGCCATTCAATATGTCACTTTAAGTGCAAACTAGAAAACATCTTATGAGGTTTGAACTGACAGGATGCAACATATGTTGAAATGAGTACCCTCACTATGGTACTGCCTTCTTCCACAAGCTCAAATGTGTGAGTCAAGATGAATGAAATGGAGTGAGAGTATGTGTTATTCAGCTTTGCATCAATATGAAGAAATACCCTATGCATGTTAGTAATAAAGCAATCAGAAGTTTATTTTGACTCATAGTTCTGGAAATTCAAATTTAAGATCAGGAAGCCCTGTCATTTTTACCTCCATGGAGGTAGATCATGGCAAAAGACTATGCTAAAGGGAGTATGTGAGAGAGGTACAGTCAGAAACACATACATAGTGTGAAGCTGGAGTCACAAAGTTTCCTATGAGGGCATACTCTCCATTACCCAAGGACCTTCTAAAATGTTCCATCTCTAAAATCTTCCAGAACGTCTTCCAGCATTATCTACCTAGTTTTTCTGTGTCATCTACCACTCAAGTGATTTTAGTGTGTTTTTGATTTATCTGTTACTATATATATAGTAGGTTAAGTTGAACTTCTGTAATTTGAAACCACTAGCATTTATCAGCTTACTCTGTTTCTGGGACTCTCATGAGTCCGTGATCACTATCTGTTGGAGTTGGAGCCTCATCTGAAGACCCAGCTGAAAGGATTTCCTTGTAGGTTTGCTCATGTTGCAGTCAGCAGTCGTTTTATAATGGATGTGTGACTGGAGACCTTGGTTCCCCCATGTGCTTCTTTGTTGACTGGCCTTTTTGGCAGGATCCTCCTAACACATTAAGCTTAGTCAGGATAAAAGTACCAAAGCAGGCAGAGCTCTCTCAGATATCAGCAGTTAAGTCTGATGCTCAGCAGTAAAGGGTACTTGCTACTTTTACAGAGAACCCAGGTTTGTTTTCCAGCACCCATGTGGCTCACAACTGTCTCTCACTCTCGTTCTCCAGTTCCAGAGGATCAGATGCCCTTCTCTGGCTTCTTTGGCAACTTCATACACATACTGCACATGATGAAACAAACAAGGTAGCAGGCACACGTCCATTGTGCCCCACTAATCAAAAGAACTAAATTAGAGACACTTGAAGACTCAAGGGAACTCCCTGACACAATCAGAATACTGCCTTGTCCAAAAGACTTGAGCGAGATGGAAAAAAAATTGAAGTTAGATAAATCTAGATGATTACTGACTAAGGTCCTAGAGCAGTGGATTCTCAATTTGTGAGTCACAACCACTTTGCATGTGTGTGTGTGTGTGTGTGTGGAAATGACCCTTTCACAGGGGTCACATATCAGATATCCTGATTATAAGGTATTAACATCACAATTCATAACAGTAGCAAAATTAGAGTTATGAAGTAACAATGAAACTAATTTTATGGTTGGGAGGGGTCACCATCACATAAAGAACTCTGCTAAAGGGTTACAGCATTAGGAAAGCTGAGAACTACTGTCCTCGAGGAAAGGGGTTTTAAGTCATCCTATTTGTTGAACATATAAGAGATATTCTTCAGATAGGAAGTGTGACATTAATAGTGGAAGAAGGAAGATGTGGTTATCAATTTGTTTGTGGTGATATTACAGAACTGTGAAGTATAGCAACAAATACGTAGGTGAGCTAATTATTTCTTTGATTTATCCCTTCTCTTATTACTTTATACAAAGAATACTGTTGGAATTATATTTTAGTTTTAAGGTGGGAATATGACTGAGTGGGCATTGTCACTGGATCTATAATAGATTATGGAATTTGGTGTGTTGTACCAGGTAAGAACATGTGTTTTTCATCTCAATCACTAGAATAAAAAAAACCAAATGAAGTGGGAATGGGGTGAGGATGTGTGTGGATGGATTGCACTGGATAGGGGTGAGGATGTTGGGTGTGGATGGATTGCACTGGATGGTGTGAGGATGGTGGATGGATGGATTGCACTGGATGGGGTGAGGATGTTGGGTGTGGATGGATTGCACTGGATGGTGTGAGGATGGTGGATGGATGGATTGCTCTGGATGGGGTGAGCATGTGTGTGAATGGATTGCACTGGATGGTGTGAGGATGGTGGTGGATGGATTGCAGTGGATGGTGTGAGGATGTGTGTGGATGGATTGCACTGGATGGTGTGAAGATGGTGGGTGTGATGGATTACACTGGATGGTGTGAGGATGGTGGATGGATGGATTGCACTGGATGGGGTGAGGATGATGGGTGGATGGATTGCACTGGATGGTGTGAGGATGAGTGTGGATGGATTGCACTGGATGGGGTGAGGATGGTGGGTGGATGGATTGCACTGGATGGGGTGAGGATATGTGTGGAATTGCACTGGATGGTGTGAGGATGGTGGATGGATGGATTGCACTGGATGGGGTGAGGATGGTGGGTGGATGGATTGCACTGGATGGGGTGAGGATATGTGTGGAATTGCACTGGATGGGGTGAGGATGTGTGTGGATGGATTGCACTGGATGGGGTGAGGATATGTGTGGAATTGCACTGGATGGGGTGAGGATGGTGGGTGGATGGATTGCTCTGGATGGGGTAAGGATGGCAGGTGGATGGATCGTTTTGGATGGGATGAGGAAGGCAGGTGAATGGATTGCTCTGAACTTTCTTGCTTTGTTTCATCACATACACTTCCCACTCTCTTCCATCATTCTTCTGTGGACTCAGATGTCAACTTCCAGGGATTGTTGGATTCCTTTTGGGTTCAGGCATTGCACGTTATTGACAGAAGACTGTAAGGTAGGAATTAAGAGAGCTGGAATATTTATCACCTTGGAGTACTTATCGTCCTGTTTTTCTTTGAGGTCATAGTCTGGCAATGGCTGCTTTCTCTAAATAAATGTCTCCAAAGGGAACATCTTGCTCTAACCAGCACATTTCTCTCCACTTCCAGGGACAATCATTGCTTTTCATCTAAGAGCCCCGAGATGTATTGCTGTCGATTGTGTATTCCTTTAACCCTTTCCATGTATTTACAGATAGTCATTTCTTTACTCCATCTTGGTCATGTCATATCATATATGATTAATTATTGTGATTCAGTAGGAAGTTTTATAATGTTTGGTTTCCTTTTCCACTTAGGAAATGTGTATGCTAAGTTATGCTGCCAAATCACTTAACATATTTTATTATAAAATTAATCTTGTATAGTGTGTGTTTGTATATATATGTGTGGTGTTTGTGGTATGTGCACATGAGTATGATGATGTATGACTATATACAGAAGCCAGAGATGGATACAGGATGTTTTCTTTTTTGCTCTCTGCTTTATTCCCTTGAGACAAGCTCTCTCACTGAACTTGAAGCCAAGCTTGAAATTTCAATGGTGCAGGCTGACCAACAAGCTGCTATTATCCACCAGTCTCTGCCTCTCAATTCTGGGATTGCAGACACATACATCAATATATGGCTTTTTATGTGAGGAACAGAGATTCAGACTCAAATCTTCATGTTTGTGCCAACAGTCTTATCTCCCTAGTCTTGCATATCTTAAAGGATGTATAAAAGTGTTGAATGTATATATTGTGACAGGTAATCTGCGGGAGAGCTTTTACAGAAAACGAAGAACTGAGAAACACTGAAATATATAAAAAGGACTGCTAGAAGAGAGTCACTGCAGGGCACAGTCTCTTTCCAGAAGGATCTCTGCATTTGGCATTCATTCAATAACACAGAGCTGTTACTTAGGTGCTCATGAGCTCCGCCTCTGACAAAGAAGCAGTGAGATTTGGTCTTCTACAGATCTCCTCTTGAAAGAGAGAGGGGGAGAAGGAAAATAAAGTTTGTTTGTTTTTTTTTTTTTTTTTACAAAGAGGCAGAGTGCAGCACATACTTTCTGCAAGTAACAGCTCTTGCTAAAGGCTGTCTCTGAGCCTCACCTCTGCTTTGCTTCAGACTGGTGAGCTGGTAGTCAGCAGGCTATCACTTGTCCACTGAGACCCATCAAAGCTCAGCTTTCCACTGCTTGGAAGTTCACAGGTGGATTATTTTACTCTCACTCCTACTTGCTGTCTGCCCAAATCTGGCTCATGGTACTCAGTGTGCCCCTGAGCATCTCAGAGGAGCCTAATTAGGTTTGCAAAATGCCTCATGCTATTTTTAAAGCTTGACTTTCAGTTGACTTTAAAGCAAAATATTTGAATAAGATGCTGTTCTTGGCTTTGAGACGCTGGTTGCAATTGGTCTGGCAGGGCGCTTTTTGATCCAGCTTTCTTCTGGGAGGAAGCACTGGACCGTGGAGAGAACTGGATTCCTCATTCCCTTCAGGACTTGAACTCTGCCTCAGAAAATACATGCCAAAATATAAAATTCAAAGCTTCCATTTTGTATTTTCTTTCTTGTAATCTTTTCCAGGAAGACAGCCTCTAGAGTTATCATTTTCAGTGGGCATTAACCAGTCTCTGTGTTCCCTAATATTTGGTAATATGTTCTTGTGGGTAATATTTATAGATAAGGCCTATGACATAACATTGGTAAAGACCCCCCAGAATATGAAAAGACCTCATATTATATCCCTATATAAAGAGAAGATTTATAAACTGTGTGTATGTTATAATCACAATTGCTTAAACTATGCCCAGGAGCTAGAGCAATAAATGCCTTTGAGAAGTAGAAAAATGAGCCCCCCCCCTTTGAGAAATACTTGAAATACAGAATATATGTCATATGCTGGTGAAAACATCATTAACATTATTTAAGGTAAATAAAGTAGGTTTGAGATCACCGTTTACAATTTTCAGTTGTATGCTCGCCTAGAGAAGGGTCGAGCTGGGTCAGGTTTAGAGAGTGCTTAGTGATGGTATACCGTTTCACCTGACCAGGTTGAGACATTTAAATTTCATTCTATGAGAGACACCTTTTCTGGATCCCTTAGATGCTTTGTAAAGACTAGCTGAGTCCCAGCATACAGAGCTGATGGGTAAGCTAACTAGTTTTCTAATGGTGAGATTCGGGTCCTTGGTAATTTCTATGAATAGGAAAGGTATGCCATAAATGTTCCTTATCCTCCAACATTATTAGAAGCCCAGAATTACTGTTGTATAATTGTGCTTTGCTATTTCCAGCAAATCTGAGTGATAAAGGGAAATCCTTCTGCTAGAAATACAAGCCAACATTATGGCTACAAATTTCTTAATCTTTGTTTTCCAAACTGAGTTCTGTAAGATGTTAGGAAGGTTTATAACTACATGTGTGCCACTAAAATGATGCAACAATAAATTTTAAAGTTTAGGGCAAAGAATATGGAATGTATCCTATTTCATAGAGACCTTTAAGGCCAAGGACAAAGGTCCTTGATATTGCCTCATGCTATAGGGATGCAAACACATTTCTCTTGCTCTAGCCCAACAACATTTCAAACTCAGGATTGAGGGAGGTAGGTGAGATAAAAGAGAGAGAATTATTAAGAGAGAGATTTACTAGGGAGTTCTGAGCACTGCTTCTCTTTTCCATTAAAGCACAGGCAAATGTTTGCCCCTAAATCCCAGCCAAGCAAAGAGAGCTTCAAGAAGGCATTTAAACTTGACATGAATTCCTTGGAGTTGAGGAGCTTCAGTTGTTCCATGCTGTTTTCATACAATAGTGGCATCAATTTACAACCTTCAAAAATAAGTTAATTATATATATTATTAAATTATATATTATTAAATATATATGTTATTAATAATTATTTAAAAATAAGTTAATTATTTTATGTATATTCTCTGAGTAGTTCTTACATGAATACAGTGCATTTTTAAAATGAAAATGTTTTGTTTGGAGAATTTCATACATGACTTCTGTATTTATATCATTTCAATCCTTTCCCCTCCATCCTCCAGTTTTCCTCCCATCCCTTCCACTTTCAAATGTATGACTTCTTTATCATTTTTACACAGACACATCCACACATGGGTTTTGCTCCTATCTACTCCTCACTTCCCACCTTCAACTCTTTTCAAGTCACTCTCATCATCTTCCCAACCTCAGAGCAACTCGGAGTCAAATTAGTATTGATCATACTAATAGTGGTCATAGAGCTGTCCACTGGGGCCTAGACTCGACCAGGAGACACATCCTCAAAGAAAAATGACTTTCCCTCCTAGCAGCCTTTGGACACCTGTAGCTCTTCAGCTAGGAGTGGGGCCTTGTGAACACTTCTCTAATCCATGATGGGATATAAACTGGTTTGATCTTGTACAGGTCTTGTGCAGGCAACTATAACTGCTGAAAGCCCATGGGTGAATATCCCCATCATGTCCAGGGGAGAGAATTTTACAGCAATTCTTCTTAAAGGTGGTGCAAAACACATGCTTTTCCTCCATATCTGTACTGGCACCTGTTAGTTCTTTCTTTTGTAGTAACCAGCCTAACAGAGTTGAGGCAACAGCTCATGTGGCTTTGATTTTTTTTTCTGTGGTGGGATGGGAAGATTTTTAAGGAAGTCTCAGATATCTGGGATGGGGGAGGCTTCCAGATTCAATGCAGGTGACCTTATCAGAAATACCCAATGGTTGGAATAGAGAACCTGAAGAGATCATCTCCAGTATCCAGACAGGACCCCTAATGGAGGGATGGGGACACCAACCTATATACACAACTTTTGACCCTAAATTGATCCTGTCTAAAAAAAATGCAGAACAGAGATAGAGCAGAGAATGAAGAAATGGCTGAGCCAGCCCACTTTGATTCCTATACCATGGGCAGGCACTAATTCCTCACACTGTTAATGATGCTATGTTGTGCTTGCAGACAGGAGCCTAGCATAGCAGCCCTCTGAGACGCTCTACCAGCAGCTGACTGAGACAGATGCAGATACTCACAGACAAACATTGGACAGAGGTTAGGGGAAGGATTGAATGACCTCAAGAAGATTGCAACTCCACAGGAAAACTAACAGTGTCAACTAACCTGGACCCTTGAGAGTTCCCAGAGACTGAGCTACCAACCAAAGAGCATACACAGGCTGGTCCAAGGCCCCCAAGGCATATATGGCAGAGGACTGCTATGTTTGGCCTCAGTGGGAGAGGGTGTGCCTAATCTTCAGAGAATTGATGCAACAGAGTGGGGGTATATGGGGAGGGGGCCATCTCAGAGGCAAAAAGAAGGAGTGGGGGAGGAACTCTGTGAGTGGAGACCAGGAGGAGGCAAAATTTGGGATGTAAATAAATAATTAAAAATATTTTCAATGCTTTATTTGTCAATTTACAGATTTCCATTTTTGCAGTTTACTAGCAAAAAGTTTGCTGTTTTCATAGTGTTAAATTCCTCTAATTCTTTATAATATTCGTAGACTTGCACTGATATCTGCATGTTTTAAGAATTATCTACCTCCCCAGTCGACGTAAAGTTGGCTTTATCAGGGACAGCCCTTTTTTTGCCAAAGGTACATAAGCAGGCTAGGATATTCCAGCTCCAGGTCTTAGAAGGAAAACCTGGAGTAACGTTCCTTGGGACAAATCCCATACCAGACTATATCAGAAAAAATGGCTTCATATAAGGATCTCTTTTTATGGTGCCCACATAGGCTTGGCCATAATGATTCTCCATATGAGACTGTTGTTCATGTGTGTGTGTGTGTGTGTGTGTGTATGTTGGTATATATGGATATTTTTGTGTGTGTATATATGTGTGTATGTTGGTACATGTATGTATTTGTGTGTTAATATGTGTTGGATACATTTGTGTGTGTCTATTGGTGTGTGTGTGTATGTGTGTGTATGCGTGTGTGTGTATGTATGTGTGTGTGCGTGTGTGTATTTAGTGTTTTAATATATGGGCTCCAACTGGATGCTGTGATCTTTTACCTCAATTCCAGAGGTTTCTGTAGATGTTTTATCCTAGGGGATGCCCTATATATCCACATGATTTCAGCCCCAGAACTTGTTCCCCTTTGAAAGCAATCTTCTGACACCTTGCTGATACAACTTTAAAGTATTGGAATGAAATAAATACCAACTATCCTGATAATATCAAAAGGGCCCCCAGTAGTAATTTCTGAACTTTTTGTCTGTGTTACTGTAATGTTTATACCTTGGTAGTCATAGAAGATTAGTTTCTAGGACCCACACACATACCACAGTCTATAGGTGCCTAATCTTCTTATATAAAATGACAACATTTCTATGTGACCTGTGCATATTCTGTGCTATGCGTAAACCATCTCTGAATTCCTCACAGTATCTTACATAATATAAATATGATACAAAAATGTTATTTTATAGTGGAGATTAAAAGAGAATAGTGATAAGAAAAAAGTTCCTACATGGTCAGTAATTTTTAATTTTTCAAATGGTTTTGATGCATGGTTGATTGAAGCCATAAATGTATATAAATGTAGGGTCCCCACATGAAAATACAGACCTCCTGGGTTTTCATCCCAGTTTTCTGTGGTTTTTCCGTCTTCCCTGTTGTTGATTCTCATGTCAAACAGCTGCCTCTGTGGCTTCAAACCATCAAACCCTTGTCTAAGGCTGGATGTTCACTGATGTTGATGCTGATGCCTCTAAACTGATGTATGTGTGTAAATGTGACCACTGTTCTAGATTCTCTAATGAAAAGAAGTGAAGGACCACCCACCTCAAGCAGCTGACTGTCTACATGTCTTCACTCTTTCTAGCTCCATTTTCTGACCTTGGATTAATACTGCCCCAGGATGATTGGCAAAGTATTTATTGGGTTCCTTCTAGAGGAACCTCTGCTACAAAACACCAGTGTGTCACTTCGTAAGACAATTACAAAATTTACTTTTTGAAGGATCGAGGTTGGATCATGTATGAAAATGAATACATCTATGCAATTGTCTTAATGACAATTATGTGATAAGCATTTTAAATGTAAAATTATTTATTTTGTGTGTATGGGTGTTTTGTCTACATGCATGTCTATGTACCACATGTGTGCCTGGTACCTGTGGAGGCCAGAAAATGATGTCAGATCACCTGAGACTGGAGTTACAGCCAGCTGTAAGCTTCCATGTGGGTGCTGGGAATTGAACTTGGTTTCTCTGGAAGAGCAGCCAGTGCTCTTAACAGCTGAACCATCACTTTAGTCTAATGATAAGTATTTTCTAAAAGTATCCTGCTCTGCCAGTGAGACACAATAGTAATGTCGTCATATCATCTTATAATTTCAAGATGTTGTTGTGGTAGTATTAAATTTTCATTTCATGGTTCAGTGGATAAGAGCCCTTATTGCTCTTGTGGAGGACTTTGGTTTGGTTCCCAGAACCTACATGGCAGCTTGCAAACAACTGTAACTACATTTCCAGAGAATCCAGTGTCCTTTTTGACCTCTCTGGGCATTGAACATACAGGCATTGCTATTATATACATGCCGAAAAAAACATCATACACATAAAATAATAAAAAATATCTTAAAAAGTTTATTTCATGATCAATATTTATATTATTTAGAGGTATTCCTCTCAGGATCATGGCAGAAAGAATCACCTTTAGAGTATTATAGTCTGCAAACCATGCAGATTCAAATTTTAAAAATTTAGATTGCAATTTCAAGTGAACACAGACAATTGTAATAAGCCTTCACATTAATTGAATGCCATTGACATTCAACTAATATATAAAAGTTACGACAGAATAGAGGGTATTAAATGGGTCTTTGGAGCTAGACTGCCAATAGTGGATTAATAGATGAGGGGATGACAAGGAGGCAGAAGGCAGGACCTGGTTAAATGATCTCAAATTTATGTACCTGTGAGTTTTTGCCCTGCTAGTGTCCCACTGATGGAGAGATGACCAGCCAATAATTGCCTGACTGGAGCATTGCAATTATGAGCAATGGAATTGAAATTGGCACCACAAAAATTTTACCATTTATCTTTCTGCCCAGGTATTACAAACAGAGCTCCAAGGAGTAAGTTATGCTTGTATTTCTTCCTGAAGGTGCTTATCAATTATTAACTCTAGGAACTGTTAACTGATGGCCTACTGGGGTGAGATTGAAAGGACTTTCAAGTATTTTTGTGTGCTGCTCTTTATTAGTGAAGATAAAGTTGCTCCTGTCTAGGTTGGAGGTACAAGCCCTTTATGGTAGTCAGTCAAAAAGGCGGGCAGCGGAAGGGATTCAGGAGAGACAGTGTCCTGGAGCTGGTCAGAAGAATACAGTGGAGAAGAGCAAGGTCTGTGGTTGGGGTTGTTGGAAGCTTTAAAGCCAGGGCACTGCAGGTCTGAGACTGTGTTGGGTCCTCATTCATGCTTAGAGAATAGTAAAGAGCCAGGAGGAGTCTTCTAATTACTGGTCCAGGAGACAAAGATGTGGAAGATGGTCTGGGAATCTGCTGAGGTGCATGGGGGTGTGCTGCATGATGAGCAGTTTGATCTGGCTGGGAGGTGGCTTCCTGTAGTGACTGCCTGCCTGCCAAGGTATATCAAACCCAACAGTCAGGACTTCCTTCTCACAGGATGTGTGGGTAAAACCAATGCAACTTTTTTTGTTTTATTGGTTCAGAAGTTTTTTTTTTTATTGGAAATTTTATTTACATTTCATATGTTTTACCCTTACCCCATTTCCTCCCTCCCTCCCAGGAACTCCCTATCCCTTCCCTGCTCCTCTTGCCTCTATGATGGTGTACCTCCACCCACCCTCCCCACCTTGAATACCCCCCCCCCCCACGACATCCAGCCTTCATGGGACCAAGGATCTCTTCTCCCACTTATATATAGCTCCCTTGCATATATAGCTGGAGCCATGGGTCCCTCCCTAAGCGCTCCCAGGCTGGTGATTTAGACCCTGGGGGCTCTGGTTGGTTGGTGTTGTTGCTTTCCTCATGGTGTCGTGAATCCTCTCAACTCCTTCTGTCTTCACTCTATCTTCTCTGTTGGGAACCCCATGATCAGTTTAATGGTTAGCTGTGAGCATCCGCCTCTGAATATGTCAGACTCTTGCAGACCTCTAAGGAGACAGCTCTATCAGGCTCCTGTCAGCATGTACTTCCTGACATCCACATCAACGTCTAACTTTGGTGACTGCACACGGGATGGATACCCAGGTGGAACTTTAAGCAGTTTGATATTTGTTTCTGGTATTCAAAGTGTGAAGACTAAAGGCCCTCAAGACACAATATATTGACTCTTTTATTTTACCTCCACTGAAAAGTGATAACTTAGAGAAGAAAGGAAAGTGTGGGGTACATATATTTTTCAAAGAAATATAACCTTCTGTACTGTATTTTAAAACACTAGAATAATGAGCTTGCTACTGGGAGAAACAGCTGGACAGAAAGTGTTTGAGTAGCTGGTTTTTATGTATTTTGGGATGTATATCTACATACATATATGTATATAACAACAGTTAACGAATAAAGAGGGCCATAGATGTGAAAGATAGGAGGGTTTGGAGGGAGAAAAGGGAAGGGAGAAATGATGCTATTATATTGTCTCAAAAAATAAAAGAAATAAAAAAGCATATTCATTTCACTGGGCAAGGGGGATTTAAACAGAAATCTGAGCCAACTATAAGAAGGCTAAGACAAGGTGATAGATAAAGAGACAGAGCAAGAGTCAGAAACCCCAGGTTATACAAGCATAGTTAACGTTTCACACCAGTGTGCACAGTGACCTTGAGAGGGATCTGAGAGCAAACTAAGCCTTACATCCTGTGACTATGGAATCATTTTTCCCCAGTGAAACCTCTTAAGATATCATGAAAAAGCTAGTAAGCCATGGTGCCTGCATTTGAAAACAGGTACCTAGAAGACTGTAACTCGTTGCTCAGTGGTCTAAAAAGTAGTTAATCATTATTTGTAGTATTTCAGAACACAACCCAGGAGGTTATGATCCATTTATTTGAAAAAAATTTTTTACATTCACTCTATACATCTGTCCCTTCCATCCTTTTCTGTAATTCTATAAATTTCTGAGCTCAGTGAGGATTCAAGAAACTTCAGTTAATAATGGCTTATTTCTTGCCAGAGGTAGAGATCAATTTAGAGACAAACAAGTCAGCAAAGGGACATTAGGTGTGTCTTCTTTATTAATCAAATCTGGGTATAGAAATGGCTTTATGTATCTTAGTCATGTTATGTGAAGACCTGAATTATGCTGCTCAAATTCATATGAGGACTCCCCAACTCTTAATATGGTGATAGAGAATCTCCTCAAGTTACTTTAGGGTTATGACTCAAAAAACTTGTAAATTAAAATGTTGTATTTTGAAAATAAATGAAATATACTTAACCTATCACCCACAATAGTTTAACATCACAGTACAATGTAAATCAGCTGGTGATCACTCATGTGATTGATTAGATGCCCAGGCTCTTTGCTGCTGCCAGTCAGCATTTCAAGAGAAAATCTCATGACATCTCTGTAGCGCATGAAGAGATCAAAGTTCATCACATACTATACACTGCATGAATGTCATTTTTATAGCATCTTCAATAGAGGACCATCAGTTTCTGTAAATGAGAGTTTTAGGTGGAAATTAGGTTGAGATGAGGTTATGATGATGGACTTCATGAAGAGCTTAAAATCTTTAATTTAGCAATGCAAGAACCCCTTCTCTGACTTAGTCTCTGGCTTCACTCTATAGAACTGTAAGAAAATATATTTATGTTATTCAAACAACTTGCCATATAACATTTTTTCATGGCAGTTCAAGTTGCCATGTTTGAACTTCCTTGAGCAAGTTGTGACTACCTTGTCAGATATTAGCTTTATAAAAATGCAGCCCTCAGTAACTGCACAAAGAACATTTCTGCCTTATAGTCAATGTCACCTTGCCAAATTCCCAGTTAAATCAAGACTGTTCAACATTTCAAGACATGCTTGTTCACTCCTAGGGACCAGCTTCTGCTGCATATCCAGGTCTATGAAAAAGGAAGATAAAATATTTGGTGATCTAAATATACGTTTAACATCTTTAAGCACTATATAGGAGACCAGAAGTTAAATATTATTCTTTGTGTGTGTGTGTGTGTGTGTGTGTGTGTGTGTTGGGTCAGAGAGAGAGAGAGAGAGAGAGAGAGAGAAGAGAGAGAGAGAAGAGTAGAGAAACAGAGAGAGAGAAGAGAGAGAGAGAAAAACACACAGAGAGAAGAGGCCTTTCGTGAACACATGGAGAAGGGGAGTGGAGTGGGGGGAATAGAGAGAAAAGGAACAGAGAGAGAAGAGAGTAAGGGAGTAAGAGCTCAATATGTATTCTAAGAACTCTTTCTTGCCAAAGAAATTGGAACTAGGAGCTAAGGCTTTGAGACCTGGAGAATTCGGGACCTTTGTAATATTGCTCCATGACATATCATTCTTTGAACTTTTTAATTTTTGTTTGTTTCCATCAACAGATCTGCTTGGAGGACATATGAAAGGAAAGGAATTAAAGAGATTTAGCCAAGCTGAGGAGAGGGCTTTTCAGGAACAGAAAGAATGAATATGAGTAGTAAGGGAGGAAAGCACTAGCCTTCAATGACCAGGGCTTTCACTGGAATAGATTACATGGCTGACCATGAAATGTAAGGCTATAACTTGTTTAAATAAGATGAACTACAATATAGACTGAAGGAGTAATAGTTCCTTCTGTTCAACTAATGGACACAACAGTGGGAAGATTCCAAAGTTTCTGAAAAAGAGTTGCTGAAAAAGAGACCATTATTTTCTATCACAACAATAGTCAATGTATAGAAAAACAAATGTTTCCAAGTTTAATCTTTTACCTAAAAATTAAAAAAAAAATCTTTCAACAATCCTAGGAAATATAATCTCACATCAAACCTATCATGTGGCTCCTATAATATTTCTGTTTCCTCTTCCACAGCAATCCCAGAGCCTTGGGTATGGGGTTGTATTTTAGATGTATCTGTTGGGACTGTATGCTGCTTTGTTGGTTGTGGCTTTCTGGTATCCTTCTGTTGCAATGAGAAATTTCCTTGATGAGGGGTAAGAACTACACTTATCTGTGGAACTAAGTATAAATATTTAGAATGGAGTTAGGATTACACTGATTTAGTAAAATGGTGATTATAAGTTTTCCTCCAAAATTGATGACTTCACTAACCATGCCTATTTATATATTTAGGAATATATAAATATATGCCTATATGTATGTAACAACAATTTATATAATATATGTATGTAATATGTATGAGACATCAACACATGTATGTAACAACTTGTTGAGTAGACAAAGTAGAAGACACTTTGATTTCTGAAATGATAGAGGAAAATCAGGGTTCCTATTAGGGCCTGAAATGCTCAATTCCAATACACTAGAACTGCTCTATTGTTACACTAGAACAATATAGTAAGACCTTATAGTAAATTCAGATTAAGTCAGTCGATTAACAAAGAGATTTTCAGAGATGTCAGAGGCAAAAAGAAAGAGTTGATTCTGCAAATTCTAGACAGAATCATTTGGTCAGTGGCATGAGGATGAAATGGTGAATAAAAGAGGTACAGTGCTGGGAAGGAGGAAAACTGGAGAATGAGGAACGTTCTTACCCAGCACTTCAGAACCCAAGAAAAGCAGAACTCCAAAGCTTGCTGTTCTAATGGAACAGGGATGTAACATTCTTGAGAAGCTTCATATAATAAAGTTATTAAAAGCATATTTCATTGGAAAAAGCAGGGTGAAGTGGTTAGAAAATTTTAGACTCAAAATAGCAGTGAATGCTTTTTCTACATAGATCCCAAATTTTACAAAGAAGTAGGATCGGACAAGTGGGGATTTCAACATGAAAACATACACTGGAGGCTTAATTCTGCAGAAACACATCGACTGAAAAATATATTTTTTGTTTGTATATGTGTTTTAATCCTCTTAATCATCTTACCTTTCAGAAGCTGAGATAATAAAGGGGACAGATGGCAAACTTGATAACAATGGAGAAAGAATAAGGTTGTGATAAGGAAGTGGGAGCCCTTCCTTTGAATCCTCTCTTCTCTCCCACCTCCCCATTTTCCCATTTTCCTTCAATGCTTTCTGTGTGCTCAGGGCCAGAGATATATGATGAATCCAGACAATATTCAATTCATTTACGATATCAAGGAGTATAAAGTAGGGAGGAAGATAGCCAAGAAAATATAATTACAAAGTAATGTAAGAAATAATAGGTCTGAGTCCTACTTGTAGAAGATATATGAAGAGTTACACATACATAGTAGAGTTGCTGGGAGGTGTCTTCACTTTGTACTTGGGCTGTTAGAATACATTGGAGCTTCTGCTCTGCATGGATATACAGAGGGTTAGTGCCAAAGGATGACTGTATGGTGTAGATGAATTAAGAGAACTGAGGAATAATACCAATGTAGGCTGGACACAGGAATTTATAAATTGTGGATACTTTAAAAAATATGTTGTATGTGCTAGAGAAAGGCAAGTTATAAATTCAGAATAAATAGACTGAAGGATTTTAAACAGAGAACTCAAATTCTTAAATTTTCATTTCAACTCATGGGAATGACTGGGTGGCTAATTGAGTAGGAGGTAACATTGAGCATGATGCAGTACGGTCTGCAGCAGCCTTGAAGGGACTACACATGAAAGACAGAAAAGGAACAGTCATACAGCATTAGATATGGCAGGAGCACAGCAAGGTGAATTTTAATAATTAATAATATTCTTTGTTTACTTGTGTATCCACTCTTCTGTTGTGATAAAACAATGTCAACAAGGGAGTTTAGAGAAGGAAGAGCTTATTTGGTGGGGTTAATGGTTCCAGAAGGTTAGGGTCCATGATGGTGTAGTGAAGGTAGCAGATGGGCAAGTTGGTTAGGTTTACAGTACCAGATATTATTTTTTTTTCCAAATTGACTGGGCCATCACTTGTTTTTTGGTACCCTCAGTATGTAAGTGCCACTATTTTAACTATAGGCATATCTTGTCGGGCTGGTCACTGTTGTAGTTTCTAGATATCACAGTTGTGTAAGACTATTGATTGCTTTTCTGCCTTGGCTGTTTGCAATGGCACCTTTCTAGACAAGAAAAGCTAATCCTCAGGGATATCTCAAAGTAATTTTAATTTGCATTTCCTAGTTGCTAAGGATAGTGGAATACTTTTGAGATATTTCTTGACCATTCAACTTTCTGCTCAAACATAAAACTCATTTTAAACTCAGTTTTCTTGACTCTATTTTTCTGACTTCTTTATATATTATGGATATTAATACTCTGTCAGATGTATAGCTAGCAAAGATTTTCTCCTATCCTGTGAGTTTCCTCTTTGTTTGATTGTGTCATTATTTGTACAGAAGGTTCTTAGTTTTATTAGGTCCTACTTGTCAGTTGCTGGATTTAATTCCTTGGCAAACGTAGTCCTATTTGGAAATCTTTTCCTACACCTATATTTTGTAGAGTACTGCCATGTTTTCTTCTAGTAGTTTTATTGAGAGGATGAACAAAACAGGGGGAACAGGTAGTAAGGGAAAGGAAGGGAAGGATGAATCTAAGAAAGGAGGAGAGGGAGCAATGGAGAAGGCATGATCTTTCTGAAGGTTAAGACCTTCCTTTTCAAAGCAGGAAATTCTTGAGTAAAACTTATCTTTGTTTCATTTTATTGAAATTTTTGACTTGTCTCCTCTTGCCAATAAATCTGTTTCAGGGCAATTTCTTGAGCTACATTATAGACCAATGCAGCCTTGGTGGTGAACTGTTCACCACCTTCCAAATTACTGAATTAGGCATTGAAAGTGAATTGTAATATCTCAGATTAGCATATATCTGTATATCATAATATATAGTTGTCAGACACACACTTTAGATCCATTCTAATGCTATATAAGGCACACCATGTTCCTTTGGGCATGTTGAATATAGAATGACAGCCATTTTCTCCAAAATTCCTTATATCTCTCCATCACTCCTTATCTCTAGGCTAGATGAAAATGGTGTTCAGTTTTATTCTCTGTAAGTCAGAATCAAGGCAATCAATTAGACACTGCTGTGTGTGTGATTCAGTGGGCAGTAGATGGAGTATTGTCATTAGCTTTGTAGGTGAACAAGAAAGCAAAGGGCTGGAGAATGAGAATTACTAGGCATGGAGGTATTAAGGTGGTTTTGAAGATTAAGTCATTTAGCATGCTGAAGCTATTAGTAGAGAAAGAATCTAGCATCGTGTGATGGAGTAAAAATATCCTTCTGGCATTTCTCAGTCTTATAGAGTAGATTCTACCACTAAAGTTTGGTTGACTGGCATCTGCTGAGGCTCCTAGCAGAAGGTACAGGGAAGGTGTTTTGGGATTTAGAATCTAGCAACCTTTCAGACACTACAAAACTTTTTTTTGTATACACCTTTGAGGAAGCTTCCACATATCTATGTTGTAAGGAAAGCCTGAGTATTCCATGGACAACTGGAAGATCAAAGGGCTTGAAAAGTAAAGAACTTGATCAAGGTTGTTCACTCATACTCTGTGCCAGCTTGGTTATGGAGGACAGGAGTTCAGTGGTAAACCGAATAGAGAAAAACATCTCTGTTATCATCAGTATTCAAAAAGACAGCTACCTTGTGTGTACACAAACAAAAATAATTTTATGGCATGATTGGTGCCATGGAAACCATAAATGATGGTATGCGATGAATAATGCATAGGACTTTGTTGCAGATGCTTTGGTACAGGAATGCTTTATAATATATGTGATACTAGAGCTGTAAAGCATTTGAGAAGAAGGAGCCGGGGGTGATGGCAACTTGAGAACGTTTCTGAGAGGAGATTATAAGTGGGAAGGTCTTGGGTGGGAGTAGAAAATAGGTCAGTACACATTAAAAAAAAGAGCTGAAAGGCTTATTAAAGAAGCAAAAACAATCAACATATGTAGGTAAGATTTCTGGAAATTCTATCTGGCACTCATTGAGTAGTCTGTGTAAAGAAGCTATTTTCCATGTAGTATGAGACTCAAACTCAGAAGGAAGGGCCGTTGGGACAAAATGGGATCTACAGAGGGAAGAGCCATGACATCCCTGACCAGCAGAGGGGAGACAGCATCACTTGTTGTGGAGTTGGAAAGATGGACCAAGGATTTCAAGACATCAAAGGAGGAGGAGACATATTTGGAGTTAGAATTTCCAGCATGTCAACTAATTGAGGCAGAATAGATATGTATGTGAGCTGTTGCAGCACCTGTCTGTATAGCAACAGTTATGAAATGCTCCCATCCCATCCTGCCTCGTGTGGGACCTAGTGGCTTGCTGATGAGCTCTGGGGAAATGAGTGCTCTGGCATAATTAATGATTTCATTTTGTGTGTGTGTGTGTGTGTGTGTGTGTTGTGGTGTGTGTGTGTCAGAGAGAGAGTGGCCAAATTCATGCATATGTATGCAAAGACCAGAGAATGATATTACATGGTATCCTGCCTTATCATTCTCTCCCTTATTCCATCAACCCACTGAAGCATCTCTCTAGACTTATATTAATCTCTGAATGAATTCATGTGATGATATTATTGGGAGATGGTAAAAGGTAGGAGGTAGGACCTAGATCAGCAAAAAGGGGCACCATGGGCACGTTCTTTGGTGCCTAAGTCTTATTTAAGTCCTTCTTGTACTCCCTTTACCTGATTTCTGGTCACCATCATGTGATCTGTCCTTCTCTGCCATGTCCTCTCTATTGTAGTGGACAAACATGACCCGTCCCATGGGCCTTGGTTATTCGTGGGGTCCAGAGGGCGACCGTCACCTGAAAAAGAACATGGGCGGGAGAGAAAACCGAGATCCTGCAGGCAGTTTTGTCAAGATCTCACTTTAATGTAGGGGCAATGTTCAATATATAGACTTGGGGAAGGGGGAAGGGAGGACAAAGGTCTTCTGGAAGAGCAGTTTATGTTGTTAATAGCTGAGCCATCTCTCCAGCTCCCAGGAAATGCCAGATGTTTTTTAAGTTTACTGAGATCTGAGATCTGAAAGAGCCTATCTTTTTAACCTAGTACTGATTAACAGCAGGAGACTCTCTGAGGCTTCTCTTGGAACAATGGGTAGTTTTCTGGGTTTATCTCTTGACAGAGCAAGAGAATCTTCTTTGGTCAAAGGTCAGGTTTTTCCCAGAGGAGGCAGTTCCTCATAAAAGCAGTTTACAATTTTTATAAGCTAGGATGGTGGTCCAGGGTCCCCAACACTAACATTTCTGAGATCATGAGCCAAAACATCAGTTGTTTATATCATATAACTCAAAAATCAAGAGTGCCCTATCCTTTAGTATGTCAAGACAAAACAAAAACAATGTTGTTGGTTTCTCCTTCTACATTCCAAATCTGTGAAATGTTCCCCATGGTCTTGTGCTTTGTGTAGCTATTCAGGAAGTTCTGGGAAGTTTGGTTTGAGCTTATTCAGTCTACACAGCACCCCAGAATGTCCCCACACTCATTCATTCATATGTGTGTGTGTGTTTCACCATTTTTGACTTTTTAGTGAATGCAACCGCAGACTATTGTTTGTGCCTGCCTTAAAGAAACCACCTTTTCTAAACAATCAAGAGCACCCTACTCTAGCTATTTCCTCCAAAAGGATTTAAAGTTTCTATTAGCTTTGTATCAGAGCTGTTCTTCCTGCAATTCTCACATTCCTCCTCTCATATACTGTACTGAGATATAAGATAAATTTCTATCAAACACATAATACATTGGACAGCAGAAAATATGAAAAGGAAAGAAAAGTAGTTAATAGGATGCAAAAGTAGTCACAACAAAAGAAGAATCTAACTCAGAATTCTTGTGTTTATAATTTATTATGTGGTTGTAGTTCAGTCTCAGCTTCTTTTTATTACCTCTGCCCCATGTTTCTTATACTCTTAGAAAGCAGGTTGGTTCCTGTGGTTCTGGCCATGGTTGGGGATTCAAAGCTGCTTTTTGGCAATTCTGGCAGTATTTTCCATGTGAGTTTTATCACAGGATGGCATGCTAGCAGGCACATTAGGGGATTTCTTGCTTCAAGACATACTCCCTTTTATCCTGCTTGTGCAAAGACATCCCATTTCCATCTGAACAGCCAGGATCTGTTATCTCAGTCAGAGCCATAAGCCTTCTTCCACTGCTGATCCTGGGAATGACACACTCAGTGTGATCCAGTAGAAGCCCCAGCTTCTTGCTTAAGAGATAAATTATTTCATTCCAGTGACCACATTCTTGCTTTCCTCTGAGAGCACAGGACACAGAGCTCAAAGTCACAAAGATGGAAATCAAGATTACCAGAGATGGTGGGAGAAAACACTTTCATTTCTACTTCTCTTTTTTATCATATCAAAGAATCCATGCTACAAGGAAAAAAATCAGCTTTTGATGGGTTATAAACAGCATGCACTGGTCATTGTGAAGGACAATGATCTGTAAGATCAGATCAGATCGGGAGACTGCCATATTGAGTCTTCATACAAAATATATTTGCAATACTTATTGCTGAGTAACAAATTACTCCAAACATGGTGGCTTAATCAGTGAGATAATTTTGTTCTTCTCTTTCCCCATTTGTGGCAATTATTTACCTTATCTAGGCACTTCTAGATGAAGAATTCTCATGACAGTAGTCAACATTGGAAAGGGAGTCATCTAAAGGTTTTGTTGATTGTAGACGTTGAGAGACTGAGAGTCAAAATATATTATTTTGCCTCTTGGCTTAAGCTTCCTCCTAGCCTGGCCACTGGATTCTAGAATATGTATCCTGAGATGTAAAAAGCAGAGGGTAACATGGAGGCTGGCAAATTTCACATCTACCACATCCCATTGCCCAAATAATCACTGGACACAGAATGAAGGATCCTGTGCTTGGACTTGCTTTTAACAGAGAACAGCATCTCAAACTCTTGGGTATGGCTGACACAGAGAGTACATTTAAATGCAAACCTGTCTAATTCTAAACTTCATGCAGTCTATATTTATGCACTCTTGGATTAAGAAACCTGAATTTAATTCTAGATCAGACACTGCTTAATCCAATGGTGCTGAATGGGATATACTTTCCATTAATACATGTAGAGGTTGTCATGGATGAAGAATTAGGTTCCTTCAAGTTTAGGCATGGTGTGTTCTTATTGCCCTGTATGTAGAGGTGATCCTACATGTTTTCCTCATAGCAAAATCTCCTTGGATTCTTCCCAGAAGTAAGACACCCAAAGTACTTATTTTCATCAAAGGAACAACTCAGTAGATGTCCTGTCTTCTGTATGACAATAAATGCAATAGTATTTTCTTCTGTATTTCAGTTTAGCATGTTGTCTTATGTTATATTTTATGTTAGTTGATTAAATATTCCCCTTATTGCAAATATCAGGGGTGCTATATCGTAATTTTCTTGACTATTGTGGAGGGGAGTAGTAGAAGGCCTGTTGGATCTGGCTCATTCTGCCTTTGCTATAGCTTACTCTTTGAGAATGGCCAAATCATGATCTCTCTAGACCTCAAACATTTAGTCTATATCTATGGATTGTGTAGGGTGAGAGGCCTCTAAAACTTCTTTTACAGTTTCTTGAATGTATCTGGGTTAGTTCAGGAGGAGGGGAATAGCTGATCTTTTTAGGTCTTCTGAGACAGATTTTGTACATCACTGCTTCTTAGTGCATTTGCAATTTCAACCTGACTAATTCTTTTTTTATTACATACAAATGACTATCACATGGAAAGTTCTCATGCAGAGAAATATTCTAAATATAGATATTATTATAGCACACTTTCTTCAGTTACACAGCTCCCTGTCATAAACACAGGGGACATTCACGATCCTAAGAGAGAGTTCCTGTCTGTCTATTATTAGGGTACAGCCTGTGGACTCAGGTACCATCCTTTCTTTAAAAAATGTCTTGTGCTTACTAGGTATCATCAGTAAAAGTCCTTACCAACAGGGCCATGGAGTGGAACTTGATGCATTGACTCATAGGATTTAGAATTTGCTTAAGTCAATTTAGACTGAGATGGGATTCATAACAAATATAAAAGTCAAGATACACTTACCTAAACTTTATGCATCAAATACTTTTCTGTGCTTCTTCTGGAACAATCATTGTTTCCCAAGTTCTGTGAATGCTATGACATAAAAGTTGTATTTGAACCTTGCAATTGTCTGTGAATAGTAAACAAACAAAAACAAACGAACAAAAATCTTAAGGGGAACTGTGACACATACTGAGGCAGGAACCAATAACATCTTAGAAATACTTATGATAAAGAGGACTGGCCCCATGGGAGGTTACAAGGAAGGTGGGACCTGACTAGTAGTTTGAGCAGCATCATTGGTTCTACGTGAAGAGATGACATAGGACATCCTAGTTAGGGGCAGAGAAATATCAAAGACTCATAGGTTGAAATGACTGCCTGATATTCATGTGCAAAGTCAGACAGCAGCTCAAAAGGTAGAAAGAGAAAGGACAACAGCAAAACTATGGGCAGTTTTTGAACATAGATAGACACGAATCATATCTTAGGAATATGCATTCCTGCTATGTATGTACATGACAGAGAGCAATCTCATAATAATAAATGTGCTAGGAATGTTTCTATTCCCTCTGTGTAGGAATTTTTCAGGTTCTAGAGATACTGCTAGGCAACTGTATGGGTCCAGTCCTTAAACAGTTCATAATTTAATGATGAATTTTAATAGAATAAAGAAAGCCCATGCCTGTAATACTAACACTCAGGAAGTGGAGACAAGAGGATCAGAAATTCAAAATAATCATTTGTTAAACAATGAGTCTGAGGCCAATCTGGTTTACATCAGACCTTGTATCAAAAAGTAAACAAGACATGGAAAGAAGGTTTAGTGGGGAAAGATGTGTGCTGCACAAGCCCGGAGACCTGACCTCAGTAACTAGAACTCAGGTGAAAATGAAGAAAATTGGCTTCACAAAACTTTACTCTTGTTCCTCTTATGTAACACAGCATGTACCTATACTCCCACAATAGTAATAGCTAAAATATTTAATAACTTTTTATTAAATATAAAAAGCCAAATAGAATAGAAATGAAGTTCCTGGTTAAAGTTTGGGGATAAAAGGGAGGGATGGCATTCAAGAACAGTGTTTAGAGGATTAGGGTAGAGGCAGAGGGAACACTCAGGATGGTTGTTCATTCACCAAAAAGCTCTGAGATACCAGACACGCACCAAGGTATGTTATAAGTATTGGAAACATAGAAGTATGTTACTGGTGTGGTCTTCCATCTTCATAGAAATTATAGGAGGTACAAAGTCCAATATGAAAACAAGCAATAATGATGCCTGACATTTATTAGACTTCTGATGGTAAGTCCAAGGTGTTATTGATGAGCTAACATAATTATCATATCAAGCATATCAGCAGATGATATGATGATGATGATGATAAAGATGCTCTTTCTACTAATGTTAACCTAGGGCATAGATGCAGCAGTTACACTATGAGACTAATACAGTGGTTTTCAACCCTCCTAATGGTGTAAATCTTTAACACAGTTTCTCATGCTGTGGTGACCATAAAATTATGTTCATTGCTATTTCATAACTGTAATTCTGCAACTGTTATGAACAGTAATGTAAATAGTTGATATTTCTGATGGTTTTAGACTATCTCTGTGGATAGGTTAACTCTCCCAAAGAGGTCATGACCCACACAGTTTGAGAACCACTGGACTAGATCTTTATCAGATGTGAGAAGTGTGAGTTGAACCTGGGTAGCCTGACCACAGAGACTTTTTTAGAGTGCGACCCATGCTAAGAGGAAAACACAACAAGATGGTGAGGCATAGAGGAACTGGTGGGGTGTGGGGGCATGTCTAGATGAAAGAATGCTTCTGGAAGGTTTCACACAGGATATAGTCTCTGAATGATGGGAGTATTTGGCAGTAAAATGATCCCAGCAGGAAAATCTAATGGCTTCCACTGAACCATTGAAGGTGCAGCAGAGAAAGCAACAAAAATATCATTTACCTCCTGGTTGGGTATGCGACTCCACAGAGGGCCAAGCTGTAGGTGTTTTCAAAGAGGCCCCCAAGTGGTGGGGTCACTCAGAAGTCTCGTTTAGTGGCTGCTGTAGATCTGGCCCATAACATTTCTACCCAGTGTTGCCGCTATTTCTGGCTGATATCAGTTGTCCCAGGGCACCATATGAAGGCTTTATATGATACGCATAGGGCAATTTGGCCCAGAACTTCATCCAGAAGCGTCCTAATAAGCAAAGGCCATTTGGATTCTGAGCAAGTAAATGTGCTTTTCCTGGGACTGCCAGAGCTGAGAGCCAAGTCTCAGGGAGGCAATATGTAAAGCAGGTGTCTGTGCAGTGTGCAAGCAATAAAGCATATAGAGGAGCACAGACGGACTCTCAGCTGGTCAGAAGACCAGAAGTCTCTTCTAGAAGGTTGGATATAGGGTCCAGCTATTGGGGCTTCAGAAAAACTCTGGCTAAATCACTAAGAAGGCAGATGGAAAATAAAATGACAGTTATAGCCCTTGATTAGAAATATGGAGATCTTAGTTTTTCAGTGTCTCAGTCACCCACCAGATTACGAAGGCATCTCTGCCAAGCCCCTTCCTCTTCCCCTTCCCTATTTTCCTCTGTAAGTGTAAGAATCTTATTTTGATTGAATGACATATTTTCTATCATGCCACGTGTTATGGGGGTCTAATACTCAACACACAGGCTGAAATTTTTCCTATAAATTAACTGAAAAAGAATAGCAGTGATAAAAATCACGTTTCCAAATAATTTTCTTTCTTAAAATTTATTTTAAGAAGTGCATTCTAGGAATAAGTCAGAACTTTGTGGGATTTATTTTTATTTTGTGGTTAGGCATGGATTTTTTTGACGATAAGAAATAAACACAGGATAATCAAAAATACTGTAATGGCTGGTCCACCTTTCAGTGCTGAGTGTTCCTCAAGCTGCTAAGTCACACTAAGTTACACTCTTGCCTTTAGCTCATTTCTGGATCAGGAAGTCCAACGAGGTCCTGCCCACCTAACAAAATGCTATTGTTAAACAAACAAAAACAAAACAAAACAGAAAACCTCACAAATCTAACAAAAAAAATCTCACAAAAAAATTCATGATGCTTAGGAATGGTCTGAAGGCATGCCATTGGACTTGAGAAACCCTCCCCTTAAATACTCCCTTTTATTTCCTTCTGAAGCCAGATTTTTTTTTTCTCAAAACCAGAAATCTGGATTGAAGCACAGAACTGTGAAGTGCAGATGTTCTGGTTCCCAGGAGATGGGGGAACAGATGTTCTCTAGACCCAATGTTACTTGTTGTGTTTGCTCCTCCGACGTACAGACATCTGGACCATTCCTTTGAAACTAATGTGATTCTGTAAATAGAGGGCTTGTGGCTAATGGGGCACTTGACTAATTAGCCTCAGGACTAGCAAGCTGGGAGATGGTTTTAGTATCTGGCAAAGGAGAAATCGAAATGAAGAATACTTGGTTTGGGGTTAGAGAGATAGATATGGTCACCACCACTTTCATATATGACTATGATATCTCTGTGTTGGCACAGGAGAGCTTCCAGGGAGACAATTAGATACCTGATGTGCCAATTAGTTTTTCATTGTGGACCTCAGGGTTCTGTTGTGATTTAAATGTGTCCAGTAATAACTGGTATTGGAGATACATTGATAATGGGAGTAGAGTAAAGCCAGAAAGCAGTATTTTGAGCATTCTTCTCATCAGTAGTGGGTAGGACTGATTAATCTTCTCATCAGTAGTGGGTGGGATTGATTAAGCTTGCCTACAAACTCCCTACCCATGAATATACTTCATAATGCCATGCAGACAATTGTCAACACTCCATACTGTTTTTTGGAGGCTGCCTTCTAATGGAAGGATTTGTAGAAAGTAGTTTTTACCATAATCTCCATGCTTGTGTAGCATCCCACAGTGAGTACACTCATAATTGCTCAGGCATCTCTTAACTATCATCATCATAAATAATCATTTACCTATATCAAATTGTGAAGTAAAGGGAATTTCATTTATAAGCCATTCAGAAAATATCCTTTGATCAATTAGTAAACCCCTAATTATCTCTTTCTATTGAATAACATCACAAAGTTCTTGTCACTACAAAAGCTACCAATAAGTATGGCAACAGAGTTTAGGACAACAACAGTATTGTAGAAATGATCAGTTAATAAATTCTGTGCTATGCTGTTTCTGTACATTTAATATTAGTTTTGTATCTTTAATTTCATCATAAGCCAAACTTTGTAGTCTCTCACTTTTGTTTTTAAAAGATTATACCTGAAAAAAGTACATGTAGAAAATGTTTATGACAATAATAATAAGAATAAAAATAGCTACATGACCAAGTTTTCTGATTTTTGTAGCCTCTTCCTTATAGAGGACTTAAGCTATATAGGCTTCAGGCTTCTGTGGACTGTCCCTTCCCTTTGCTGTGGCACAAATGTCTTCCACTGACACTTAGACCTGTTCATGACTGGCTCCCAGAGGGCTTGATGGCATATAGACTTGGGGTTCAGCTTTTTCGGGGGCAAGTGCTACTCGGGATGTTGCCTTTAATTTTTCTTTGGGGCCCATTCTGGTTGCTGTGGTCACTTAGTCTCTGTAAATCTCATACAAATTAGAGTGATGCTGGTCAAGGTTGTGGACCTTGTCTGTGCTTACTTCAATTCAAACCTGTACTCAGATTTGGACTCAGATTTAGGGATGCAGGAATGAGTGGCATGCAGCATGAAGAAGCTAGAAATGGAGAGCAAAACTTAAAAATTCAGGCTCTGGTGCTGGATGAATATACAAAGACAGTGATAAAGTGTGGAATGGATATCTCTGGAGCCTGCGTGATGGAAAGATGACACACAGGCCTCCTTACTTATTTCTAATAAAGGTGCTGATCTCATTACATCTACCTCTAATTATGTTCCTCAATGAGAATAACTACTAGTAAGCTCCATTTGTGTAGAATCTGCACTGGTGTGTAAATTTGTCTGAGTCATTTAGTGCAATGCCTGGTGTGTAGCAGGCATCCCAAAGATTGCTGCTTCAAGGAATGAAATAGCTATTAATCTATGTCAGGCATTGCATAAAACGAGCCTCATAAGCCATTTCACTGATACTGCAAAATAAGACTATGACAGACATGCTGAAAGTAAATGTTTCCTAGATGGGAAAATTGAATGATGCAGCAGGTCACCCAAGGTCCTACAGGTACAAGGGCAGGTCCTGAATTAGGCTCAGGTTTGTTTCTTGTCTTGCTCCAAGACTGGAAATTTGTCTTCCCCTAACATACCCAATTCCAAGTCATATCCCAGCCTATGTGGTTGTATCCCAAGGATGCCAACTGTAAGTCTTTAGGATATAGTCCTGGACACCTACAGAGACAGTTCTCTGAAAGTATATGGACAGGTATTCAGACATTTGTTGGACTTTCTATGCTACCTGTCTCATTGGCTGGCTGAATATGGTCTATTTCTGAAATCAGGGGTCATGTGGCTATCAGTGCTGGATGCACAGAGTGTACTTGGGTTATCCTGTGGAGTATCTTTGGCTCATGCCTTCCTGCCATATGCCTGAGTGGGTCCATATCATGTCCAGTTTCTGTTTCCATCTTGATCAACTACTACATCTTTAAAAGTTTCTTACTGCCTAACCCTTATAATCAGTATTTCTATGCCTGCTTACTCCAGCAATGGTGAACCCCAAGAGTCAAGGTTTATGTGATGTCTCAATCCCTATAAACCCAGAGGAATCTTCTACCTCCAAATTGTGGCAGATTTGCAGTATCATTTTGATGGTTGATCTCTGAAAAATAATTCAATTTTAGATTCCCCATCTGTAAAGTAGAAAGTAAAAATATTTTATCTACTATAGATTAACATAGTCAGAACATTTAAAAACAAACTATTGCCCAGCACAGAGAAATTGCATTAAACATGAGCCATTCTTAGTAGTTGTGATAGTTAATTTTAATTGTCAATTTGATGCAATCTGGAATCACCTGGAAGAAGGGCCTTTGGGGATGTCTGTAATGGATTATCTTTTTAAAAATTTTTTTATTGTTTTACTTATTCACTTTACATCTTGCTCACTGTCCCCCCTTCCACATCAACCCCTCCTGAAATCCTTCTCCCAATCCCCTCCTCCCCTTCTCCTCTGAGCCAGTGGGGGCCCCTGGGTGTTCCTCTACCCTGACACATCAAGTCTCTTTGAAGCTAGGCACATCCTCTCCCACTAAGGCCAGACAAGGCAGCCCAGCTGGAAAAACATATCACATGTACAGGCAATAGCTTTTGGGATAGCCTCCCTGGCTCTTCACTCCAGTTGTCTGGGACTCACATGAAGATCAAGTTGCATATTTTCTAACATATGTTCCAGGGAGCCTAAATCCATTCTGTGTATGTTCTTTTGTTGGTGGTTCAGTCTCTGAGAGCCTCAAGGGTCCAGGTTAGTTGACTGTTGGTCTTCCTGTGGAGTTTCTATCCCTTTGGGGCATACAATTCTTCCTCCTATTCTTGCACGAGTCCCAAGCTCCATGCAAAGTTTAGCTGTGGGTGTCTGGATCTGTCTGAGTCAGCTGCTAGGAGGAGCCTCTCAGAGGACAGCCATGCTAGATTCCTGTCTGCAAGCATAACAGAGTATCATTAATAGTGTTATGGATTAGTGCTTGCCCATGGGATGTGTCTTAAGTTGGGCTGGTTATTGGTTGGTCATCCCCTCAGTCTCTGCACCATACTCCCATCCATGCACTTCGTGGAGACAGGATAAATTTTGATTCAAAAGTTTTGTGGGTGGGCTGATATCCCTATTGCTTCATTGGGGTTCCTGACTGGCTACAGGAGGTGACCTCTTCAGGTTCCATAGACCCAATGCTGTGAATCTCTTTCATGTCTTTCCCACATCTGATCCTGAATTCCCCTCCAGCCTCCCCATCCTCCTCCCTTTCAATTCTCTCCTTCCATCTTATGACTCTTTCATCTCTTATGACTCTTTTATTCCCCTTTTAAGCTTCTAAGAATCCTTGCTTGTGCCTTCCTACTTGTTTAGCTTCTTTGGGTCTATAAAGTGCAGCATGGGTATCCTGTATTTTAAGGTTAATATCCATTTAGATGTGAGTACATACTATGCATGTCCTTTTGGGCCTGGGTTACCTCACTCAGGATGATATTCTCAGGATTCATCCATTTGCCTGCAAAATTCATGATGTCTTTGTTTTTAATAGCTGAGTAGTACTACATTGTGTAGATGTACCATATTTTCTTTATCCATTTTTCGGTTGAGGGACATCTGGGTTGTCTTTCATTTAAGAACATAAAACATTGAGTCAGAATGTAATCCCAAGCAGGGATTTAATAAAAGTATTAGTACTACTGTTTATAAAAAAATTATGTTGGAAGTTTGAAGATTGCATTGAATCTGTAGACTGCTTTTGGAAAGATGGCCATTTTCACTATGTTAATCCTGCCTATCTATAAGCATGAGAGATCTTTCCATCTTCTGATATCTTCTTCAACTTCTTTTTCAGGGACTTGTAGTTCTCATACAGATCTTTCTCTTAGAGTTCTCTGGTAGAATTATGGGGGTTGCTTAGGTAAACTATCATATCATTTGCAAATAGCAATACTTTTACTTTTTTTTTTTTTCCCAATTTGTATCCCTTTGATCTCCTTTAGTTGTCTTATTGCTGTGGCTGCATAGTACAATATAGTACTTCAAGTCTTATATTGATTAAATAGGGAAAGAGTGGACAGTTTTGTCCTGTCCCTGATTTTAGCAGAAATGCTTTAAGTTTCCCTCCATTTAATTTGATGTTGGCTATTAGCTTGCAGTATATTGCTTTGAATGTGTTTAGGTATGTTCCTTATATCAATGATCTCTCTAAGATTTTTAACATGAAGGTATGTTTTATTTTATTAAAGGCTTTTTCAGCATCTAATGAAATAATCATGTGATTTTTTTTTCAGTTTGTTTATATGGTGAACTATGTTAATGGATTTTTGTATGTTGAACCATTCTTGTATTCCTGGGATGAGGCCTTCTTGATCATGATTAATAATGTTTTTTTATGTGTTCCTGGTTTCAGTTTGCAAGTATTTTATTGAGTATTTTTTGCATCAATGTTCATAAGACAAATCAATCTTAAGTTCTCTTTCTTTATTGAGGCTCATGTGGTTTAGGTATCAGAGTGATATTGTTTTCTTTGTTTCTAATTCATTGATTTCATCCCTGAGTTTGACTAATTCCTGCCTTCTACTCCTTCTGGGTACGTTTGCTTCTTTTTGTTCTAGATCTTTCTGGTGTACTTCTACACTGATTTCATGAATACTTCCTAGTTTCTTATGGAGATGCTTAGTAGTATGAACTTTTCTTTCAGCAGTGCTTTCATTGTATCTCATAAACTTGAATATGTTGTGCCTTCATTTTCATTGAATTCTAGAAAATCTTTAATTTCTTTCATTATTTTTTCCCTGACCCAGAGATCATTGAGTAGTCAGTTGTTCAATTTCCATGAGTAGGTAGGCTTTCTGGTGTTCCAGATTTAATCCACAGTGGTCTGATGAGATACGAGGTGTTATTTCAATTTTCTTGTATCTGTTGAGGCTTGTTTTTTCACAGACTATATGGTCAATTTTGGAGAAGGATCCAGGAGGTGTTGAGAAGAAGGTATATTCTTTTGTGTCTGGGTGAATTATTCTACAGATGTCTGTTAGGTCCATTTGATTCATAATGTCTGTTCATTATTTCTCTGTTTAGTTTTTGTTTAAATAACCTGTCAGTTGATGAAAGTGGATGTGGAAGTCTCTCATCATTGATGTGTGGGGCTCAATGTGTGATTTAAACTTTATCAATGTTTCTATTTTTTGAAAGGTAGAATTTTAATTTTTATTATTTAATTCTTTTAAAGACAAAATTCTGTTGTGTGTTTGGCAAATTCTCATTATGCATTCAATTACTGGTGGACATCTAGGCTGGCCATATTTTTTTCACTATAATGAATAATGCTATAATAAAAATGTGTGTCTCGTAAAGTTACCCATGGCCTGAAGTCAGTATTTCTATTTTGGTCAAGCTTCAAGAATGGCCTATATAGCTTGATCATGCTAGCTCTTTTTGTACTGGGAATACTTTTATTCCTGTCCATCATGTTAAGGCTTTTCTTTAACAACATCAACATGTTGGAAGCCAAAGTACATGGCTTGAACCTGAAAATGGACCCCCCCCCGACAGAGTTATTAAATTAACAGGCTAGTAAGCCAAGGATAGGTAAGATTTTGCACAGAGCCTTACCAACCTAAGACATAAGTGCATTGCTTTGGATAATGCATATTCCATGATGGGTAAGGAAGTCATTCTTGTCAAAATGACCTAAGACAAGCTCAGTCTTGTTAATGAAATAAAAAATGGAGAGAGGTGGAGAGCCTTTGGGGCTGCTCAGCAAGAATCTGACATGGGCCAAGGACAATAAAATGGGCTGCTTGGCAGGAATATGACATTGGCCAAGGACAAGGAAGTAGGCTACAGGCAGGAATCAGACATTAGGCTAGAACAAAGAAGTAATTTCACGCAGAAATCTAAATTTTAGGCTAGAACAAAAAAGTAGTCTTCACACATGAAAATGATTTTGAGCTTGGACAGGGAAGTTGGCTCAGATATTTTGGTCATCCTGATAAGCCCTTAGAAGCAGTAATCATGGGAGTTTTCATGGAATTGGGTTTAATGCCTTGCTTGTTCTTTGACTGTGTTTATTGTCTTGTTTGTTCCTTGATTATTTGCATCTATTGAATTGCTAGATCCTCAACCTAGAACTGACCTGAATACTTGAATGTAATTCCAATGGTATAAAAGCAAAAAGGAGGAGGGGGGACAGGATAGGGGGTTCTAGGGAGGGGAAATGGGGAAGGGGATGACATCTGAAATATAAATAAATAAAATATCCAATTTTAAAAAAAGATTGGATAAGTCATTTCCTTGTGTTTTGGTTATGTTAAGATATCCAGGGCTTGCTGTAGTAGGGTAGCTGTGCTTTGAAGGTGTCATATTGCCCTGGCTTTTGTTGATTGTATTCTTTTAAGGGCCTTTTAGCCATCTGGATGCCTTTGGTCCCTAGACATTCCTCTTGTAGTAGGTATTGGGAGGGGAGTTAACATCAATGGTCCTGTTGAGGCAGGCCTCTGATGAGTATTCTTGGACTTTCTGGTTATGGATCTATAGGTCTGTATGGTTCAGGATCCACAGGTCTGTATGGTTCAGGATCCACAGGTCTGTATGGTTCAGGAGCTGCAGGTCCAATGAAGGTGGATAGAGAGATGGTAGAGAATAGATATCCACCTGGCAGAGCAGGCTGCTCAGTGAAGCTTGGTGTGCCGAGAATTCAGCAAGCAGGGATGATGGGCCAAGGAAGAGAAGCTTACCTGTATGGTTCAGGTTCAGCAGGTCTGATGAAGGTGGGAGCAGAAGTGGCTGAATAATGGAAGTCCCCTTGGGATAGCAGGCTGCTCATGGCAGCTCTCCTTCTCTAGAGGACTCAGTAAGCAGGAAAGAAATAGTGAGAAAGAAAGAAAGAAAGAAAGAAAGAAAGAAAGAAAGAAAGGAAGGGACACAGGATGAAAGGAGGGGGAAAAGGGGTTAAGAAGGAAAAAAGAAAGGGAGGGAGGGAAGGAAGGAGGGAGGAAAGAAGGAAAGAAGTGGGTGAGGAAGGAAAATTTACCTACATGGCTCAGGATCCACAGATCCAAGGAAGGTGGATAGAGACATGGGAGATGAATGGTAGTTTCCCTGAAACAGAAGGCTGCTCAGGGCAGCTTGGCTTGCTTCAGAAGATTCAGCAAGCAGGGAAGATGGATAACAAAATGGAAGTTTACCTGTATGGTTTAGCATCTGCAGGTCTAATGAAGGTGGGAGGAGAGGTAGGGGAAGAATAGAGGTCCCCCTGGGACTGCTCAGTACAGCTTAGCTTATGCCAGAGGGCTCAGCTAGCAGGAAAGATGGGTGTGGGAGGGGAAACTTACCTGTATGGTTCAGGATCCAAAGGTCTGCTGAAGGTAGGAGGAGAGGTTCAGGAAAGGAATAAGTAGGGATCTGTTCAGTCAGGCTGATAGATCCTAGGTAAAAGGAACAAGGTTAGGCAACCGCCCACTGTCAGAAGACTGGAAATGAATAGGGAAAGTATGGATAAAATACTCTCTGGTAGGGACTCCTATCCTCCCAGCAGGACAGTCTCCAGCTCCAGGGGGAACTCTGTTGATCTATTTGCTGGCATCTGATCTTTCACCCTTTTGTTATTATTTTCTGAGTGAGGCATCATGCTGCTCTGAGGGTACAGTTGGGTTTAAAACTGAAACATTGTTCCTGTCTTCTGGAGCTTACAGAAATGAGAAGGATATAGGGACAAGAACCACATAGTACTTTTTTCTGTCTGTCTGTGTCTGTCTGTATCATCTATGATACAGAATCTCTTGTAAGTCAGGCTCTACTTAAACTCATTAAATAGCCAAAGATGATCTTAAACACTTGATCTTATTGTTCTACCTTCCAAGTGTTAGGATACTATAATGTCTAGTTTCTGTGAAGCTGGCAAGCAAATGCAAGGATTCATATGTGCTAGGTAAGCACAACCTGAGATAGGTCCCCAGCCTAAATTATACTCTTATTACTAGTTAATTGATCATACAAATGAATCTAGCGTGACAAATAGAGATTAATGATATGAGAAAGAAGCATGGTTCCAGGGGAGCAGAGAATCCAGATTTTCCTTAAGAACTAGTGCTTCATCAGCAATAAAAAGGACTAGCAGGGATTCCAAAGTAGAGCTCCACAAGAGAAGGAATGCTATTCATGAGACCAAGAGTAGAAATCGTTAACAAAAGTGAAGGAAAGTCAGAGCAGTTGGACAAACTATAGGATAGTTATGTTGTGATGGTAAGCAGGTAAGCAAGGATCTTAACCTTGTATAGCATTTTAGTGTCTATGATAATTTGGTAGCCCATTAGCAAATTTCCAGCAAAGGTATAAAAGGGTTTGATGATTTCCATTTAATTGTGGACTTCAACGTTAAGTGCCTGTAAGGAACTAGAACATGGCAGGCCACCTACAAATGAGTTTAGCTCCACTAATAGGATCAAGGTGGAGTGGCATGCAGGACATAGGCTAAGCAGGAAGCTATTCTTAGGATAGAAATAAGAGATTGTTAATACGGCACCCTTCCTCCCTGATCAATTGTGTCCTGTGTGTAGACAGGGACAGCTGCCTTGAGGGTTTCCTATTGTGAATTCAAAGTAGAGATAGAATCAAGGAGCATTTCTGGAAGACCAAGACTATATTTTGTCTGAAGTACAGTGGATGGAAAGAACAATGATGAAGAGGGAAAGATTAAGAGCAGGGGTCCAGTGAGTGGCAGACAGATTCTTCTAAGACAGTTTAGAAAGTAGCTAGGTGGAGTCCTTCTTCTGGTCAGTGATTCGTTTGATTCAGAATCCCATAACTATGAACTTTAAAGGCTATTATCCTTGACATTTCTTCTTGAGGAAGCTTGCTAGTTTATCCTATTATAGCCACACCCCCTCCAATCTCTTATGTCCTTAATAGAAATCTCAGTGATGCTTTCTTTAAAGCTAAGGTGGATAATAGCCTAGTGGATTATGGGGCTAATGACTATCTTCCTAGTACATCTCTCAAATTTAATCCACTCTTAGTTGCCAAAGAGCCCCTCATTATTTTCACCTACTCAAAGGAACTTTCAGTTAATAACATTTTTAGAAAGCTATTCCACCTAGTTTAGGGCCCTAAGGGGGCAGGTGAGTAAGTGGATTTGTTTGGGAGGATTCAGTGTGGTGGTTTAGCAAGAGATCACACTGATTTTTGGCCCTCATACCATTTCTTGTCTTTTTATTTATGGCAATAAATATTTCTAATTGTTTCTAATTGTTAGGACCAGTTTGTCCTCTGGAGTGCCAATTTCTCACTATAATGAAGTGATGGTTGTGTGTACATCAAAGAAGTCAAGGATATAAGTTTATTAATTTTGGAGGGACTCAAAGAAGTCTTCCTGGTAGAGTTACCCCTTGAAGTGGTCTTGAGTAATAGAATGAGCTCAAGAACTCTTAATGTGTGGTGTAGAATATTTATCATCCATATCAGAGCTCAGATCTTTCAAATGAAGAAGTTTGCAGTTAGTATAGAGATCTGTTAACCTTTAATGATGTTTATGTCATATGAAGAAAGTCATAGAGCAGAGATATCTTAGTCAAGAACTCAAGGATACTATAACAGGAAGTGCAAGGAAATCCTCAGGAAACCATTTGTAAATGAAACATTTGTTTTGACTTCCCAGGACATAGTCAAGTCTTTTGTTCCAAAAGGAAGCCAGCTCTTGCCACTCCCCTCCGAGTTCTGTGTTCCACATTATAGCCACAGTATTCATGTTTAATCTTGAGATATGAAAAACATGGAAATATTAGAGGTTATCCCATAGTAGATCCCAGATTGTGGCTTTAGTTTAATGGTGAGCTTCTAAACTGGTATCTTAAAACATCTGGAACATAAGAGGGCATATGGAAAAGACTCAGGCCCCCATAGTTAGAATAAATGTCAAAACGAAGAATTGAAAATTCTAGCAACAAAAGGATCATGATTCTGCTGGTAAAATGGGTAGAAATTACTAACGATAACAAATGACAGTGTGGTCTGTACAGGACAACTTGATTAAAACAAACTCTGAAAGTCAGACCATAAACCTTCTGGATAATGCAAGAGTCACAAAGTAGTTAAACTGTTGGCTCAAGGCTTCACAGTTAGAGAGATGCAAGTATGCTAGAGTGATAGTTAATCTTCATTGTCACATGACAAGATAGAATCACCATGGAAACACACCACTGGCTGTGTCTTTATGGGTTCTTCTAGAAAAGTTTAGCAAAAAAGAGAACTCACCTCAAATGTTGGCAACAGTATCCCATGGTCTGGGGATCTTAGGACACTGAAACAAGAAAGCAAACTGAGTATCACCACTCACCACTCTGTTTTCTGACTGCAGAGTCAGCATGACTAACCACTTCATTTTCTTTCTGCCATCTCTTCCCATCTAATCAAGTTCTTCTGCTTTAAGATGCTTTCTATGATTCCAGCAAGAAAAATAGCTCATGCACCTCTTCTCCTCTCAATGATAGTTAAGATTTAGCACAAAATGAATTATGAGCTCCATTTATTCACCACCTCTGTGCAATCTCATTTTATAGTTATTAGCACTTATTCCTCATTGTATGAGGAAGGTTTTAAAGTGACTTTATTTGGGATTGGGAGAGGTCAAGTGACATGTTCCAGGAACTGGAGTATAGAAGTGAATCTAGCCTATCTGATTCCATAATCTTCCTCTGAAAGAAGAAAATAGAAGGTGGTGGTAGTATCTGTGAAGATAAGCATATGAGAAACAATTAATAGGTAAAACCTGAAGGGTTAGTGTTTAGAGGCAGTGGAGGAGCCTGGGGTTCTGTAGGTTTTCTGACAGCTTCTCTATGCTTCAGAGGAGGAACACAGGTGCAGGAGGCAGGGAGAGTTACTTGTCTGGGGATTTGGAAACAAAGACTCAAGCAGTTTGGGATTCTGAAAGCTGGCTCTGCTGTGTTCCCAACTCTAACTTTAGGCAAATTGTTTTTACTTCAACAACTCTGTTTTCTCATCTGGAAAACAGAGGAGATAAGATATGCTTTACACGTATGTCACACCTGTGTCTTTCAGATAAAAGACTGAATTATGCAGAACATTGTGTCTCAGTGCTGTAGGGAGAGCCTGAGTGTGGATGAGAAACAGGTGAAATGCATCTATTCGCTCACTCATTTGGTGATGGGATTACAGAGTGTTCTAGCTAGAATAGATCTTGGAGATTCATTCCCGAAACTTCCCTCTAACCAGGAACCCATCCCAATATGTCCTGGAGTTGGCCTTTGTGAGATCATCTCTAATCATACCTGCACACGGGTCTCCCAAAGATATTCTTCTCATTGTTAAAAAAAAAATTGTGCCCATGGAAAAATTTAATCTCTTTAGTTTAGTTGTTCTTCAGTATTTTTTTCTTTTATTTCAGTTTATTTTAAACATGACTTTGATTTACCTGTCCATGTGCGAGACACTGTGGAGAACTCATTTGAGAATTGCTCTTGAGTAATTTCTAACACAACTGAGGCTATGGGATATCTATGCAGAAAATGGGGAAGAAATAAGTTGTCGGAAGGCAAAGGCTGGGAAGGACAAATGCTAGAAAAAAAAATAAAGGAGAAAGAGAAGCCTATGTGGACTGAATAGCAGGGAGTATCTATTGGAGTTAGAATCTCAATGGAATCTTAGGAGTAACATTGGAACAGGCAGAGAAGAGAACATTCTGAGTAGGAGACACCACGTGGAGAGGTTGTGGGTTCTATCTGCCCAAGTTATATCTACAGTGTGAGAAGGGGAAAGGTCACACTATTTTCTTTAGACTTAAAGGGAAAGAAAAATGTAGACACACCAGCTAGTAAGGATCTGGAGATGGCAGCTCCAAGGGCACTGTGGGATTTGGTGAAATAAGAGTATGCTCACAGGCTAAACTCTGGGAACTACTAAGAATCACACAGGCTGGGGTAGACCTGCATTTAATTTTTATAGTCTGTAGAGTAGCACAAATCCCTTAATGCCTTTGCTGGTATTTGGACCTTATTCTCTCCCAAAGCCCATGAACTAAAAAACTAAAAACGTGCTCTGACGATGGACATTATTGGAAGGTGGTGGAACCTTTAAGAAGCTATAGGGCTGTGAAAGGGGTCTTGGTTTTTGGTAGAGCACTGGCTGGAAGTAGCCCGGCTGGGGAAATGATTAGGTCACACATGGGCACAGACATAGGTTCTTGAATCTTGTTGGGCTATTGTGATTCCTATGACTCCTAAGAGACTGGAGCATGGGAGTCTTCACTGAATTTACTCCCCACCCGTGTGTGTGGGGGAGTTCTCACTCAGTCTGGTAGTTCTGCGGGGTGCAGAGCTCTTGGATAGGGGATCCCTGGGCCAGGAGATGTTCAGGGATGACTGTTCTCAAGCCCTTGGGCTCTCAGACGTCGCTGAGAGACCGTGGAAGGACCAAGACTGGGGGCATGTGGCACTCGTCTGGCTGACCCACAGCCAAGAGAAACAAGGGGGGGAGAGAATAAAGAGGTCCCAGTAGCACCCCATGGGAGAGACTCGGTTACTGTACTCACTTAGCAGACTCTGTGGCCCGGCTAGCTTGCTTGAAGATGCAGGTCCCTGTGGCTGCAACACAGACAGGTCCTCTAGGCAGGAAGTTAGATGTGGTGGCTACGGCTACAGTGGCTCATTAAAGGCCTTCTCTGAGTTTTCCCATAGCAGGCTCCAAAGACACAAGAAAGTTCATGGTTCCAAAAGGGTTTATTTTCATAGCGAATGGTAGATGGATCTTGCAGAACCCCCGTGAAACTCAGGGCAGACTTGAGTTAAATAGGGAGGGAGAAGGGGGAAGGGTCTGGGGAAGAATGCTTAATTGGTTCTGTCCTCTGGCCTTCATTAGTATGTAAATCTCTCTAGGGCCTGAGGCCTGTAGTCACGCCCTCTACCTGTGCTCTTTGGGAGGGGCTGCATTGCCCTGAATGTGACTGAACAGTGCAGGTCAATGGAGTTCTATGACACATGTTAGGAGCCTGGATTCTGGGAGTTTGGCAGAATAAATGCCTGTCCCTTGCAGGGTCTCCAGGCTACTTCCAGCCAGCGCTCTACCAAAAACCAAGACCTCTTTCATGGCCCCTACAAGAAGCAAGAATACTTTCTCTCTGTCTCTGTCTCTCTTTCTCCCTCCCTCCCTCCTTCTCTCTCCCCTTCCCTCCCTCTCCCCCTCTTTCTCTATGTGTGTGTGTGCTTTGAAAGTCACTGAGGGTGACCTTGAAGGGGACTACATGAGATTCTGTTCTCTCCCTCTCTGTATTTTGTATTTCAACCACAAGATGAAAGGAATTCTTCAATCACATATTGTTGCCATGGTATGACTGCAGCAAAAGTCCAGATCAGTGAGGTCACTAGATCATGAACTTGAGCCTTCAAAACTATGAGTCAGAGTAAAGATTTCCTCTCTATGAGTTGATTGTTCCAGGTATTATGTTACAGTATCAGAAGGCTGATGAACAATCTGTGAGACTTTTTCTAGCTATAAACCAGAATTGATAACAGTACCCCAAACACACATGCTGCTGTGAGTTCAAATGAATCAGGGTCAGTGAGATGTAAGTGAAATGTCCACTATAGATTAAGACACATATGGAACTCTTGGGTACTACAGATATTATTATGGTTACTTTTCTCATTCTCTACTTTGATAACATTGGGTCACTCATCCTCATTAAGCTTTAAGTTTATATATTTTTCTTCTCAATCAAAGCCATTAATCTTAGTAAGACTAAAATTGGCAGTTGGGCTTTCCTTTTCTGATGCTTACAAACCCTGGCCAGGATATTTGTAAGAAACAGCAAAGACTTAGCTAAATATAGGAGGAAGAATATGGGTATATATCTCAGCACTGTCCTGAAACTTGGATAAGTCTATCCTCTTATGTCCCAGTGTTCTGTCTGCCATTGAGTCACTCTGCTATTTACAATCACCAAGGCCCATCCCTCCTGCACCCAGATTCTGGCTCTAAGCGTAGCTATGTATGCATCACTCTGAATAAGTGAAGCTGATTTGTGCAGGAAGCAAGCTCATTATTTAAATGAATGCTTGTATTTGTCAAATTCTTTTTCCCCTTCATGAAGCTTGCTCCCTGATTATCTCACCTGCATCAAAGCATATCCCTGTGAGCCCCTCATGGTAGCTCTTTGTTTTCTCCTTAAAGAAAAATGAGGTCTAGAGAAGCCATGTGGTGGATGATGCCCAAACTATTGAGTCTCTTAGTTTGGGTTTCCCATTCCTGAGCTGATTTTATTGCAGGATCTGTACAGAAATATGTAATTTTGCAAATTAAAAATTGTTCATTTTTGTTGCAACTGTTTTATTTCTTCTCCAATTGCATCCTTTGTCCCAAATTTGTCTGAAGCCTTTGTTGACAAAACTTCAGGTTCCTCCCAGTACAAATATTAATTTGACTAATGAGACTTGAAAAGTATCTGATTACATTTTCCAGTTATTATCACAAGACAGAAATTACAGAAGCATAAGAGGGCACACTAACAAAGAAATGTGGAATATTCTTTCTTACAGAAACTTTTGGTAACCTGAGGCCTCTGGTAGGTGGAAAAGTTAGATGGGTAAAGTCAAGCTTAGCTGGTTGATATGAAGTGTTAGAAAACTTAATGCTTGAAAACACTGATTTCAAAAGTACAGATCCTAGAAAGGGTAGACCAGATTGTGAATTATATTTTCATCACCAGGTTAGCAATAAAGAAGAGAACACTTTCTAGGCATTGGTTTCATTATTTTTAGAGGGGTAACCTTTAACCCAAGATGGTTTCTACATCACTGGTCTAGGTTGGAGTAACAGAATTAATATAGAATATTAATTATAGTATATCCAATATAATAAGAGCTCAGAAAGTAACTTTAGTTTAGAAACAGGAAACCATGCATCTCTGATGTGCTTATTAATTCCCAGAACCTCCCTCATGTCATCCTAGGCTACCAGAGAGCTTCTGACCCATACATCTAAGCAGTTGTCATCTATTCCTGAGTTCTGAGTCTTCCAGGTAACTGATCTCAGCAGATGCAAAAGGAATGTCTGATTTCTCTGTGTCACATAACCTCCTAACTGCCAATAGTGCTCATTTTGGTGCCTAGACATCTCTTAATTTTCTGTTTTCTTCTGTATATGTTGCTATCCTATGATCCCAGCAGCTACCGAGACTCACTTTTCCAAGGAAGATGTAAAAATTACCAGATATATGAAAAAGTGTTCAGCATCATGAATCATTATGGAAATGCAAATCAAAGTCACAGCATGCTATCACCTCACTGCTGTAAGGATAGCTGCCACAAATAGACAAGAAGTTGATCCAGAAGGACTTGTGAGAGGTAGAGAAAAGAAACTAGGTCTGCAGCCTTTGGTGAGATCAATACATTTAGAGTAGCTTGCGTGAACCTAAAGGATGTTACACAAAGGGAAATAAGTTAGACACCAAAAGCAGAACACTGTATGATTTCACCTGTACATGACTCTAAAATAGGTTAGATGCAAGAAATAGAGAGAAGAATGTTGTTTACTAGGACTGTGAAAAATAGGAAATAGTATTTCTTGCTACAGCTACAAACCTGTAACCTTATTGGATGATAAACCTATAGACTTCCAGGCTTTTCAGTGTTGTCACAAATCAGAGAATCTCATCTTTTATGGCTAAATAATAATAATAATAATAATATATTATAATGTATAATAATATATATATATATATATATATTACATTATATTTATACTTTGATGAATATTTGGACTGATTTTATATCTTGGCTACTGCAGATAATGGTTCAATGAATGTAGGAGTGTGTTTGTATGTTGTTTTTCTTTCTCCAATTATCCCATATACATGTGTATAATCATATAAATATAAACTTTCATATTATTATGAAATTAATTTAGCAATGTGATTTTAATTTTCTTCATATTATTATTATTTCTATTAAAACACAAAATAATGAATAATGGGTTTCATTAACACACACACACACTCAAACACTCTAGAGTCTATATATCAGAAAGATAGGCTATATGTGTCATTCTGAGTCTGGTTTAGTTTACTTAACACAATAATCTCTATCTAGTTCCATGTATAACTTTTGTGGCTCAATTGCTGATTTCTTTTTATTTTATTGTTGAATATTACATTATATATACCTCATAACTTGATTATGCATGTACCTTTTTATATCATTTACAAGTTTTGGATTACTTAATTCTTTTTCATTAATGTAATTTGTCATATATTACATTCCAATCACAATTTTCCCTCCCACCATCTGTCACCACTTCCCCATTGCCCCTTTTCCTTTTCCATCCATTCCTCTTCTGTTTCCCCTCAGAAAAGGGTAGACCTTCAACCAAACATGGCATATCAAGTTGCAATAAGATTAGACACCTCCTCTCATATTAAGGCTGGGTGAGTCAATCCAGTAGGCAGACAAGGGTCCCCAAAGGAGGCAAAAGTGTCAGAAACACCCCTATTCCATGTGTTTAGGAGTCCCACAAAACTACACAATTATGACATACATACAGATGACCTACATTAGATCTATCCAGGTTCCCCATTGTCTCTTCAGTGTCAGTGAGCCCTTATGAGTTCAAGTTTGTTGATTCTGGAGGTTCTCTTGTTGTGTCTTTGTCTTGTCTGGCTTCTACAATCCTTCTTCTCTCTTGATCAGGATTCCCAAATCCCACCTAATTTTTGGTTATGTAGGGTTGATTTAATTATTATATCAATCAACTCCCCCAGTTGAGGGATGGGGCCACCTAAGCATCTCATATTTTTAACCCAGAAAGGTTCCTGTACAAAGGAAAGATGGGTACTAAAAATGGAACAGAGACTGAAGGAAAGGTCATTCAGAGACCACTCCTCCTAGGGATCCATCCCATCTGCAGATACCAAACCACCAAACTATTGCTGATGCCAAGAAGCACTTGCTGATAGGAGCCTGATACGACTATTCCCTGAGAGGTTCTACCAGCATCTGACCAATACAGATGATGATATTCATAGCCAACCATTGGACTGAGCCCTGGGGACCCCAATGGAAGAGCTAGGGGAAGGGATGAAGGAGCTGAAGGGGATTGCAACCCCATAAGAAGAACAATATCAACTACTTAGACCACCCAGAGCTGCCAGGGACTAAACCACCAACCAAAAAATATATATGGAGGGAGCCAGGACTCCAGCTACATATGTAGCAGAAGATGGCCTCATCTGCTCATCAATGGGAGGGGAGGGAGGCTTGATGTCCCAGTGTAGGACAATTCTAAAGGAGTGAGGTGGGAATGAGTGACTGGGTGGAGGAGCACCCTCAGAAAGGCAAAGAGGAGGGGGTTAGAGGGAGCTGGGATGCAGGGGGTTGGTGGAGAGGTAACTGGGAAGGGCGATATTATTTGAAATGTAATGAATAAAATGATTAATAAAAGAGAATAAACACACACACACACACACACACACACACACACACACACACACACACACACAAGGATGGCCACTCACAGTCTATAGTCAGTCTTGCAGACTATAGACAGTCTGCTTTAACTGTCATCCAGCATCAAAAAAAGCTTCTCTGACCAAGAGGGAATCAGCAAGATAGAGAGGGCTTAGGAGAGGCTAATGGTATGTATGTGTGGGAATTACATATGCTCACGATTGATTTGTGTCACAATTTATTTAGGAATATAACTGATGTCTCAAATATTGAAAAGATACTGTCTTTGGATGTTTTTGGAGCAACAAGCACTTTCCAAAATGTTAAAGCTCGTTGTATGTGAGCAAAGGCTTGTATTAAAACTCCTTTAGAGGGATCAACTAATAAGCCAATTGTATAACAGAAGAAGGTGTTCATGTTTGATCTTAGATAAAACTCTTATTGAGATCTCTTTTATATATCTGTTTTTTGAGTGACTCCAACTTTGAATTACCAGCTTTAGTCTGGTTTTCATTACCGAAATTGTAAATTTGTAACCATACCCAATAATATATAACTAGGACATATAGAGCATATTTATATATTTTTTAAACCAATTAAGAATAAGAATAAATGTAAGTCTAAACAAATTTTTCTTACCTTTTTAACTGTAATTTAAATGAAAAGCACTTATCAAACTGGGAGACACCCTTACTACAGAAACTGTTGGCTTCCTTCCAAGTGCTGCTTATGAAAACAGTTAACTCTTCCCAAGGTTCTTTCTGCCGGTGCCCCTCTCCCAGCCACAGAGCAGGGTAAATTATCAGTTTTTGCTGTGTAAATTGAGACTGCCTCTTAAGCAAGTTTCAAACTAAATCGAGCAAGCAGTTTTAACCAGTTTTTCTTTTAAACAAGAAACATAGACAACAATCATTCATACCAGACAAAGACAAACAAATGACACACATGGACAAATTGGTATACCAATGACAGACAATAAACAGGGAAAGCAGAACTGAGAATCTCTCCTAGAGAGAGCCAGAGAGACTAGGGCATCCCCCAATCATCTCTTGCTTCCCAGGAGGGCTCTGTAATAAGCTTTTGTTTTTCTTTGTTAACAAGCCAGAGAATGGGCAACTTCTTTCCTTTTCGCCCTTCCTCTCTCTTTCATTTTCAAGGTTCAACTTCTTATCTCCTCCTTAGGAGATGTAACATTTTTAAATCAATAGTTCTCCTCTCTTGGGAGAACAACACTAATGAAAGCAAAGAATTTTTAAAGATCCTTTTTCTTTTTTTTTCTTTTTTTTTTTTTTTGGTTTTTTTTTTTTTTTTTTTTTATTGAAAAATTTTTTATTTTTTACATTTCAGATGTTCTCTCCTTACCCCATTTCCCCCCCTCCCTCCCAGGAACTCACTATCCCTTCCCCCCTCTTCCCGCCTCCACGTTGGTGTACCCCCACCCACCCTCCCTGTACCTCACCTCCCCACCCTCGAATATCCTACCCCCCATGTCCAGCCTTCATGGGACCAAGGATCTCTTCTCCTACTTATATATATAGCTCCCTTGCATATATAGCTGGAGCCATGGGTCCCTCCCTAAGTGCTCCCAGGCTGGTGGCTTAGACCCTGGGGCTCTGGTTGGTTGGGATTGTTGCTTTCCTCATGGTGTCGCGAATCCTCTCAACTCCTTCAGCCTTCACTCTATCTTCTCCATTGGGAACTCCATGCTCAGTTTAATGGTTAGCTGTGAGCATCTGCCTCTGAGTATGTCAGACTCTTGCAGACCTCTAAGGAGACAGCTATATCAGGCTCCTGTCAGCGTGTACATCCTGCCATCCACATCAACCTCTACCTTTGGTGACTGCACATAGGATGGATATCTAGGTGGAATAGTCTGTAGACTGTCCCTCCTTCAGTTTCTGTCCTGCACTGTGTCTCCTTATTTGCACCCTTGAGTATTTTGTTACTCCTTCTAAGAAGGACTGAAGGCTCCCCTATTTGGTCATCATTCTTTATGAGCTTTATGTGGTCTGTGAGTTGAATCTTGGGTATTTCAGGCTTCTGGGCTAAAATCCAATAATCAGTGAGTGAATACCATGTATGTTCTTTTGTGATTGGGTTACTTCACTCAGGATGATATTTTCTAGTTCCATCCATTTATATATGAATTTATCAAATTCATTGTTTTTAATAGCTGAGTAATATTCCATTGTATAAATGTACCACATTTTTTGTATCCATTCCTCTGTTGAAGGGCATCTGGGTTCTTTCCAGTTTCTGGCTATTATAAATAAAGCTGCTATAAACATAGTGGAGCATATTTCCTTGTTATGTGTTAGAGCATCTTCTGGATATATACCCAGGAGTGGTATAGCTGGGTCCTCAGGTAGTGATATGTCCAATTTTCTGAGGAACCGCCAGACTGTTTTCCATAGTGGTTGCACCATCTTGCAATCCCACCAACAATGGAGGAGTGTTCCTCTTTCTCCACATCCTCGCCAGCATCTGCTATCACCTGAGTTTTTGATTTTAGCCATTCTGACTGGTGTGAAGTGGAATCTCAGGGTTGTTTTGATTTGCATTTCCCTGATGACCAAGGATGCTGAACATTTCTTTAAGTGCTTCTCGGCCATTCGGATTTCCTCAATTGAGAATTCTTTGTTTAGCTCCTTACTCCATTTTTTAATAGGGTTATTTGGTTGTCTAGAGTCTAATTTCTTGAGTTCTTTGTATATATTGGATATTAGTCCTCTATCGGATGTGGGATTGGTAAAGATCTTTTCCCAATCTGTTGGTTGCCGTTTTGTCCTATTGACGGTGTCCTTTGCCTTACAGAAGCTTTGCAATTTTATGAAGTCCCATTTGTCAATTCTTGATCTTAGAGCAGAGGCCATTGGTGTTCTATTCAGGAACTTTTCCCCTGTGCCTAGGTATTCGAGGGTCTTCCCCACTTTCTCTTCTATTAGTTTCAGTGTGTCTGGTTTTATGTGAAGGTCCTTTATCCACTTGGACTTGAGCTTTGTACGAGGAGATAGGAAAGGATCGATTTGCATTCTTCTGCATGTTGTCCTCCAGTTGAACCAGCACCATTTGTTGAAAATGCTGTCCTTGTTCCACTGGATAGTTTTAGCTCCTTTGTCAAAGATTAAATGACCGTAGTTCTGTGGGTTCATTTCTGGGTCTTCAACTCTATTCCACTGATCTTCCTGCCTGTCTCTGTACCAATACCAGGCCGTTTTTATCACTATTGCTTTGTAGTACAGCTTGATGTCAGGGATGGCGATTCCTCCAGAAGTTCTTTTATTGTTGAGGATGGTTTTCGCTATCCTGGGTTTTTTGTTGTTCCAAATAAATTTCAGAATTTCTCTTTCAAGTTCTGTAAAGAATTGAGTTGGTATTTTAATGGGGATTGCATTGAATCTGTAGATTGCTTTTGGCAAGATGGCCATTTTTACTATATTAATCCTGCCAATCCATGAGCATGGGAGATCTTTCCATTTCCTGAGATCTTCTTCAATTTCTTTCTTCAGGGACTTGAAGTTCTTGTCATACAGATCTTTCACTTGCTTGGTTAGATTCACCCCAAGGTATTTTATATTATTTGTGACTATTGTGAAGGGTGTCATTTCCCTAATTTCTTTTTCAGCCTGTTTATCTTTCATGTAGAGGAAGGCTACTGATTTGTTCGAGTTGATTTTATAACCTGCCACCTTGCTGAAGTCGTTTATCAGGTTTAGGAGTTCTCTGGTGGAGTTTTTGGGGTCACTTAAGTATACTATCATATCATCTGCAAATAGTGATATTTTGACTTCTTCCTTTCCTATTTGTATTCCTTTGACTTCTTTTTGTTGTCTAATTGCTCTGGCTAGGACTTCAGTACTATATTGAATAGGTAGGGAGAGAGTGGGCAGCCTTGTCTAGTTCCTGATCTTAGTGGGAATGCTTCAAGTTTCTCTCCATTTAGTTTGATGTTGGCTACTGGTTTGCTGTATATTGCTTTTACTATGTTTAGGTATGGGCCTTGAATTCCTGATCTTTCCAAGACTTTTACCATGAAGGGATGTTGGATTTTATCAAATGCTTTCTCAGCATCTAATGAGATGATCATGTGGTTTTTTTCTTTGAGTTTGTTTATATAGTGGATTACATTGATGGATTTCCGAATATTGAACCATCCCTGCATTCCTGGGATAAAGCCCACTTGATCATGATGAATGATTGTTTTGATGTGTTCTTGGATTCGGTTTGCTAGAATTTTGTTGAGTATTTTTGCATCAATATTCATAAGAGAGATTGGTCTGAAGTTCTCTTTCTTTGTTGGGTCTTTGTGAGGTTTAGGTATGAGTGTGATTGTAGCTTCATAGAACGAATTGGGTAGCGTTCCTTCCGTTTCTATTTTGTGGAATAGTTTGAAGAGAATTGGTATTAGGTCTTCCTTGAAGGTCTGATAGAATTCTCCACTAAAACCATCTGGTCCTGGGCTTTTTTTGGTGGGGAGACTTTTAATGACTGCTGCTATTTCTTTAGGGGTTATGGGACTGTTTAGATGGTTTATTTGCTCCTCATTTAACTTTGGTACCTGGTATCTGTCTAGAAAATTGTCCATTTCATCCAGATTTTCCAGTTTTGTTGAGTATAGGCCTTTGTAGTAGGATCTGATAATTTTTTGGATTTCCTCAGTTTCTGTTGTTATGTCTCCCTTTTCAGATCTGATTTTATTAATTTGGGTACTGTCTCTGTGCCCTCTGGTTAATCTGGCTAAGGGTTTATCGATCTTGTTGATTTTCTCAAAAAACCAACTCTTGGTTTTGTTGATATTTTGTATAGTTCTTTCTGTTTCTACTTGGTTGATTTCAGCCCTGAGTTTGATTATTTCCTGACGCCTACTCCTCTTGGGTATATTTGCTTCTTTTTGTTCTAGAGCTTTCAGGTGTGCTGTCAAGTTGTTAATGTGCGCTCTCTCCAATTTCTTTTTGTGGGCATTTAGAGCTATGAGTTTTCCTCTTAGCACTGCTTTCATGGAGTCCCACAAGTTCTGGTATGATGTTTCCTCATTTTCATTAAATTCTAGAAAGTCTTTAATTTCTTTCTTTATTTCTTCCTTGACAAAGTCATCATTGAGTAGAACATTGTTCAGTTTCCACATGGATGTGGGTTTTCCCTTGGTTCTGTCATTATTAAAGACCAGCCTTAGTCCGTGGTGATCTGATAGGATGCAGGGGATTATTTCAATCTTTTTGTATCTGTTGAGGACTGTTTTGTGACCAATTATATGGTCTATTTTGGAGAAGGTACCATGAGGTGCTGAGAAAAAGGTGTATTCTTTAACTTTAGGATGAAATGTTCTATAGATATCTGTTAAATCCATTTGGTCCATAACTTCTGTTAATTTCAGTGTGTCTTTGTTTAGTTTCTGTTTCCACGATCTGTCCATTGGAGAGAGCGGGGTGTTAAAATCCCCACTATTATTGTGTGAGGTGCAATGTGTGCTTTGAGCTTTAGTAAAGTTTCTTTTATGTATGTAGGTGCCCTTGCATTTGGAGCGTAAATGTTCAGAATTGAGAGTTCATCTTGGTAGATTTTTCCTTTGATGAGTATGAAGTGTCCTTCCTTATCTTTTTTGATTACTTTTGGTTGAAAGTCGATTTTGTTTGATATTAGGATGGCTACTCCAGCTTGTTTCTTGGGACCATTTGCTTGGAAAATTGTTTTCCAGCCTTTTACTCTGAGGTAATGTCTGTCTTTGTCACTGAGGTGCGTTTCTTGTATGCAACAAAATTCTGGGTCCTGTTTATGTATCCAGTCTGATAGTCTACGTCTTTTTATTGGAGAATTGAGTCCATTGATGTTAAGGGATATTAAGGAAAAATGATTGTTGCTTCCTGTTATTTTTGTTATTAGAGGTGGAATTATGTTTGTGTAGCTACCTTTTTTTTTTTTTTTTTTTTTTTTGGGAGGTTGTTGGACGATTACTTCCATGTTTCTTCTAGGTTGTAGTTTCCTTCCTTGTGTTGGCGTTTTCCATCAATTATCCTTTGAAGTGCTGGGTTTGTGGGAAGATATTGTGCAAATTTGGTTTTGTCATGGAATATCTTGGTTTCTCCATCTATAGTGATTGAGAGTTTTGCTGGGTATAGCAGTCTGGGCTGGCAGTTGTGTTCCCTTAGGGTCTGTATGATATCAGACCAGGATCTTCTGGCTTTTATAGTCTCTGGTGAAAAGTCTGCTGTAATTCTTATAGGTCTGCCTTTATATGTTACTTGACCTTTTTCCCTTACTGCTTTTAGTATTTTTTCTTTGTTTTGTGCATTTGGTGTTTTGATTATTATGTGACGGGAGGTATTTCTTTTCTGGTCTAGTCTGTTTGGTGTTCTGTAGGCTTCTTGTATGTTTATGGGTGTCTTGTACTTTAGATTGGGGAAATTTTCTTCTATAATTTTGTTGAAGATATTTACTGGCCCTTTAGATTGGGAATCTTCACTCTCATCTATACCTATTATCCTTAGGTTTGGTCTTCTCATTGCATCTTGGATTTCCTGAATGTTCTGTGTTAGGAGCTTTTTGCATTTTGCATTTTCTTTGACTGTTGTGTCGAGGTTTTCCATGGTATCTTCCGTGCATGAAATTCTCTCTTCTATCTCTTGTATTCTGTTGGTGATGCTTGCATCTATGACTCCTGATCTCTTTCCTATGTTTTCTATCTCCACAGTAGTCTCCCTTTGAGATTTCTTTATTGTTTCTATTTCCAGTTTTAGATCCTGGATGGTTTTGTTCAATTCCTTCACCTGTTTTGTTGTGTTTTCTTGAAATTCTTTAATGGATTTTTGTGTTTCCTCTTTAAGGGCTTCTACCTGTTTACCCGTGTTCTCTTTCAATTCTTTAAAGGATTTTTGTGTTTCCTCTTTGAGGGCTTCTACCTGTTTACCTGTGTTCTCCTGTATTACTTTAAGGGAGTTACTTATGTCCTTCTTAAAATCCTCCATCATCATCATGAGAAGTGATTTTAATTCTGGGTCCTGTTTTTCCTGTGTGATGGAGTATCCAGGGCTTGCTATGGTGGGAGAACTGGGTTCTGATGATGTCAGGTAACTTTGGTTTCTGTTGCTTGTGTTCTTTCGCTTGCCTTTCGCCATCTGGTTGACTCTAGTGTTATCTGTGCTCACTGTGTCTGACTGTAGTCTGTCTTTCCAGTTATCTTGCTTGTGTCAGATCTCCTCGGATTCCAGATGTCTCTGTGTTCCTGTGATCCTAAGCTCCTTCTGCTCTGGATGCAATAGGTCTTCTAGGATGTCTCAGGATTCGATGTTTCCACAGGCGCAGACCAGCTAGGTGTCCTCTGCACTGGATGCAGTATGTCCTCTAGGTTGTCTCAGAATCAGGTGTTTCCACCAGAGCAGACCAGCTGAGGGACCTGTGCTCTGTGTGCAGTGGGTCCCCCTAGGATGACTCCGGATCCTGTGTTTCCACAGGAGCAGACCAGCAACGCGCCTGCCGCAGGCCAGAGGACCAGGGTCCGGGCGCACGGGAAGTTATAGTCCGGAGGGGCGGGCTTTGGGTGCCTGCTAGTTCCTTAAACCCCACCTGGCTCCCGGTTGTAACTCTGGGTTTTGGGCCAGTGGGCAAGGTGACTTACCCTCTGGTCTGTGTGCAGTGGGTCCCCCTAGGATGCCTCCGGATCCTGTGTGTCCACAGGAGCAGACCAGCAACGCGCCCGCCGCAGGCCAGAGGACCAGGGTCCGGGCGCACGGGAAGTTATAGTCCGGAGGGGCGGGCTTTGGGTGCCTGCTAGTTCCTTAAACCCCACCTGGCTCCCGGTTGTAACTCTGGGTTTTGGGCCAGTGGGCAGGGTGACTTACCCTCTGGTCTGTGTGCAGTGGGTCCCCCTAGGATGCCTCCAGATCCTGTGTGTCCACAGGAGCAGACCAGCCACGCGCCCGCCGCAGGCCAGAGGACCAGGGTCCGGGCGCACGGGAAGTTATAGTCCGGAGGGGCGGGCTTTGGGTGCCTGCTAGTTCCTTAAACCCCACCTGGCTCCCGGTTGTAACTCTGGGTTTTGGGCCAGTGGGCAAGGTGACTTACCCTCTGGTCTGTGTGCAGTGGGTCCCCCTAGGATGCCTCCGGATCCTGTGTGTCCACAGGAGCAGACCAGCCACGCGCCCACCGCAGGCCAGAGGACCAGGGTCCGGGCGCACGGGAAGTTATAGTCCGGAGGGGCGGGCTTTGGGTGCCTGCTAGTTCCTTAAACCCCACCTGGCTCCCGGTTGTAACTCTGGGTTTTGGGCCAGTGGGCAAGGTGACTTACCCTCTGGTCTGTGTACAGTGGGTCCCCCTAGGATGCCTCCGGATCCTGTGTGTCCACAGGAGCAGACCAGCCACGCGCCCGCCGCAGGCCAGAGGAGATCCTTTTTTTCTTAACCCTAGTTCCCCGTGTTCTGAAGATAGGCTCCTGGAGCCGTGTCACAAAGAGTGACTGCTTAGAAAATGTTTGTCCCATGTCTTTTTCTTAACCTAAACTCTTTTTCCTAACCTAAACTCTTTTTCTTAACCTAAACTATTTTTCCTAACCTAAACTCTTTTTCTTAACCTAAACTCTTTTTCTTAACCTAAACTCTTTTTCTTAACTTAATTCCTCGAGATCTGAGTGACTCCTTCTTCAGTCCTGTCACTAACAGAGACTGCTTAGGGAAGGTTTGAGGTTTGTCTCATGTCTCTCCCCCCTTTTTTTCTTTTTTCTTTTATTCTTTCTTTCTTTTTTACCCTAATTCCTTGTGTCCTGAGTTGACTCACTCCTTGAGTCCATCATGAATAATGACTGCTAAAAATACCCATTTCCAGCCTCCTATCTCAAGGCCTCGCTGCTCTGATCTTCCACACTTTAGGATTGTCTCATGGTTGGGCAAACCGTAGTGTCCTGAGTTGAGGCCACTCTTAGATGGACCTCAGGAATGTCCTCTTGGGTGCCCCTGAGAAATTCCAGGGCCGTGCCTCTGGGAGTCACTTTAATAAGTGTTCTGTAGTTGGAGTGCCAAGCACTCCTGGAAGTCACCCTCAACACTCCTGAAAAAACTTGGTAGGCCTACCCCCCTCTCTGAAGAGCCGGCTTTCTCTCTTCTGCAATCTCCACGATCCCCTGAATGCTGGGGGGTGGAATGTCTCATCTTCAAGCTCCACAAACGCTGGGCGCCACAATGTCCTGGCCTGCAGGACATTAAACAGGGTCTGGGGAGAATACATTTGGTTAAAATACCTAGAAGTGTGATCCTGAATTGTAGAGTAAGAATGGTCCTCCTGGAGTAGACACACACATTGTATTTCTAACAACATTAGTGACAGTTCTTGTGATGATGCACCTTTTCAATGTTGTCAGTGTATTGGATCTCAGTCATCTTGATAGGTGTGCTGTCACATCTCATTTCACTGTGACTCCTCAGTGGCTTCATGTACAGCATGCAGCAGCCTTTTACACATGTAGCTATTGTTTGTGTAACTGTCTAGATGTCTGTCCAGATCTTTTACCATTTTTAAATTTGATTGTTTGTTTATTGGCTTTTGCGTTTTAAGTGTTCTATAAGCCCTGTATCAGACATACATTTTGTAAATATTTTCTCACATAGTCTATGGCTCGTCTTCCTATTTCTTAATTTTCATGAGCAAAAGCCATAAATTCTCATGAAGGGTAGCTTGCCAATTTTTCTTCCATAGATCTTTCTGTGGATACTGAACTTAGAAAGGCAGTAAGTTCCAAAGTCAATTTTCTCCTGTGTAGCCTTTTAGGATTTTAATGTCTTTAATTTGGGCTAGTGGTTGCTTTGATCTATTTCTGTAAGGTAAGGTCTAGTTTAAGTCCAACCATCTTTTGGTTTTGTTTTTTATTTTTTATTTTTGAGATTATAAGTACATCATTTCCACTTTCCCTTTCCTCCTTCTTAACTCTCATATATATTACACACACACACACACACACACCACACACACACACAAACACACACACAGATTTTTTTTTTTTAAAAAATACAACCTACTCAGACTGCATAAAGTTACTTGTGTGTATGTTTTCAGGGATGAACATTTGGTACTGAATAACCAGTTGCTGTGATCTTCCCTGGAGAAGGCTATCTCTTCCACTCTCAACATTCTTTACTTTCTGGTAGTTCTTTCTGTATGGGTGAGACCTCATGGGCTTTGCCCATCCACTTTGGTATGTTTATTATTATTGCCATTGTTCAGCTCATGTTTATGCAGTCTTGCTGGTGAGACATTCTACATGTAGCTTTTGATGTCTGTAGAAGACAGAGTCTCACAGAAAGCTTTGTTCCTCTAGCTCTTTATAATCTTTGTACCCACCTCTTTTACAATGATTCCTGAAGCTTAGGTGTGGGAGGAAGAGAATCTACAACTACCACTTTCCTAAACCTGCATAATCCTTGCCTACATTCTAAATGCTTGTCCTGTATTCACAGATAAGTGTAGTCCTCACCCATTATCCAAGGAAACTTCTTTTCTTTAACAGACAAAAACTGTTACAGAAAACCACAACTGATCAAATTGCAGAGTTGTGGAACCCAGTTAGAAAGGAGACATCAACAATAAAATGCCCCTACCTTCTGTTTTTGCACAAAGGTGCCATGTGGTTCTGGTACCACTTGTTGAGAAGACTATTCTTTCTCCATAGAATTTCTATCACTCTTTTGTCAACATCCAGTTGATCACTTTGTATGGGTCTGTTTCTTTATTCTGTACTCTATTTCAGTGATCTGTTTATTCTTTTACCAATACTGAACTATTTAGATAACTCTTAATCTATAGGGGTCTTGGCATTGGATATGGTAAGCCATCTGATTTTGTTTTCCTGGTTGGCTTTTTGTAAGGACTGTCATGCATGGTTGTCATCCTGAAAGTCAATATCTAAATGATCTTAATAAGGTTCATAAATATAAGAGTGGTTAACAGTTCTTGGCATTCATTTCCTAGAAACACTTCAGAGAAGGTTTCTCTATTTCCACTCCAGTAGAGGAGACATATTTCAACTCATACTCCAACTCGATATAAAGTTTTAAGTCATATGTCATCTTACCATAAGTGTATGTGGCTATCTACCAACAGTGCCCTCAAGAGATGGGTGGAGGAGGGTGTGCACATTTGTAGATTGCTTATCTTTTGATTCCTCTCAGCATAGGTTTTTCATATTCATCTTTCATTGCAGAAGCCCCAACTTCATATCCAGGATTATCCAGATAAGAACTGATATGTGGCTGTATGTATCCTTTTCCAGGGTTCTCCAGAGTGATCAGGATTCCTCCATTATCTTGAAAGGATAAAATGGGATGATGGTACAAATGCCTGTGTCTTAGCCAAATCCTCTAGTCAGAGATAAATGTCAGTTCCTTACTGGACATGCATCCAGTATTTCAGTGGAGTTCTCTTAAAAATTTTCCCATGTCCCTCTCAAATTTCTATCTTAGGATAGAAAAGATCTGCTCAGAGTCTGCAGGAGTCCTGCAGATCTCAGTCATCTCTTCTATTGGATGCCTGGGGCAATGGAAGTAAGTCTTAAAGCACTAAGGATGCTGTCTCTTGGTAGCAAGATCTGAGAGAAGAGAGCTGGCAGATTCAGGAAACTGAAACTACTTTGATCTTGTTATTTTTAACTTTGATCCATTAGCTGAATATTAAGGGCATAGAGAAACTGCTTATTAAAATGGAACTACAGCAAAAAAATGCATGGCTGAGTACCTTTCTCCAGACATACACTTCATACCATAACTTACTAGGGAATTCAGAAGTTGGACTCTACATTTATTCCCAAGCAATATCTACTACCCTCTATCTACCACATTCCTGTCCCAATGCACAATTGTTCCATGCTATAGATCATGGACAACAAGTTCATATTGCTTTGTCCACCCTGAGACACTCTTCTTTCATACTGTGACATGGCTTGGTTACTCCAAGGAAGTTCCCACTTGGAATATTCTGTGTAGTGTTCATTTTAGTCACATCTCATTCTATCTTTTGATCCCATTTAACACTATCTATGTATTAATTATCTCAACCTTTTAAAAGATTAGCTCCATCAAGGCAGGGACACAGGTATCTTGTTGAGTTCTATATTTCCAGGCTTAGTATACCATAGGTGCTCCAGAAAAACTTGGAAAATTTCTTTTTAACATTTGCTTGAATTCACTGACAATAGTGGCTATGAAAATTGAATGCATCTTGTGAGTTCTTTACTATCACCTCTGTATTTTATTTGTAGCAGCCATCATATCAGTATAGTTCTATGAAAAAATTGTCACCCAAAGACAGTTAGAAAGACCTAACAGAGCTATCTAGATGCTCACAAGAAAATTATGTTATTTGTAGATAAATTTATCTCTTTTGACTTTTACTTTTATTCTGTGCTTTTGAGTTAAATAAATACAGCGTTCATTCATTAGATACATGCAATATCTACATACAACTCAGAAAATCAGAAATTCTAGCTGCTTTTAAGAAGGTATTTAATACTTCATTTAGGGGTATGGTCTTCTGGAATTTCACTACATTCTCTACATTTCCCTTCATCTATATTGGCATGTCAACTTGTGTTATCATTATACAGATCTTGTTCAGACAACATATTCTTGATATTTCATGGGTGTGTTTTCACTGGCATGTCTATCTACCCACAGACATCCTAGTCTTATAGTCTTTCTGCCCCCAGATCCCTGCTTGTGTGATTTTCCATGAGCCTTAGGTATAATGATTGTGTATTAGTCAGGGTTCCTTAGAAGAGCTTATAGAAAAGATCTGTCTGTCTGTTTGTATGTTTTACTTGGTGAGTTAGTTAGTTAGTGTTCTATTGCTGTGAAGAGAAACCATGATCATAGCAACTCTTATAAATGAAAACATTTAACTGAGGCTGGCTTATATCTCAGAAGTTCAGTCCATTATGACCATGGCAGGAAGCATAGTGGCACAGAAGCAGAAATGGTGCTGGAGAGGAAGCTGAGAGTTGAGAGTTCTATATCCAGGTAGGAAGGGGGGGGGAGATTGATCCTGGTTTGGGCTTCTGAAACCTCAAAGCTCATCCCAATGATACCCTTCCTCCAACAAGGCCATATGTACCACAATAAGTCTACATGTCCTAATCTCTCAAATAATGACATTCTTTATTAGCTTATGGGGGCCATTTTCATTAATACTACCACATTATCTATCTCTATAAAGAGGATTTATTGCAATGGCTTACAGGCTGTAGTCCATCTAGTTCAACCATGACTGTCTTCCAACAGAAGAGCCAAGAATCCAGTAGTTGTTCAGTCTACAAGATTGGATGTCTCAGATGGTCTTCAGTTTAGACAAATCCTGAAGAAGTAAGATATAATGTCAGTGATAGTATGAACTCACTAGAAAGATCAAGAATAAAGAGGCAAAAGAGCAAGCTCTCTTCTTCCATGTCCTTTATATAGGCTTCTAGAAGAAGGTGTGGCCCAGAATAAAAGTTTAATCTTCCTTCAACAAAAGTTCTAGGTTAAAAGTGGCTCTTCCCATTTCAAATTAAGAAAAGGAATCCCTTAAAGATGTACCCAGCCACTCAAGTTTTAGTTAATTTCAGATGTACTCAGTATGACAACTAAGAATAGCCATCACAGGTTGCACTGAAAATGAATCAGGGAGTCGGTGTCTACTGAAAGAGAGAGAATCGGTTTTCTATATGGAGAGCTCCTACTAGATTGTTCAATTCCAAGTCATCACCCTGGACACATGTACATAGGAGTAATGTTAAGTAGACTCAATAGGTTGTGTGTGTATGTGTGTATACGCAAATTCATGACCTCTTCTGTAATATATATATATATATATATATATATATATATATATATATATATATTATACTGGAACACTGTTGGAGTTAGGCTGGAGAGAAGAGCAGGAGTAATTCAGATACCGTACTCATGTAGGAAGTTTTGCAAAAGAAAATTCACCCCACCATATCCTGAATCATCCTAGGGGAACCATTGCACTCAGAGAAGTGGGTAAGAGCCCTCCCCCAAACCCCAAACTCCATCCCCCGGAATACCACTCTCCTTCTGCCCCTCACCTGGTCCTTTTGTCTGGGGCAGATGTCTAACTGGTCTGCTCCCCTGAAGACATTATATAATGAACCATCCTAGAGGAACCACTGCACTCAGAGCAGCAGGATTTCAGGATCCCAGAGGTAGCCAGACTCCCAGGAGCTCTTACACCCAGGAGCTCAGGATCACAGGATCACAGAGATATCTGGACTCTGAGGAGTTCTGACACAAGCAAGATAACAGGAGACAGAGGATCCAGTCAGAGACAGTACAGGCAGCACTAGAATAACCAGATGGTGTAAGGCAAACACAAGAACATAAGCAACAGAAAGCAAAGTTACCTGGCATCATTAGAACCCAGTTCTCCCACCATAGCAAGTCATGGACACCTCATCCCACTGGAAAAGCAGGATTCAGATTTAAAATCACATCTCATGATGATGATAGAAGGACATAAATAAATCCCTTAAAGAAATACAGGAGAACACAGGTAAACAGGTAGAAGCCCTTAAAGAGGAAACACAAACATCCCTTAAAGAATTACAAGAGAACACAACCAAACAGGTGAGGGAAATGAACAAATCCATCCAGGACATAAAAATGGAAATAGAAACAATAAAGAAATCTTAAAGGGAGACTACCCTGGAGATAGAAAACCTAGGAAAGACATCAGGAGTCATAGATGCAAGCATCACCAACAGATTACAAGAGATAGAAGAGGGAATCTCAGGTGCAGAAGATACTATAGAAAACGTTGACACAACTGTCAGAGAAAATGCAAAATGTAAAAAACTCGTAACCCAAAACATCCAGGAAATCCTGGACACAATGAGAAGACCAAATCTAAGGATAATAGGTATAGATGAGAGTGAAGATTCCCAACTTAAAGGGTCAGTAAATAACTTCAACAAATTATAGAGGAAAACTATCCTAACCTAAAGAAAGAGATGCCCATGAACATACAAGGAGCCTACAGAACTTCAAATAGATTGGACAAGAAAAGAAATTCCTCCGGTCACTTAATAATCAAAACATCCAATGCACAAGACAAAGAGAAAATACTAAAAGCAGTAAGGGAAAAAGGTCAAGTAGCATGTAAAGGCAGACCTATCAGAATTACACCCGACTGCTTATCAGAGACTATAAAAGCCAGAAGATCCTGAACTGATATGATACAGATCCTAAGAGAACACAAATGCCAGCCCAGGCTACTATACCCAGCAAAAATCTCAATCACTATAAATGGAAAAACCAAAATACTCCATGACAAAACCAAATTTACACAATTATCTTCCCACAAATTCAGCCCTAGAAAGGATAATAGATGGAAAACTTCAACACAAGGAGGGAAATGACAACCTAGAAAAAGCAAGAAAGTAATCTACCAACAAACCCCAAAGAAGATAGCTACACAAACATAATTCCACCTCTAATAACAAAAATAACAGGAAGTAAGAATCATTTTCCTTCATATCTCTTAACATCAATGGACTCAATTCCCCAATAAAAAAGATGTAGACTAACACACTGGATATTTAAACAGGACCCAGAATTTTGCTGCATACAGGAAATGTACCCCAGTGACAAAGACAGACACTATCTCAGAATAAAAGGCTGGAAAACAATTTTCCAAGCAAACGTCGCAAGAAACAAGCTAGAGTAGCCATTCTACTATCGAATAAAATTGATGTTCAACCAAAAGTTATCAAAAAAGATAGGAAGGACATTGCATACACATAAAAGGAAAATTCTACCAAAATGAACTCTCAATTCTGAACATCTCTGCTCCAAATGCAAGGGCACTCATATTCATAAAATAAACTTTACTAAAGCTCAAAGCACACATTGCACCTCACACAATAATAATGGAGGATAGCAACACCCCACTCTGAGCAATGGACAGATCATGGAAACAGAAACTAAACAGAGACAGTGAAATTAACAGAAGTTATGAACAAAATGGATTTAACTGATATCTATAGAACACCTCATCCTAAAACAAAAGAATGTAGCTTTTCCTTAGTATCTCATGGTATCTTCTCCAAAATAGGCCATATAATTGGTCACAAAACAAGCCTTAATAGATACAAAAAGATTGAAATAATTTCTTACATCCTATCAGATCACCAAGGACTAAAGCTTGTCTTCAATAATAACAAAAACAGTGGAAAGCCCACATACACATGGAAACTGAACAACACTCTACTCAATGATGACTTGGTCAAGGAAGAAATAAAGAAAGAAATTAATGACTTTTTAGAATTTAATGAAAATGAAGACTCATCATACCAAAACTTATGGGACACAATTAAAGCAGTGCTAAGAGGAAAACTCATAGCTCTAAGTGCCTACAAAAAGAAAATGGAGACGGCATACACGAGCAACTTGGGAGCACACCTGAAAGTTCTAGAACAAAAAGAAGCAAATACACCCAAGAGGAGTAGACAGCAAGAAATAATCAAACTTAGGGTTGAAATCAACCAAGTAGAAACAAAAAGAACTATATAAAGTATCAACAAAACCAGGAGCTGTTTTTTTGAGAAAATCAACAAGATAGAAAAACCCTTAGCCAGACTAACAGAAGGGCACAGAGACAGTATCCAAATTAATAAAATCAGAACTAAAGGGGAGACATAACAACAGAAACTGAGGAAATTAAAAAAAAAATCATCAGATCCTAATACAAAAGCATATACTCAACAAAACTGGAAAATCTGGATGAAATGGATACTTTTCTAGAAAGATACCAGGTACCAAAATTAATTCAAGAGCAAATAAGCCATCTAAACAGTCCCATAACTGCTAAAGGAATAGTAGCAGTCATTAAAAGTCTCCCCACCAAAAAAAGCCTCGGACAAGATGGTTTTAGTGCAGAATTCTATCAGATGCTCAAGGAAGACCTAATACCAATTCTCTTCAAACTATTCCACAAAATAGAAACAGAAGGAACACTACCCAATTTGTACTATGAAGCCACAATTATGCTCATTCCTCCACACAAAGACACAACAAAGAAAGAAAACTTCAAACCAATATCCCTTATCAATATTGATGCAAAAATACTCAATAAAATTCTCACAAACCGAATCCAAGGACACATCAAAGCAATCATCCATCATGATCAAGTGGGCTTTATCCCAGGAATGCAGGGACTGTTCAATATATGGAAATCAATCAATGTAATCCACTGTATAAACAAACTCAAAGGAAAAAAACTACATGATCTTCTTAATAGATGCTGAGAAAGCATTTGAAAACATTCAACACTCCTTCATGGTAAAAGTCCTTCAGATCAGGAATTCAAGGCCCATACCTAAACATAGTAAAAGCAATATACAGCAAACCAGAAGCCAACATCAAACTAAATGGAGAGAAACTTGAAGCAATCCTACTAAAATCGGGGACTAAACAAGGCTGCCCACTCTCTCCCTATCTACTTTCACTATCTAATATAGTACTGGAAGTTCTAGCCAGAGCAATTAGATAACAAGAGGAAGTCAGAGGGATACAGATAGGAAAGGAAGAAGTCAAAATATCACTATTTGTAGATGATATGACAGTATACTTAAGTGACCCCAAATCATCCACCAGAGAACTGATAAACAACTTCAGCAAAGTTACTGGATATAAAATCAACTCAAACAAATCAGTAGCCTTCCTCTTCTCAAAGGATAAACAGACTGAGAAAGAAATTAGGGAAATGACACCCTTCACGATAGTCACAAATAATATAAAATATCTTGGTGTGAATCTAACCAAGCAAGCAACAGATCTGTATGACAAGAACTTCAAATCCCTGAAGAAAGTAATTGAAGATCTCAGAAGATGAAAAGATCTCCCATGGTCATGGATTGATAGGGTTAATATAGTAAAAATGGCCATCTTGCCAAAAGCATCCTATAGATTCAATTCAATCCCCATGAATATTCCAACTCAATTCTTCATAGAGAGAAAGAGCAATTTGCAAATTCATTTGGAATAACAAAAAAAGAGGACAGTGAGAACTCTTCTCAACAATAAAAGAACTTCTGGGGGAGTCACCATCCCTGACCTCAAGCTGTGCTACAAAGCAATAGTGATAAAAGCTGCATGATATTGGTACAGAAACAGGCAGGAAGATCAATGGAATAGAATTGGGGATTCAAAAATGAACCCACACACCTAGGGTCACTTGATCTTTGACAAAGGAGCTAAAACCATCCAGTGGAAAAGGACAGCATTTTGAACAAATGGTCCTGGTTCAACTGGCTGTCAGCATGTAGAAGAATGCAAATTGATCCATTCTTATCTCCTTGTACAAAGATCAAGTCCAAGTGGATAAAGCATCTTCACATAAAACCAGATACACTAAAGCTAATAGAAGGTGGGGAAGAACCTCGAATACTTGGGCACAGGAGAAAAGTTCCTGAACGGAACACCAATGGCTTATGCTTTAACATCAAGTATTGACAAATGGGACCTCATAAAATTACAAAGCTTCTGTAAAGCAAAGGATACTGTCAATAGGACAAAATGGTAACCAACAGATTGGGAAAAGATCTTTACCAATCTCACATCTGATAAAGAGTTAATATCCAATATATACAAAGAACTCAAGAAATTAGACTCAAGACAACCAAATAACCCTTATAAAAATGGGGTATATTGCTAAACAAAGAATTCTCAACTGAGGAAAATCGAATGGCCGAGAAGTACCTAAAGAAATGTTCAGTATCCTTAGTCATCAGGGAAATGCAAATCAAAACAACCCTGAGATTCTACCTCATACCAGTCAGAATAGCTAAGATAAAAAACTCAGTTGGTAGCAGATGTTGGTGAGGATGTGGAGAAAGAGGAACACTCCTCCATTGTTGATGGGATTGCAAGCTGGTACAACCACTCTGGAAATCAGTCTGGAGGTTCCTCAGAAAATTGGAAATAGCATTACCTAAGGACCCAGCTATACCACTCCTGGGCATATACCCAGAAGATGCTCCAACATATAACAAGGTCATAGTCTCATGTTCATAGCAGCTTTATTTATAATAGCCAGAAGCTGGAAAAAACCCATATATCCTTTAACAGAGGAATGGATACAGAATATGTGGTACATTTACACAATGGAATATTACTTATTTATTAAAAACAATGAATTTGAGAAATTCTTATGTAAATGGATGGAACTAGAAAATATCATCCTGAGTGAGGTAACCCAATCACAAAAAAACACACATGGTATGCACTCACTGATGATTGGATATTAGCCCCAAACCTCACAATACCCAAGATACAACTCATAGACCACATGAAGCTCATGAAGAAGGAAGACCAAAATGTGGGTGCTTCGGTCCTTGTTAGAAGGAGTAACAAAATACTCATGGGAACAAATATGGAGACAAAATGTGGGACAGAAACTGAAGGTTGGGTATCCATCCCATGTGCAGTCACCAAAGAAAGATGCTGATGTGGATGTCAGGAAGTACATGCTGACAGGAGCCTGATATAGCTGTCTCCTTAGAGGTCTGCCAGAGGCTGACATAAAGAGAGGCAGATGCTCACAGCTAACCATTGAACTCATTTTTGGGTTCCCAATGGAGGACTGAAGGAGCTGAATGAGTTTCTGACTCCGGTTGGGAGAGCAATAATACCAACCAACCAGAGCTCCCAGGGTCTAAACCACCAGCCTGGGAGCATATAGGGAGGGACTCATGGCTCCAGCTGTATATGTAGGGAAGGATGGTCTTGTTGGACATAGGTAGGAGAGGAGATCTTCGGTCCTGTGAAGGCTGGATGCCCCAGTGTGGGAGAATTAGAGGGTGGGATGGTGGGAGTCAGTGGGTGGGGGCTCATCCTCATAGAAGCAGGAGGAGGGTAGATGGGTTAAGGGGTTCCTGGGAGGGGGAATAATGGGGAAAGGGGATGATATCTGAAATGTAAATAAAATATCCAATAATAAAAAAAGAATAGTCACCCCATGCTAATTTTCCTTAGCTGCTTTTACATTTATCAGCTCCCTGCAGTATCATTCTCCCTTTTCTGTTCTAATTATCTTTTCAAAGAGCAGAATGTCTTAATCTGAGAGATATCTTAGCTGAACTTTTTAATATGATTCTAAAATCAGTGTTGTGAATCTGTTACTAACTCTTCCATTATAACATGCACAGAGTTACATAGTTCTGTTTTCCTACTAATATGTTCCACAAGGCAACTGTCTATTTCTGATTTTGTTATCATGTATTTTGGGAAGTCACCCAATCTTTTTTGTAAAATGTGCATTTGCAGAGGACCTCATAGACTTCCCTTATTCAAGTTCTCTTGATATGTATGGGAACATTTCAGATCCACTCAAGTCAGGAATTTAGGAATAGAGAAACAGAACTCAGTGCCCTGATGTACCCTAATCACATGTATAAGAGGAGAGTGGGATATATGGGGTCAGAAAGTTAGGAATGAGCTTCTAGAGATTGCCATTTACCCCATCTAAGAGGAATGAACACTGTATAACCATATAAAATTTGATTCCTATAAAGTTCAAATGCCATATCCATCAATTCCAACATTAAGCATGGCTTACAGGAACAGAGATGGAGTCAGGTTTCAATCAGAATTGGCATCTTGGTATGGCTTGGACATGTTGGAGGAAGAAGAGGTCAGAGTAGGATTCTGGATAGTACTAAACATGGCATTTGGTTTATATGGCTTACAAAGGGAAAAAAAAAGAAGACTGAAGTCAAGGAGAATACTTATGGGAAAACTCAACCTTTTTGTGTGTCCACCATGATCATTCTGACACTGGAATGTTGGTGTAGAGAGTTTGAAGCCTTTTGATATGTCCTATTATATGTGACCATTCTGAAACATATGTATCATAGTCCCTTATTTGTTTCTCAGAAAATACAGAGGCAGAGAAGGTATATGGCCCATTTGAAATTACACAGACAAGAAGCTGTTAAGGCAGGAGTTTAGCAGATCTGCATTCAATTTAAATGTTTGACTTATTTTTATTTACCACAAAGAATTCTTCTCAGCATCTGTCAAACATCTAGTGCTATTTGAGATGTTCACAGAATTTTTGTGAACTAGACAGACAAAGAATCTGACCTTCTGGATTTTGAATTCTGCCTCTATACTGTGCAGAGCTTCTTGTTCACATCTTGATACATGAAGCAGAAAGGAATCAGATTCAAAGTAACAAGATGTTTATGGAGGAAGATGTTTTACAACATTGGCTTACAATCATCAGAGCCAACATTTTTGGGAAATGAGTTATTTAATTCATCATCCCCTAATACATACTTTACAGACACTACCTTGTATGTGAAGAAATTGAAGCTTAGTTGGTTCACATAGGTAGTTTGATATGGCAGCAAGGAGAGTGTTCTAGTTTAACTTATGTTGCTCTGATAAAATATCCTGACAGAACAGCAACTTTAGGGAAAAAGCAACTTTCATCTTAAAATCCAGTTATAATATATTATTCTGAAGAATTAAAGGCAAGACTTTAAGCATCTAGTCACAGTACAGTTTTGGTCAATAGCAGAGGGAAAAAATTCATGCACACGACTTGGTTGTTTACTTGTATGATGTCTCCACTCTTATGTAGTTTAAGGATCTTTGCTTAGAGACTGATACTACCTACAGTGGGCTAGATCTTCTTGCATCAATTAATCAAGTAAGACAACATGCCTTCAAACATGCCCAGATACTAACCCAATGTACAGAGTTCCCATAGAGACTCTTATCCCAGGTGATTCTAGTTTGTGTCAAGTTGACGACACTAACACTGAGGGTCTAACTCCATGCCCAGGCCCTTCTTCACAAAAGCACAGAAACTCAGTAGAAATTGTACTGTGTGATTTTAAAATAATAGGGAAAGCAGGGGATGCATTTCAGAATGGGATTCAGAGGCTAGAAATTTGTGGGAGCTATGAGTTTCCTTCCTCTAATTCTGATTTACAGACCAAGGGTTTCTATAGGATTCTATAGGATTTCCAGCCACTATAGGGGTAAGGATCTTCTTCAAAGAGATTCTGAGATTAATAACTAATTAAAAGTCAACACAACTTGGGAATTTCAGTCAACATAAATGTAAAATAGAATTCCAACTAAAAATATTCATGGAGGCATGTTAATGTAAATAAAGCATATAATAATAACAACAACAACAACAATAATAATGTAGTGGGGGATATTTAAATCTCCAACCTGAATATGACCAGTCAATGAAAACACAACTCAGTAATTATGAATATAATCTGTAAGCCTAGATTGGGCAGGTACCCCTACACTACTCTGTTCCCCAGCTATGAGACCCTTATAACTTGAGGATTTCCCAGACACTGTGTCTGGCCTATAAGAATTACATCATTTTTGTTAACTAAATTGAACCTCTGTAATCTTTCCTATCTAAACGACTTAGTTCTCAATCTGGCCTTTTTCCTGGCTTTAGAATAATGTCAGCTGAAAATGATCCTTTTAAATCTGTTTCCTCAATGTAAATAGCCTGGCTTGAATTTTCCAGATCCTGTGTCTGTCCTTCTACCTCCTGCTTCCCAGTCATCCTCCCCTTCATCGTCTTCCTCCTCCATTGTCTTCCTCCAGTCCTCCTCCAGTCGTCCTGTCATCCTCCCCCTCTCTTTTCTCACTTTATTTCTCCACCTCCCCTTCCTCTGCCCAATCACTGGCTCCAGCCTTTATTTTACAAATTAAGATAATAAAATAATAATAATAGAAATAAAAATAAATTTAGGGAAGTGCTCTGAATTCTGTAAGCTAAATGAGAAAGTTACTTTAGAAAGTGTGTGGGAGGAATGGAGAACTCTCATATCAACAACATTCTATGCGGAAAAAACCTTCCCACAAACATGAACAGGATGTAAGGAAATTCATTAGCAAATGAAAGACTTCAAGAAAGTTGGAAGGAGGAAATTTCAGTATATAAAGCCAAGTGGATTACTTGAAAGACATGGAATTGGAAGGGGAAGTTAAGTAAAATTGATAATTAAGCACTGGTTTCTGATCCAGTGGTATGGAAAAGGACAGGCAATTAAAACCTGCAGCATAGAAACTCAAAAGTCTCCATAGAACTGCAGTCATAACAAACATTAGCTCAGTTGTGATGAATATTTGACAGCCTTTAGCATCCATTGCTATAAAAATGGTGAAGATATAAATAAACTTTAAATATCACACACTTTTCAATATAGAAGTTAAAAATATCATATTGACAGTAAGGAGAGATTCAGGAATGTTTTTTAAATGGTAAAAAATGATAAGTAAAAACTGATGGTATTAGTATTTTATTCAGAATTTGAAAGTAACTGATGAGATATTTACCTGGCAGAGTATTTATCATTGTCTGTCACCCTGAGATTTGTATTAATGGCATTGTCTTCTTAAAATGACCTACTTAGATGATAAGTTTTATGGGAATGCTTTTACAGAAGAACTAAAACAATTAGACAACAGATAGATATCTAACAACAGATAGATAGATAGGTAGATAGATAAATGATAGATAGATGATAGATTATTGATAGATTAGTCAGTAAATAGACTAATAATACAGATTCTGTAATTTCATAGTATCAAGAATGGAGCTTTCAATTTCTGTCTGTGCCCAGCCCTCCATACCCAAATTCCTCCTGGAGAGAACTTGTCTATCAGTAGTACTGACACACAGGTTTGCAGGAGGGGCAAGCCACAGTCAGAGACAGCAAGACCAGCTAACACCAGAGATAACCAGATGGTGAGAGGCAAAAATAAGAACATAAGCAACAGAAACCAAGGCTACTTGGCATCATCAGAACCCAGTTCTCCCACCACAGCAATCCCTGGATACTCCCAACATACCAGAAAAGCAAGACTATCATTTAAATCAAATCTCATGATAATGATAGAGGACTTTAAGAGGGATATAAATAACTCCTAAAAGAAATACAGGAGAACACAGGTAAACAGGTAAAAGCTTTTAAAGAGGAAACACAAAATCCCTTAAAAAACTAGAGGAAAACACAACCAAACGGTGAAGGAATTGAACAAAACCATCCAGGATCTAAAAACGGAAATAGAAACAATAAATAAATCACAAAGGGAGACTACTCTGGAGATAGAAAACCTAGGAAAGAGATCAGGAGTCATAGGTGCAAGCATCACCAACAGAATACAAGAGATAGAAGAGACAATCTCAGGTGCAGAAGATACCATAGAAAACATTGACACAACAGTCAAAGAAAATGCAAAGTGCAAAACGCTCCTAACCCAAAACATCCAGGAAATCCAGAACACAATGAAAAGACCAACCCTAAGGATAATAGATATAGAAGAGAGTGAAGATTCCCAACTTAAAGAGCCAATAAATATCTTCAACAAAATTATAGAGGAAAACTTCCCTAACCTAAAGAAAGAGATGATAAACATGATAAAAAGATGATAAAAGAAAGATAAACATACAAGAAGCCTAGAGAACTCCAAATAGATTGGACGAGAAAAGAAATTCCTCCTGTCACATAATAGTCACAACACCAAATACACAAAACAAAGAAAGAATATTTAAGCCAGTAAAGGGAAAAGGTCAAGTAACAAATTACATTAGACTTCTCACTAGAGGCTATGAAAACTAGAAGATCCTGGACAGATGTCATACAGACCCTAAGAGAACACAAATGCCAGCCCTGGCTACTATACTCAGCAAAACTCTCAATTATCATAGATGGAGAAACCAAGATATTCTATGACAAAAACTAATTTACACATTATCTTTTCACAAATACAGCCCTACAAAGAATAATAGATGGAAAATGTCAACACAAGGAGGAAAATTACACCCTGGAAAAAGCAAGTAAGTAATCTTCTTTCAACAAACCCAAAAGAAGATAACCACACAAACATAAAAATAACAGTAAGCAACAATTACTTTTCCTTAATATCTCTTAACCATCAATGGACTCAATTCCCCAAGGAAAAGACATAGACTAACAAACATGATACGCCTTTGGATCCAGGTAGAGAGCACAACAGTTAGATGGTATAATAGGATGGTTGCTCTAGGCAGAGAGCTTAACAAGTAAAAACTACCTGGTTCCTATAGGGACATATTAGTGAAAATTTGAATTAAATGCTTTAAAGATGGTATAAAGATATATTGCTCTAAGAAGTCTTAGAAGATACTCATATTCTTTCTAACAAGGGCTCCACAGGAATTTTGGTGTAAAATCCTGGTCTGACATGCTCCCTGCTTATAAGCAGGTATAGATAGAAGTGTGAATCAATTGTTTTAATAAGGTCTGCATGATAACTAACTCATATTCTTTGAATGTAGGCTCCATGGGAATTTTGGGTTGATTATCTTGACATGACAGATTAGGAAAAAGGCCTCAGAATAGATTTTTACAGTAAGCAAAAGTTCTTTTAGGATAGCAGGAAGACTATATGACAATTGTTCTAGGGAAGATTTGAAGTCCTGCAGGATAACTCATATTCTGAACGAGGACTCCAGAGGAATTTTGGGTTAATTTCCTGGCATGGTAAAATAGAAAAAGCCTAAGAATATGCACATGCAGTATTTTAGTTTGCTTCATTTGTTTTAGATTGTTTTGTTTTTCCAAATGAGTGTGATTTAGAGTTCTATGGTTACATTATTCCTCTGGGAGAAAGGTCAAAATAAAGGTATTTCTGGTTACTGGCCCAAGGATATGCTGATTTGGGAGAAAGGCTTGGTCTTTGTGTTTTTTAGATAAGGTGATTAGCGTCTATACATCTTCCAGAGTTATATGGATCAGATATGATGAAGGAAGATCCCTAGAGGACTAGATTCCAGAGAATCAAACAAAAGCGATATCTTGATACTAAAACTTTGTTTTGAGATTTGTATATTACAGAATATACAGCCTTGGTGAGTCTCATCCTTAGACATGCTGAACTGACCTGCTTTGAACTCCTGATCTCTTGGACTTTCAGCTGGGATCCAGTCAGGACACAGACATCAGAGACTATAACAATCATTTGTGTGGCCTTCTTAAGGCCAACTAACTCCCCTATTTTCCCTAACCTTTCCCTGTCGAATTTAAAAGATAATTCGACGCCCATATTCAGCTAGAAGAACTTATGAAGAATACATGAAGAGTTGTCACCCCAGTTCTCTGGACTTGAGGGTCTAGAGGTGATTATTCTAGTAGTCTTTCTGGGAAATGTTGAAATGGTCATAATTGGAACAGAGAGGAAATAGCTAGAATTGATTGTGTAATCATAATCACATTTTGTAGAAATATTTACAATAGTTACTAAGTTGAAATCATAATTTCTTATTTTGGTACAGAATTAATTTTGATACAGAATCAAAGTTATTATTGTTATAAATTTCCTCTATTGATACAAAAATTTAAAAGTACAAGGCTTGGACCCAGTCCCTCTATAATGTCATTACAATCTGATCTGAGATGTTTAAGCCTGTGAATTAAGGGCCAAATAGTAAATTCATGGTTCTGAGTTTATTGTTAGGATGTGTTCAGATAATTTAATTAGAAATATCTGAGAGGAGTTAACAGACAATAGTTCAGATAGATAGTTGGTTTTCAAAAATGTCAGAAATCCACAGATATGACATTTAATATTATTTAATATTAATATTTTAAATTTAATTTTTAAATTAAAAAATTTTACAATTTTTTATAATTTAAAATTATTTTTAAATTAATAATTTAATATTCTTTTGTTTTTGAGACATATCTCATCCTAGCAGCTCCCCCTTTTCAGATTTAAAGAATAAATTGAGTGTCTTTACCTCCAGGTGAGGTAGTACATTGTGGCTAGGTGGCCACTGGGCAGAAATTGCCTATCTTTCCTGCAGACCTGTACTGTTCTTGAGAGAATACAAGTTACAGGTTAGAACAGCTTAGTTCTGCTGAGACAGAATAAGATAGTCCTTAATAATTCCTGTTTTTCAAAAGTCTGTCAGATGATCCTGGGCCAGAAGCCTGAAGACTGATGCTCCAACTTCCTTACTTACTAGAGCTGTATGAGAAGGCAGCTATCTCTACAGCTTGTCTCAGTTCTGGAAGCTGAGTTAGGCTTCCTACATTTTCAGATAATGTTGCTCATTCTCAGATTTCTGACAGAGTTGAAAGACTACTTATAGTCTCATAGCCAGCCCAGAGTACTTAACATTGAGAAAATATATTTGAGAAGATAGTTCTCAGATAGTGTACAAGCTAAACCAGGACATAATATATGGATTGAAAAGTCTTTTAAGTTAGGATAGATGACAGTGTATTATTTAATTGTCAAAGATGATGGACTGAATGTTAGGTGTATCTTATACTTTATAACTTACAAAATGGTAATAAAAAGTTAAAAAATTAAAGCCCCCCAAAACCCTTTAATTCAACCTGGTTATGAACACAGGAGTATGACAACCTAAAAACAAATAAAAAGAAGTAGGCATCTGGTATGAGGTTATGTGTGTTTAGTGATCAGACAAAGATACTACTAGAAAGAAATTACAGGGAAGTAATTTATACTGTAAAGCAAAGTCCATAATGGTAAGGAATTTGCTTTATTTGATGTTCTTCCCTGGTAGTTAGAAGAACATCTGGCATCAAACAGACATTAAGTAAAATCTTACTGACTAAACAATATGTAAGAAGCAAGTTTGATAGAGATCAGTTGCTTTCAATATTGTATGTACATTATTTGTAAAGGAATAATGCATTTACTCCAAACTTATTAATTTGCTCAATGTCTAGTATTTGGGGAAGAAATAATAATATAGATGGAAACTATAAGATCCACTTATAACTTCATAATTCACAAACTAAATACCATAAAATTCTAGCTATACATTTATTTTCTAAGGTATATAATATAATAACTATATTTTATTTTGTATCATCAACCATTAACCACTATCTGATGAAAAAACAGAGTGGCCAGGATATCCTAGCTATCTGAGTATACAGTCAGTAGTATTTTAAAGGAATGGAATATTATATCACAGGTGACTGGATCCTGAACTACTTAAGAAACATTACCATTCCTAAAAGACTCTAAAAACATCAGCTAGGTGGGTGTTTTAGTTAGCTAGTTTATTGGTCACACAAGCATGCAGACTTGGTTCTGATTCATAGAACCTGTGTAAAGATAGACATGTGAGTGTTAGTTTGTGACGCCAGTGCTTCTATAGGGAAATGGAAAAAAAATCAGGAGAAACCAGGGAGCTCACTGTACAGCTTGCCTAGCATATGCAACAATGAATAGCAAGAGACACCGAGTCAGACAAGGAGGAAGGTGAGGGTTGACTCCCAAGATCCTCTGAGCTCTACACATTGACAAGTTCTCTTCCTCTGAGTATCCATAAACATCATACAAACACTCACACATATGCACACATGTACACACAAAGACACATATGCACACAGGCATGTATACACACAACACACACACAATGACACACATACACACAGGCACATATACACACACAGACACACACAGCATACAAACACATACACACAGATTTGAAAAAGATTCTAATGTGCAACAGCAGACTGCTCTTGACATGCTGTGTGAAGAACAAAAGAAGGCTGAGACAATGTTGTAAGCTGTTTGCTGAACCACTGGAGAAGTGGCTAAAAAGACATTCAGGCCAGTGACTAGGAGATTTGCTGGTTCTAAGACATTAAGGGAATTTCTGACCATTGAAGCAAAGACTTCAATGACCTCACTTAACAATGAATACAGAGTTCACAAAATCAGTCCAGGGAATTCATTAAGTACTGACAGTTGTAATAGCAACATCAGCATTAACAACACAATCTGAGGGTAGATTTGATTTCTAAGCTGACACATTATTTTTAGAAATACTAAAGGGAGTATTTAGCTGAAATGGAAGGACATTAGATGGTAATTTTAATTTACACACAAAGAAAAGAAGACTGATAAAGGTATATAAAAAGCACTGTAAAAGTATTTGTTTATAATCTTAATACCTTTTATTTAAAAGACAATGGTATCTTCAATAAATATAAAATAGAATTTATGTGATAATAATAATACTAAAGATGGGTAGAACATAGGGGTATCTTGCAACAAAAGTTCATGTTCTGTCAAAATTATGTTAGTTACTACAAGCTAGATTAATTTGTTTTATGATGAAACAGGAATAAAGAGCCAACATGCATCATTTTTATTGGATATTTAATTTATTTACATTTCAAGTTTTATTCCCTTTCCTGCTTTTCCCTCCACAACACCTCATCCCCCTCCTCAGGCTTCTATGAGAATGCACCCCACACCCACCCACTCCCACCTCACTGCCCTGGCATTCCCTACACTGAGGCATAGAACCTTCACAGGACCAAGGGCCTCTCTTCTCATTGATGCCAGATAAGGCCACCCTCTGCTACATATAAAACTGGAGTCATGGGTCCCTCTTTAGTTGGTAGTTTAGTTAGTCCCTTGGAGCTCTGGGAGTGGGGTGGGGCGTCTGGTTGGTTGATATTGTTGTTCTTCAATAAAGAACAAATAATAAGAGATGAAAATATAAAGCTTACTGTTTCAGCAATTATATTTTATAAAAATGCACAGTAGAACATGGTCAAATCATATACTGGCAGAATGAATTACCAACTCTTATAATTTGAATGCTTATAAACATTTCAAATGTCATGAAGATTTCTGTAATATCCCACTAGGTGTTTTCCTAATGTTAGTCAGGGTTCCAGTAACATGCTAATGCAATGAGTTATCAGAGAAACCAAGAAACATACTAAGACACAAAGTTGGATTGAGAAATTTATTTTGTTAAAAAACAAAGGAGTAGGATTAGGAAGAGGAGAGGGAATATTCAGTGAAGATCATCCACCAGAGAAGTTTCTGCCTGAGTAAACATGGCTGGGATATTCAGATCATTTTGCTCAATGGATGACTTGGAGTTCTCCTGAGATAAGAATAATCTAGGTTCAAATTTGGAGTTACCTCCTGAAGGCACCGAATTTGAACTTTTGTGTGACCATTCTTCATAACACTACATAATGAACCATTTTTGAAGGTAAAGAAAGGAATCTGGATTTGGGTTTACCACAACTCATCTTTTGAGTGCATGAACCCATATCTGCATATATGTTCAGGGAATGGCTCCTCCAGACCTCTGTTTTCCTCCTCTGAAGGAACTTAGAATTTGGAGATTGGTAGGATTATCTAAATTCCATTCATATGGTGGACTTCAAAATAGCTTCTATATGCCATGTTCTCCACACTCTCTTGTACATTCTAACTTCTTCATGCTCTATTCTGGTAGCAGCACAACCCAAGCCTTCATCACTGATGTGTTTAGGACAATCTCCCTCTCAGGCTGGGCATACTGAAGTTCTTTCAGGATTACATATAGAGATAAGACAACTGTGTCCTCTGAGGCACACAGAGAGTCATCTGAGGACCACATGTGTTCCTTCCTTGGCCACTTATTAGTAATATCTTCTTTGTACCTACTAACAAAAATTAATTAGCCTTGGCAGTATGATTTTTTTCTCTCTTGGGCAGTTTTTTTGGAAGGTGTCAAGTTTTTTTTTTTTCTTATTTTTTTTATTAGTAACTTTTTAAAAATGTTAATTAAAGGATTTATAAGTTTGGTAATGCTCAATAACAAGATGCCCATACAATCAGAAGTGTAATGCAATACTCAACCTAGATATATCAACTATCTTTGACTGGAGGAGACATACAAACATCTACCTTCATGTTCCCCTCCCCTCTCATCTCCTAGCTCCTCCTCATTTTCTCCTCCTCCTTTCCTTCCTCCTCTTCTTTCTCTCCTTACTCCTCTCACCTTAGCTCCTCCTACATATCACCCTTCCTGTTAAGATAAAACTTTTCTCTCAAAATACAATTAGAGCATAACTATACCAATTTGTATCAGTAAGGTACAAGATAGCCCTAATACTCAGTCCATCATTTTGCTGACTAACTAGAACCTCTGTCATATCTGCCAACTAAAAGACTTAGATCTGAACCTGTTTTTTTTTCTTGGCTTTAGAATGAATGTCACCTGAAAATCATCCAATCAAATCTTTTCTCTCAAAGTAAATAGCCAGGATTGGCTATGAGACTATAAGTCTTAAACCCATCAGAAATCCAGAATGACTGAATTAACTGAAATTATGAGAAGCACAAAGAATAGCTTCTAAAATTTAGCCAATTTATAGAGACCACTGAACACCTGGACAATCCCTATACTACAAACATCAGAGCATCCGATTTTCAGCCTTCTGGCCCAGGACCATCTGACAGACCTAGTGATGCAGAGTTATTAAGGGCTGATTACTCTGTCTTGGCAGATATAATCAGTCAACTATTCTGCAAGTGTGTCCTTTTCAGGACAGTAATTTGTCTGTAGATGAAAAGAGGCAATTCTTGCCTATTGGCTGTCTTACCACAACTGGAGTAACTCCAAAGATGCTCAATTTCTTCTTAAAATCCTAGACAGGAAGCTGTCAGGAGCAGACAGGTCTCTAATCAAAATGAACCTTAGTATAGAAATGTTTGTAACATACATTCTGTGGACTTCTGTGTTGTGGATAGCCCCAGCCTTGTAGTTTGATCCTAGTTCCCAGTGGATAGCCCCAGACTTGTATTTTGATCCTAGTTCCATCCTTCTGGGAGGGGCTGCAGAGGATGATTGAATCTGTACACAGAGGACATCTTGTAAACCTTCTGTCCAATTAAAACCTGTAAAATAAAGACTAGAGCCAGAGATTGGGCAGTAGAAAGGGAGGCAGAGAAAAAGGCTTAGGGGACGAGAGAGTGAGAGGAATTCGATATAAAAGGCAGAGCAGGGGCAGAAGAGAGGGAAGTCCTCGGGGGGAGCAGAAGCAGAAAGGGAAGCAGAGGAGAAGCAGAAGGAAGCTGAAGCAGAAGGAAGCCGGCTGTAGAAGGAAGCCGGCAGAAGGAAGCCAACGACAGAGCTGGACAACCATGTGGCCTGGATAAAACCCCAAGTTATAAGGGATCTCATAGCTGGGGATTAGAATAGTATAGTGATAAATCTGCCCAATCCAGGCGTGCGATTTATATAATAATTATTGAGTTGTGTCTTCCTTTACTGGTCTTGTTCAGGTAGGAGACTTACAGTGACAAATTTGGGGGTGAAATAATTCCTTCTACTACAAATTGGTGCCCAACGCCAGAGGCTGATTTAAATAATCGTTTCTCCTACACTTCTGATGTTTTGAAAACCAACTATCCATGTAAGGCAATCTGGACTGTTTTCTGTTGACTCCTCTTAGCTATTTCTAAATAAAATACAGAAAACACCCTAACAATAAACTCAGAGCCATGAATTTGCTATAAGCCATTAACTCATAGGCTAACCATCTCAAATGAGTTAAAAAAGTTAAAGAAGGACTGGGTCTAAGCCTTGTATTCCTAAATGTGTTATATAGGCACAATGCCTATGAGAGTAACAATACTAATCTCACTTCTATATCAATAAGAAACTTGTACCAATGATAACCTTAACTTTGAAATCCAAGTAAGTTTTGTACCATTTAAGAAATTATAACTTCAGCTTAATAACAATTATATAGATTTCTACCAATAGGTTATGGCTATGCAATAAATCCTAGCTATTCCTCCCTGTTCCAACAAAACCACTACTTTTCCCTAGAAAGACAGCCCAATATTAACCATCTCAGTCTCCAAGCCCAGGGAATAGGGGCACCGACTCTTCATTAACTTCTTCAAGCTGATTATGGGCATTGAGATATTAGAAGAGTGGCAGGGGGAAGAATAAATTGATAAGCCTCTGATGTCTGTGTCTTCACTGCATCCAGCTGAGATTCCAGGACATCAGAGGTTTGAGCAGGTCTGCTCAGTTTGCTTGATGAGTAGATACACCAAGGCTGTGTATTCTGCAATATACCATTCTAAAAACAAATTTTAGTATCAAGATATTTTTGTTTGAAATCTGTAAACTAGTCTTCTGGTGGCCTGTCTCTATCATATCGAATCCATATAATTCTGGGAGTTTCTATGAGGGTGTGCTCCCACCATCCTCCCATTTCCACCTCCCTGCTCTCAAATTCCCCAACACTAGGGAATCCAAGCTATCAGGCACCAAGGCCCTCCACTTCCACTGATGCATGACAAGGCTACCCTCAACCTTCACCTGTTTGGTTGTGTCCTCTTTTAATTATTTAAGGTATTTTTGTGTTTCCTCTTTAAGGGCTTCTACCTGTTAACCTGTGTTTTCCTCAAATTCTTTGAGAGTGTTATTTATGTCCTTCTTAAAGTCCTCTATCATCATCATTAGAAATGATTTTAAATCTGAATCTTGCTTTCCTGGTGATATGGGGAATTCAAGAGTTTTTAGTGTGGGAGAACTAGGTTCTAATGATGCCAAGTACCCTGGATTGCTGATGCTTATGTTCTTGTACTTGCCTTTCACCTTAGTGCTACCTGCCCTGTCTCTGACTGGAGCCTGTCTTTCCTATTATCTTGGTTGTTTCAGAACTGTGTGGGGTAGGTGTTACTACTGGGGTTAGAGCTGGGGCCCAAGATCTGCTCAGTGCTTGGGCCCAGACCAGAAGGAACCAGTGCTCCTGGTGAGGAGTGGATTCCTGGGTCCTAGTGGGTCCCAATGTCTCCCTGTTGTGGGGTTGGGGGGTTGCTGTCTCCTTACCTAAGATACTGCCAGAGTTAGAGCTCCTGGGAGGCAGATTCCTCTGGGTTTTGTGAGATCGGGTGCAGAGTTGCCACCCAGGATGTGCTCAGTGCTCAGGCCCAGACCGGAAGTCTCTCTCAGGCTTTTTGAATAAGGATTCCATTGGACTAAGGAGGCCAGATAATTTATAGCTCTTTGGTTGCCAATATTATAATCATTTTTTTTCTTGAGACAGGGTTTCTCTGTGTAGCCTTGGCTGTCTTGGAACTCACTCTGTAGACCAGGCTGGCCTCAAACTCAGAAATCTGCCTGCCTCTGCCTCCCAAGTGCTGGGATTAAAGGTGTGCCCACCACCACTCGGCTACCAATATTATAATCTTAAAAGTTCCATTCATGGATATCATAAAAAGTCTGTATTACTAGAATTCATGATAAATAGGACACCCTCCTTGCATTCTTTTGTTTATTAGACCTATTATTTCACCCAGTTTGGTGTGTGGCACCCTGTTTGGAATGTGGCCCCATATAAAGGTCTTTGACACAAGTGACCTGTAGGATGGAGTAACATTGACTCAGATACAATCCTCCAGATGGTCTAATATAGTGCTTAAGTTGAGACTACCTATGATAACTCAATAGTTAGAGCACTTGGCACATCAAACTGGCATCTTCTTGATGGTGTCATCTAATAAAAAACAGTAATTCCTGTAACAATGGGCTCATGTAGCCTTGCAGTGGGTCTGTTATATGGGAATACAATATTGATTTGTTGGGAAGTTTGTAAATTCCCATGTGGTGATATTAACTATGGCCTTGTAGTCTCCAAGGCAAATCTTTTCTTGCAATATGTGCCTATGCACTTGAGAGGAGAGACTGGTGCTTCTGGGATTGATGATACTCAGTTTAGTTACCTTCCCTACAAATGTCTATTGCTGTTTTCTAGAAACAGATGCCTCCTGGGAACTCAGCACTGGTTTCTTGATACAGGTTGGACTTTCAGCACTAAAGGTACCTAGGTCAGCCTTGATAAGTGAACACTCAGAGGTTAGATCCAGGTATAACCACAGTTTTGTTACTGTGGTCGATAATGCAAAAGCACTTTGTTCCAATACAAGGGCTATCCTAACAAAGTGATTGAAAACAGCTGGTGAGTGTGTACTGTGCTATTTAGTCAGTGGCCATTATACATCTCTCTGTGGGTGTTACTTTGTGTCTAATCTCTTATGTTCAAACCTGTTTCTAACCAGGACCTCCTTGTCTCTGATCTCTCAATAGATCTCCTTTTAGATCTTTGATCAGCCATCACTGTTAACTTCTGGCCTCTGGCTTCAAACAATTTTATTCTCCTTCCACATAAGGAAATGATACCCTGGCACTCCATCCAAAGCTGAGTCCATTTCAAAGATTGGCCTTTGCAATTGACTTTCAAGGCCATCTCCTGAGTAAGTCTGCAAAGCAACTTCTGCCATTTGGGCACGTATACATGGCATTAGCCCATATGGAACCAGAGCTCAGGCTTTTTCCTTCTATTCTCTAAATCAGTAGCAGGAGGTTCCTTCCTAAGGCCATCTATGTAAGGACATCGTCAAGCCAGACACAGTGATACTAGGGTCTGGAATTCTTAGTTAAATAATTTTCTCATCCTTTCTGATCTGCTGCAGATTGGTCCTTAATTTACCATTTCTGTGTTATGAAGGATTGCCCATGACTTTTTGATATTGTTGGTCAGCACAGGTTTCAGATGTTTTGTTTCACTGTTTCAAAATCTAGGATGTATTGCTTCCAGTACACGAAGACCAGTAGAAACCAAGTCTCCTTTGAAATGAGGGACACAAGATGCAAATTAAAAAAAAAAATTTACTTTGAAACAAGCACCAGTGTATCCCCTTAGCTGTTGGATCCCCTAATAAATTTATTGAAGTGTCAGGAAACTATGCCTATCTTATGTTTCTTTTTTCTTGTCTCTCAGAGTCAGTCACAAGGGCTTTATCAAAGCCTTTGGCATGTTGAATGTCTCACACTCATCTTGCCCGAGCAGCAGAATGCTTGACCTAGTAGCTGAACCTATATTATTTTTTCAGGGGTAGAGGTGATGGTTCACATCACCTCTGACTACATTTTGGCAGGGAATAGAGAAGTTAACATATCTCTAAGGAAAAATATGTATTTTTGTGATTGCTGGTCCATGTGAGATGCTCTGATCTATTTATTTCCCATCTAGTTTGGAAAAGAGTATCATGGCTTCTGAGCTTGTGTTTGTGCCTGCATTCATCTGCTGCAGCAAGTAGCATGCCTTGCAAATGTAATTAGGCTTACTAACTCCCGCCTGAGGTTATGGAAGTCCAGAGGCATTCCCCAGGCTCCATCTGTTTCCTGCCAGACTGCAAGTTAAGCAGACTTATGGCAGAGCCCATCACCTCTGCATCCTCTAGATCTCTGAAAATGCTTCTGGTCTCTGCCATCCCTTCTGTGGCATGACCTTGGTTTTCTTTATGATCTTGGATTATAGGGGTAGTTTCAGAGTATTACAATTTTCTCCTTACTGTAATGTATCTTGCTTTACAAGCCATTTTGGGGGTTACTCCAACTGACAACAGCCAGTTTCAGTTTTACATTCAAAGGATGAGCATTGGGTGACTGTCCTTGAAATAGCAGAACCACAGATTTGGGTTTGGTCCAGGATTCCATTTATTGCCTGGCATTCAGATGACTCCATTCTATTAGAGGAGGCACAAGGGCAGCTCAGCGCTAGCAGCTGTACCCAACAGTGCTTGAAATGTATAGGCATTTTTGTTTTCCATGATTTATTTTCTTCCTACAATAGCCTATTTGAGACTGGATAATCCATAAGGCACAGAGGTTTATTAATGAGATCCTAGTTCTGGAGTTTGGGATCAAAAGCGTGGCACCAGTTCATTTCACTTCCTGGTGAAGGTCTTGTGCTGCTTCAACTCACAGTTGAAAGTGAAAAGGTACATGGATTTGTGGAAGAGAAAACATGAAAAAACCAGCCTGATCTTACAGCCACACTGCTTTTGAAGTAACTAAGAGTGATACCTCACTCTCATCTAAAACACTTTAACTGCTTCATGATTTAATCACCTATCAGAAACTCCACATTCTAACATCACCACAATAACAATTAATTTTCAGCATGAATTTTGGAGATGATAGACAAATCATATCAAGCCAAAGGATCTTTTCTTCAGGACGTTGTCATTGAATCAAATGCCATAGCATCCTCTGCAGAGAAATCAGAGCTGCTAGATTGTGTGATATATATGGTCTTTGGGGGTCATACTTGGGATTCTGAACACTTTATTGGTGAATGGTTCTAGAAGTGAATGCTGCTTCTGACCTGGAAACAAAGCAGAAGACTGTGATTTTCTGTTGTACTCACAATCACAGCCTGACATAAATTCATTTTTTCTCTGTTTTGATCAACAGTATAACAAGTACAGTTATTAGCTGCTCATCTAAGTCTCTCGATTCTACTTTTCTACTTCAATATTGATCATTTGAGTTTTCTTTCTTTTCTCTTCATTGGCATCTCTAAGATATCTTTTATTTATTTATTTAATAAAGCTTTCTAATAATCAACCTTGGGCTTGTTTCTAGTAATTTTTCTTATATGTTTACTCTTTATTTTGTAAAGTTCTGTCATTATTTCTTTTTTATGATTGCTTAGGTTTAAATATGTTCTTTGGCTGGTCTTTGAAGAAGGATATGTAGATTATTTTTTTATGGCTTGTGTCTCTACCCTAACAAATGCATCTAAGATGATAAGATTCTCTCTCAATATGGAAATCATTTTCATTATCATTCAGTTGAAAATGCTTTTTAATTTCCATTGTGATTTCCTTTTTTTGACTGAAGGGTTATTTAGAAGCACACTGTTCAGTTTCTAATAATGTTGGAATTTTCTAGTTGTCTTATTAATAGTAATGCTTATCTCATCTCCACTGTGGCCAGAGAACATAGCTTATATGAGTCCAGCCTATTGATGGTTGTTAAGACTTGCTTCATGGTTTAGAATATTACCAGCTTCAGTAAATAGTTTCTTTTTCTTTATGCCCTTGAAAAGTGTGCCATTTGCTGTTCTGCCTGTCTTATGATTTTAAAAATAAAATGCTTGTTTGCACACTACAATGCTGATTGAATTGGGGGCTGGGTGTTGCAACACTGCCTATTGCAAATGGTCCTACCATCAAGCTTAAAGCATAGTTTGGGAAGTGAATTTAGGAAGGTAATGAAACATTAGCAAAATAACATTAATGTTTTGTTTATTTACTTATCCCCATAAGTATTGCTAATCTCAATCATCACAGAGAAAATCTATACCTCATTTTTCCCCACACTATTATACATCTTCACTTTGTTTTTCTCTTTGCTTTGCGCTGCATCCAGGGACACTGCATGTGGACACATCATTGGTTTCTCTTACTTCTGGTTTCCAGATGGCACTTGGCTAATGGAGAGTCCCAGTTGGATATCAGACAGAAGGCAGAGACTTACAGTGGGTTATTTTTCTCTCCTTGTTTCCTTTCAGTATGTTCATTACAGTCTTCAACTGAATAGTAAGACTCCTTCAAGGAAGTCTTCTCCTTGTAACTTTGTCCTTTCATGTTTCAATTAGTAGTCTTTCTTCCTCTCTCCTGAAGAAGTAGGATTCTTTGCTGTGCTTATCTAGAGGGGCCACCATCATCTTCATGACATATCATTTCCATCTGTGTCACTGGTAACAACATTATGACAACTTCTATGCTCGGCAAATACTCTGCATACTTTAACAGATACATCATGGCAGCGTTAGAAGAGAAGATTAAATGTTGTTAAATTTTATATGCCTAGCATACTGACAGAGTTTCTATGGTCTGTTGGCTTTGTACTTCTAAGTAGTGTGCCACCGAAATAAAACAGGTTGCTGTCTTTTACATCATCCACCAGAATAAAAGGTATACATGTAGCAGCATTCCATGGGTCGTTTTGTATTTGTCAAGCAATGGACATCATATTGGACATGCTCCTACGACCCATTTATCGAGTAATTAATAATGATAACTGTTTCGTATGAGTCTCACAATAAAATAAAACTTGTAACAAGCTGGATTTCTGGTACAATGTTTTAGAGTTTTGAGATGCCCTAACCCCATTGCTGTTGGAGACATGTATAGCAAGTGTTGAGTATGGATCCTCTGGAAAGCCACAAAAGGAGCCTCATACTTGATGTTTGTAATGAATCCTGTTTCTGCAACAATTGTTCTCCATTTGAAAATCATCGCTGAACCTTGGTAGGGACTGAATGTCTAGCTACGAGACATGAAGTGACCACAAGACATAAGCTGTCCTTCATGACCTTGCTGTTATTTGCCACACTGATGTATAACACTAGTGTTTATAGAAGCATTACATTATAGAGTATAAATGGAATGTATGAGACTAGGCCTCAACTGCTTTGTAAAAGAAAAGCCAACTGTTCCACAGGGGCACTGGTGACCATGAACGTTCTCTCTTGCTTGGTTGCTTCTCTCTCAGCTTGCATCTTTGACTTTATAAGGGCTCCTCTATGACTGGATTTAATGAAGCATCTGTAACACATGGGAGTATAAAGTGGAAATAGATGTCTAGTGCTTGTCTGCTTCTCTTTTAGAAATTATTTGATTTAATATTCATACATGCATATATTGTGTTTGGATCAAATTCATCTCCCTCTTCTATCCCTTCTTATTTCTTCCCTATTTCTCTTACCAGCTTTCCCTCTCAACTCCAGGACTCTCTCTTTTAAAAAATAATGCTTGCTTGGTCTATTTAATGCTGCCAACATGTACATGGCTGTGAGACAGTCACTGAGTATTAACGGTGTTGGTCTTTCTTTTTCTTAATTTTTAAACATTCATGTATTTTAATTGATTTATTTAATGTGAGTGTATGTATATGGGTATGCATATACCAGAGTGCACAAGTGGGAGTCAAAGGGCAGTTTTCAAGTGTTGTTTCTTTCCCACTACCATGTGGAATCTGGGATTATCAGGCTTGGTGACAAGTGTTTTTACCTTAACTTTGAAGTAAATCAATAAAGGAACATATTCTAGTAAATAAACTAGTAAATAAACTTTAACACTGTATCCAGCTACCCAACTCATGTGCTAGGAAAGATGGTCTGAGATAGAGGTCTATACTGACTCAATTCCATGTCACTATGACAAAATAACTGAGAAAAACAACAAAGAGACAGAAGGACTTATTTTGGCTCACAGGTTTGGAGGTCACTGTAGAGAGAATCTCTTGTGTACTGTATGCAGCACCTGTCAATAGAAAGCTGATGGTATATTAGCTGAGGCAGGGAAAAAGAAGTGGGAGTTCCAGTAGAGAGAGGAACTCTTGGATAGAGTCAGGTACGGGAATAGATTTGCCCCAAACTCTGAGGAGACATATAAATGAAATTGAGGAGAGGTAACCAGCCATGTGGCACTCATAGAATAGAATAAACAGGTTAATAAAGTTATGAGATAGTCAGAGAACAAACCAAATGTGGAACCTAGTCATTTTTCATAAATAATAAGTCTCAGAGTCATCATTTTGGGACCTGCATCATGGGTGGAAAAGGTTACAGGTCACAGCTTATGAGCACCATAGCTATAGGCCTTGGGTGCAAAACATCATGGCATGATAAAAATAATAAAATAGGGTTTTCAGTTCATTACGGCCAGAAAGCATAAAGAATAGACACAAACAGGATAGGGGACTGGAATATTCTTAAAAGACATGCTCCCAGTGAGTTACTTCATCCTATAAGCCTCCATCCTCTAGTTAATACTACTTCTTAATAATGGTACTAAATCATGAATGTGACAATATAGCAATCTAAAGAGTACATGTGATAGAGGCATATCCACTAGCTAGGAACTTAGAATCCAACACTTGAGCCTTATAGAGACACTTGTCATACAAACCTTGATAGTGTTTTCTGGAAACATTTATCAAATTATTCTTTTAAAAAATATTATTTATTTATTTATTTTATGTATATGAGAACAGTCACTGTCTTCAGACACACCACAAGAGGACATTATATCCCATTACAGATGGTTGTGAGCCACCATGTGGTTGCTGAGAATTGAACTCAGGACCTCTGGAAGAACAGTCGGTGCTCTTAACCACTGAGCCATCACTTCAGCCCCAAATTATTCATATTTGAGTTCACCATTCATTTCCTTCTGCAAACCTTGACAATATAAAACAGGAGTGAACATCAAAATGACCTCAATTTATTTTTATTATTCATGTTATTTACAATACTTCTTTTGAATGATATTAGAGTGAGTCTAAAGTTAAAATCTTCCTTACTTGTTTTTTTTTTTTTATTTTTATTTCAACCTTTAACATTAAAAATGACTTTTAGTTTAGATTTGGAAAATTTGAAATGCAGCCCAAAATGGTATAAAATATTTTCAAGTGTCTAAGTATAATTTATTAAAGTGTTTTATAAAAGCTTTACTCTTTAGATACAAACTATCTCATGTAATAGATAAGTGTGATATTTTCTGACTTTCATAGTATAGAATATTCATACTTATAAATTTATTTTTAATCATGTGTTTATGCATCTTTGGGAGGATGTGGATATTTGTGCATGTCAGAAAAATTGGATTCCCCTGGAGCTAGCCTTACATGCAATTGTAGTCTGCCTGGTATGGGTTTGGAAATCAAATCCTGGTCCTTTGAAAGACTAGCACTTCCACTAACACTTGTTCTTAACCACTGAGCCACTTCCCAAACCATGAGTATTTATATTGTAAAACAGAAATTTGCTAATTGAATTGTCTTAAAATTCATTATTTTGAGGGGAGTTAAAGAGATGGCTTAGAAGTGAGAGTTCTTGCTGCCTTATAGAGGACTGAAGTTCTATTTATAGCACCAATGTTGGGTGGTTCATAGGTGACTATAACTCCAGGGAATCCAATATCTTTTGGCACACATGAACACACACAGAAACACATGTATGCATGCACATAGGCACACACATATAAAAAGAAATCTTATATTTTTAATGTTCTCATTTTCTTGTTGCTAGTGAGATTCAACCTTTTCCCATACCCTTGTTTGTCAGATCAAGTTCTCCCATGACATTTTTGTATCTTTGTTCATTCATTGATCTAGAGCTCATCATTCTTTTATGTTGATGAATGTGAGTCACTTATAGAATAAGCAAAATGTTGTCAAGACTTGCTGTAGCTACAATGTCAGTCTGTGTTTAGGTTTTGCATGTCTTCAGGTGAGTCATTGAATCTGTTGATCTCTGTATTTCATTGCACTGCTTTAGGTAAGCTTTGAAAGCTCTTATTCTCCTGGAGATTAAATTCTTATTCTTTTCTCTTTTTCTCTAGTTTTTCTAAAGTTTGGGTATTTTAAAATATTTAATTATTCAACCCATCTAGAATTGATTTCTCTGTATGAACTGAAGTAAAGGCCTAAAATGAATTTTCCTTTAAATTTCTATTCACTTGTCCCCAAAACACTTGTTAAATTCCTTCCCTTTTCTCATTGATGGGTAATTTCTCCTTTATTATGAGTCTAATGCACTACTGTACTGCATTCTATTTCTGGACTATCTATTTTGTACATTTCTATGTCAGCATGACACAAATCGAAGTAGACATCTTCAGATATGTTTATAATAAGACACATAAGAAAGAGATGGAATGACAATTTGAGACCAATTAGAAGATCTTGTGTAACCAAGAAAAACTTATTTTCTTCACTTTTTCATGTTGCTGGTAAGGAAGTGTCTCATTTAAACAAATAAAAGCAACAGGTATTAGAAACTCACATTTGGTGAAAGATGCTTTAGAAAGGATGAAAGACTTTAAAGATGACCATAAGTCTCCTGGCTTGTATAAGAGTCAGTATATTCTATGGTCCAGAATTGTGTCTGAGCCTTAAGACATAGTGAAGACTGAGAAGGTGGGGAAGAACCTTGAACACTTGGGCACAAGGGAAAAGTTCCTAAACAGAACACCAATGGCTTATGCTCTAAAATCAAGAATTGACAAATGGGACCTCATAAAATTGCAAAGTCTCTGTAAGGCAAAGGACACTGTCAATAGAACAAAATGGCAACCAACAGATTGGGAAAAGATCTTTACCAATCCCACATCCGATAGAGGGCTAATATCCAATATATACAAAGAACTCAAGAAATTAGACCCCAGACAACCAAATCACCCTATTAAAAATGGGGTACAGAGCTAAACAAAGAATTCTCAACTGAGGAAACTCAAATGGCCAAGAGTACCTAAAGAAATGTTCAGCATCCTTAGTCATCAGGAAATGTAAATCAAAATAACCCTGACATTCCACCCCACACCAGTCAGAATGGCTAAGATCAAAAACTCAGTTAATAGCAGATGCTGGTGAAGATGTGGAGAAAGAAGATATCTCCTCCATTGTTGGTGGGACTGTAAGCTGATATAACCACTCTGGAAAACAGTCTGGAGATTCCTCAGAACATTGGACATAGCATTACCTGAAGACCCATCTATACCACTCCTGGGTATAGACCCAGAAGATGCTACAACATATAACAAGGACATATGTTCCACTATGTTCATAGCAGCCTTATTTATAATAGCCAGAAGTTGGAAAGAACCCATATGTCCTTCAACAGAGGAATGGACACAGAAAATGTGGTATATTTACACAATGGAATATTACTCAGTTATTAAAAACAATGAATTTGAGAAATTCTTATGTAAATGGATGGAACTAGAAAATGTCATCCTGAGTGAGGTAACCCAATCACAAAAGAACACACATGGTATGTACTCACTGATAATTGGATATCAGCACAGAAGCTCGAAATACCCATAATGCAACTCACAGACCACATGAAGCTCATGAAGAAGGAAGACCAAAGTGTGAGTGCTTCACTCCTTCTTAGAAGGAGTATCAAAATACTCATAGGAGAAAATATGGAGACAAAGTGTGGGACAGAAACTGAAGGAGGGCTGTCTAGAGACTGTTCCACCTGAGTATCCATCCTATGTGCCATCAAAAGTTGATGCTGATGTGAATGCCAGGATGTGTATGCTGACAGGAGCCTGATATAGCTGTCTCCTTAGAGGTCTGCCAGAGTCTGACATATTCAGAGATGGATGTTCACAGCTAACCATTGAAGTGATCATGGGGTTCCCAATGGAGGAGTTAGAGTGAAGACTGAAGGAGCTTAAAGGGTTTGTGGCCCCATGGGAGAGCAATAATACCAACCAACCAGAGCTCCCAGGGTCTAATCCACCAGCCTAGGAGCACATAGGGAGGGACTCATGGCTCCACCTGTATATGTAGGGGAGGATGGCCTTGTTGGGCATAGTTGGGAGAGGAGATCCTTGATCCCATGAAGGCTGGACGTCCAGTGTGGGGGAATTTGAGGGTGGGGAGACATGAGTGGATGGGTGGGTGGGGGCACATCCTCATAGAAGCAGTAGGAGGTGGGATAGGATAGGGGGTTCTTGGGCAGGGGGGAAATGGTGTAAGGGGATAACATCTGAAATATAAATAAAATATCCAATTAAAAATAAAAGAATTGCCTTGGAAAGTTGTGGTGTTATATGGAGTGTATTTCTCTCTCTCTCTCTCTCTCTCTCCTCTCTCTCTCTCTCTCTCTCTCACACACACACACACACACACACACACACACACACACATGTGTCTTACACTATAACACTATAATGTAACCCCTACTCACAATGAGCAACATTTCCCTACAAGAGGGGGCTACAACTAACAATTCATAAACCAATCATACCCACACCCACGGTTTTCATCTACACTAACCTTCAGCTCAAATCTCAAGCATCTCTATTCTAAGAATACAGCACATCAAACACAATACAACTAAAACCCAGCTTATCTAAGTTCATAAACAAGTTAGAGTCTTCTTGTATATTCTCTATGTCAGTAGGTATCAATTGGCACCAAATTGGTATTGAAAAGAATAAACTTTTTTTTTGAGACCCCCTAGCATATAGAGGCTGAAGCAGGCCATCTGTGTTCCAGGAACAAAAGGGTGGAACCAAGAATGCAGGTCATCTGGTTCTTAGGCTTTGGGCTCTGGGTTCCAAGGACTGGCTAGCCACATGATAGATGATTAAACAAGATTAAATTCTTGAAAAAATAAGTACACAGGGTGTTTCCCACATGATCAAATGAATAATGGGCTGGGAACCTTCCACTGTTTTTTATGATATTGTCTGCTGATGTTTTTATGATTCCCTCTTAACCCCCTTCCCCCCCATTTGTGTCTTTTTTTCTTTAAATACCCTTCTTCCTCTGGCCTCGAGGTCAACACTCCTCTTGTGAGTTTCGACCTCAGTTGGCTGATCCCAAAATAAAGCCTTTTGCAGTTTGCAGCAAGTTCTGTCTCTTGTGAGTTTCTGGGTGGCTGTAAACTCTCACAACTTGAGCGAGAGTCTCCCCTCGTGGGGGTCTTTCAGTATAGGCTATCTGCCCAGTCAGTAACCATTATACATCTGAATGAACAAGTGATAAATGAATAAAATTGTGAAACCAAATGAGAATGGCATGAAGAAAGTGGGTGATGGTGGAAAGTTACATGCTAGGGAAAGAGGGTTAGCCCTTAAGCTCATCTATATACTGGAATTACATGGTGGTTGTGCAAGAAAGTACAGAGTCCCCAGCAATCCTGATGTGATTTGCTGGGATGAAGTCCAGTGTCCAGATTAGCCAAAGATTTCCCTGATGGTTGTTTTAATCATCCTAGTTGAAAGTGACCATTCAGGAGTTACTGAAATCAAAGCTATCATTTCCTGGGCCTCTTGCAGTTTCTTCTTGTGTGTATGTGTGCAAGAGTGCATATGTGCATATGTGCATTTGTGTGTGTGTGTGTGTGTGTGTGTATGTGTATCTGTGCATGTGTGTATATGTGCATTGTGGCATTGTGGCAAAGTTTAGCAAAGGCTAAACTTTGATATTATTTGTTAGGTATTGTTCATGTTTTTAAGAGGCAGTCTCTCACTAGCCTGGAACTTGCCAACAAGGCTAGTTTGGCTTGTCAGAGAGTAGCAGGGATGCCCTTGTCTCAGTCTTATCCTCACACCCCCAACCCCTGCTAATGGTAAATTTCTTTAGTCATTGAATTCAGTCAAATTCCAGAGCTGCCAGACAATGCTTATCACAAACGAAGTCACCAAATATATGATCTAAAGAGAGCTGATTGCTGATGTTTACCTTAAGCATCAAATTCCCACTGACTATGGGAAGATTAAAGTCTAACAAACTGTACAGGAGACAGTGTGGCCAAGAACCTTCCCTCCTACCTCCTGAAACTCTGAATAGGCAGAGATCTTCCTTGCTCTCTCTGGACAAAATTTCAGATTACATATGAGTTAGTTTTGTTCAACCAACTAACTTCATTCACCAGACATCCCCAAATTCATTTCTACTGTTTTTTATATATTAGGCTTAAAAAGTCCATGATAACAGAACATAGTCTTTTAGTTCCAACAAAGAAAGATCAAAATATATACACTGACCTGAGCAAGTGAGATAGTGAAGTCATGGAGTCAGCTCTCCACTCTGCTCTACCTTTCTACCTTAGACTTGAGCAAACATGTAATCTCTCTTTGTCTATCAAATAAGCACAGTGATAGTCTCTGACTCCAAGAGATTTAATAAAAGTTAAATAAGATGAAACCTTTAAAAAAAAAAGAAAAATAAATAGTGAAGACAGAGTTCAGTGTTTCTCTAGCTCCATCGTTTTCAAATATTAGAATCATCACAGATTTCTTCATACTCTTTACAAATCAGGTTGTTATCCTCTGGCATTAAAAGGAAGAGGACCAGTGCAGGGTAATTTATGAAAAACAAAATTTTTCTTTTTCTTTTTCTTTCTTTTTTTTTTTTTTTGGTATTTCAAGACAGGGTTTCTTTGTGTAGCCCTGGCTGTCCTGGAACTCACTCTGTAGACCAGGCTGGCCTCGAACTCAGTAATCCATCTGCCTCTGCCTTCCAGGTGCTGGAATTAAAGGCGTGCACCACCACTGCCCGGCAAAAATATTTCTTATTGTTCTGGGGATCTGAAGCTCTTGATCAAGATGCCTTCAGGTTTGTGCCTGATGAGGATTGCTTCCTGTTAATGCAGAAGGTCAAAAGGGAATATACTGTGTCTTCATACAGCAAAATGGCGGGAAGCCTGACATATCCTCTATAGTTCTTTCATAAACTGCTAATGCCATCTTTGAAGGAACAATCCTCATGGTCTGCTCATCTTCTAAACATCCTGCCTCATAGTACTGTCATGTTGGGATTAAGTTTCTACACAAATTTTGGAGGGTATGCAAACATGTAAACTATAGAATTTCTCCAGGGTACCTCAAATTTGTGTCTTTTACACATATGTTCATTCTCTTCTAATATCTCTTCAAATTTGATTAGTTACAGCATACACTTTAAAATCTATGCTCAGTGTTTCATCTAAGATTTTAAGTTGAATATGAGTAAGATTAAAGATCAATTCTCCATGAGGGAAAATTTCCTTTCCAGCTGTAGCACTTGGGTTGAAGTAAGTTCTTGTTTCTAAAATAAAACTATGCCTGTGGAGAGAAGACAATCCACAGCTCCAGCTCTTTCTGCTGTGTGGAGCAGTGGTTGTTAGGCTGTGCATTGCTATGAGTCACTCCATTTTAAAGTTATTCAATTTAAGTAAAGTGCTCACGTAGAATGACTGTGACTCTTATTTTTGCCTGAAGGAAATAACTATCTATTCATAATCACCATGAGATACAATATAAATCACTTGTGTGTTGCCATAAAAAATGGCCACCTGTGAATTTAATTAGGAGTATATGGACACGTATAATTATCAAGAGTATATCAGAGAAACCAGGCCTGTGAGCTTATCATTTGTAAAGACTAATGAATATTGCACCCTCTTACTTAAAACATACAGTTGAAGTACTAACAGTGACAGCACCTTGTCATAGACCTTGCCTGGGAGACTTGCCCGAGTCATGACCTCCTCATTCTTTTTATTTTTTTATTTTTTGGTTTTTTGAGACAGGGTTTCTCTGTGTAGTCCTAGCTGTCCTGGAGTTCACTCTGTAGACCAGGCTGGCCTCGAACTCAGAAATCTGCCTGCCTCTGCCTCCCAAGTGCTGGGATTAAAGGCACGCGCCACCACTGTCCGGCTACCTCCTCATTCTGTATACAAACTTTGACCTTACCACATAGGAACTTCAGATATCTAGATCCTCACTTGCCAGCTCCACATTCTGGAATCTCTATAATTACAACTGGGTTTGGAAACTTAGGCCTGGTCCCAGCAGTGATTTTTTGGGTTTTCTCTTTCCCCTCCTCTTTGTATTATTTTTTAAAATACTGTATAACTTCTCTTCTTTCTAGTGTTTCTGTAGCACATATATCGTTGCATGAGGTGTGATGTGTGATTTGATGGTCCTTACAATTCAGACACTAGTAATTAATACTGGAGTGGAAGATACTGACCAGCATGATCATAGACTTCCAAGGAAATTGAGATACTTGGTAAGCAAATAAAGTTGATGGTCTTGCAGATTCATTGTTACCCAGCAAATACTGATATTTTGTTTTCATCTACATTAATGGCATAGCTTTCTTACAGCAGTGAGGGAGGTATAAGATAGACATCCTTATGCCAAGGTGAGAAAAAGGGAGGAAGGAAGGAGTAACTAGTTCCAAGTAATCCCCAAATCCAATAAGACAAACATTATATAATCAGGCTTGAGATAATATTATTGACTTACTAGAAGGGGGATAATTTTCAAGACTCAGCAGAACACTTGAGACTTTAGTGTTGCTGGTGTAAGCCCACTTACACCTATCACAGGTTGAAGTCTTGTGCCTGTAGCTCCCCTAAGATGTCAATGAATGCCGTTCCAGAGTGTCATAGTTCAGCCTTGCACTCATAGCTCCACTTGGCATTGTCCTAGAGGGGGCTTTCTTTGGTAGTTCCATCCATATGGTAATTCTTTGCCAGGACCCTCAGGATCTCCGAGGTGTCTTTGAAATCTAGATAGAAGTAGCCATGATTCTACAGATGATAAGCACTGATATTGGCAGAGTCAACCACACACATGTCACCAAAGTTTACCTCTTGTCCCCTCCAGAAGAACAGACTTGGTTACACTGGGATTTATGAAAGCCATATGAGGGGAAGCAAGGAGTACTGGGCTGAAATTCAGGAGCAGAAAGTTGTGGCAACTACCAGAAGCAAGTCCCCAAGCTCTCTTATATGTACCTTAGGTCAGTGGTTCTCAACCTTCCTAAAGTTGTGACCGTTTAATACAGTTTCTCATGCTGTGGTGACCCAGAACCATAAAATTATTTTTATTGCTACTTCATAGTTATAATTTGCTATTATTGTGAATTGCAATGTAAATATCTGTGTTTTCCAGTGGTCTTAGGTGACCCCTGTGATTTGACACCCAAAGAGTTCATGACCCACAGGTTAAGAAGCACTCCTTAGGCCCTTCCCTTGAAATTATTCTTCTGTCAAGGCCTTACTACTCTATGCTGTTATGGGAGTGGCAGATTTAGTTATCTCTAAAATTCCTCCAGGTCTCTCTCTCTTTCTCTCTCTCCCTTTCTCTCTCCTTTATTTCTTTCTTTGCATATATATGTGTTAGTGTATGTTGGTGTATGTTCAAATTTCTGTGGGTGCATGTAATGTATATAAACATGCATTAATATTGAGGCTAGAAGACAACCTTGAGTGTTAATTCTCAGGAGCTATCTTTTTTTTTCCACAAGTTTTCTTACTGTCCTAGAATTCAACAAATAGTCCAAGTTGGCTTGTCTGTTAGCCCCTGGGGTTTATTTTTTTCTGTTTCCCAGTATTGGCTTTACAAGTATGTCTCATCACACTGCAACATTTAGAATGTGGATTCCATGAAAGAAAGGTCTTGCTTTTATTTGTCATTGAGTTTCTAGTGCCTAGCCTATATTTAAGATTGAGTAAACCGTTAAAGAACAAATGAATGAATAAGTGAATATTATTTCCTTGCTAATTCATTTTTAAAGGATGATATTCTCATTATTCATTTAAGTTACTTTGATTGTATTGCACTATATGTGCTTGGCTTTCCTTTTTTTTTTTTTTTGTCTTGGCTTAGTATATTATTTGCGTATCAGAATAGAAATAGTTCTCAGAAATTGTTGCTTCAGTCTCTCGTCAATGTGAAGTTCCTTTTTATAGCTTCCTGGACAGATGGTCAGCCAGCTTCTGTCTAAGCATCTCCAGTCATAGAAGACAAAGTCCTTATGATTAGACACATTCCAACTGATTGAATCATTTTGGGCCACATATTATTGCAAGAAGAAGAATCTTTATCTTAAGATGTATTTAGAATACTGAAAGCTGATCAACTTACTACATTAGAGTATCAAAGTCAGTGGTTCCATTATAATTTGGGTCAAAAGTTCACAGTACCCTTAGGGATCTGACATTACCATTTAGCAATTCTTTGAGCTAGATTCACATCCTCCATATGTCAGTATTCTCCTCATGCTATTTCTCTCTTCTCTTTCTTTTTAATAAGAGTAGATGGCAAGCACAGTTTCTGGGCCTTGTAGCCAAATCATCATATTTTACAGAAGAGAAAAGAATAGTAAGCTATGATTCAGCTGGACTAGGTACAGTTATAATGGGGATAAAATGGGGATAATGATTCCTGTTTAGCATGAGCAGTTCTATACAAATCAGATAAAGTAACATAGATAAAACAATTTTCCCTTAATTGTAAAACTAACAAATATCAGAAATGATTATTAATGCTTCTTCAAATGGTGTCAGCTTCCTGCATCAATGATATTGCAAGGTTTAATTATGCTTTTTTTCTTATTTGTTTCAGAAAATTTCAGCCATCTTACAAGAGAACATAGAAAAAGACAAGATAGCATAAATATAAAGGAAAGAAAAGAGAAAATTCTTGGAGTTTGACCATGCTCCATTGAGTATACAGGCAACACAAATTGGGCTTGTGTTTTCTTTTCTTCTCTCTTTCTTTGAGTGGGGCAACAAAGATGGTGGATGACCTGGGTGAACTGGGAACTGAGTGTGATCAGGGTTTGTGATGTGAAATTCAAAAATAATCAATAAAAATATTATGAGAAGAAGAAAAAAAGTAAATAATGGTAGTGCCAAACATTATAAAATTAGTGTTAGGCACCCAATAAACATTTCAAATGAATATTTGAGTTGATCAAAACCTTTCTTCTGGTCTCTCTAGAAGTCCACATGACTACAAAATCTGTCTGTTATACTTCTTCATTCCCATGAAACAAGAATAAATGTAACCTCTCCAGGGCAGTTTTTATGGATTTCTTAGCTGAGGAGACAGTGTCCTTGCATTTACATTAATATCTCAAAAGTGACATCTGTATAACTCACATTAGCATACTAATGACCTTACACTTCTAAGATGTGGTTCAGCTGTGAGTATCTTCCTGGGGCCCTTCCAGGACTCATTCCTAGGCTACCTTCCTGACCAAAGGACCATGTAGACTCTTTCACTATAGGTTATTCTTGACTGTTCTTGTTCTCATTCTGAAACTGTGAGAGTTCAATATTCAGAGATAATAGTTTTTTCTTTACATAGCTCAATACCTTCTGGGTCCCATTTACTTTTCTTTTTTTCTTTCTTTCCTTTTTTAAAGTATATCTTTCTTATTTATTTATTTATTTATCTATTTATTTATTTAATTTATCTATTTAACATCCCAGTTTTCTCTTCCCTCTATCCTCCTAGTCACTCCCCAATACCTCCTCCCTTATCTACTTCTCCTTTGTTTCTCTTCAGAAAAGGGCAGACTTCCCATAGATATCAATCAGCCATAGCATATGAAGTTTCTGAAGGACTAGGCATTTCCTCTTTTATTAAGGCTGGATAAGGCAACCCAGTATGAGGAAAGGGTCCCAAAGGCAGGTAACAGTGTCAGATACAGACCATGTTCTCACTGTTAGGAGTCCCACAAGAAGACTAAGTTCCACAACTGTAATATATGTGTAGAATGCCTAGGTCAGTCCCAGGTAGGCTCCTTGCTTGGGAGTTTAGTCTCTGTGAGTCCCTATGAACCCAGATTAGTTGATGTTGTGGGTTTTCTTGTGGTGGCCTTGTCACCCCTGGTTCCCATAATCCTTCCTTCTCTTCTTCCACAGGATTCCCCAGGCTCCACTTAATATTTGCCTGTGGTCTCTGCATGTTTCCATCATTTGCTGAATGAAGCCTCTCTCATAACAACTGGGCTAGGCACCAATCTATAACTATAGGAGAATATCATTAAGAATCATTTTATTGTCTTCCCTCTCTCCCCTAATTGTGTTTGATTTTACCGAGTTCTCTGAGCTACCCAGTCTTTGCTTCCTGGATCTGCAGGCAGTGTCAGGGTGGGCTTCCTCTCATAGCATGAGTATCAAGCTGAGCCAGTCATTGATTGATCACTCCCAAAATTTCCTGGCCACCTTTTCCTGAGCACATCTTGTAGGCAGGACAAATTGTAGGCAGCAGTTTTTGTGGCGGGGTTCCATTTTCAATCTTCTTGTAAGAGATCAGTCAGATAATCTCCTTTCAGGAAATCCCAACCCTAGTCAGAGAGTCTTGATTCTCTTATGTGCCAATGCATAATACACCAATATGTGAAACTTTAACCTCTCAACAACTCCCTAAAGCAACATTATTATTCAGTCTAAATCAACATCCTCCTGTGATTATGCTGGATTTTGCTTTTTCTAAGATGGCTGATGGGTTTCCTTTTGTTTAAGGGGAAGACCAGAACATTTCTTCCAAAATGAGAAACTCATTAGATGAAAACATGAATGGATAATGCACAGAATTCCAAGCCACTTTCTGTAATTGTGTCCATAATAATAAAATTCTTATACCCATCAACCTGGATGTGGTAGCTACTTAATTAATTTATATAGGTGCTCAGGTTTGACTCTAAAAGTTCAGGCTTTGAATACTGGTTCCCAAATTGATGGTGCTGTTTTGGGAGACTGGAAACTGTTGATAAGTGGGTCATTAGAGTTGAGCCTTTGAAAGTTATGTTTGGACTTCCTACACTGGTCTTTTCTTTCTGGTTCACTATAGTATAAACAGACTCAAACACATGCTCCACCTCCAGGATCTGAACTTCTCTGCCATATCTTACCACCAGGATAAATTAGAAACTATGAGCCAGTATAAATCTTTCCTTCCTTATGTAGTTTTCTGGGAGGTATTGTGGTCTCAGTGACTAGAGTTACTTTAACTTGTCAAGGCAATGTTGTAAGGACATGTTTGGGGAAATAGAAATGGAGGAGATGACATGCCTTCTAGGTTGACAGAGCTACTGAGCAGCAGATTAGAACTTGCATAATTGTAAATTCTGTCTCTCAGTATAGCATTACTGTGGATGTGTAAGACCCAACAGGTAAAAGAATAGACCAATTAACTCAGCAAGCATCCAGTGAACTCACAGTATGTGTTAAGGCTTGTATTTACAGTTACTTATCCCTCATTAATGTATACATTTGTTTTTTGAATAAAATTTTATTCTCTACTTTAAGTGGAACAGAACTCTTTATCTGAAAGTATCATTCAAAAATATTTCCTTAGATTTAAGAGCAAAATGATAACTGTCTCATGAATAAAATAAAAAGAGAAACTCAATACCACCTCCAACCCTGTTAGGGTACCATTATTTCAATGAATTATTAAAATGCTAATTAGCCAGGGTAATTCCCACCAAAGCCTCTTACAACTGCTGCTAGTCCTTGGAATACTGACCTCCTTTGTCCTAGGTGGTTTTTCCATCCGTACTTAAGGGTCTCCTTCTTTGATTTCCACTCTAGGTAAAGCAGTAACCTCTGCCACTATTTCAATGGATCCTGGTACTGCTATGCTCACAGATGTAGCTATTATCTTAGTTTACCAGGGCCAGCTAGTGACTTCGAGAAAAAAACACAGATCCCCGAAGAGCCAAAAAGAGTCTGCATGAGGATATGTTTGTTGGAAATGTGAGCAGAGAGTATAAAGTGTAAATCTTCCCGTTAGCTGGAAATGAATACAAACAAGCCCTCATTTGTATTCATTTATTCCACAAGCCAGCAGCTTTGAGAGACTGCACAGTGCAGCCCACTCCAGAGGAAGGCAAAGAAAGATCTGGTCTTGGACAAGGTGCTAATTTATAAGTGATCTTGGGCATGTGATTTGCTAACTGAGCCTCAGAGTTTCCATTTATATAGCAGGCTCATTAATATCTGTCTGTCTACGGAGCTATCATCTTCCTAAGGACCATTCTTCAAATCCACACATAACATTTGCTGTTCATGACATACTACACAGATTTCTTAAGCCTCTGAGCCTCAGTTTCCACATGTAAACACTGGGAATGGGAATAATACAGTTAACCTTCTTACCTGCAAGCACCATGACTTGCACTAAATGCAGATTGAAAGTATCTTTTTAAAAAATATGCATTCATTAAATTTATACAGACTTGCCACTTTTACTAGGAGTATTATTTGTATGTCATTTTTAGTTTATTGTGTATTGAAATAATGTATAGATGAATAAAGTACATGGAAGGATGTACATAAGATAGATGCAAATACTATATTTGGAAAAATAAATATAGCCCTCTGGACTTGGATATATTTAGGGATCCTGGAACCAATCCACTGATGATACTGAAGTATGACTGCATCTAATTCATGGTGCCTCTTCTGAGAGTGAGTGAAGTAGAGCATGTAAAGTATTTAACACAGAATACAGAGAGCAGGGAAACATAACTTGTTCTCATGCATATTATTCTCTTAGTCTAGGATGTTGCCAGCAGCAAATGAGACTTTAAGCATAGTTCAATTTTATACAGTCTCATAAAGTAATTGTAATTAATATGAACAATACAATACAGTGTGGATTTAGGGGTTTGTTGATATTGAACAGCCTCCTTGCCATCAAGTAATGCTTTATTAGAAATAAACATCACTAGAATGACAGGATTGCAGCAATGGTTTGATCTTGTCTCCTGTTTTATAGGTAGAAACACTGATGCCTGGTGAGACAGAATTGTCAATATCCAATTACTGAGGGAGACACTAGGACTAGAAATCATATCTCATGAGTTATAATATGATTTTCTTTCCATGTGTTGCTTTTTACATATGATGAAGCAAAGCTGCTTTTATGTATTTGGTTGAATGAATTGTTCATGGTCGTATATGACTGTGACTTACATTTATGGCATGTTTTGTACATGTAAACACAGTCCTCAGTGTTTGTATCAGATCAATATTTTTCCAACAACTATAGGAGATACTAAAGGCATCTGTTTCTCAGATGGGGCTAGAGGTACAGAGAGGTCTAATAACTTATTGGAACATGCATAAGAGGCCCCAGGATTAACACAGATCATTTGGCATCAGAATTGCATATATGACCAGCCTATTTGGTTCCGAGTCTCTCAGTCTGATCCTCTTATTTCCTCTCCTCAGGCACGAGCGAGCATGAGCTTTAAGTTAGAATAAGGTATAATGACAAAGAGTAGTATCTGTCACTGACAAGAGCTCAGTTAAATGGAGGGTACAGATCTTAGAGCTTTTAGGGAAGCTAACATTGTTTGTGTGTGCTTTCTGCTTTTAAATTAGTGTACTAGAATCCACCCAATGAAGCACACTGACCTTGATCAGGGCTTTTGGTAAAGGAGAAGACAACTGTGGCGTTAGGGCCATCATATAGAGGAAAGACCAGAGTGATTATCTGGCTAGAGAACACCGGGCTGGAAGATTTTGAAGAAAAATAGACTGTGGTTCATGCCATTGGACATTCTCACCACTCTCCTACTCAGACACTCATATGCCTTACAGAATGTCTGCAAAGAAGTTTCATTTTAAATACCCAGATTTAATTTAATACTATGAAATATGAGCTCAGAACATGTCAAATTGGGTTGATTTACTTCATAACCCCAACCTGGTTCTATGCACCTCAAATGTTGCAAACCACTTCGCCTCTAATGTCTATTTTCTCATAAACAAAGTGGGAAGGATCCATGTGGCTCATTCATAGGGTGATTAAATATTAGTCGCTTGCTTAATAACCAAAAGTCTGATTCTATTTGGAAACACAGTCTTTGGGAAGTCATAGGGTTAGATGATGTAATGAGGGTGTGGCCTTAATGAAATTACTGCCTCATAACCAGGAGACACCAGAGACACACTGCAGAGGCACTCTGAGGATGAGCATTAAAGTATGCAATGGTTGTCTCTAAGCTGAAAAGAGAGCCTTAGCCAGGTACCCAATGATTTAGCATTTTTAAATTATTTTTTACTTTTTATTTTTTGCTTATCAAAAGACATTTAATACAATTAGTTTTCAACAACCCCTTGGTGGCCCATATCTACAAAGAAATCCAGCCCAACTTCCTCCAAATCCCACCCCACAGAAAAGCACATACTTACCAGAATTTTTAGCAAGTATGATTTGCGAATTTGTTTTGTTTTGTAAAAAGTTCCCCAGGGCAAGTTATTTACAGTTTAATTGTCACTGTCAAGTGATCTGGACCTGGACCAGAATCGGGACCTCTGGCGATCCACAGATGCTGGAGATTTAGATCTACTCGAAGACCAGGTTTCTGGCTCTTCTCAGGCACAGGAGACCTACTACCAGAACGGGACTTGCTCCCGCTCTGGCTCCTGCTACTTGATCGGCTGTAAGACTTGCTCCTTCATGAACAGGATCCGCTACGGGACCTAGAGGAACTCCCGGTCCAAGATCGTGACCTGCTTCTTGACCCGTGCCTTTTGCTACCTTCAATTGCATTTTGATTATTTCAAATTGTGAGAAAATACATTTTTGTTATTTAAAACACTGTCTTGGTTATTTTATTCAATTTAAAATTAAGTTACAAAAATTAACTATATAATCCATGTATTCATGCCCAGTGCTTAAATTGTGTGTCTTTCATTATTTGATATGCATTTACATAGAGAGATATATGTAATCTATCTATATCTATATGTTATATACATGTACATATATAAATGTGTGTTTATGTATATATGTATAACATGGAGTACTTTGGTTTAAATTATAATTTGCCAACTACAGCACTAGGATCTGCAGCCTATAGTTAGTAGAGCTATATTTGAAGGCTAGGCTTTCTGGAAGCATCAGTATATATCCCCATGGGATGGAAGCTGACTTGTTCCTCATCTACATTCTGGAAAAACTACCACTGGGTCAGGCTTGGCATATCTAAGGCAACAGCTGGCTTAGTGAGTGGTGTAGTTCCAGGTTATAATGCCAAACCTACATAACACAGCAGGAGAACATGTAAGCCACCTGCTGACTGTATTCTCCAGCTCTCTGAGAGGTATTTGTGATGCAAGTGCCTCCTTTATGTTAAAGAAGCAGTCCTGGACCATTCAAGGCCCTCAACAGGAAATTCTGGGCTTCTTGGTAATCTGGTCACAGGGGAAACTAGAGAAATGAATTCCACTATTAAAAGAGATGTGACTTTATTTGTTCTGGAATTAGTTACATGAAATAATAGCTTGGACATTTAATGAGCACTTATGATGCTCCAGGCATAAAAGCAAGTAATTTACATAACTCATCCCTTTCCGTATCTGAAACACAAGAGTAGGCTATATTATTTACATTTTTCACACAAGTGACTGAGCTCCATGGAGAGAAGTCACTTGTCCAAGGTCACAAATCTATCTTTTGGCAGAGCGAGAATGAGAGTCACCATTTGTGATCACACAGCCTAGACCCTTCCCACTGTGAAGCACTGTTGTGCTTGAAAAAAAAAATATTGTGGAAAATATACCACACTAAAGGATGAGTATGTGTGTTAGTGAATCTTCTGGCAGGGAACTAACTTAATGTTTGGTGTGTCTTGACTATAAAAGATGGGAAAACTTGTCCTCAAATGCACGGAATGGCAATTAATGGGATTATGAATTTGCCAGGTGAACTTGGCCATGTCATTTTCTCTTTCAGGCAAAAGGGTAACTCAACAGGAAACTGGGCATAACATAAGAGCTTCTTACTCTTAATAACAAGTCCTATAACTGAACCATGCCTTTTCCCTGGGATGGAATTACCACAAAAATGGGAGGCAGAAAGAGTCCTTTTCTAATACCAGAGATATTCCAGGGCTGTGTGGGACTGCTGTGTCAGGAAGCAACAAAATTAGCAAAACCTGACACCAGTGGCTGCCACCATCATGGACAATATCTGTGTTGGAGTCAACATCTGCCTGCTTACTCTGCCCATAGAGGCTCTACCAGAATGCAGTTGGCAGGAACTTCTTGTCCCCACATGGCCATGTGGTATGGCCATCTTGAGGATAGAGCAGCCAAGAAAGTCCCCTAGATGGTCTCACAATCAATGCTGATGCTGCTATCAGAATTCCTAGGCTGTAAATACTGACCATAGCCTGAGGGACAAGAGAAACACAATAAATAAGATTGGTGTGGACACTAAACATATTAGAATGTCTTTGTTGCAAGGTGCCTGCAGAATTTATTTGTTCAACAGAGCTAATAATGTTAGCTACTGCCAACTGAGTTGGGGAATTGGTGACAGTCCTTTCCTCAGGTATTTGTGTGTACTATTGAAGTGGATCCTAACAATAATTCAGGGAGGGACTTCCAGTATCAAATCCTCCATTTTATAGGTAGGGAAACTTAGGCTCAAAAAGGCTAAGTAACATGAGCAAATGACCCACATGTCTTAGAAGTGGCAAGGCCTAGGTAAATCAGAATTAGCCCTGACTCTTAAAACTATTACCCCATAATATTGTTGCCCTCATGTCTATCCCCAGAAAAACAAATTCTGAAACACATAACCACAGGAGTCCATCCCTGTTGTGGTTTATATATAGAATATTCCCCCAAAGTAAAAGCTTGATTCCCAGTGTAGTAGTATACAAAGGTAGGATGTTTAGAGGTGAGTTGACTGTGAGGCCTCTAGTCTCTTGTTGGAGACTGGTTCTAATGCTTTGATCCAATCAGGAATCTGTGTGTCCAAACTTTAAAGGTCCTTGTCTCCAATTGGTTTTTGATAGATCAATAAAGATGTCAATGGAAAATAGCTGGGCACAAGGCAGGACCCTTAGAGTTACTCTGGAGATGACACAGAAAGTAACAGAGAGAATCGCCATGACTTGGGGTAGAAGAATGAGATGCAGGAGCAGCAGGAAATAAAGCCAACTAGCCATGTGAGATTTTAGATAAGTGGCTACTGGCCACTTCCCCTATTAGACCTGGGATAGCAGGGCAAGGTTTAGAATTTCCCAGCCTTTGAGGTAGCCAAGGCATTTTAAAAATAAGTTAATGTGTGTGTGTGTGTCTTTCATTCAAATATGCAAAGATAGCTTCTGGGCAGGTGTACATATGTGATCCACTAGGAGCCAAAGTAGTGTAGCAAAAACTCCCACTATAGCCTCCTCAATGGTTTAACTGTTTGATGAGTTCATAGCTTAATAAGCTATTTAGAGATTTGTTTATCTGGAAGATGTAGGGCATTGGAGTGTGGCTTAACTCCTTGATGAGTTCATAGCTTAATAGGCTATTTAGAGATTGGTGTATCTGGATTAGATAGGTAACTGGAATGTGTCTTTGAAGGATATATTTTTGACTCCAGTCCTTTCTTGTGTCGGTTTCCTGGCTTCCAGGAGGTAAGCATCTCTTCTCTACCATGTTTTTCCTCCATGTGTAGTTATTATCTTACCATAGGACCAAAATAATGGAGCCAGGTGATAATGGATGGAAACTTATGAAATCATGAACCAAAATAAATCTTTCCTCCTCTAAGATGATTTTCTCAGACATGTTGTCATAGTGTCAGAAAGTAAGATAATTTTTTCTTTCAGAGCATATTCAAGCATAGACTATGTATTACATATATTTTAATATTTTTATGACTGTATTAGCCATGGCTAATACAGTTTTCAGGGCATGAATTATAGTTCTGACCCAAGAGACATTTCTTGAATAAAAGAAAATACTTTTGAAATTATAAATAAGTACAAATGTGTCCTTTGTTTCTCTAGATTTTAATTTCATTTCCAAAGTCACGAGTGATGGGATTAAGAATTTAAGAAGACCTTGCTACCTTCAAAGTGTTATTACTGTTGGAAAATCCACCAGGAACAGTAAGAGCTGACTTAATACATATATTCCCAATCCATGGGGATTTCCCATCAATATTATGTTTTTACCTCTCTCCTTCCTACAAAATAGCATTTTTCTCCTATCCCATCTGCCCAAGCCTTATCAATCAGCATAACAGTAACTTGTATCATCTAGATCAAAGCATTTGTGCTCTGTTTGTTTTATCCTGTAGCTCAGGTGAAACTACATGCCAGCTACATCTGCACTGACTGACCAGAGTTATGAGCAAGACAAGGGTTCAAGGGAGAAATGGCTGGAGCAGAGGCAAAGGCAGCATTACACTGAAGAATTGCATGTTTGGGGTTTGGGAGCAGAGAAAGGAGAAATGTTCTATAGTTACAGAGTAAGAGATTTGGGGGAGAGAGATGCAAAAAAAAATCTTATCAGGAGTTCTTGGCATCAGCTGTAATTCTACCCCTTTTAAAGGGAGTAAGGATAAGAAAATCTGATTGACATCGATTACTTCTTGGCAGTGAGACTTTCTCAAATGAGTCTCTCTGCATTGACCAGGTCACATGATACACAGTGTTTTAAATGGTTTATGAAAATGCTAGCTAACATATTATGTGATTGCATATGACTAAGTTCCTACCAGGCTCTACAACATTTTGCTTCATACTCTGTTCTTGAGATTTGTCCCTGATGTGGGGTTCCCTTTGTGTAAGTTGCTATTCCTCTTGCTTTTGCATCATCTTTTGAAGACAGATAACTTTAACTAAGTAGAATGAACCACCCATGCCTGCATATGTGGAATATACGGGTACTATGGATCAATGTAGACTTTAACTGCATTGATATGTTTATCAATTTGTCTCCATGGCATGGTGCTATCCCACAGGACAGAAACCCTTTGTAATCCATAGCACTCCACAAATGTTTGTTGAATTTCAGATAGCAAGAACTTTCAGGGCACCTAGTACAGAACCCTGCACGTGATGAATAATAAATAATTTCTCTCATTTATCCAGTGTTTATAGTGCCCCAGAAGGTATGCCATTACTTTCAGTAGACCGTCAGTTTGAAGCCATTCATTTTCCCTATGAATAACCTTATGTGCTGGGTACATAGCAATCATTATTTCACTTATGAGAAAAACTGAAGCTTAAGAGGAAACAAGTAGCAAACTCAAGTCTTTGTTCCTTGTAAGTGGTTGAGTCAAGAATAAAAAACAAACTGAGCCTGTGTATTTAACCTCATTATTGTCTTGTACCTGGAAAAAAGAAGGTGAAAGAAAGAACAAGCTTTAGTGTGAGAACAGGAGTCAGATAAGATTTCTCTGTCCTAAACAGCTCACACTTCCCTATATACATCTTGATGATAGCAGATTATAATTCTATGATTCCGGTGATTGCTTCCCTATATTGACAACTTAACTGGATTTAGAATCTCCATTGTAACAGATCTTAAGAAGGATCTGAGGATGCTTCCAGAAAGGCTTACCAGAGGGCCTGTTATGAATGTGAATGACATTGTCTCAAGATTGATGGGTCCCAGACTGAAGTAAAGCTGAGCAATGGCATGTATCTCTCTTTGTTTCCTGACTGTGGATGCAATGTGACCAGCTGCCTCAAACTCCTGCCATGACTTCCCCACCATGATGCACTGTGCCCTAAATCTGAGACCTCACATCAACTTTTCCTTCCTTAAGTTGTATTTATCAGATACTTTCTAACAGAAATGAAAATAAAAGTAACTAATACATGTGTACACAATTAGTTATGATCCTTTTCTCAGTCTCCTAGGGAAGAGTTGGGGCTAGTGAAGCAATCAGCTCACAGCACAAAATATCCTTGCTCCTTAGGACAGGCTACAGATCCAAGGCCAGATACTTTGAATTTACTTGGTAGAATCACATCAACTGAAAGATATCTTTGTGCATTCAGACAGGATATCCTCTTTTGAAACGATCAAGAGTCCCTGGAATCCAGAGTCAAAAAGAGGTGGGAGGCTTTTAGGTAAGAAGGAAAATCCAGTCTTCCAGATTAATATATTACTAGGAATACAGCAATATAGCAAAGGATGGTCTTTGAGGCTATAATGCCGGCAGCTCATAGCTCTTACTAATTTATTATATACAGAAAGGTTGGTAATTTTTTTCAATTTTCTTTTTCAGTGTCATGCACATGAGAATACTGTGTACTTCATTATGTCATTTGTTGTACAGTTGAAGTAAGATTATGCATGCAACGAACTCAGTGCTGTGCAGGCACATAGTAAATACAGTCAGCATTTTGACAGCTTACAGCTTAACTCCCAAGCCTGATTTCTGAGTGTGCATGTTTGTATACAAGCCATTCTTAAAGGAGAATCAAGAAAAGCTGTGCATCAAGACAATACCATGTATGATCTGCAAAGGTCCATTTAGAAAAGGTGTGTTGATTCCAGTCCACGAATACAAGATGCTTGTCAATCAAGCAATATCACACTTGAGAACACCTCTTACATCCCTCCCTCTCAACAAGGACATCTCAGCAAATTCTTGCTGATTGCTTCACAATTTGAGGGCTTGGATGGAAGCCACAATGGAGAATGAATAGCACAGGCTGGCTTTCTCCATATCTTCTGACAGCTCCTCCAGATGTTCTGTCCTTCATGTTACAGACACTGGGAAGCTAAAGACAGTATTTCTTAGACTCCCTTTTAGTAATGTTTGGGATGTGATTTTGGTTCCACTATCAGACACATTTGGCAAGAATCAGGCTTACATTAAAACAGAAAGCTGTATGTGGGAAGCATCCTGTGACTGGCCCCCGAAGCAGGAGTCTCTGCAGTGTCTTCCTGTTGTTTGGCATTTCTCTTGCAGTATATGCTCTAGAGACCAACTCTGGAAACTGGCATCTTTCCTTTAGCTGAAATAGCAGTTCCTCTAGAGACTAATTCTTCAATGATAATGGAGAAATCATTCTTGGAGGCAAAGTTTATAACATTATAACATGCTCTTCTGATAACTGAAGGTACATGGTTGGCCCTGAGAAACTGTCATCAAGCTGGACCTGTCATCTACAACTAGAACTGGTTGATACAATATTTGATTCCAGAAATGTTTATTGAATTATAAAGTTCTACATGTAATTTAGTGTGGGTTGGAGAGTCTGTCTGAGATGAAGCTATAAAACATTAGTTACCAGTAAAGAATAAGATTCTTGCAGCCTAGAGTCCCTGCAGATAAACCAGGACTTACATGATCTCATGTGGTTAATCACAATGAAGCAACTATGGAAGGACTGATTGGTAGATGGAGAGGGTCTTCCTTTGTTCTGTCAGTTCTTGGTATTGGCCTCATGACTAAAGCAGAGTGGGTCAAGATACTGCAAGGATCAGTTGTTGCTGGTCTTCTCTCTTCCCTCATTCCCAAAGCAGGGCAACTTATCTAAGACTTACATCCTCTCTCCATTTCACAGTATTTGACATTTGCTTGATGGCAGTAGAGGCTCTCTCATGATATCATTGGCAACTTTCCAAATGAAATCATCATTGGTTGGGATATGGAGCCATTTATGTATTTATAGAGGTGCAGGAGTGAAAATTACTCCTTATAATGGCAAAAACTCATTTGAGGGAAAATCAAAGTGGTTTTATGGCATTTATGTAAATGCTACATGAGTATATTCCAATTTTTCCCACAAACTACCCAGCTAACTTTGAGAAATACCTGTCTATGAATGACTGGAGATCACATCTTCCATTTTTAATCACTTAGAGATGTGGGAGACTTCTGTTTAGCCCACTTATCCTTTCCCAGACTATTAGTCAAGGCCAAGCAAAGGGGGAATTTAGGCTGGTCCTATCCCCCTGCTGGCTACTGAACAAAATATAATGCTGGATGTACCAATGAAGAGTCCCCAGAAGTCCTTTCTCACATTTTGCAATTGTGTTTGTTAAAACATGTATTAATGTTTCCTGTTCCTGATAATATTGTCTCCAGAAGAACAAACTAAATCTGTGCCATGCAGTAATTCTCAGGTGCCGGCAAGTTGATGTGTTTTACTATGCAGTAGAGATAAACTTTCTCCAAGGACAAATTCTCAGCATATTTGGCAAATTTAATTCCATATTCTTACTTGCAATTTTTTTCTCTGTATTACTCATTTTAAAAAACTTATTTAAAAACTTATTTAAAAGCACCAGAACCATTCTTTATTTGATAAGACTCAAGCAGCTACAGCTCAATCTCTGTTTTCTCTTGAGTCCCTCTACAAAGCAGACAATGCAGTTTTATCTCTGACCTTCATGGCCACAGAATCCTCAAAAATCAAGGCTTCTGCAGGTCCTCCTATGTTGAATGGCCGAGAGGGAGAGAAAGCTGGACTGTCAAGTATGTAAATCCAGCCTTGCAGACAGCCTTTCTTGTCTGTTTTTGGTGTGGCAAGGCTCAATTAAGAGTTGAACTCTAACCCCTGAGCTCCAAAGATTTAAAACAAGGCCCTGCAAGATGTCCATAGAGGGAATGTTGAAGTTAAAGGAGGAAGCTTAAAAGAGTCTCAGAGAAATAGAGTTATGGTGTTATTTTTCATTTCAAAGGTGGTCTACATTGAAAAGATGTGTTCCTGGAAAAATCAACCTAATGAGATCTGCCCTACAGATTATTCTGGGACTTGAGATTCTTCAACCAAGTCAAGCAAGCTATGAACTCCTCCAGGCCATTTGACTCATATAACACAAGCCATGCTCAGCAATGCTGACATCAAGAAACCAAGTTTAAAAGTGGTATCTGAGTCAGGTAGAACAGAAACTGACAGCAATGAGAACCATTTGGATATTTGGAATTAGAACTCTCTTACAGGTGAAGGTCTCATTTTTCTCTTCTTTACTGTTTTGTCTTTACTTTTGATAGAGACTGTAGTATCTCTGATTGTACTGGAAATTGGTCCTGACCAGTCATTGCCAAACCTTTGCCTGCACATTTCTATTTATCTGGTACCATCTCCTCCCTATATCAGTGGTCTATGTGTAATGAATATTGCTGGTAATTGGCTTAGGAGTTGGGTTGTGGTCCACCCTTGCTTGAATGTAGGCTGACTGGAACAGCCTTGCTTCAGAGTAACTTGAACTTTATCACTTTGACATTTTAGCTGGAACTCCTACCTTGACATAATATTGTTAATTCCCGTGGAACTTGACAAGAACTCTGAATGTCCTATGCTTTTTCTGGAGAGTCACTCTTTGTTCCCTGGATTCTTGCTCTTTTAAAATCTCTTTGATATGTTCTTTGCCTTTCTTCATCTGGTAATCCACCAAGTAGGACCATTCTACCCACATCTTGCCTCATATAACATTTAATCAAGGGAGGAAGGAAGGAAGGAAGGAAGGAAGGAAGGAAGGAAGAGGGAAGGAAGGAAGGAAGGAACTACTCAGTGTTCCCACTCCTGCTACTTTAGGCTTGAGTCTGGACCTTCTGCTTCCAAACTGCCATCTTTCATCTTCTGTAACACCAATTTGTAGTCTAATCATGAGTCCATTGCTTTCTGTCTTAATACATTTTAATCATCTTGAGAGCTAGAAGCACAGCTAATATATTTGTGTGTATATCCTAAATAAGTTACTTTAGACAAAACTTCCAGTCACTCAGTAAAATGACTGAATATTTCTGTGCTCAGTGTTTTAGGGACTAAAATAAAGAAAGAGAAAGGAAAACAGAAAGATGGCATGATGGGGTAAAGAAAGGAAGAGGAATCTGAAAACAGGGATTCTCTTCAGGTACTAACCTACAGCTCAGAAGCCTCTTTTACCTGCAGTACGAGTGGAGTGGATAGGGAGCAGCCACAGAGGCAACTCTAGGAAGAGGGCTGACATGAGTTAGAGTGAAAGCTTCTGTACAAATGGCTAATTGTCAGAGGTTGTGGGTTTTATGTGAGTAAGGAAGACAGCCCCATTTAGAGGGCTATGACACTTCTGAGCCAGCAGGCTACAGGAAGAAAGTGTTTTCCATGAGCCTTTTCATTAATTATTTTTTTACTGAGAGCTAGGATGTAGAGAGGAAAAAATAAAGTTTCCTCCTTTTGAGAAAGTCAAGCTCTGCTGGGCTGGATAGGTATAGTCAGAGTCTATTATGTCAATCTTCTGTCTTTCTGTTTGCAGCAGTGGGGGTGGGAGAGGCAGACAGGTACAGTTCTACAACAACTCTTTCAGCAGCCAGAAAAGTTACTTTCAGAGGCCTTCACAAAGTTGAAGCTGGGATTTTTGAGTTTGCCACAGAAAAGAATTTCAGGGTGTATCATCATTAAGCAGAGCTGGGGTTTATCTGTAAGAGATTTTGGTGCAGATATTTATATGAACATTGAGAGAGAGAGAGAGAGAGAGAGAGAGAGAGAGAGAGAGAGAGAGAGAGAGAGAGAGAGTGTGCTTAGCAAAAGATCAGTATACATCCAGGCATGGGCTTAAGAGAGTAGTGTTTTTAAATGTCTTAATAGAAGCCATCTGTATGATTCTGATGGCTTCTGAAATCACATCTCTCTGAGGGTTTCAAAGGAATTTTTCTTAATTTCCCTTTCTTAGGTAAATGAGATTGCATGCTGATTCCTGGAGTGCTTTAGGCAGGATACATTGATAAAGAGTAACCGCATGGACCACATAGGGTATACAAGGAGTTAAGTCTTTTACTGTAGATAGAGTTTAGACTAACTTGTGAGACACCTAACAATTTCAGGGGTACAGCTAAGGGAGGAAAAAAGTTGTAATTATTCATAGAGGTTTTCTAGCTTAACCATGGCTGATAGCTATTTTAACATATTTATTTGAATATCTTGATATAAAAGTAATGCTGTTTATATATAGGTGACCTTCAGAGCAAATTTTGTTATGTTGAAATTCTTGACTGTTAGGCAATGAGAGATTTCAGTAAGAAACTGAAGTTTTCCTTCCCATTTCCTGGTAACTTTACCTTCTCTGCCTTTTCATTCTAGCTATTTCAAGTAATCAGATGTAGATAAAATAATAAAAACCATATGAGCTAGAACATACATGTGCTAGAACATGAAAAACAAATCAGAATTATACTGGTGATTGCAGGAAAGACCATCTAGACATGACACATGTCATATATAAGATCTGAAATTGTGAAAAACCATGGTGTTTACATGTAGCCTGTGAAAGTTCCAGAGGCTGGAGTATCTGTGAGTTTGTCCACAGTGTAGGTACTGGATTTAAACTAAGAAAGCTATGTATGGAGATCCATGCTAACAAATGTGATCCTCCTCCCAGGGTGTAATCTATACAAAGTAAACAGTCCCCTAGGTTAAACCTGGTCTGTCACCTGTTTCTGCAAAATTAGTGCTTTTGAAATGCAAAGGCATTTTGTGAATTTACTATGTCTGGCTTCATTAGTACTACAAGGCAAAAGCCATGTAATTGTGACAGGATGGACTACAAAATCTAAATGATTCTCCATTGTAGGGAGTTTTCAGACCCTTGTTCTTAGCCCAGGAGTGACAAGATCAAACTGACATTTTAGAAAGGCCAGGCTAGCAGCTGTGTGGGACTGCATGAAATCTCACTTGGGAAAAACAAAGCATTTCTAGCAGACTAGAAACCCTCCAATCTTGTTGATAAAATCCTGAGTCCCTTTGTCTTAAGCATGCTGCAGGATGGTGGTTATCTCAGACCCCTCTTCTCTAACACCAACTAAGGATCATATTTATACTCCAGTGTCTAAACCAGAGTGAAATCCTCAGGGAAAGAATTCCAGTATTTTTCAGCTCACTGCCCTTGCTACCTTCATTTTCAAAATGAATTCATCTCCTTGGGTGTGATCTCCAGCATCACATAAACAGTGCATAGTGGCTCACATCTGTTATCTCAGCACTTGTAAGATGGAGGCAAGGGGGTCCGAAGCTTGGCTACATAATGACTTCAAAACTAGCCTGAACTACATGAGATCATTACTGGTTCAGATGCCTTAGCACCCCACTCTCCCTTTCTATGTGCCCACCCATAGGTGGGAAATGAAGAAATGGAATGTCTGATGCTCTGCCTTATATGAAACCCTCAGGTGGCTCTAACTCAAGGGCAGCTTTTATATGAATGTATCTTTGCCTCTTTAGCTTCCCAGTATCTTTTCTTGTGCATTCATGAATTACACATGCATAGGTGTGCATGCATACGTGTGTGTGTGGGAGGGAACATTTACATGTATGTGTGTTTGGAGGTTATAGGTTCATGTTAGACATGTTCCTTGATTACTCTCAAAAGTTATATATATAGAGAGAGTCAAGGTCTCTCATTTGAACTCAAACTCATTCATTTGGCTAGTCTAGCTAACAAGCTGCCATGAGGTTCCTACTGCCTCTGTACTGGGATTACAGGAAGACTACCATGTGAATCCAAACTGGAGGACTGGTGCTTGTGCAGTGAGTACTTTACCCAGTAGGCAGTTTCTCCAGCCCCTTCAAGTAACTTGAGAAGTTTACTTTGAAATATTCTCCAGGCTGTGTATCTAGCTAGATATTGCCTTGACTAAAGACTGGTGGAGCTGAAGAAAACAAAACAAAACAAAACAAATCAAAAATAAATAAAAACAAGGAGAGAGTTGGGTTTTCTTTCTACCAGCAGGAGTATTTTTTATGAGACTAAGGGGCATTTGCAAATGAAGATTAAAGACCCAACACATGTTAACTGCAAAGCTGGCTAAATGGGAATGAATACTAAAATGTACATTTATATAAATCATAATGACTTGGACTTATTTTCTTTGTAATTGGCTTGGATGGGTTTGAAATGACAGGGCAATTGTTTTGCCACTGTCTTACCCTATTTTAAAGAGCTTCCCAGCAGCCCCCAGCAGGATGGACAAAGATGTGATGAGTGGGGTGTAAAAACTGTCACTGGGCTCCCATTATCAAACATTCCTTCCATCTCCTAATAATTCTCCATCTAACTGGATGTCCTTAGGGATTCAAGGTTCCTAAGATTAAGCTCTTTGCACTGATTATCATCCATGTGACTCAGCTTTTCAACCTGACCACAAAGAAGCCAGATAAAGCAAGCCCTGGGGAAGTCTGCAGACCTGATGGTGTCTACTCCCAACTGTGACTCACTCTTTCCTTGCACTTTGACCCTCTGGCCTCCTGTGCCCAGCTGTGGTCCTTCTTCTTAATGCCTTCAATACAGTACTTCCCAAGAGCGCTCAGAGAACAATGTGTGTCAAAGCTGATGAAAGCATTTGTTTAAAAATTCTCCAGATCCCTTGGGATAAAGCCCAAAAGTGCACATTTCTCACACACTCTCTGAATGATTCATGTGTTTGTTCAAGCTTGAGAATTGTTGGGCATAACCTAGATATCTAGAGGACTTAGTTCTCTCATTGTAGCTATTTTTAACTAGTCTGTTGACAACAGCTTCTTCCTTTGACATACTTATTACTTTAGCTCACAATTGTTATCCTGGTCATGTCTGATTCTCCCAACCCAGACTTCAGAATTGTGTGATTGCCTATGCATTTGCCCACATGTGTGCATGTACATTTGAAGGACAGAAGTCAATATCAGATGTTGTTCCTCAGATACTGTTCATTTTTTTTTTTTTTTTTTTTTTTTGGATATAGTGTCTCCCTGGCCTGGAATTTACCAACTACACTATGATGGTGGTTCCACAATCTCCATGAATCTTCCTTTCTATACCTCCTCAGCACTGGTCCTGAGGCTTGTAGGACAAACATTTTAAACTACTTTACTGACTGAGCCATCTCTTAAGATTTCCAGAGACTTGTACTTGGGCTTTCACTGGGTTAAACATAGTTTATCTTGTCTTTTCTGTACTGAATCCAGTCTTCTGTTTTTGGTCAGATCTCAGTTCATAAGCCATTGCCATGGTGGTCATATTTAAGATACTTCCCACAATCTGAGTACAGTGTGTCATTCTACTTCCTTGAAGCACATAGCACAATTTGAACTTACAATGTACCTCATTTATTTCTGTGTAGGATTATTTACGTCTCATGACATGTTAACTTGATGTCTAGAATCTAGTCCAGTGCCTGAAACACTCATAAGTCTTTGTTAAATGGATTTAAATGAACATTGCTATTTTGGAAGAAGGTGGCAGATTATGGGAAAACTCAAGTCACAAATGATAATCACCCTGAACAAAGGTGACAATTTAAAGTTCTTTCTGACAAATTGGGGATTCCCACTGTTAATCCCATAGATCGGAGGAGAAGGACCACTGATGAATGGATCATGGTCATATTAATTAAAACAAGCTTTTTAATTATTGTACACAGGCTGCCATCCCTAAAGAGAGGCCGAGAGGTCAGCATTCGATGTGAGGAAGACAAGGCTTTTATACTGCTCAGGGGTATCAGGTTTCCAAATAGGACAAAATAGGTGAGGTTATAGGGGAAAAAACAAAACATAACAGGTGATCAAAACATGGTAATCACAATAGTTAATCATATTAAGAGGGGGGTCATAGGACATTTTGAAAACAAGGAGTACAGAACCATTTGTAATTAAGGTTGCAGATGAGGCATAGCCCAATCCTTGAGAAATAGATATTTAATCATAAATAGGAATGAATCTAGTTTGGCTTTACTATAAGATGGCTTTTAAGATGGAGGCAGGTTGGTTTTTCATATAATCTATATTTTGGGCATCATTTCTCATTAGACTACCCTGATTTCAGTCAGCTTGCACTTACTAAGTTTACTCATGAGATCTTTGTAAACTGAATCCCCCTCCTTCTCAGTGTTGGGTCAGAACTCCATTGTCTAAGTGCTGTCTGTCTCTAAGGCTGAGTCACTGCATATATTTACATTTAGGTAGTTTTATGGTGAGGCCTAGTGCTGAGAATAAAAGCATAAAAAGCTATAGATATGTCTCTGGATGGCCTCATGAATCCCCCCACCCACCCCTGTGCCAACACACACACACACAACAACACAACACACGACAACACACACAACACACAGAGAGAGATAGAGAGAGAGCAGAGAGAGAGGGAGTCTCATTCACTCCTGTCCAATTGGAATAATTTTGACAAAGTTTCTAGCTCTGAAAGATGATGCTCCAAGCAGACCTGCAGAAATGTCTGGCCAGAAGATGGAAGAGAAACCTGAGTAGTGTTTCTTCATCCTTTCATGCGTCACATAGGAATATTCTCTCTGTTTTTTTGATTGGCTCTCATAATTTTCTTTTCTTTTCTTTTTTTTGGTCCTTGATTCCTTTAGACATCTGGGCAGCATTTAACATTAGGTCAAAATAGATGTAGCCAATTTCTGGAAAACAAACAAACAGCTACAGTGTTATACTGAAGGTGACAAAGTGAAAATATATTAGCAATCCCTTTAAACTAGTGCAGTCCTTAAATATTAGGTTCTCTGGAGCACTTTCAATAAGGAGCTTTCTATACTAATATCAGCCTGCCCTGGTTAGGCGGCTTCAGCCTTGTCACCCCTATCTTTAGGAAGGAAAGTTCATCTGCACGTGAAACTATACAAAAGAATTGCATTGTATCTGCCCCAGGTGGGTCCCACAGGGACAAAGGACAGTTGAGTGGACTTTATTTGTCTGTTCACATCTTCTAGAGGTGAGGTAATCTGAGCTGACTGAGAAAAGGCATCTAAGGAGCCTTCAAAAACAGTGCTTTGAGGACACACAGTCTTTAATTTAAACTCCAGTCCTTCCTTGATTGGCTAGGAAACACTGGCTTTTCAGTTACAGTAGTCGTTTGGAGGAACACTTCATTAACATAAGTGCAGTGCTAGTCAGGAAGCTAGGGATACTGTAGGTGGTTATTAATTATGCTTCCTTCTCCATAGCTAAACATTCAGATAATCACTATATTGCCCATCTTCACCATATAGCCATTCTGTAGCTATTTTTAGTAATCAAATCCACTTTATTTAATCTGAATGTTCAGTGGGAGATAAAATGTTGTTCTCACTCCCGCAGGCCAGATTGTCCAGGGATCTGATGCTCATTTATCACCATGTTTATCCTTTTGAAGTCCTGTTGGTAAAAGTCACACTTGTTTGAACCAGTTCCTGTCTCCCCTTCCTTAATGGAGATTTACTTAAGGTCCTAGATTTCTGTTTCCCAAAACACCAAAGTGACGGGTACATCAATACTGTTCTGATTTCCTGTGGCTGAGAGATTAGAAACCACATACTTGGGCTGGAGAGATGACTCAGTAGTTAAGAGCACTGACTGCTCTTCCAGAGGTCTTGAATTCAATTCCTAGTAACCACATGGTGGCTGACAACCATCTGCAATGGGGACTGATGCCCTTTTCTGGTGTGTTTGAAGAGAGCAATGGTGAATACATAAAATGAATAAGTAAATCTTTAAAAAAAAAAGAATTGTTAAAAAAAGAAAGAAAGAAACCACATACTCAGTGTGACAGCAGGAGACCCAACAGATCCTGACAGACCTTCACAGGAAAGAAATGGCTCACCTTCTCTGAACACTCATTCATTCATATTTAACAAGCATCAACTTTTGCATGAGATACTGTGAGGCAGAGTTAGAATGAACTTTTAATCCAGCCAAGTCTAACTCAGCCTACTTAACTTTGGAAAAATGGACAAGCCATCCCTGAAATGAGTGTCAAAGCAAAAGTGGAAAAACACTCTACCTTCAAGAAGCTCAACGTCTGAATGGAGAGACAAGACTAAAAATCAAGACATAATCACATACTTAAAATATTAGTCATAATATTCTGTCATGCTAGTACAAATATTTTGTCAGCTTGCTATTTGCTTTATACATTGCTTATGTGGTTTTAACATGAAGAGATTTAATTTGTAGGTAGTCAAAGCCATCATTTTTGTCTGTCATGGGGTAGGAGTGTGCTGTTGAAAGCTCTGATGTTTGTATTGATGATTTTTTGTTACTAACTGGAAATTTTTATTTTCATTCAATGAGACTATATTGAGTTTGTGATAAGAAAAATAATTTTCTTTCATTTTGGTAAGGAAATCATGAGAATATCAAACAACACAAATGAATAAAGAACTCACATGTATTCAGAAAGAATGAAATTATGGGACAAATTTTCTGGTTATGAAAACAAAAACCAGTGCTTTGACTTTCTTTAAAAATTAGTCCTGTGAACAATATCAAACTAGAGAAAAGTTATTCTAATTGTATGGAAATTTAATTTCTATAGACTGGCTTCATTAACCAAGCATCTTAATGAGCAGGATGTGTGTGACTGTGGATGTGAGAAGTTTGTGAGAGAGGAGTATTGTTCTAACTTGTTGACTTAGTAGATTGGGACCCTCTGGAACTTAAGTGAAGGATGATTCGGATTGGATTTTCCCATGAAGAATACCTTGTCTACTGGCCAAGCTCCTTAGCTATAGGCTGCCTCACTTTCCCCCTGCTGTGAGTATGCAGTTGCAACCCTTGACTCTGGCCATTCACTCAGTTGAAGAGCCCTCCTTTCACAAGACACCTCTGTTGTACTAAATCAACAGTAAAGGTATTGATAAGTAGCTTAAACCTATAGGATGAAGAAGACAGAGAGAGATCTCTGGTTTGGGGAATTTGCAATTAGATAACTTATTGCCCACTGTTTTCTTGATCCTAACCATTTTGACTGGGATGGCACAGAATTAAACATAGTTTTAATTTGAAAACTAAGGATATTGAATTTTTTGTTCTTGTAACTATTGACTATTTGTACTTCTTATTTGAAGAACTGTTCAGTTCTTTTGTATACTTATTGATTTAATAATTTGGGGTTCTTTTTAATTATTCAAGCATTTACAAATTCTAGATATTGATTCCTTATGAGATGAACAATTGGTAAATTATTCTTTTATTCTGTAGCATGTTGTTACACTCTATTCACTAGTTCTTTTACTGTGTAAAACATTTTAATTTTAGGCTACTCTGTTTGTTAATTATTGGAGCAATTTCCTGAGCTATTTGAGTTCTTTTCAGAAAGTTTTTCCATATATGTTTATATCTTGAATTGTCCCTCCTATATTTTTCTCTAGAACTTTTAAGTCTTAAGTGAATGTGCTTGATCCATTTTGAAGTGATTCTTTGTATAGAACAAGAGTTAAAGTCTTCTATATGTGGATATCTGGTTATCCTAGCACCATTTGTTGAAGAAACTGTCTTTAATTCCAGTGTTTATTTCATCCAGTGGCTATAGCTGATGTAATTGTTTCTATGCTCTCTTTTCTAGTCCATTGGTCAGTGCTTTTAATTTGGTGCCACTTTCTTGCCACCTTTGTTACTATGGCTCTGTAGTATAATTTGAAGTCAGCTCTGGTGACTCTAGCATTGTTATTTCTGTTAGGACTGATTTGAATATTCGAGATTTTTTGTGATATGCAATGATTATTTGTCTATCTCTTTAAAGATTGTCTTTGGTGTTTTCATGGGAATTGCCTTGAACTTGTCTTTTACTTTGTGCATTATAGCCATTTTCTGAAAAAATAATTCTGCTGAGGTAAATTATGGAAGATCTTTTTGGTTCATACTATTTATTTAATTTCTTACATTTTTATTACATTCAGGCAGGGTTTTGCTAGTTAATTGGCCAGAGCTGCTATTCCTTATCTTCCATTGGGATACATGGATGTGAGAAGGCCCTTGGCATTGCTCTTTTCTGTCTTGATGTTTGAGAGGCGCCCTCTTCTGTTTGTGAACTTTCTGCTGGCCACTGTTGGAGCAACTAAAGTGGAACATCCTGGAATTTGTTGTGTGATGTAGAGAGGTACAGAGATCATTGTCAAAGCCATGGAGGGAGGAGCCCTATTTATTTATTTACTTACTTACTTACTATATATGCCAAACCTTTTCCTCTCTCAGTCCCTGCCTCACAGAGTGCCTCCTCCACTCCTTTCCCTTCTCCTCCGAGAGGTTGGGGCCTCTGAGTATGATTAGTAGAAAGATATTGTTTAAATTTTATATTGTCTTGGAATATCTTTGTTTCTCCATCTATGGTGAATGAAGGGTTTTACTGATTCTAATAGAGTAGGTTGGAATCTCTGATCTCTAAAGGTCTGTAAAATGTCTGTCCAGGTTCTTCTGGCTTTTAGAATCTCTGTTGAAAAGTCTTGTAATTTTGATAGGTCTGCCTTTATATGTTACTTGACCTTTTCCCTTGCAGCTTTTGATATTCTTTCTTTAATATTCTTTATATTCTTCTTTAATATTCTTTTAATGTTCTGTACATTTAGTGTTTTGATTATTGTGTGGTGGGAGGATTTTTTTTTCTGTTCCAATCTATTTAATGTTCTGTAAGCCTCTTGTACATTTATAGCCATCTCTTTCTTTAGGTTGGGGAAGTTCTCTTCTATGATTTTGTTGAAGATTTTTCTGGCCTTTCGAACTGGGAATATTCACCCTCTTCTATTATTCTTAAGTTTGGTCTTTTTGTAGTGCCCCAAATTTACTGGATATTTTGAGTCAGGAACTTTTTACATTTGACCTTTTTCTTTGCTTGATATGTTCATTTTTTCTGTTATCTTCTATGTCTGGAATTTTCTCTTCAATCTCTTATATTCTGTTGCTGATACTTGAGTCTATAGTTCCTGTTCTCTTTCCTAGTTTTTCTTCTCCAGAGTTGCCTCCATTTGTATTTCTTTAGTGATTCTATTTCTACTTTTAGGGCTTGGACCATTTTCATTCATTTCTTTCATTGTTTGATTGTATTTTCCTCTATTTCTTTAAGGTATTTATTTGTTTACTCTTTAAGGCTTTGCTATTTGACTGTTTTCCTGTTTTTCTTCAAGGCAATCATTTATATCCTGTTTAAAATCCTCTATCATTTTTGTGAGATGGGATTTAAAGTCACAGTCTTGCTCTTCGTGTATGTTATGATTCTAGGGCTTGCTGTAGTAGGAGAGCTAGTTTCTGTTGATTATGTTCTTATGCTTGACTTTCACCATCTGGTTGTCTCTAGTGTTGGCTGGCCTGGGTGTTCTGGGTTGAAGTAGGCCTCCCTTGAGACAGGTGGAGCTGTGTGTCTTGGGTTTGAGCAGGCCTCCAGGGAGGGAGTGAGGTGGGTGGGGTGCTGGTCTGGAGGGCAGGAGGTGTAGGTGTGGACCAGAAAGCTTCTTTAATTACTTTCTTCAGTGTTTTAATCATTTTATTGTAGATGCCTTTTACTTCATTAGTTAGTGTTATTCCTATATTGTTTTAAGGCTTATTTCGCTAGGATTTTTTCTGATTACTTTCTTTTATGGGTATTATAGAATAACTACTGATTATTTAATTTTAGATTGTATCTTTTCTTTGAATTCTATTTTGAAAATTTCATATGTTTCTATGCTTACGACTAAATTCATCCCTATTAAGCTCTTCTGTTGGTTGTGTAACTGCTTGCAGAAACGACATCGATAATCTTAATAGCTGTGGACTCTGCATGTACTGAGTTTTGTGTATCAATTTTTTTTTGCTTCTTACTGAAATTTGCTTTTTAGATAAAAGACCTTCTGTTGAATCTATAAGAGTTTTTATTTTAGAATAAGGACAATTTGTTCTATTTTTCTTTGTATTACTTTATTGTGCTAAGAATTCACCTCTTTATGAATGAGAGTAAAGAGAGTAGACACTTTTGTTTCATCCCTGCCTGAAGAGGAAATGTGTTCAGTTTTTCCTTATTTATATAATTGCTAGTTGTGTTGTATATCTTTTATTACATTGAGACATGTTCCAAATTTCTTCAGAGCTTTTATCATGACTGACATTTGTTATATTTGTTAGATTTCTGTCCCTGGAACTAGTCATGTACTTTATTGCATTTCTTGATTGGCATGTGTTGAACCATCCTTGCATCCTTACATGGAAGACAATTAGATCCATGGTCTATTATCTCTACCCTTTCCTATACACTAGCAATTTTTTATTAATTTTAAAATTTTCATGCAATATATTTTGATCATATTTTCATCTTCCCCAATTCTTCCCAAATCCTCCCACCTCTCTACACACTCAACATTATGCTTTTTTCTCTCTCTCAAAAATAGCCAACCGAAAACAAAAAATCAAAATCAAAAGAAAGGAAACAAACTGAAACAAAACCCAAAAGACAAAAAGTACCAAAACAAAAAGCAATTCAAAATCATGGAATGCATTTCCCTGGAATAAAAGAGCAAGTCAAACATTACACCAGTACCTAACAGCAAACAATGAAAATCAGAATCAAATGTACTGAAATGGAGATTTAAATAATTTGTTATAGGTTTTTTCTGAAAAAATAAATATGTACCGAAATATATAAATACAACATCCTCAGTTTTTTTTTTTTTGAGGTTATCTGCATGTATATGTTTTCAGGACTGAGCAATTTGTATTGGATGAACAATTAAGAAGCTCATCTCTGAGGAACACTACTTCTGTTCTCAGAATTCTTGTAGTTCTTATCTCTGGTAGGGCTCCAGTAAGATTTGCTAGGATACTTACTGCTACTGTTTTTGTTCAATCTTGTTTAGGCATCCATATTGTTGAGGTGTCATTGGTAAAGCTTCCCTGTTATTTTAGCAGACACAATTACGTCTCAGACATCTTGGTTCTCTGGCACTTACAATTGTTCTTTCCCTACTTCCTCAATGTTCCTGGAGTCTTAGTTGTAGGAGCTGTGTTGCCAGCCTCATTTGATACATCTACTGCACATTCTCCTATTGAATTAAGACTGGTGGGAACCATGGGCTTGTCCTGTTGATCAGTCTTTTCCCAGGAGAACCACCTGGTTTATCTTGTGGATGAGGCTTTCACTTCCATCCCAGAGCAGGGAGTCAGAGCTATAGCTGTGGATAGCTCCTTCCTATTTACTTCATGCCCTTTTCATTTCTCTACATCTTTTAGCTGTTCTATCACTCTTTTTGTGTTCTTCAATACCTGCCTCTCTTTTTCTTCTGAAGAAAGTGGTGCAGAGGCAGCTGCTAGTCCTTCATTTTCACCAGGAACTTCATTTCAACTCTGTCTTTATGATGGGCTTTTTGGGGGCTAGGGGATGTGATCACATTGAATTTGAGAAGCCTGTATATAAATATAGGTTAAATTTAAATCTAATAATGGGAAGTCAATATATGAAAATATATACTGAGAATTTATAAAATCTCTCAGTATGAAATAGTGTTTCAAGAAACAAAATTTAGTGCTTAAAATACCGTCATAACTAGAGGACCTAAAAATGATTGCCTCTGGATTAAAAAGCAGATGGCGTGGAGGCAGGGGGTAAGAGGTTGGGGCAGAAATAGCTGTTTTTTTATAGCACTATTTGACTTGTCTTATAGTATTCATGTATAGCTTTAATAGAGATGTAAATTACATTTAAAATACCTGCAGGTAGAGGGCAGGGGCATGTAGATCATATATAAATATTGCTTTGAATTTCATTTTAAAGGAAATAAAGATAAAACAAAAGGGATTTTATCATGAAATATATCTCTTACTGAAATATATAATGGAACAATATTTTATTCAGATCTGAGGCAGTTAGACCAAGTCTACTTTCAAATCTCAAGTTCAGAACTGTAAAATAAAAGCACATACACTGCTTAATTTGATTCTCATGTAAATCTATTATCATTACTAGTATACTAATTTATCTACATTTTACAAATGATAGATGTAAAACTTATATAGATGATATGACTTAGCAAGGACATTCATCTCATGAGAGTCAGAACAGAGATGTCTCAGGCCAAACTTAGCAGTCTTTCTGACTTTGTGGTATCAGGGCTTACAAAATAACTCAGTTAAAGGTGCTTATCATGCAAGTATGGGGTGCCGAGCTCAATCCTCACTACCCATATAAAAGCCAGATGCAGAGATGTATATCTATAACACCACTGGGGATGAGGATAAGGGAGATGAAGACAGGCATATCCTGTGGGTTTAATGGACAGCTGTCCTTGCTGAATTTGTGAGTGTGTTAGTTTGAATATGCTCGGCCAGGAAGTGGCACTATTGGGAAGTGTGTTCTTTTTGGAGGAAGTGTGTCACTGTGAGGGTGGGCTTTGAGACCCTCCTGCTAGCCATGTGGGAACCAGTCTGCTCCTAGCTTCCTTTGGATGAAGATATAGACCTCTCACCTCCTCCAGCACCATGCCTGCCTGGAAGCTGCTGTGTTTTCTGCCATGATGATAATGGACTGAACCTCTCAACCTGTAAGCCAGCCCGAATTAAATGTCCTTTATAAGTATTGCCTTGGTCATCGTGTCTGCTCACAGCAGTAAAACCCTAACTAAGACAGAATTTGCTACCTCGAGTGGAGTATTGCTGTGTTAGGCCTGACTATGTTTTTCTTTGGAAGAATGTGGATTTGGAAAGCCATGGAGTGCTTAAGTGGGGTTTAATGGGCCATCCTAGCAGAAATATGGAAGACAGTGGTGCTGAGGGTGATTTGAACTGTGTAGGCCTGCTGTCCCAAGAGGTTTCAACAGAGAAGAATATTAGGACATGGCCTAGAGTCTGTTTTTGTGGTATTTTGATGAAGAACATGGCTAGTTTTTTAGGAGTCTGCCTAAGACTAAGGTGAAGAGATTTAGATTAATTGCTTTGACAAAGAAAAGTCTCAAAAGAACGTGGTAAAAATTCTGTTGTGTGGATATTAAAGTTAACTCTTATGAAGAGTGTTTTAATAAAAAGGAACAAGCTGAGAAAGGAAAAATATAAAATGTATGATTCAAGTAATAAAGGACACCAGGAAGTGAAATGGAGATGAATCCTATGTTCAAGGAGATAACAGATTAAGGGAATGATGACCTCAGAGAATGATCTCACCCAGATAAGCTTACTGTTTATGATTTTGCAGTTGAACAAGGGATAATCATATCTAGGAATTGTTATTACTAGGTTATTGTTTTTATTTGAAATTTTAATCTGAAATTAACTACAATCTAGAAATAGAGGACACATGTTTTTTTGATGTGAGTTTTGAGGAAGAGTGGCTATGAAAAGCTTAAGCCCAGGCATGGTAGTACACATTTTTAATCCCAGGAGACAAAGTCAAGCAGATTTCTGAGTTGAAGGCTAGCCTGGAATAGAGCAAATTCTAGGTGAAGAATAGCTTAAATCAAGGTGTGGCGGTACATGCCTTTAATCCCAGTATTCAGGAGACAGAACCAGCAGATCTCTGAGTTCAAGGTCTATCTACAGACCAAGTTCCAGGATGGCCAAGCTTAGGCAGAGAATAAATTCATTGAGAACAGAAAGCTGGTGATAATGTCATAGAACAAGGGGGGCATGTTCTAGCCCCAGCAAGCAGCAGAAGTCAGCAGCTTTGAACATTTGGCCCTGGTTAATGGTCAAAAGGAGGAGACAACTTGGATAATTGATGCTGGTTATCTGTCTCTAAGAAATTAGAAGTGATTAAGAAAAGACCAGTATCACTGAGGAAAACTTCTCTGGGAAGTATTTTCTGAGAGCATAAAGATATTGTATTTCAGAGATAGCTAATGTTGTATCTGATGCTGCAGTTGTTCTTGGCAATGAGTAAGAGTCACCTAGGTGGTACTAGTTTTGAAGGCAATAAGGGATCATGAAGAGCAGGTGAGGAGATGCACTGTGAGAGGCCATGGAAGGCCACTGATGAAAGTGCAGCCTTAGTTGCAGTTGACACCCCAGGGTTAAAGGGTCCATGCAAAGAAGTTGAAGTTTGGCACCATGAAGAGAGCCCATGAGAGGCTGTTGGTGAAGCCTAGTTGCAGCAGAAGACCCCAGTGTTTTGGAGGTTCCAGTACCATGTGATAACCATTAAGAACAGCAACAGCAGTGGAGTGGAGTCAATCATAGCCTAGAATTCTACAGAGGGAAGAGCTGGAGAATTAATTCAAGCCCTTTGGAGGAGCCCAGAAGATCATATGTGGATCCCAGACACTGGAACAAGGAGCTGTGAAATTGAAGTTGAATTGGAGACTCGAAGATGTTAAAGATGCCAGATCTGTGGAATATCTGCTGAGGAAAGCTGCTAACAGGGAGTAGAGCCATTCTAGAAAAAAAAAAGTTTGTTGCAGTTCACAAAAATGAAAAAAGAGTTGGAGATCTGAAGACTGCTTTGACATTAGACATGGAAATGCAGAGTTTGGAGTTTCCCCAGCTGGTTTCCTGTCTTGCTTTGAGGATTACAGGTAAGTGATTTGATGAATCTTGGTAGAGATTTTGAATTTTGGATTTTTAATATTGTTGAGACTACTATAGACTGTGGGGACTTTGGAAGTTAGTATTTTGCATTATACTATGTTTAGGTATGGCTCCCATAAACTCATGTGTTTGAACAAGCCTATGGGGGTCAGAGAGTGTAATGTGATGGTTTTTATAAAACCACAGGGAGTAGCACTATTAGGAAGTATGGCCTTATTTAAGGTCTTGTTGAAGAAAGTGTGTTACTCAGAGGGTGGGCTTTGAGACCCTCCTCCTAGCTATGTGGGAGCCATTTTGCTCCTGGCTTCTTTTGAATGAAGATGTTTTGCCTACCTAGAAGCTGTCATACTTCTTGCTTTGATTATAATGGATTGAACCTGTAAGTCAGCTCCAATTAAATATTGTCCTTTATAAAAGTTGTCTTGATCATAGTGTCTGTTCACAGCAGTAAAAACGTAACTAAGACAGTGAGATTCAGGTTTAGTGAGTGTGGTAGTCTGAATTGTCCCAATTCAAAAAAGTGCCCAAATAGGTTCACAGGGAGTAGAACTATTAGGAGGTGTGCCTTGTTGAAGAAAATGTGTCACAGGGAGTGGACTTTGGGTTTTAAATGCTCAAGACCAGTGTCCCCATATTCCTGATCTCTACAAATCCATGTATAGAACTCTCGGCTACTTCTTTGTCATGTCTGCCTGTGTGCTGCAATGTTTCCTGTCATGACAATAATGGACTCTGAGTTGTAAGCTGTCCCCAACTAAATGTTTTCCTTTATAAGAGTTGCCATGGTCATGATATCTCTTCACAGTAATAGAAGCCATAACTAAGACATGTTGTGATGTCATAGTTGAGCATTATCATGGCACAATGTTGCATTTTGATAATATAATTGACATTATTGTGATAACACAGTGGACCATTGACATGTTGCATTGATCATTGTGATATCATATTTCAACATTTTTGTGGACAACATAGCAGAACATTATGATGCCAGAATTCAGTGTTTTTTCTGTCACAGTTCAGCAATGTTTTGATACTATACAACAGTGTGGTGACACAATACAATACTGTATTGGCAGTATGGTGCTCTGTGATGTCATAGTTTCAGTGTGATGACAAAATGGTGTAGTGCTATATTACAGTTTCATAATTTGTCTTTGAAATGCAGCATTGTGGCAGCACAGTAGAATACTGCAATGTCACAATTCAGCATTGTATGCCATGGTTTTGTGCTGTGATGTCACAAGGGAACACTGCTATGTCACATATAGAATAATAAAACATTGTTGCAACTGACTATAAGTAGGAATGCTTGCAAGGGTCCAGAACACATCAAGATGTCAAGAGAGAACAAATGGAAGTGGTAAGAACTTACATGTAGCAATGGAGTCTTTGGACTGAACTCTCACCCTGACTTTCATAATTGGGGATTTGAACTTAATCTTTAGAACTCCATGCATGGTCCTCACAAAATGAGACTTGGTAGAATCTGTATAGAGATCTTATGGAAGAGAGATTCCAATGTTAGTCTAACTGTCTTTTATTGTGCTAGATTCAGGAAACCTAAATGTGTGTATCATCACATAAAGCATAGTTTCTTCTTATTATCATCTATTCCTCTATCTATAATGAGCATCACCCAACTGAATATGATTATACTCATATATCAGAGTGGTTATATACAGAAAGAAAGAATAAATTTTTTCATTCCAGAAATTATACCCAGAAAAAATGGACATAAATTATAGAAGTAAGTTTCTACTTAGAAAAACAGAATTGTTAAAAGAATTCTTAGTTCTCAGAAAAGTGGTGCCCAATACCTGGTTAGTCTTGCACTCTGAAGCACTGGAGCCACTGTGGCATATAACAGCAACCTAGAATGGGAGATCATGAACTTCACCTCTCTTAAGGATTTTTGCTTTTACCCGTTTAGCATAATCATCTTCAATCTTGTTTTTAAAATTCTGAGGATGGCCAATATCTCATTCAATGGAAGCTTGCTCCCCTGATCTGAAAGATTGTTTTTCCCCACTACCCTACATATTGAATTGTCTACAAAGTATTTTCCATTTAGTAAGATTAAAAAAATAAGAATGACTAGAAATTAAGATACATAGAAATACACAGAAGATCTAAGTGTGTTCTTAAGAAGATAGGCAAGATCTTGAATGAACTCAAAGTTGTATAACTTTAACCAGAATGGCTATATAGGGAGTTGAAATAAAGTAGAGGCATTTGGATTCTAAGATGTATCTAATGTTTTACATAATTTATCCATAAATGAATAAATGAATAAAATCACAGAGGAACTGTGAAGAAACAGAGGGAAAAAGATACATTAATACATATAAATTATGTATATTTATGGTGATAATAGAACGAGAAAGAAATAGGTAGTCAGGCTTAAGCATTCAAATTCTTCCCACTTTCAGGAGGGTAACAATGTTACCTTTAGAATACTAAGTATGGCTCTTGGTTTTAGTATCTTCAAGATAGATAGTGTTGGTCTAATGAATAGTAAAGACACAAGGTGGAAATAAAACACTATGTCTAATTGTTCACCGAGCATTCAGAGCATATGTGAATGTCACAGACACAAAGATCATGAGTATGTGGAGGGAGAGAGGGAAACTCATGGAGCAGCACTTTGATTGATCCCAGAGTGTTATCAATCAAGGCTTCCTGCATAGAGTTTTACTTCGTAGATTGAAAACAAACAGACATGAGTTTCAAGAGGTCATTGAGAAGCAGTCATTATAACACAGTTGTACAGTCCACATAGGATATAGAAATAAGTAGGCCACTCAAGTAGACTGTGACTAGCTATAGAAAGCAGTATGTACATTGTCCAAATAGAGGCCCTGAAGGATGTTATACAATTATAAATTGTACAAAAAAGTAATGGAGCTCTCCCTCTGGCATGAGAAAGTACACTTACACTCATAGTAAATACAAAAACCTATTAAACTATAAGATTGCATGATAATATGAAGGTTAAATTGAAATGGTAATTCTTAAATAATAAAAAAAAAATCTCCAAACTGAAAGAATAGTATGATGGGGGAAACATGCTTCAACTATATCTATAATTTGAGTTCCAGCTTCCTGACAAAATGTTCTACTTCCTTCTACCCATACCTCTTTTCTGCTCCTTTAAACTTTCAGTTTAAAATCCTTCTTCATACATGGGATATCCCTACCTGTAATTAATCAACCTATGGTTTGATTTTTTTTTTTTAATCTTACAACAAAATGATAGACGTGCAATCCATGTCCAAACAATAGTTCAGTGACAATCAAAATCCATTTTCTGTCTTTCTACCTGACCGAAGTAGTAGTTTGTTTTGTTATCTTATAGAATGAAAGATTAGTTTGTCCTAGTTGCCTGTAATTGTCAACTTGAAACAGCCTAGAGTCACCTTCAAGAAGAAAGACTTTCTTGAGGAATTGTCTAGATCAGATTGGCTTGTGAGCATGTTTTGGGAGGCATTGCCTTTAATATTAATTGAAGCAGGAGGGCTGAGCCTACTGTGGGAGGCATTACTCCTAGGCAGATAATCCTAGACTGTATAAGAAAGCTAGCTGAGCACAAGCCTGTGAGTGAGTGAGTGATGAGTGAGTGAGTGAGTGATGAGAGAGAGAGTGAGTGAGTGAGAGAGTGAGCAAACAAGCAGCATTTCTCTTGTTTATGTTTCAAGTTCTACATCCAGATCAGTAAGCAGCTGAGACTTCTAAGCCTGCCCCAGTGACACACTTCCTTCAACAAAGCCATATGTATTCCAAGAAGGCCATAACCCCTAACCATGCCACTCCTTATGAACCTATGGAGTTATTTTCTTTCAAACCATTACTAGTGACATGGTCAAATTGGGGAAGGGTCTATATTATGGGAACATTTTTTTTTCAAAAGTCATTTTATACTATGTTCTCAACAAACATCCAGGTAGTAGAAAAGCACAAAAAAAGATTATCAGACAGTTTTTTACTTTCCAAATGTGTCTTACAGCATTTACAAAGGCTAATGGCAAGAAAGCCAAGTCTCCATTTCCAGAGCCAAGTGAAATACCTTTCATGTCTGAAGAGCCTCCAGGTGCAAATCTTCTCTGGCTATGGCTGGTTAAAGGTCAAAGGTGAAGGCATCTCAACAATGTCAATGAATGCTTCCAAAGTCTATGATATTGCATACCAACAAGCATTTTGACTGAATGGGGCTTATAAAATTGCTTCTAAAAATAATAGAGTAAGGGATGGATTGGGAGCATCAAGTTGACAGATCCAGGCTCAAATATGGCTTAACCCCCTTCACTTGAATCACGTTAAGCTTCACCTCCATTTCAGAATTTTTGGAGATTACGATTGCACTTCACTGAGCATTGAGGTGAAGATTTCCCAGGGGTTACTTGTTATTGTTGTTATCTTTGTATGTCCATTATGATTCTAATTTTTCCAGAGCCATTTGTTCATTTTTGATTTGCTCTCAGAATTGAGAAACGATCATTGTGTACTTTGTAGAATCCCAGTGCGTATTTTTGGGCTGGCACTTCCTTCTTTGCCCTTATAACCAGGTGAAACATTCTCATCATCCAGCATTCTTGATGTATATGTAGCAGGTAGAGGAGGTAGGATTTGGTCCCTGGTTTCCTAAGAAAACTTCAATGACTTGTCCCCTGTGTAACAATACATGGGAACAGGCAATCTCCTTGCAACTTCTTACAAGAACATCATGGTATACTTTGGAGACTTTACTTTCCACCTAGTTGCATAGAAAAGGCATAAAGATTATTACTGTTTTTCTCATTGCTTTAACCAAATACCTGATGTGAGGCAAATAAAGAAAGAGAAAGTTTTTGATCTTAGTCATTCTGACTGGTGTAAGAGGAAATCTCAAAGTTGTTTTGATTTGCACTTCCCTGAAGACTAGGAATTTTTAATATTTCTTTAAGTGCTTCTTAGCCATTGGAGTTTCCTCTGTTCAGAATTCTCAGTTTAGCTCTGTGCCGTCATTAAATTCAGGTTATTTGGGTTGTTGGTGTTTAACTTCATGAGTTCTATATAAATTTTGTATATTAGCCCTCTGTCAGATGTTGGTGAAGATCCTTTCTCAATCTGTAGGCTGCCAATTTGTCCTATTGACACTGTCCTTTGCCTTACAGAAGCTTTGTAGTTTAATGAGGTCCCATTTATCAATTGTTGATTTTAGATCCTGAACTACTGGTGGTCTGTTCAGGAAATTGTCTCCTGTACTAACACATTCAAGGGTATATCCTACTTTCTCTTCTATGAGATTTTGTTCTCCAGTTTTATATTGAGACCCTTGATCCACTTGGATTAGGGTATTGCCAAGGGTGATAAATATGAATCTACTTTCATGCTTGTGAGGATGTGGAACAAGAGGAACACTCCTCAGTTGTTGGTAGGAGTACAAACTTGTACAATCACATTGGAAATCAATTTGGCAATTTCTCAGAAAACTGGGAATAGTTCACCTTAAGACCCAGCTATACCACTCTTGGACATATATCAAAAAGACATTCCATCATCTCACAAAGACATTTGCTCAATGTTCATAGCAGTTTTATTTGTAGTAGCCAGAAATGGAAATAACCCAGATGTCCCTCAACCTAAGGATTGATAAAGAAAGTTTGGTATGGCTCCACAATGGAATACTATTCAGCTATGAAAAATGAATATATCATGAATTTTGTAGGCAAATGGGTGGATCTTGAGAATATCATCCTGAGTGAGGTAACTCAGTCCCAAAAAGATATTCACTTAAAATTGGATATTAGCCATAAAACATAGGATGCCTATGCTATATTCACAGACCCATGGAGGCTGGACAGGAAGGAGGGCTCAAACAAGAATGCTTGAATCTCACTTGGGAATGGGAATGTAATAGTCATGGGAAGCAGATGGAGGAAGGGAACTGGGTGGGAGAAGAGATCATGAGAGGAGTGGGGGGGATGCTTGGGGTTGGGTGTGGGGAGGGGCAGAGGCATGGCCAGATGGACATAAGAATGAATGGAAATCTGCAAATGACTGGTGGGGGTTAAGAGGTATCTCCAGGAAGAGACAGAGAACTGGAATAGGAAAGATGCCCAATCAATGGTGGTGTCTTTAGCTGTGACTCAATTCATTGAGGATATGGAGCCTGGGGAGGCTGCCTCCTGTGGCCAGGCAGGAAGCTTGGTGAAGTGATAAGGACATCAACCCACCTATAAAATGACCCCAAAATTATCCTGTCTACAAAAAATTCAGGGATTGGGAATGGAGCAGAGGTTAAGGGACTAGCCAACCAATAACCAGCCCAACTTGAAACCCATTCCATGGGCAAGCACCAATCTCTGGCACTATTAATGATACTCTATTATGCTTGAAGACAGGAGTCTAGCATGGCTGTCAACCGAGAACCTCCACTAACTGACTCAGACATGCAGACACCCACACCCAAACAAAACTTGGGGATTCTTATGGAAGAATAGGAGGAAGGACTGCAGATCTTAAGGGGATAGGAACTCCACAGGGTCCAACAGTCAACTAAACTGGACCCTTGGATCTTTCAGAGACTGAAATACCAACCAAAGAACATACACAGGTTAGACTTAGGCCTCCCTACACATATGTAACAGATGTGCAGCTTGATCTTCAAGTGGACTCTGAACAACTGGATTGGGGACTATCCAAAAAGCAGTTGCCTGGATGTGTGATATGTTCTAGCTGGGAGAGGAAGCACCTAGCCTCAAAGAGACTTGAAGTGCCAGGGTGAAGGGATACCCAGGCCCCCCGCCCCAAGGAGAAGGGCAAGAGGAATGGGGGAAGGATTGTGAGAGGGGATGACTGGGAGGGGGTCATTGAGTAGCATGTAAAGTGAATAAGTAAAAAGTAAGTTCACTTGTATGTCATCTCTAGTATCTTGGGGTTTCCATTGCACCTTGGGCTTTACAGAGTTCTTTACATTTACACAGCCCATTCAGGAAATTTATGAAGGTAATGTCAACTGCTACACCATGCTTGCCTGCTAGTATCTTTCTGGAACTTTGGTGGAAGCCTTCACAATGACCTCATTCTCTATACTTGCAAAACTAACACCATCTGCACAATGCCAAGGTCAGTCATTGTGAGATACAGTTGACTGTCTTGTAGCATAGCTGTTATTCCTTTCCTTTTTGGGGCTGATAATAGAACATTTTGCTAGGAGGCCCTGATCAAGCACTATGTCCTCAAGAATATTTTGATCTCTTTTCAAGTGTAAGTTTTTAAAATGAGTTTACATTTTTACATCCTAGGCTTTTAATGAGTAGATTGTTGTTGTTGTCTCAATATAGAGTGTGACTTTTGCTTGTAACTGCACTAATCTCAACCAGAGTTTTATGAGCATCAACTTTGTCTACCTTGTCTATAACTTTCAGCAAGTTCACATTCCATTCCTCAACAAATTCACAATATTTACAATTTTCTGCTCCTCTTCAACTCTTTTCAGTACAAATCAGACTAAAAGAAATGAGCAATAATCATACTCCATCCTGAACTTTATGCTTTCCTGAACTTTCCTCTTCCCCATATTAGTACATTACCTTTTAATTTTGACCTAATCAAATGCTCAGGACATGGCCAAAAATTGTTTGCTAGAATTAACATGATTAAGCTCTATCCAAATTCCCAAGAGATTCTTCATTCTGCTCTAAAACAATGAGTCTGATATCTACTGTTCACATTCCTAGCCTCTTGGTCTTCAAAACTCATATTGGAATGCAATTAAGCTCTTCTTATGGCAACATTGGGTTTCTTTAGCTTAGTTTTAAACTGTTCTATATTCTTCCTAGAAATTAATTCCAGAGGCCAGAACACCACATGGTCATATTGTAAGTTTGGACAGCAAACTCCCTACATTTGGTACTATATTTTTGTATTAATTATTTTTCTCATCTCAGTAACAAAATACTAAATAAAAAGCATGTTCATAGAAGAGATACTTTGGCTTGTGACTTTAGTGGGTGCAGTCAATCATGGTGGGAAAAGCACAGTGTTAGGCAGTCCAATAGTGATACAAGCATGTGCCTGGGACTTATCACTTCCTCATATCTCTACATAATAGAAAACAGAGCAGCAGCAGAACTAGGTCTGGGCTATAATTCTTAAACCCCTCCCTAATGATCCACTTTCCCTGGCTGGCTTATATCTTCTAAAGGTTCTACAACCTTTCATCAAGAGTGTCACTCTTTTAAGACCAAATATTCAAATACATTAGCTTGTGGAGGGATTTTTATCTAAATAAAAAGTACCTTTCTTCTATGTTCCTTTTTAAAATTTTTTTCTTTATTTATGCACATGAGTGCTATGTTTTTATATATGTCTTCACTACAGGAGAGGGCATATAGATGGTTCTGAGCCACCATATCATTACTGGGAATCGAACTCAGAACATCTGGAAGAGCAACTAGTGCTCTTAACTACTGAGCCATCTCTGCAGTCACCTATATTTTTTCATATCTTTCAAGAACTCTAGAATAATACTACTCTTGAAGGTCTGTGATAAAAATTGTTGTATATGCTTTATCCCCTGTAATAGCTATCACCCACATGTGACTACTAAGTACTTGAAGTGATGATGGTGTATTTAAAATATAAAACCCACAAATGATAGAAACATACAATATTTTTCTTTCTGAGACTGGCTAAATGTGATTAATAGGATTATCTTTTGTTGCATCTATTTTCCTGAAAACAATATATTTTTATTCTCATAAAGATATGACTGAAAATTATGTATGTACATATGGCATAAAAGTAGAATTGAAACCATCTAGAACAAAGGAGACTAGTGTAAAGGAGAGGGCTACAAATGAGCTTGCACAAGACACAGAAAGGAACATGGCCAATGTATAATGTACTTTTATATGGAAAGTTAAAACATAATAATAATATTTTTATAGAAGTATTTCTTCTATGTAAGTATTTGAAGTTTTGTTTTGTTTAGAATTATTAAACTCATGCTTAATACTTGGATGTACCTAGAGACTACTGTATTGTATTGTACTGTATAGCTGTACAGTTTCCAAACCTTAACCTTTCAGATTCTGCTCACACTCCAAAGCTGCTACATTTTCCCACTCACTCAACTCACCTCTCTGCAGCCTTTTCCATGTTGATTTCATTTATATCTCCTTGTTTTAGTCATTTCATTTGTCAAATAGTGACACTCTAATAAGCATCCTGATTCTTTATACAGTGATTTGGGGAACCTCAGCTCCAAATAGAGAAGTCTCACAACGTATTGGGAAAGGTAAAACACTGAGCAAGAGAGAAAATTTCTCCTGACAGATGAACATTAGAAGAAAGACAGAAATATTAGAGATTCTTATAAATTAAAAGAAATTTATTATTCTGTAATGATATCAACAAAAATAAGTGATATATTATCAAAGAATCAATGTTACTAAAGTCATTTCAAAATAATCAGCTTGAAGACAGTGGAAGATGTGCTAGAAAACCAGACCTGGGTCACTCAACAGACAAGCAGCCACAATAATTAGTAGTAGAGGCAGACTCTGTGTTTGTAGGCTGTCAGGAATCAGCACCAGCAGAAGAACAAAGAAAGCCAGTTAGAGTTAATAACACATAGGACTCACTTAGACTTGTAATCACATTCTACTATGGTGTGATCCTGTTTGATGGGTGATGGTCTTGTTCCTGCTCTATGTGGATAGGGCATGCCTACTCTGTGCTAAATAACATGGTACAGAGATTGGTGTTAATTCGCCAACTCCATAAGTGATATTCATCCGTCATCAACTGGTAGTTGTAGTTCCATTTACAGAAATTCCTACAAAGCAGTGAAGATGCCACATAGCATCCTTAACCACCTATTATAAAGGTGGGGAAGCAAATGAGGTGTGGTTATGATGAAATACTCTGATAAAAGCAACTTAAAGGGAAGATAACTTATTTTTTCTCACAGTTCTAGCATGCAGTCCTCCATGAAGGGGGAATCACAGCACCAGAGGCCCAAGGCAACTGGTTATACTGTATCCCAAGTCAGGAAGCAGGGAATGATGAATGCCCATTGCTCAGCCATGTTCCTCCTTTTTATTAAGTCTGGGATTCCAGCCTGTGGAATGAGGCTGCCCACATTCAGAACTGGTCTTCCAATGCAAGGCAACTGACTCTAGGTAATACTTCATAGACATGCCCAGAGGTTAACATAATCTAGGTAATCCCTCACAGCTATGCCTAGAGGTTTCCTAAGTAATTCTAGATCCTGTGAAGTTGGCAGTCAATATTAACCATCACTGCCCCAAAGAAAAATATAAGTCTTTACTGATACAATTGCAATGGTATGTCATTTCCTCTGTTCTGCTTTCTGTGTTGCCTCAAATATTTCCAGAGGGTATTATTATTGACTATCTTGAAGTAGTGGTATCTAATTGGTTCTGAGTAGCAAAAGGAAGGAAAATATGGAGGTTTAGTTTTGTTTTGGAAGGAAGAGTTGAAGGACCAAAAAGAAAAAGAAAAAAACACAAAGAACTTTCAACAAAGGTAGGAGGCTCTGGCAGAAGGGAAGTGTATTCACAGTTTCTTCAGAATATCGGGACAAATTCTAACCTGAGAGTTTGAATTTATACTTCTGTGAAACCCACCCATTGTTCTAAAGCAGTAGCTCTCAACCTATCGGTCATGCCCCCTGTGGGGGTCACATATCAGATATCCTGTATATCACATACTTACATTATGATTCATAACAGTAGCAAAGTTACAGTTATGAAGTGTCAACAAAACAATTTTATGGTGGGGGTCATCAAAACATGAAGAACTGTACTAAAGTACTGCAGCATTAGGAAGACTGTAGAACAGTAGTAGAACTACTGTTCTACAGTCTTCCTTCCATCTTGGGCTCAAATGAATCCCTTTACTTTTGTCTTATTTGGAGGATAAGTGAAATATAAAGACAAAGACATCCACAGTTCAGTGGATGCTGGGGATAGAATGAAGAATTAAGAACAGCTGAAAGATAAAAGCCATCAAAGGCCTATGGTTATGAGAAAGAAAGTGACAGGGATGACACTCATGTCTGCACCCAGCTTTCAAGGCCAGGATGCCAGCCTAGGGAAGCAGATTTTCCTTTCCTTACTCTTGACAGGCAAAATGCATATGCTGGACACTCTAAATGGAGGAACTGGGTAAATAACAACCAACAAGTATCTAGCCTGGGTTGTGCAGACCACTTCCATTTGTCACACACAGATGTTCTGGCTGTCACTCTGCTGGGCCTTTCCTGTTTATTATTTTTGTGTCTCCAGACAGTGACACTCATATCAAATGGTGATGGAATGTCAGGTCATATTACTCCCAGTGTGATATGACGAGACAGGCGCTGATGGAAGGTGCCACTTTTTTGGTTCAGATGTTCATGCTCGTCACTGGTAATTAATGCCAGTCTGCTGGCTCTGACTCACTACTGTATCTGGCTTGAATAGACTCAGCAGGCAGTAATGAAGCAGTTTCAATGGTTTCATAGGCCAAGAGTCTCTGAACTATGATCAGGATTGTAGCTTTTTGAGTAGGATCTAGTAAAATCATTTTCTTATTCATTCATCCAATTTTTGTAATTGGACATATCTAAACCTGCCTATTTTCTTAGGTGTGTGATTGTGTACATGTGTATGAACGTTAGTGTGTAAAGGTTCTCATTTGGGCACAAGTACACATATGTGCATATAGATTTGGAGGTCTTAGGGTGTTCCTCAGGCAACAGTAAGTCCATGAGGTTGGCTTGTCTCTTTTTCCTTAGCACTAGGATTAACAGAACATGCCCATACCTAGACTGCTTTTAATACAAGTTCTTCAGATTGAACTCATGTCCTCTTACAAGGCAAACACTTTATTGTCTGCACAATTTTCAGTAGTGTATCTCTTTCTCTCATACACACACACACACACACACACACACACACAGATAAAGAAAGAGTGGGGGAAGGGGAGAGGGAGATAGGGAGAGAGGGGGAGTGAGAGAGAGAGCCTGTTGTTTTTGTTTGTTTGTTTGTTTGTTTTTGCTTTGGTGGATTTTAAGTTGTATTCAAAGGAGGCAGAAAATAAGCAATTTTAATATACATTAAGACTTTAATAAGCAGAATTTCTGATACATATTAAGAATGCAGTCTTTATATCATGCTAAGAAGCTCGTTTAGTTTGAGTGGGGCTCCTGAGGATGTTTGAAAAGTGGCCTAATTAGTTCAGTGGGATCTTTACTCTCTGAGGAACATTGAGGAGAATTGCTGGAGAAATGTGCATAGTCCACTGTAGTGGGAAATACTAAAAAGTAATCCACGCTACTGCTGGCAAGGCACAAGTGGACAGGTTGTCCTGTTCTCAGCCTGACAAACAGGCTGACCTGTTCTCAGCCCGGCAGATTCTCTGATCTGGAGTTCTGAAATCTCTTCACCTGGCTCACTAAGTTCCCACGGAGAGTCGCTGCCATGACAGCTCCATGCTTTCAAATTCCTACAGCTAGTTGGGGTATACTTCTCGCAAACCCATACTTTGCCAGTGTACCTTTCTCTCTGGAACCCAGTTGAGTCATCACATGAAGAAAACACCACAGAAACGTAGTTTAGAATCAACAGGTAACACAATCGCTGGGCACAGCAGCTACCATCCTAAATTGTAAGCGATTCTAAGTTACAAATCCTCAGGTAGAGGATCCCGGCAGATCCGCCACCTGAACCAGGGACCTCCACTACCTACATTTTGTCCTCCATCATCTCTCCTGTCCAAAAGCCAAGTCTCTCTCTCTTGCCTACGGGCTTCCTCACACCAACTCAGAAGTCCTGTTTCTTACCCAGTGACTGGTCCCCCGACATTTTTGTTCATTAGGGGAATGTTATGCCAAAACTCACCTTTTCTGTCCAATAAAATATAAAAATTTTCTCTCAAATATAAACTGAGTATAACTATTACCATTCTGTAATTTATAAAGTACAAAATAGAGTTAATGCCCAGTCCGTTGTTTTTGTCAATTAAATAGAACACTCTGTTATCTATTCTAACTTTAAAAATGCTTATAAATCCATATCTGTTATGTCCTAGTTTAGTATGTATACTATCTGAAAACTATCCAATTAAATATGTTCTCTTGATGCTAAATAGCCTTGGTTGGCTATGAGACTATAACTAGTCTTTCAACCCTGTCAGATATCTGAGAATGAACAATATTACCTGAAAATATAGGAATCCTAACACAACTTCCAGAACTGAGATTGTAGAGACAGCTGTTTACCTATACAGTCCCTGTATGTCAGGAAGTTCGAGCATCAGTCTTCAGCCTTCTGGCCTCTGATCATCTGATAGACCTTTGTAATGCAGAATTTTGAAGGACTGATTGCCCTGTCTTAGCAGAGATTGTCAGTCAACTATTCCACATAGTAAATCCTTTTCCTAAATAGTAATTTGTCTGTAGATAAAATGGTCAATTTCTGCCCAGTGACTACCTAGCCACAATGTACTACCTCACCTGGAGGTAAAGACACTCAATTTATTCTTTGAATCAATAAAAGGGGAGCTGTTAGGATCAGATATGTCTCAACAACAAAAGAATAAATAACATTAAGTGTCACATTCCGTGGATTTCTGATGTTTTTGAAAACCATGTATCTATGTAAAATAATCTGGAATGTTGTTCATTAACTATTCTCAGCTATTTCTAAAGAAAATATCCTGCAAGCAATCTAGCAATTAACTCAGAGCTAAGAATTTGCTATCTGGCCTCTAACACAAAGGTTTAAACATCTCAGATCAGTCTATAATGGCATTTGTAGAAGGACTGGGTCAAAGCCTTGTGTTCTTAAATGTGTTGTATAGGCACAATGCCCATATAAGAGTAAGAATATTAATCCCAATTTTATATCAATAAGAAACTCATATCAATGAAAACCTTAAATTTGTATCAAAATAAATTTTGTTCCAAATTTAAAAATTATGACTTTAACTTAGTAACTACTATAAAGATTTCTACCAAATGAGATTATGGCTGCACAATCAATTCTAGCTATTTCCTTCCTGTTCAAATTATCACCATTTCTAAATTCCCCAGAAAGACAACTTAGAATAACCACCTCCAGCTCCCAAACCCAGGGAACTGGGAGGACTCTTTATACCTACTTCCTACTGAGTATGAGCATTGAGATATCTTTGAAGGGGGGAAGTGTAGTCTCAGATGATGTCTGTGTTCTGACTGGATCTGGCTGAAAGTCCCTGAGATCAGGCGTTTAAGCAGGTTAGTTCAGCATGTCTGACAAGGAAACCCACCAAAGCTGTATAGTCTGTAATATACAAATCTCAAAACAAAATTTTAGCATCATCAAGATATCTGTATGGATTGTATTAGTCTGTGTAGGGTGTTCAGACTATTTAGAATGAAATTCTGCTCCAATCATAAGTCTTTATTTGTGTGATATAAGGAATGACACAAAGAATATTTTTTGTTTGATTCATCTGAATTTACATTCAGATGGTTTGCCTCTATCAAATATGATCCATATAACTCTGGAAGATGTGTAGACACTAATCACATTTTCTAAAAATGCAAAGACAAAACCTTTCTCCCAAATCAACATATCCTTCAGTCAGCAACTAGGAAAGCTTGTATCCTCTCTTCTCTTCCAGAGGAATAATGAAACAACCAAAAACTCATAATTCTATTCATTTTGATAATAAAAACAATTCAAAACAAAAGAAGTAAACTAAACAAAAACTATATGAGCCTATTTTTAGGCCTGTTCTAATTTATCATGCTAGGAAATTAACCTAAAATTCCCATGGAGCCCATGAACAAAGAATATGAGTTTCTTATAAACTGTATTATATCATCTATGTTATGCTCTCTGCCTGGAGCTACAGACATCCATTTTCTTAACACCTGTCATATCATCTATCTGTTGCGTGGATTGCTTTTTAATATTTTCCTCTACAGTACACATTCCTTGTTGTCAGGCATAGATAAAACCAAACTGCCCAGAGACACAGTCACAGATATCAGATCCTCAGTGTGGGTTGAACTACCTCAGATCCATTCAAGTAATTGAAGAGCCGCTTTGTGGGGAGAGCAACTTCAGTCCACGCATCCTGGGATTGAAAATATTCCCAGAGTGCAGAACTCACAAAATTGGGAAACATGTCTCATTGTTACCAAAACTACAGCCTGAATTCAGTTTTTAGACCACAGAAAGAGGTTCTATGTTTCCAAATGCTTAATAAACACAACTGTTGGGCTGTTTGTATTAAAAAAAACAATAGTTTACCTTTAATCACAGGCTTAACATGTAAAAGGCATCCCCCCAAATCAGATAAACTGTATGTGATTGTATATGTATGCGAACATGTAGGTGTATGAGAAGGCCAGATGTCAATGTTGGGTGTCCTCCTCAATTTCTCGTCACTTTATTTTTGAGACAGGATTTCTCACTGTCTTAGTCAGTACTCTGTTGCTGTGAAGAGACACAATGACCATAGCCACTCTTATAAAGGAAAACAGTTAATTCGGGCACATGGTGCTGGCAGATAACAGGAAGAGAGAGAAAGACACTGAACCTGGCTTGAGCATTGAAGAACTCAAAGCCCACTTCCAGTGACACATTTCTTCTAACAAGACCACACCTACTTCAACAAGTCCACACATCCTAAAAGTGCTGCTCCCTATGAACTTATGAGAGCCATTTTCATTCAAACTACCACATTCCACTCCCTGGCCTCCATAAGCTTGTAGCTATATCATAATGCAAAACTACATTCTGTCCAACTCATAAAATTCTCATAAAACTTCCCATCCATAGTCTATAACAGTCTCAACACTGTTTAGTAGTTTAAGGGTCAAAGTCTCTCCAGAGATTATCTGTAATATATTGTAAAATCAAAATAAAAAAATCAGATTACATACTTCTAATATGTAATGATACAGGCTATATATTACTGTCCAAAAGTGAGAAAAAGGAGGACAGTGAGGAAATACTGGACCAAAGCAAGACTAAAAACCAGATGGGCAAATTCCAAACTCTTATCTCCAGGTCAAAGTCCTCTTTAGATCTTCAACTCCTTTCACTTTTGTTGACTGCAACTCACTTCTGTCTCTTGGGCTGTTTCTACTCCCTGTTGGCAACTCCCCTAATCAGATATTCCATAACTATGCCATAATTCTGACATCTACAACATTTTGGGGTCTCCAAGGCAATTTAGGCTTCTTCTCAACTTTACACAATGGGCTCTTTGGGCCTCCATGAAGGGACACCCCTGACACACAACTGACCTTGGTGCTTTCTTCAGTTATGGAAGGAGACTCCATAACTCCTTTCTTGTATCCATGAATCTAAAGGCAGAATCATGTGGTTTCCTTTACAGCCTGAGCTTCACTGTTCTGGAACTTGCTCTATAGACTGACCTTTAATACAGAAATATGGCAACCTCTGCCCTCTGAGTGTCACCAGACCTGGCCCTAAACTTTTTTTTAACAAGTTGGAAATGTCTCTTTTTACAAGGTATCTGGGTGTATTCTTGCCCTGAAGTTACCACTCCCTTTCTTCTATGTACCATCAAGTTTTTCTTTAAACCCTTTATCTCCTTGACCACTGGACTTAGCTCCATTACATATCCTGGTGCTTTTTCCTTCTCAAACTGTACATGTTGCATTTTCCTCACTCAGTTTGCTCCTTTTTGTTATAGACCTGAGTAAGCATGTCAACCAATAATCAAGCAACAATGAAATCTCCCCTGTCAAAGTTTGTTAATCCACAACCCTTCAATTTAACTTCAGACAGATTTTTTTTTTGGACAAGGGTAGAAAGCAGCCACATTCTTCACCAAAATATCACAAAACGGTCTCTAGGCCACATATCAATTTTGTTGTCTCCTGAAACATTTTTGAGCCAGGCCATCACAGTTAAAATCACCCTCAGCACCACTGTCTTCAGTGCTCCTACCAGTATGTCCCATTCAGTCCCACTTAAAGCACACAACTACTTTCTTAATCCAAAGTCCCAAGGTCCACATTCTTCAAACAAAAGCATGGTCAGGCTTATTACAGCAACAGTAGCATCTTCTGTCTTATGGTTTCTCGTATTGTGTAGAGACACCACAACTGTGATAGTTTGAATGAAAATGGCCTCCATAGGCCCATAGGAAGTTATACTATTAGGATATATGGTCTTATTGGAGTAGGTGTGGCTTTGTTGGAGATAACTCATCACTAGAAGGTGGGCTTTGAGGTGAGAGTAGCTTAAAGTAGGCCTAGTGGCTTACAGTTCACTTCCTACTATGTGCTGATCCAGATATATAACTCTCAGCTGCCTCTCCAGTATCATCTCTGCCTGTATGTTACTATGCTTATAACAATGATGATATTTGACTAAAACTCTGTAATTCCTTTATTCTCACATTTCACATACTTTCAAAACCAGCACCATGAGCTTTCAGAAATGCAACCCCCAAGAGCAACACCCTACCTAATAAAAGCCTCAGATCATGTCTGATACTGTAAAATTAGCCAACTACCCATGGCTGGAGAGGTCATGGACCATAGAGTAGAACCTACAACTTCCATTTACACAAACCAATGTAATTTCTAGCTGCATTCTAAATACTTATCCTTATAAGTACAAGTGTAGCTCTTACCCCTCATCAAAGAACTTTCAATTTTTTAGTACAGTTTTTCAGATTACAGAGATCCAAAGCTAGTCAAAATATAGAATATAAGTGACAATGGAGTTCCCAACCCAATTTACTAAACAACCTTAACAACCCCTATGTACAGTGTCTGGAGAATGACACCAAAGAGAAGGTAGAAGGCTGTAAGAGTCAGAGGATAAGGATGTGTGCTGAAAGAGGAAGAATCAGTTTTTTCCAGAAGTAAGCTACCAAATAGGTTTTCCGATGTCAAGTGGTCAGAATCAAACACATGTACATACGAGCAACAACAGATGGACCCAGTAAGTTACATTTATGTGTATGTGTGTGTGAGTATGCATGTATAACACTAACAGTTGAATAATAAAAGGTGAATTCGAGAGGGAGTTGGGAAATGGGGGAGGAGAGTGGGGAGAAGAGGTGTAGGTTAAATACAGTGTTCATGTATAAAATTCTCAGAAAACTAAAAATAAACAAAAGGTGAAGAAAAAATAACACAAAAGCAAGCATTCATGTCTTTTGTTATTTTTATGTTTTTTCTTTACTGTGCATGTTATAGGACTAGCTGCTTAAGTTCCTGCCTGGTCTTACCCAAATGATGTGCTATAACTTGGAATTAATTGTAAGCTAAATAAACTATTTCTTCCCTAAGTGACTTTTGGTTAAGATTTTACCATAGCAACAGAAATGAAACTAGAGCATCAATTATGACGTAAAAGTGCTGAACTATGAAATGACAATGGTACATTTGGAAATCACAATATTAAATTTTGAGATCACAGTGGTCTACTACTGAGATAACAATGCTTCATTTTGCCATCGCAATGCTTCAATGAGCCATCACAGTGCTGCAATGTGATATAAAATTGATATATGATGATACTACAATAGTGTCATCACAATGTTGAACACTGACATCACAGTGATGAATTTTGACAATACAACAGTAAATTGTGACATTACAATGCTTCATTTTGCCATCATAATACTGACATCTGACAGTACAAATGATTAATTGTGATATTAAAATATTAAATTGTTCCCTTACAGTAATGAACTGTGACATCACAATACTGAACTTTGACAATGCTGGCTAAGAATGTTCCATTTTGCTATGACTACACAGAATGCAAACACCATGATGTTTAACTTTATAAGCACAATACTCAATTTATCCAGCACAGTGCTGAACTGTGATATTACAAGGTTGAATTGTGATATCACGGTTTTATCTGTGATGTCACATACAGCATCTGTGTTTTATTATGTTCCATTATGTTATCCTAATAGTATATTATTATGTCATCAAAATGCTCCACTGTGACCCACAATTGTGTGTTATATTATCATAATATTTTATTGTGTCATTACTCCTGAACTCTAACATTATAATGCTGAACTGACACACAATGGTGCTGAATATTGACATCACAGTGCTGAATTGGGATGTAGCAATATTCCATTGTATCATCAAATGTTGAACTTTGACATTTCAATGTTGCATTTTGTCATCATAGTTTTTCACTGTGCCATTAACATTTTTATTATCATATCATACTGCTGTTTGTGACACAATAATGCTGATATGTGACATTACAATGCTCAGTTTTTCCATTTCAATGGTACATGATAATACACCATAATTCTTTCCATTGTGTCCTTAGAGTGTGTCATTATGCCACTTTAAGGCTGACTTATTTGCTACGTATACAACCTAGAAATGGCATAAATTGGGAGAAAGACAAGAGAAAGTGACAAAAAGGAGGCTTAGAAGTATGAACACTGTTTTGGGGAGGGCATCCAGCTGAATTCAGCTCTGAGTTCTTATTGTCCTTTGATGATTATAGGAGACTATATGGGACATGCAGCTCTGGAACATGTGAGAGAGCATTCTCAAAGGTTCTTCCTTGTTTGGACCTCATGAGAAGAACATGGGGTTTTCACTTAGATTTTCACTTGCTCCAGATTCTGGGTGCTAGTTATTGAACATGGTTTGGAGCTATAATTTCTGGATCTATTGGATTTTAAAACTCATTTTATGGTGGATAGACTACAAGGAGAACTGGTATTCTGTAGCAAAGCAGCAGGAAAGGTGTGGGGCTGGGGCTCTTTGTTTTCATGATAATTCTGACACACTAATACCAGCATTCTTCATTTTGTATTTCTTGATTGGGGACACAAAGTGAACCACTACTTTAAGTTCATGCTGCCTTGACTTCCCCATGGTGATGACCTGTACCCCTGAACTGTGAACCAAAATAAACACTTCCTTTCTTAAGTACTTTTGTCATCTATTCTGCCGCAACAATGTAATAAGTAACTAATAGAGAAAGTATCCATTGTTTTAGGCAAGGGCTGTGTCTTAGGACTATACAGATAAACAGAGCTGGTGTTGGTTTTGCTTATGTAAAGGTTACAGTTAGAAAATAACCAGTAGTACAAGAAAGTATTTGGAAGCCAGTGAAATTTCAATTTGACAGAGATTTAAGAATATATAGCAGGGGAACCTATGGGAATTCAATGTAAGTGAAAAGAGCCAAACTAAAGTGTGAAGAATGAGAACTAAGCCTCTGTTTATGACAGGATGAAAATGTTAGGAAAAGACTTACTGTTGAAGCAGAATATAACCAAAGAAATGGTGGAACAAATTAGCATAGTAGGTTTGAGGAAGAAAAACAGTTTCAAGATGACTTCAGTGCTACCATGTTAGAGAGAATGGTGGGATGAGAGGCTTACAATTAAGTGGAGAACAAGAAAGGGCGAGATGTAGCTTGACCAGGGACTAGCAGCATTATCCTGAGGATGATAAGCACCCCTGAAAGATTTTAATGATGTGCCATGGTCATATTTGTGTGATGGAAAGCAGATTGAGGAAAAAATGTGCTTGAAGCAACTAATGAAAATGGAAACTGCCAGGGCACAGAGTAGAGACTGTCCCAATAATTCATGAAAGGTGCTTAATTATGTGGTGTGAGGATGGATTCAAGGATATTTGTGGGATACATTTAACTAACCATAGATTGGTTCAGTGTTTCTTGCAGTAGTAAAATGCATAGGATTTTATTTACAATATTTTATTAGTACTTTTAAATTTTTAATTAAAACATATTTTCCTCATTTCATCCTTCCCTTTCTTTCATTCAATCCCTTTCATATTCTCTTTTTCTAACTCTTCTCATTTCCTTTTAACTCTCTCCTAAATTCATGACTTCTTTTATTATTATTGTTACATATAATATCTATGAATGTATAAATACGTAGGATAATCTGCGTAATCCATTTGATATTTCATATATTTATATATATGGCTTCTAGGTTGACTTAGTATTGAATAATCAATTAGGAGGCTCATCCCTAGAAAAGATTAATTTTCCTTCTCTCAGAAGTCTTTAGTTTTCTGCAGTTCTTTATTTTAGGGTGGGGCCTCCTGAGATTTCATCCTTTCATGGTAGCATGTCTCTTTAGACTGCAATTGTTTGGGTCTTATTTAGGCAGCCATACTAGTTTAGAATCATGGGCATAGCCTTCTCTACCATTTCTAGGATACTTAATGTCCTAGTAGACTTCCTGGTCCTCTGGATCTTATAATCTTTCTGCACTCTCTTCTGTGATGTTCTTTGAGCCTTAGATGCAGGAGTTGTGTTACACATGTAGCCATGTGATTAGATACCTGAAGATTAGTTTTTCTCTCTATTTTGACCACTTGTGGTTTTATGTGATGGTTTCTATATGTCGCAAATAAGAGCTTCTTTAATAAGGAGTAAAAACTACCTCAATCAGACAAAAATGGCTGATCCTTAGGTCTAGAGCCAAGTGAAGACTTGGTGAAAGACTGTTCTTGAACAAAACCAATTTTCAGGCACAAGTCAGGAGAACAGGTCTGTAGATCAGACACAGGATATAAAGAGTAGAAGCTTATTTAGCTCACAGTCCTTTAGTCTGTGAAGTCCTAGAGACTGCTAGCTATTTGGTATCTGGTGAGGTCCTTTTGCTGTATCTAACATGGCACAGAGAATCTAAATGGTAAGACAAAGCAACCCTGTTAGGTTAAGCCTAACTTCCTCTTCCAAAGGCTATCATGAGACTCCAATCCTTATGGTCTCATCTAATGCTAATTAGCCCCCAAGGTCCCACTTCTAAATATTAGTAATGCATGGCTATGAAGATTAAGTGTCCAGCGGTATCATTCAAACATTTAAAGTATGAGTCTTCTTCAACATCTGGACAAGGAACTAGGGCCAAGCAATTTCGAACCATGCCAGTTTTCTTTTACATGAGTGCTGGAGAGGAAACTCAGATCCTCATGCTTATGCAGCAAACATTTGCAGCACTGAGTCATATCACCAGGCCTCTTTACTAATATTTCTGAGAATAACTTTATTAACTCTGTAATTCCTCATAACCTATAGTTATACTCCAATCTACAACCAACCTATAGTGCGTTCCTTTAGGGTCTCATGCCTATAAATCAATCTTTCAAAGTTCAAGCCTCAAGTTTTCCACTTACTAAATATGTGTGTAGGTATATATATATATATTTTATTATATTTATATATATATATATATATATATATATATATATATATATATATTTAAAAAACTACTTTTAATAAGGATTTTCAAATGCTTCGACCCCCATTCTAGCCCAACATCCAAAGATATGGGAGAAAAGATGGTAAAAAAGGACAAGGGGATGTGGACCAGTTTAGAAATAGTTCTTTTGGGGCAATTCTAATCTCTGTTTGTCAGGATACCAGCAGTACAGTTCAGTAGTGTCAGGATTCCAAACATAAATCAGTAGCAGTGGCATGATCCAGCAGAAACATCGGCTTTCACCGAATTGGCATGAGTCAGGAAGAGGAGCCAGAACCAGCTGAGACATTAGGAGAAGTTATCTACTGTTCCTCTCTAAATGAAGTGGAGATAAGTGAAGAGGAAGACATGAGACTAATGAAGCATTGCAGAAGTATTGTAAGGCTAGCTATGCAAATGCACCATCACTGTCTGTTGAGTCCTATTTATACTCTCTCTGAACATCATGTGTTCTCCCATGGGTCTTGTTTCAGCAAAACATCACATGAATTTGGATCACATGACATATCCAGAAACTTCTAGTTCATATGTGACTTTGAATTGACTACTAGTAGCTACTATTTCACTGCCCATAAATGAGAACATTAAAAGTATGATTCATTATCATGATATATTATCATGAGGGTTGAAGGAAACAGCTGGAGAGGCCCCCAACACATATACTGCAGAGGACCACCTCACCTCTGGTCTGGCCTTGAAAGACTTGAAGCCCCAGAGAGTGGTGAGACCTGGTAGGGTGGGGGTGGTTGGGGATGTGGGGGGTTGGAGGTTGGGGACATCCTCTTGGAGATGGGGGAGGAGAGGAGGAATGGGATAAGGAACTTTCGAAAGGCAGACCTGGAGGGGGATAATGGTTACTGTAAAAAAAAAAAAAAGATTAATTAAAATAAAGAGGGAACACCTGGAACATACCACATGTCTAATAGTTGTTTGATATCATTATTTTTGTCACTAGAAGGACCCACATGGATAAGTGATGGTCCTGACACCTGCTCTCAATATTTTTACTCTTCATTTGTCTCTTTTCTTCTAATTATAAGGACCTTTTCTTCTTTACTCTATATCACTTAATGCCAACATCATCTTTCCAGTGTCATAAGCCAGCAATCTAAGTTAGACACTGTCTTGCTTTTAATTTCTTTTCCAGATGTTAAAGAAGACCCATTGGTTTGAATGCAACTGTCTAAGTTCCTAGGTTAGACAGTTGTTCCTTGATTCTAGAAATGTGAAGATGGGCAAGGGATTAACTAGCAAACCTAATAGATGAGTCCTATGTTCTTATGAGAGATTCTGTCTCAAAAATCAAGGTAGATGGCTCCTGCAGAATGATACCCAAGGTTGACTTCTGGTCTACACAAGAACTTACAACACACACACACACACACACACACACACACACACACACACACACACACACACTTCATTTACATACTACAGTATGTATACATACATATTTACAGGGTTGAATATGTAACTACGGAAAAGGTTAACATTTAAAAATTGTGTTATAAGATTTCAAAATATATAGAAAAGAAAATATGGTGATTCATGTGCTTGTCATCATACAGCCAAAGAAATACACTTATGAAATGCAACTGCACACCTATTTAGTAGCAAGTAAGGTGATGAATTATAGTTTTTGTCTTTACAGGTCTTGAGAAAAGACAAACAAAGGCACAATTACTCAGTAGAATGTGAGTAATAAGGAGCTGTCTGTAGGAAACTACTGAAGCCCAGAGGCAGGAGATTTTTATTACTCTGAGAATTTCAGGAATGATATGAGTACACTTGAGCAGAGATCTGAAAGAACAGGAGTTTGTCTGATTGACAAGGAGATAAAAGGACATAGCTTCAGAGGAAAGAGTGCTCTGAATCACTTGTCATTCCAGTGTGCAGTGAGCAAATAGTCCCACAAACATTAGTGCAACTCAGAACAGATAGTACCACATCGAGGGTCGCAATTTGATGATTCTGTAAAGACTCTAGGCTCTTCTTCAATCATTCCTTCTTTTATCCTTTCCTTTTGCTCCAAATATTTACTACCCCTTGGTCTCAATATAACTACACAATTTCTAGATTGCTTTATAGGCATTTCCATGTTTACATTAAAGGCAAAACATGGTAAGAAAGGGAGAAAAAGCTGAGTGGATATGCTGAGTCTGTAGCCTTTAAAACTGTCTTCTAAACACATCACATGATATACAATGGTCACACTTAACTTCAGAAAAATATGAAAAGAATAGTGCTCCTATCTGTGTACATTATTACTGTACCATTGTGAGACAAAGAGACAATGGATGCTGAGTAGGTGTTTACTATATTGCTAATAGAATAGTTGTGGGTCTAGAGAAAGGTAAGAATGTCATTACTTATAGTTGGGACTTTAATTATGTTATATCATATCAAGCCCTGTATTTCATTATTGGCCCATGTGAAAAACTTAGTCATAATCTATAACCTCTGCTTGTGTCACATGATTATCATTCGTGTTACTATGGAAATCATGTCACAAAATCCTTGGAAGATAAGGTAAAAAGCTTTCTCCACATGTAAAGAAGTATTGAATTGTTCTATTAATATTTTTGAGTAAGAGACTCGGGATGTAGACCACTAACCACTTGAAGAATGCTCTCCGAGGTCTTAAGGATACACAAGCAGTGTTTATCTCAGCAGCAGGCAGGTTTAACATATGCACCCACTGTTCAAGACTCTTCCAAATATAGCAGACAGTTTTTTTAAAAAGCAGTCACAGATAAAGGGATGCATTGTTGGAATGCATTGAAACCAGATTAATCTAGGGACAGCAGCACTAAAGCACAGTACTGCTATGCTGGGAGTGACTAAGCAGGAGGAAACAGAAGCAGCAGATAATGCCCATATCTGATGGGAAGAATGGAATTCAGAGGGCTGCCTCTTGTGACAACACCATCTTCTTTCTTCATTTTCTGAACAATCCCACCAGTGACAGGAAAGAGAGTGGCTGCCATTCCTGCCGCCATCCTGCTGAGTAAACCCAAGATGATTAATTTTCATTTGCAGAAGGCTGAATTATCTCTGCCCTCACACACTAGCACACAAACTCCAGTAATTTCTTATTTCCTTCAACTTCCTTTCAACATAGGTACAGATGCTTTTCTGGGCCAGAAATATAGTATCATTAAATGACCATGTCTTTTAGAAATTAGTATGTTTGCCTGAGGATGGCATTCACAACATATTTATTATTAATAGCAATAGCAGTTAACAAATGCTGAACACTTGCTTTGTAGTGCACTTAAATGTGACTTTTGTTTCTTTTCTTTTGCTTTGTTTTGAGATAGGTCTTCTAACTTCGCTCAGATGGGCTGCTAACTAGGATCTGGCATTATTAGCATATGTATGACTTTGAAGATGATACTGTAAGGTCTGGAGAGTTTTTATTGATTACATAATGCTTAGTCATTTTGGATCTGTGATTTAAAGCTGTGATGCAGTCTTTCCTGATGGCTGAATCCTTAGCTTATATAGCAGACAATAAACACACAAAACATCTCTTATGTGCTGATCACTGTTCTAGATCTGTGAATGCAGTTTCTGACCAGGAAAGGATGGATTTGAAGACTCAGAAATCTGTGTATAAGGTTGTGATTAAAGACTGAAATAGCAGTCTTAGCCAGAAGAATAGGAGAACGTGAAGAAAATGAGGCTCAGTGTATTCTTGAGCCTGATTCAGAAATTCTGAAAGTCACCCCTTCTTATTCTACATGGTTGTGTGACATTGAGTCATTGCCTCATTGAGCCTCTGATTTTCTTTCTAAAATGTGGGGGAAACAACCAAACTAAGTAATGGTGAAGACTCATAACAGGGAAGAGAAGAAAGGGTCTATTACTATGGGCATTCTCTTATTCTATTGTGGGAGGGGGGAATGGAATGGGGAAATTTTTTACTAATTCTTCCTCCTTACCTCACAACCTCCTCCCTGAGAGCCTCATGATTTGTATTTGTGTTCATGTGTCTATCTGCATCTCTGTATTATGACATTGTATATTTGTGTGGTCTTGCATGTGTGTGTACTCTATGCAAGTGTGTGGATGTGCATGCACATGCACATACTTGGGAGGCCAGGAGATGATATTTGATCTCTTTTTCTATTGCTCTTCATGCTATTACTTTGAATCAAAGTCTCTCATTGAACCAAAAACTCACAGTTTAGGTTAGGCTGGCAGATCAGAAAGCTTCTGGATCTGCCAGTTTCTACCGTACAATACTGGGGTTGTATGCAAATCCAGCCTGACATTTTACATGGATGGTGTAAAAGATCTTATGCTTACACATTGCCTTTCTTTTAGATAGGCAGTTTATGCCCAGGGGTCTTTGCCTAAGCTCTATAGAGAAGCTAAAGCAAGCTACTGTGAGCACAGAGGGTATTGCACATATCTGGCATCCTGAAAGCTAGATATTGAACTGCTGACAAGACTGAAGGTCTTTTGATACTTGCATCTAAACTTACCTATTTAGTCAGGGCAGATTGAGTACTGATTACTTGATTAATTCAGCTGATAAATATTTATTAAGTTCCTGCTACATTATTGAGAGCTGTTCTGGATTTTCAACCACACTGTGACAATAGAAATAGTGGATACATAAAGAATCCTGTACAGGAGGAATCTAGGCAATCTTGCTCTCCAATCCCCAAATCTCCTATACATTTCTCCTGGAGTCCACACCCTGTTTCATTATCCCTCCTAATGAATTGCTAACATAGTAGTGACAGGTTTATGTTCTTCCCTGTAAATGCAGCTCCTAATATATGAAGACTCTATAGTCTTCTTAGCAGGATAATTCTACTTCATCTTTCAGTTCTAAACCTAAACTTACTTGCCACTTTAAGGAAGAAATTCTTATACTCTTTCATTCTTACTCTGCTACCCTTACATAGCATTTACCATGAATTGTTAATTTTTTTTTCTGGCCTTACATTTTAAAGACAAACCCAACTTCTACCCACCTTAATTTGAAGAGAACTTATTATAAGAAAAAAACATTCTAATATATTTTAAAAGTAATAAAGAGGAAATTATTTTAGAAATATGCAAATTAATGAAATTGACAGAAGAAGAACTAGAAAATCTTAAAGCCTTATGTCTATTAAATTATGAAGCTAGTTATTAAAAGTCTTCATCTAAAGAAAATGTTAATTCTAGATTATTCAATAGCAATGTCTGTTAAATAAGGAAGAAATAAGATTTCTACTTAGTTTGTAGAATCAATATAAAGAAATAAAATATTGTTATGTACCTCATAAATAAACATAATACATTCTAAGCTTAAATGGAAAATCTAAAATTACAATTTTACAAATAAATAAAAGATGTACATGACCTTGATGCAAAATTTTTGTTGGAAACAAAATACTCAAACTATACCAACCATTCAAGAAAACACTGAAAATTTTAAACTGTTATTCATCAGAAGCAATGGCAAAGAAGAGTTTTGGTGAGATGCTGGGTATGTTGATATGCTTGATTGTAGTGTTTCTTTTCCATTCTCAATGTATATAGCAAACATCATGTTAGTTTTACATCTTAAATAAGTAAAAGAGTTTAAAAATAAATAAAAAGTAAGTTGGTAACTGGATTAATATTCACCAGGTAACCTGTACCAAAATTATATAATTTCTACAGCTCAGTAAAATGATGACTATAAAATCCAGCAAAGAAGTAACAAAATACTCAAGGGAGCAAATATAGATGCAAAGTGCAGGACAGAAACTGAAGGAGGGGCTGTCTGCAGACCATTCCACCTGGGTATCCATCCCATGTGCAGTCACTAAAGGTAGATGCTGACATGGGTGTCAGGAGGTGCATGCTGACGGGAGCCTAACATAACTGTCTCCTTAGAGGTCTGCAAGAGTCTGACATATTCAGAGGCGGATGCTCACAGGTAACCATTAAACTGATCATGGGGTTACCAACAGAGAAGATAGAGTGAAGACTGAAGGAGTACGGGACCCCATGAGGAGAACAACAATACCAACCAACCAGAGCCCCCAGGGTCTAAACCACCAGCCTGGGAGCGCTTAGGGAGGGACTCATGGCTCCAGCTATATATGCAAGGGAGCTATATATAAGTGGGAGAAGAGATTCTTGGTCCCATGAAGGCTGGACATCGTGGGGGGTGGTATTCGAGGGTGGGGAGGTGAGGTTCTGGGGAGGGTGGGTGTGGGTAGACCATCATAGAGGCAGGAGGAGGGAGGAAGGGATAGGGAGTTCCTGGGAGGGAGTGGGGAAAAGGGGTAAGGGGAAAACACCTGAAATGTAAATAAAAGTTCCAATAAAAAAAATGTGGAAACCATAGCCAGATGAGGCATTGTAGGCTTGTACACCCAAGACTTAGATGGCAGAGTCAGGGGAAACAAGAATTTAAGATCAAGCCAGGCTATGTGATAAAACTGACTTTAAAAATGCTGGGAAAATCTTAAGCATATACTTCATAGTAGAAGGCACGCAAATGACTGAGAAGCAAATGCAAAGCAAACCACAAGTAAAGATATGAGAACATTAACATTAATAAGAATAGCTATAACTGAATGTAAACAAATGCACAAGAGAAAGGGAGAAAGACAATCAAAATAAAACTTGGTATCATCAAACTACTGGTAGCTATAGAATAAAAAACAAACAAAAATAAGGCTATAAAATTTAAACAGACATGAAACAAAGAAAGTTAAGTAAAAGGTCAATAACATCTAGGAGGGAAGTATATAGTATATCAGAAAAAAATGTTTTTAATTTTTTCATAAGTTAGAAACAATTATACAATGCCAAGGAAACCAGAGAAAATAGCATCTGAATTATTCCCACATCCTGAAGTTGTGGAAAAGATATAACTATTCCATCATATTGGCAGTCTCTAGGCTGAAAAACAAGTGATATTTATTAGCAAAAAGACAAAAAGGAACTTCTAGGGTTATGCAAATGTTCTATAGTATAATGTTTAAGGCTATACAATATTCTTGTATAGGCACACACAGGGATTTTTAAAAATGTACTACTTACTTGAAATGAGCACATTGGTTTACAGTGTTTAAAATTTACTTTTATCAATTTGATTCCATATTCTTCTAATTATGCACATCCAAGTATCCTTGCTAACATTTATATTCAAGTGGGAATGGTAAGATTGGTTACAGATAATGCCTGCCAGTCTATTCCCAGTATTCAGGAGTTCACATTTCCTTCATGCTCCCACGGTTAATGTTTTCTTTATTATTCACCCTGAACTGGTAACCACAGGTTCCATATTTAATGCTAAGAATTTGAAGCCATTCTAGATTGGCTCTTTCTCTCCTCTTCCATATAGGGAAAAGCTTGCTCATAAGTGAACAAAGGCTAGCCTTTGTGGGCAGTATCTCTAGTCGGGAGTGTCTGGGCATGCAGCAACTCCCAGTGTGGATGCATGGAGCACTGAACACTGTCACAGCCCAAACTGAATACACTCATGATTTCTGCCATGGGCTTGAAGTTTATGTCCTTCAGTATATCTGGGCAGCTACATTTCAAGAAACAAGTCAGTCCTGGAGAGATTCCATGTTGGGATGCCATTCTGAGCCCACTCAAGGCTCTAGAACAATAGTTCTTTCCCCTTTAGCTGCTTCTCTGACTCTTGTGGCTTTTATTTTACAACCTTGATTTACAAAGGATCAGATGTCGTTCTAAGGATGGCTTAAGACACTCTGTCCCTGTCCCAAATTAGGCATATGCAACCTGCCATGACCTGAGAATACCTTACTTTTTTCCCCACTGTCTAATTTCAAGACTCTATTCTGGACTCAGCCTCATAGACCTCAACAAATATATGATGTTTTTCATATGTCCTTTAATGAAATGAGGGGTGCCAATTCATTCTTTAGCAGGGTTCTGCTCATTTCTTGTTTCCCTGAAAGTGGCAGCATTTTGAGGATGAGAGAACTCTGTCTCTACCTGTGCAGTCTTGGAGAAGCTCTGGCAGTATTAACTAAGTGGGCATTTATTTTTCTAGCCTTGCCTACATATAGTAACCATCATCAGGGGGCAAAATAAAAGGAAGATATATTGATATTTTTTCCTGAAGGAATGTGTTCTATCATGAAGATAAAACATTTCCACATAAAACAATTGGAAATAATACAAGTACAATGTTGGCTCCTGACTTTCTTACAGTCAATTTCCCATTCATGCTATGAAAAGGCAGAGAGTGAAAGAGATTGATATAGGCTGAAGTTATTAGGAACACTGTTATAAACGGAGTGTAATTGGACCTAGTATGCTATGGGCTGGTACATTTTAAGTAGAGGGATGGAGAAAGAGAGTGCCTTCAGGGCAGGGCATCTGTGTTAGGAAGGCTCAATGACACACCTTATTATAGCTTGTTTTTGCATGCCACTGCTGACAGTCTCCCCATTTATAACCACTGGGCTGGACTTATTTTTTTTCCATGCAGAAAGATCTGAGGAAGTGCTAATGTCCTTACAGCTTGCTATGTTTTATTTAAGCATAACTCATGGAAGGACAGATTCCAGACTTTCTTCTGCAAATACCTACTGAGGACATTTGACCTTTAGCAAAGAGCTCTGAGCTTCAGGTTTCTCTAATATCAGCTTTACCAGTCATAGACTGTGTTCTTATCAGCTGACACTCCCTGAATATATGAGACTCTCAGCTCTTTCCTTTGAACACACTTTTCATGCATATGTGCATGCTTGCTTGGCAGAGGAAGCAAATGAATGCAAATCCTTAAACAGCTTAAGCAATTGCTCATTCAATCATGACTATGCTATTGTCATCAAAAGTGCATTCCATAGTGCCCAACACTCAGGAATAAAAATTTCCATTTCTACTCTGTTAAGTTTTAGGATAGCTAGGTTAGAGAGATGACTCAGTGGTTAAGATCACTGTTGCTTTTTCAGAGGACCAGGATTTGGTTTCCAGCACTGACACTATAGTTATGGGAATCTGATGCTCTTTTTGGCTCCCATGGGCACTGTATGCACATGGTACACATACATGCATACAGTCAAAACTCATGCACATAAAATTTAAGACATTTTTCAAAGCTACAGAATAGTTATGATAACATGAAGTTTCAGGTCTGTCTGCTCATGAGAAATGTGAACATCACTATTTCCTCTATCTCTGTTGCTCTCTGTAAACCAAGTGATGTAGACTATGAGATGAACATCCTCACATCATTTCTGTCCTGGCCATATCTCCCTCGTTCATTTCCAGTTGTAAAATTTTTCAAGTTTTATATTCACTCTTTCTTCCAGCCTTAAAATAAGAGATTTCTAGAATGAATAGAAATATTCAGCAGCAGGGGTTGGATATGAGAGATGGAGGGAATCTCTAGGAATACTCAGAGACCTAGGATATGGGAAGTTTCCAGGAATCAATCTGGGTGGCCTTAGCCAAAGTGCCTAACAGTGGAGACATGAAACCAGAAGAGGTTACCTCCTGTAGCCAAGAAGGATCCACAGTGGAGAGATAGGGACACCAACCACTCACAAAACTTTTGACCAAAAATTTGTCCTGTCTAAAAGCAATGCAGGGGGACTGGAGAGATGGCTCAGTGGTTAAGAGCATTGACTGCTCTTCTAAAGGCCCTGAGTTCAACTTGTAGCAACCACATGCTAGCTCACCACCATCTGTAATGGATCCAAAGCCTCTTCTCATGTGTCTGAAGACAGTACAGTGTACTCATATAAATAAAAATAAAATAAATCTTAAAAAAAAAAGCAATACAAGGACAAAGATGAAACAGAAACTGAAGGAATAGTCAACCAATAACCTGCCCAGCTTGAGACCCATCCATGGGCAAGCACCAATCCCTGACACTATTAATGATACTCTGTTATGCTTGCAGATAGGAGCCTAAGATAACTGTTCTCTGAGAGGCTCTGCCCAGCAGCTGACTGGAACAGATGCAGATATGCAAAGCCAAACATTGGACTGAGGTCAGGGACTCTGATGGAAGAGTTGGAGGAAGGATCGAAGGCCTTGAAGGGGATAGGAACTTCATAGGAAGACCAACAAAGTCAACTAACTTGGTCCCTTGGCAGCTCTCAGGACTGAGACACCAATCAGAGCATACACAGGTTAACCTGAGGCCCCAAGGCACATAGGACTGCCTTGTCTGGCTGAAGTGGGAGAGGATGTACCTAATCCTGCAGAGACTTGATGGGTCAGAGTGGCAGGGACACCCAGGGGAGGCCTCACACTCTCAGAGGAGAAGGGGAGGGAGTGGAGGAAGGAACTTTGGTAGAGGGCAACTAGGAAGGGGACAGTGTTTGGAGTGTAAATAAATGAATTAATTTTAAGAAGAGAGCATTCTATTGTTAGGTATTTCACATTTCCACTTTGAGAATTATTCATAGAATTAAACGTTTACCCATAATTTCCCTTTATGCACATTCTTTTCTCCTGTGAAATGCCCCTCATTGTGAGTCTACATATTTAGAAATGGGCTCAGGCTGGACCATAAACGGGTTCTAGAGGTTAGATAAGAGTCTGTATTCCTCAGGAACTTGTGAAACTGGTTCCCATAGCCAAAATAAGTCATTTCCCTTACATCTGGCAGAAGGGACATATGCTTTCCTGTGGTGTCTATTAGCATATCAAAGCCCGTGCTGGCCTCCAGGCTCCCTCTGTATGGCAGGGACCTCTCTTTTCAAGTCTATGCTAACATCCAGGTCCTCTCTTCCCAGACATTCTTCCTCCTTATAATACACAGATTTGTTCACCCCTCACACACACCCCTCCCTCTCAGTACTCACTCACTCACTCACTCACTCACTCACTCACTCACTCACACACTCACATTCTCCCTCTCTCCTTCCTCTCTATCATTTGTTATTCCCCTTTATGCTATTTCTCTCTCTTATTATCTCTCTATTTCTGCTATTCTCTCCTGCTTCCATAGACCTTGCTGTATCCACTTTGCTTTCTTTTCTGTATATTTTGGACTCTTCCAAATCCCTCTGGATATTTTCCCTTATCCAAAATAAAAAAAAAAATTCCCACAAATAATGGAGTGATCATGTTGGCAGTTTCTTTATTGTGAAAATTTCATTGATCAAGGTTGTACTTTCACCTCACCACCTCCTCTGAATGACTCTCTGTGATCTTCCCAGAAAATGACTCTTTCTTCCCATATTTGCACACAGATACTGATGTGGCTGTACTTGTTAGTTTGTAATCATATATTTAGCATCTTTTTTTTATTCAGTGCTTGTCATCAACCTCAGAGTCTCCTACATTCTAGGCAAGTGCTCTGCTACTGAACCATATTCCAGTCCAGAGGGACTATGAGGGCTTTTTCATGTACACCCACATATTTGATTGATAAAGTTTGTCCCTCCACCTTCTTTAGACTCACTCATATTATTTTTTATAATTGAACTAAGTGGGCCTCAGGTTGCTCCTTTTATTCTCCTGTGTTACTGGTGCCCAGTACAGTGACAAGACAGCATAAGAAAAGCTTGTTGAATGAACACATCGTTGTGTTCACCTTCCACTAATTTTCACAGAATTCAGGGGAATTGTTTTAATCCAAGATTGAGCAGAACACAATTAAAAGAGTCAAGTGTTGTGGAGTAGTTGACTGATTATATCTGCCAATACAGAGTAATCAATCCTTAATAATTCTGCATCACTAGGTCTGTCAGATGATCCTGGGCCAGAAGACTGAAGATTGGATGCTCTAACATTTTGTAGTATAGGGACTGTCAAGGGTTCAACAGTCTCTATAAATTGGCTAAGTTTTAGAAACTATGCTTTGTGCTTCTCATAATTTCAGTTAATTCAGTCATTCTGGATTTCTGACATGGTTGAAGACTTATGGTCTCATAGCCAATCCTGGCTGCTTACTTTGAGAGAAAAGACTTGAGCGAATGGTTTTCAGTTGACATTCATTTTAAAGCCAAGAAAAAAGTCAGGTTCAGAACTAAGTCTTAGTTAGGAGAGATGACAGAGGTTCTGGTTAGTCAACAAAATCATAGACTGGGTTTGTACCTTACTGATGCAAATGGGTATAGTTATGCTCTAATTGTATTTTGAGAGAAAAGTTTTATCTTAACAGGAAGGGTGATATATAGGAGGAGCTAAGGTGGGAGGAGTAAGGAGAGGAAGAGGAGGAGCTAGGAGACAAGATAGAGGGGAGGGGAGAGGGGAACATGGAAGCAGATGTTCGAGTGTGTCCGCCAGTCAAAGATAGTTGGTATATCTAGGTTGGGTATTGGGTTACACTTCTGATTGTATGGGCACTTGTTATTGAGCATTACCAAACTTATAAAGCCTTTGATTAACATTAAAAAAGTTACTAATAAAATAAAATAAAAAAGAAAATGTTAAAATAAAAAAAAAAGGAAAAAAAAGAGTCAAGTGTTTTTTACTCTAAAAATATTTTTAAAATAACCAAACCGTGAGAGTGACCTAAATATCCCCTATGACACCATAATCTGTGAAAAGAATGTAATCACAGGCAGTGTGGCTTGGAGTGACTAGGCATAAACATGTCAGTCACATCTAGGTATAGATTCTAGCTCTGTCACTCACAGAGGATCTGACTTTTTGATTAGTTTTCATATCTACAAAATGAGATGATATTAACATCCATTTGTTGGATTTTGTGAGAACAAAGTGCCATAGCTTTGGAACACAGAACATTGCCTAGATGAACACCAGCATGTCCCTTGAGTATATTTTCCTTGGGAGAAAAGGAAAAAAAGGAAAAAATGATAGCACAGGAAAGAATTATCGTTGAGTCTCAGAGGAAAAAGAGCCAGATGTGTGAGCAGCATTGTGGTAGCCGAAGGGAGCCAGGATTGTAGAAGTCTATAATCCAGTCCTAGGTTCAGACATGTCCCAAACTCTTCTGGGGTGGAGTCTCTGTGTGCAAGTGCCTCCACTTAGCAGGACAACAGTGAGCAGTGCTGCCTGGGAACCATGCACACAGTGAACACTGGCAATATCAGTAGCAGGACCCACCTACCAACTTGATTACACAAGACTGGTCTACTCTATACACCTTCCTCTCACTCACAAATCCCTCCTGGGACCCTACTATGTATTTTCTACATATAAATAAACTTAGTGGTGGTATCTAACACTGGCTGAGTGGTTATAATTTGCTACATGCAAAATGCCTTTTAAAATCAACTTATTTAAGTCTTTAAAACTCTTCTATGAAGAAAGCTATTTATTTACCTTAATTTCATAAATTAATGTTAAAGCACAGAACTAATGGTACCTTGGAACTGCAGAATCAGGGCTTGCATGACCTAATGTGAGCTGACAGTTACATTTTCAGGAATTTTGTGAGCTAGTGGTTAAGGAAAGCACTTGTTAAAAATTAAATTCTTTATAATGTGAATAAAGTACATCTAAAACAAGACAATAAGTATGCAGAATTCATCACTTCCTAACTATTTTACTATTATTTATGCTCTTGGGTTTGTGTTTTGTGTATCCATGTGGTGAAAGTCTACAATGGTAAATTGTTATATCTAACTTTTAGGTAATGTCATAGAAGGCAACTATAGTGGCTATATTTGCAACACTGAAAAAAATGGATGGAGCTGTGAAGTAACTTGATTATAGACATCATCTTTTTGTAGAATACTAAGACAGATTTGACCCCAGACTCCAGAGCATAGTCTGTGATTCACATCCCCAGAGGGATGGCATTGTCTATAATCAGCTCAGTTCATATTTCATGAAATTTCCTTTCCAATGCTGTGTCTTCTCTGAACTCTCACCAGGGTTCCTCCCTTGCACATATGTACTGCCTTTCCTAGTCGTCAACTTCCAATGGCCTACTTCCAAACCCTTAGCAGAATCTTAAGTCTGCCTGGCAAGGATTCATGGTAGAATTCAAGGGTATGTCTTACTTTAATTCTCATCCAGTTATCTACAGCAGTGCTCACCACTGTATATAATTAATTGAGAAAAATTAATTGTGTCCATTCTTATTTTTCCCACTTGGATGTATGTCTCTTGAGAACCAACTCTATAATTGATATCCAATGCTAATATTTGAAGTCCAAACAATGTCACATATAGTTAGTGTCTATTTGTTCTGATGAATGAAAATATCAGAATTCAGTGGTCAGGTTTTTTGTTGGTCTTCTTCTTACAGGTAACATGTTGAGAGAAGTTTTTTAATTAATTTACTCATTGACGACCTCATCCATGTGTATATAATCCTTTTTAGTCAGACTCATTTCCAGCTCTCTCCTACCACTCTCACTAAACCCTCTCCTTATTATGTTCCCATCCCACTTCGTGTCTTCTGTTTTGTCTTGGGACCCACTGGGTCTAACCAGTGCTAGCATGAGTAGGAAGTAATCTACTGGAAGATGAGTAACTAATCAATAGACTAATCACTGAAGGCAATAACTTCCTCTTCTCATACATTGCCTACGTGCTGTTGACTGCCCTAGGTAGAGGAAGGGTCATGACAGTTTCCTTTCCACTCTCTACAATATAGTAGATTTCTTTGCCAAAGGCTCTCACCTCTCCACCTTTTTTATTTCATTCACATCTAATTAGGTCGTCTGCCAGAATGCCTTCCTTACCCATCATGTAATTGCATTATCATAGCAAATCAGAGTCCTTAAGGCAATCTAACACCCCAGCATTCAAACACAGGTCTCCTTAGGCCCCGTGTTTGAATTACTACTACAGAATAGTAATGGACTTAGTCTTTTAAAGTCCCTATGTAGGCAAATGGATTGACAATGAGTTCTATAGCTACATCATGCCCCTAAGGCTGCCTGTCACAACCCTCCTTCACCTTATCAAGCTCTTATCCCTGTTTCTTCTTTGTTGCTCCCAGAACTTTGAGGAAAGTTCACCTATATGGATGCTCCATTTAAGGCTGCGCACCCCAAAGCCACTTGTTCTCAGCACTTTGATCAGCAATGTATCATTAGAAGAGATGCTTCTTTGGTCAAGGCTGAGGACAGTACTAGTCTACAGAGCAGATTTTATTTTATTTTATTTTTTTTTTTTTTCTGGAAAAAAATAAACTTTAATTTCAGAGAACACATAGAACAAGGGGATCAGACAATAATAAAAGGAAAGCACTGGAAATCTACAAAATTGAAAAGAAAAATGCTTTAGTTTCTTCTTGGTCAGGTGATGCAATTGTACTTTTATTTTCTTTATATTCAATTAAATATAAAACAATTTTGAAATAGAAAAACACCCCGTATCTATGATTAAATAATCTAAAGAACTACATGTATCTGTGAACATTATTATAGGAAATTACTATAGCCAAACCACCTTATTAATATGCATAGGGGAATATCTGGCAGAATGCACACTCCACTATAAGAACCTTTCTTTCAAAGGAGAATCCGGATCACTGTAATAAACCGAAAGTTCAGACCTTACTCTAGGCAATTCCTTATTGTTTGACTTTTCAATAGAACTTCTTTATGTATTTCCTACCAATTTACCTAAAAACTCTAAGTGTCTAAACGTGTAATGAATGTGCTCCTATGTAAAGGATTTGAAATTCCTTTAGAAAACAGTAGATAGAAAAGTGACTGGAATCTTCCTCTCTGTAGTAAAACATATACAGAAGGCTTGATGATATTATTGGATTCATTATCTTTATTTTTCTAAGCATGGTATTGAAGCCTGTAGATTTTGATTGATAATGCATGCATATGCCCATGTAGCTAGCCTTGGAGGTCTGGGACTGGATTGTAAACAGCTCTGCAGTGGGCTGGGATGTAGCCCTGGTGACCTTTAGTTGACAGCTCTACCGGTTTACAAGAAGGCAGAGCAGATTTTAATACTGCTGTAAGAAGGGCTGACAAATTCAGAACCCTGGATTTCAGAGCACAAAGTGGTTGTGGCCATGGCAATGAGTATAAGGAAATGGGGGTAGAAGGCTGTGTGTGAGGTTTCAGAGAAAAAAATCCTAGGGGTTGGCTGTGACTGACCTTCTTCCCGACAACCAACTTTGGTAAGCCTCAGTTTGTGAGATACCAAACAACAAATAGGTCTGTCTCTGTGTCGGTTTACTTCTCAGCAAAACTAAAGTGATCAGTAATTGTGAAAACAACCTTACACGGGGCCTAAGGAGACCTGTTTGAATGCTGGGGTGTTAGATTGCCTTAAGGACTCTGATTTGCTTTTGATAATGCATATTACATGATGGGTAAGGAAGGCATTCTTGGCAGAACGACCTAATTAAGTGAATGAAATAAAAAAGGGGGAGAGGTGGAGAGCCTTTGGCAAGAATCTGACATGGACCAAGGAGAAGGAAATGGGCTGCTTGGCAGGGATATGACACTGTCTAAGGACAAGGAAGTAGGCTTCAGGCAGGAATCTGACATTAGGCTAGAGCAAAGAAGTAATTTCAGGCAGGAACCTAAATCTTAAGCCAGAACAAAGAAATAATTTCAGGCAGGAATCTAATCATTAGGCTAGAACAAGAAAGTAGGCTTCAGACATGAAAATGACTTTGGGCTAGGACAGAGAAGTCTGCTCAGATATTTTGGTGATCCTGATAAGCCCTTAGAAATAGTGATCATGGGAGTGTTCACATAATTGGGTTAAATGCCTTGCTTGTTCTTTGACTATTTGTGTTTATTGTGTTGCTTGTTCCTTGACAATTTGCATCCATTGTATTGCTAGACCCATAACCTAGAACTGACCTTAATACATGGATGTAATTCAAATGGTATAAAAGCAAAAAGGAGGAAGTGGGAGGATAGGATAGAAGGTTATAAGGAAGGGAAATGGGGAAAGGAGATGACATCTGAAATGTAAATAAAATATTCAATTAAAAAATGAAGACAAAAGGACTCTGATTTTGTGCTCTTGCCTGCGTCTAGTTTTATCACTGAACTTTGGGCACACTTTGCTGTGATTCTTGACTTATTGTTGAAAATTATCTGTGGCCAACAGATTAAGAAGTGACCACACTTCAGCTCCAAGACCATGTACATGTTCCCACTCACTCTCTTTAATCTTTGCTAAAGTTCTGAGTGAAGTTTTCTCAATTAATCCAGAAAATAGGTGGATGGTAGATGGAGCAAACCTATGTCCTGTAGCACTAGTCCTGATTAGCTTACCATTGGCTCCATGCTGATATATTCTCAGTAAAGTGGTTCTTCTTAATGTTGGAGCTGCAGACTGACTTATTAAATGGCAAGAACCAACTGATATGCAGGATCCTCTGATTTAATTCACATCTTTACAGTATTAATTGGATGTCTCAGTCACAAGAATTTATTTGCTAACAGTTTCAGAGCCTGGAAGACCAAGATGAAGACGTTCATAATTTAATTCCTTACAAGGTGGTTTGCACATGGCTTTCTTTTCTTTGTTCCATGTTTATGTGACTTTTCCTATTGTTTACATGTAGAAAAGAAAGAGTGAGAAAGAGAGAAAAAGAGGTCATTCCCTCAATATCTTTTCCTCTAAGGACTCTAATCCTGAAGGGTCAGGACTCATGCTTAAGACCCCATTCAATCCTAAGTATTTTTTAGAGTACCATCTTCAAACATAGCCACTCTAGAGGTTATGTACTGTATACAGGTTATATACAGTAGTTTTGTGTTGTTGTGATAGTATACTTAACAGAACAACCTGAAGGAGGGGGGTTTACTTGGTGTCACATTTTCAGAGTTCACAGTTTCAGTTTCGGCTTAGTTCATAGTCACTGCACATAGCCATGCACTTGGTGTAACATCATGATGAAAGGCAAGAAGCAGAGAGCATCACAGGAAAATATAACATACCCACAATGACTTGTCCCAGGACACCTACTCAATCTAGTCAAGTATTACTTTCCAAGGTTTTCAAAACATTCTCAGTATCTCCAAGTGGGGAACACTTCAGATCCCAATCAAGTATTCAATATTTGAAGTTTGGAATACTAAATACATCATTCAGGATTTTTTTTGTTCATCTGAAAATTAAGGTTGCCCAGTTAGAATATTCATTCACTAAATATGTACTATAACAAGAAGACACGTTGTTTTATACCACAAAATTCTGTAGAGTTGGTGATATGTGTGAGAAACCCTCTTCTTCCTCTAAGGTTAAGAATTTGGGAGTAAGAAGGGAAACAGATAACCACTGCTTAAGTACATCTGAGTATATTCAAGCATATTGTGAAGAGAATATAATGCTTTCATGTAATTTTTTTAAAAATTTACATCAGTGTTTAGTACCTCAATCTGGTTATTTAGTTAAAAAATGAGTGATTAAGTTCATTAGTCTAATAATAGTACTTGTCTGTCTGTCACTGTCCATGAAATATCCAGGGACATGAGGCAGAATAAAGTCTGAATCACGGTGGAGGTGTGTTCTGCTTGACTAACAGGAATCATATAGCTGAAGGAAGAACTTCTGGGTGGGCCTTCTGGCTCAAGGGCTGCCTTGGGCAGTCAACAACTCCTGCCTTCTTCCTCTGCTCCCCTCTTCTACATCCCACAAGCACACCAGGAGCAATGACTGTACACCATGCTGCTTCTTCTTATTTTTGCAAACCATTGACCTCAGTGCCTGTCTAGTTGTTCACATGAGAGATCTGAGTCACCTTTAGCTCCCTCACTTCCCCCTGAATGGAACCAGTGGTTGCATTTTTCCATTGATATGAAGAAATCTGTCATGATTTTAACTGCAAGCATTGAGGGCTTCAACATGCTCTAGAAAACTAACCTAACACATCTCTTAATTATCACCTTAATGTAACTTAAATGTGGGTGCACTTACATATAAACTGGGTGCTCAGAGAGGCTAATGTTCTTTTCAGAACTAGGGATTTGAACTCAGTTTAAGGGGCCCCTTTTCAATGTCAGACCAGCTATAGTTCAGAAGTCTCTCCTGCCCTATAATTAAAATTTGTAACTGGACACTTGTCTCTGTTCTCAGAGACTTCCTGGCATCCATCATTGATTTGCTTTTACTGTGTAAGATAGTAGTTATTCGCATGAGCTGATCACCACTCAGTTTAGTCTTCCCTATTTCCATTTCCAGCTCACTAGCCAATATTCATGACATGCTCCTTATACATGCTTAGAAATGAAATTTCTTCACTTCTACTTACCAAATATGACATTGAGTCTTTCATAAATTATAAGGGATAATAAAACACCCCCACATCCACCTGTTCTTTCCTATAAGTAAAAGAATTTAGTGAGTTTTTAAAATGGCCACAGCCCACTTCAGGTTTCTTTGCCTTAATACTAAAATGGCAGACATTTTGTCCTAGTTAGCTTTGACTGCCAACTCAATATAGCTTGTTGGAAGAATTGGTCCATGAGCATGTCAGGAAAGTGTTGTCTTGATTGGTTAACTGGGCCCAGGGGCCCAACCTATTCAGGGAAATAGCATTCCCAGGGTAGATGGTCCTGGGCTAGCTAAACAAGAACCTGTCAGCAAGACAACAATCAACAATCCCCCACTGTTTCTTCTCTCAGTTCCTGCTCAAGTTTCTGCCCTTCACTCAATAATGGTCTGAAACCTGTGTGCTGAAATAAATCCTTCTTTTGATAAGCTGCTCCTGGTCATGGTGTTTTTTAACAGCAACAAAAAGTAAACTAGGACAACTCACAAGACCCACCAATCAGAAGGGATAGCACTCAAGGGGCTTGCTACTAAACATGCCCCAGACCTGCAGGGAAATGCTCTATATATCCAACTGAGAGGCTGGTGAAGAAAGAACATCTTTCCTTCCAGAATCCTAAACAGCTTTACTCTTGTTTTTTTTACAGCATTCTACAGACCTTAGAACCAAGATATATTCTCTTAAAAATATATACAGTACCAGAAACAACACAAAAACTAGTGATGTGCAGCCCTGGGTATGTAAAACATGTCTTTGTTGCCTTACCTGTGTCTCCCCTCTCTTCACCACCAATATTTTCTTCACTGTTGAATATTTTCTTTACCCTTCCACTGTTTCTGTGTTCCAGAATTTATGTCTGGGCACCAACAGACTGAAGAAAAGACTTAAACATTGCCTGCTGTTCCAAAAGGTGTTGGGGTGTGGGGGACAAGTTGACTGCTTTCCTGAGGAGAGAGGAGAGACAGGCATCTTAGTTGCCAACCATCCCAGTCTTTAAGTAATCCCTGGGTTTTCCTGGCAGAAAAGAAAACCATTGTTTACCCAAGATAGGAAATGAGGTGAGTTTTCTTCTGCCTTTTTCTCCCTTGTTGTTTACTCTCTTTTTTCCTAAAGGGGAAAAATGACTGAAATAATTTTTTTAAACTTATGGTTTCAAATCAAAACAATTTCACTTTGGCAGGAGAGAGATAAAAAACCCTGCTGCATTACTTTCTGCATTGAGGGTGTTTCTAGCCTGTTCTGAAGTATAGCGCATGGGCAGGAGCCAAGGGAAAGGAGTAGGAGAGTTGCCCTGTGGTGTGAGAACTGAAGCTTAGAGAAACCTGTGCTTTGTCCAGAGCAAATCAATACTTACTTCCAGTGCTTAGACATTTGCTTGGCTTTGTTTCTGTCCCCGCTTCAAAGCTTTAGAATCATAGGAATATGGGTATCATGACTTGTAAGACTAACTTTAACTACCCCTGTGCTACATTTGACTGTGTACCTAAAGCTCAAGCTTTGAAAATTTAATGCACAGCTAATAATCAGGAGGCAGCCATTAAGGTGTCATTGGGTCAAGCATCCATGCATGGAGTCATGTGGTTATCAGTAAGTGGGATTGGTAGGCCTGTTATTTAAGCTAGTCCTCTCTGTGTATGGGGTCTTCTTTGCTTTTCTCTGCAGTGGGGTGATGCAACAAGAAACACCACCCTCTCCATGTTGGCCTTTTAATGTTAGACAGTTCAGTTTTCAGAAAGGTAAGAAATGACTCTCCACTCTTTATAAATTATCCAGCCTAAGGGTTCTACTATACCAACAGAAAACAAACTGGACCCCAAGCTGAGTCAAACTTCCAAGATTAAATGAACAGTCCTCTAGAAGCTTGCTTCTTTCATATTTCAGCACACTTACTGGCATTGATGACAGCTGGCTACATACTCAGGGACCTAACAACCTCTAGTTTTGAATTCTACTAGAATTATTCCAAAAACTTAGGAAAGGCTACCCTATACTCATTTGGCTACATGTCTAAGACCATACAAGTACAGTAAGCAGCACCTCAATTCTATTTTAAAGTTTGTTTCATAAATTATCCATTTAGATATGAACAGCAATTGGCAAGATAGAACATAATATTAATGGTAAAACACACTCCATTGGCTTCTGTGTTGGGCCAGTCAGTCCCCAGCTGTTGGGAGTGAGTTAGAGAGTCCTGGCTAGTAGATCATTGGGAGTTTTCACTCCTGCTTTTGCTCTGCCTTTCTGGTTTCTGTCCTACCAAGATATAAGCAAGCTAAGTTGAAAACACCACCATGAATTAAGGCTTTCCATTTGTTATGCCTTCCCCACCATTATAGACTATTCTTAGTAATTTCCTCATTCTCCTAGTCATTGATTACTACTATTCTATTGTTTGGTTATACAAAACCAACTTCTGTAGAACACCACAAAGTTGGTATAGTGTTGGGAGCCGACTCCTAGCAGAAAGTGGCTATCGTCTTTGCAGACATCTCGAGCCATATACCCTGACAAGAGACTTGTTTCCAACAGCCCACAACAGCTGAGCACACTCTGATAAACATCTTATTTTTCTCACATATCTTGTTTTGCTGTTTAGTGCCCCCAGATGCAAGGCCCATGTGGTATCCATGCTGCAAGGCACATGACATAGTGCCTTCAGCTGTGTTTCCCTGCTTGTCCATGAGGGCAAGGCATGTGGTAAAGCATATAAATACCCATGATTTCCTTTCAATAAACGAGAGTTGATCAGACCCTCTGTCTTGTCTCCATTCTTCGCATCTCTTGCTCCTCCATCCTCGCTTTCTCTCTTGCTAGACCCTGACCCACGGACTGGAGCAGCAGCTAGGGCCGGGACATAGTGGTCCCCAAATATGGGGTAGAATGAGCCGAGACAATATGGTACTTGTCATTCTATGATTAACTTATTCTGTTATTTCCTTTAAAACAATGTCCTTCCAGTCACACTAGTGTGGACATAAATGACAGAACTTCATCTCTTTTTTTATGGCTGAATTGCATTCCATCATATGTATATACCATATCTTTATCTCTTCATCACTTTATGAACACTTGTGCTGTTCTCATTTATTGGGTGGAATTCTGTTTTGGTTGCTATAGCTTTATAGTATGCCTTAAGTTTGAGTGACATCAGTCTTTTTGTTCTTCACCATCATTGGCCATTTGTCTTTCAAATTAGTTCTTAAATGTTCCTGACTTTGATTTGGCAGGGGTTGTGTTGAACCTGTTTTCCAGAGTGGGAAGAACTGATATTTACTCACCTGTGAAATGGGTTATCTCTCTATTTATCTGGTTCTTTGATTTCTATCATCATTGTTTTATAATAGTTCTCATATGCCTCTTGGATGCATTTCACTAGATTAGAGCTTCAGTATTTCATTATGGAGTCTAGTATACAATATATAAACATATTATTTTTTAATTTCAAATTGCAATAGATCTTAGCCAGTCTGTAGGAAACTGATTTGCAAAAAAACTAATGCAATTACTTGAAGAGAAAATGCAAGAGCCATGACCTTTGCAAGTGTTTTTCACAGTATCATTTTCTCCACTAACCCCACTCTTCTTTATAGCTGAATAGAACTATACTGTGAGTGTCTTCTTCAATTTATCTGTTCTCCAGTCTAGAGGACACCTGTTGTGATCTCCAAGATCTTCATGTGAGAGCACAGTGGAACAAGGATATGTAGTGGAACAAGATATCATAGAAATAGCAAGTGTAGATGTATAGATGAATTTATATTGTGTTTATTAAGAGTAGTGTAGCACTAACATGGACATGCAGGTATCTATCTACACATGTTGATTTAGCATCCTTCAGAGGTGCTCAAGCTGAACACTATAGTGACCCTGCTTTTGGTGTTTTCGGGAAGCTCTGTTCTGATTTCCACATTGGCTGAGATAATTTTTACGTCCATTAGCAGTATACAGGCTTTCCTGCCTGTGCCTCTCACTGTCATTAGTTTAATTGTTTTGAGGACAGTCATTCTTTCTGTGGTGAAAGAGACTTCATGGTGTCTTTTTGACTTATACTTCTCTGCTAGCTAAGGGTGTTGAACTTATTTTTTCCATGTGTTTGTTGGTGATGCATACTCATATTTTAAGAATTATTGCCGGGCAGTGGTGGCCATGCCTTTAATCCCAGCGCTTGGGAGGCAAAGACAGGCGGATTTTGAGTTTGAGGCCAGCCTGGTCTACAGAGTGAGTTCCAGGACAGCTAGGGCTATAGAGAGAAACCTGTCTCAAAAAAACCAAAAAAAAAAAAAGAAAAAAAGAAAAAGAAAAAAAAAGAATTATTAATTCATTTCATTAGCCAACTTATTGTATTTTGGTGGGGATTTTTCGTATTTAATGTTTTTGAGTTATTTACATGTTTTGGTTATTAAGGTTCTGTCATTATATATATATATATTAGTTATATGTGTGTGTGTGTGTGTGTGTGTGTGTGTGTGTGTGTGTGTGTGTGTATTTTCTCCCATTCTATAGAAGTCTTTTCATTGTATTACTGGACAAATGACTTTTTAAAAAAGATCTAAAAGATTGAGAGAGCCAGAAATGGATGTACAGCATTATCTAATTGCATCACAAGTATATGAATCAACTTCACTTAAGGGTGTAGAGGCATGGAGTGCTGACCTCAGTAAACTTTGGAAATGAATGGAGCCTGTAGGAGCAAAGGCAAGAATAAGCATGTGCAGCCCTGATAAAGCTGTTTCCCAGGAGGTTCGGGTTAACAATCCTAAAAACATATAAATTCTAAATGCATGTAAATTCAACAATTAAGTAAATGGATTATAGCTGTGGGAGTCAGGCTGCTTGCTGCTAGAGTGGGAAGTTACAAATAATGGGAAAAAAAGAGAATAATCTGGGTGGTGGTGAATTAAAATTGGAGATGGAAGTATGAATTAATGTTTAGCCTACTATGGATTTGGTTGTTTGCATATAGAAACATAAATAGCTAAGAGATTTACATACAGAGTCATTTTCTATTTTGTCAGCTGGGAGGATCCAGAAATAAAGGCACAACTGAGGCAATGAGTATGCTTTTTGTTGCTAGTACTATAGTCTAGTAAAAAGAATAAAGCCTCTTTAGAAAATGGCTGATTCTGAATGGGGCAGTTTGTGAGGTAAGCTGGAAACAGCTTGTAGCACAGGAAAAGAAAGAATCGTTAGTTTTAAGGACAGTAGTAGGGTGTGTTATAAAGAACATTGGAGCAAACTGAGTGAGCTCCCAGGCTAACATCTGAAATGACTTACTTCAGCAATAAAATTCCTAAGTGAGATGAGATTAGAATTCAAAATATAAATAAAACCCATGCATTGTATGAGTATCAATAAACTATTGAGTAGATAAATGGAGACCAAAGTCTCCCGTTCTAAATAGCAGATTATTTTAAGTAGATAACTCCCTGTCAAGAAATGTGAATATACCTTCCCACTCTTTGATCAGAGTTCAGCAGGCACTGGGGTCTCCAACTTCTTGCACTCAGACCAAAAACTGGGTGAAGGCTTAGGGACAGTGTTAGAAACTGAGAGTGTTGTGAGAAAAAGGAAGGACCCTGAGAGTGGGCTAGAGAACTTGGAAAGGTCTCTGGCACTGAGCACTGTGACCTCATACTCTTCCACGTTTGGAAACTATGGGAATTTTTCCTCATGTAGTTTTTTGTTTTTTATAAATAGTAGGAGTCCAGTCTTTCTCTGCTATTAGTTTCTTCCACATGTTAATCTTCATGTTTCTTTGAGGCAAGGTCTCACCGTGTTGCCATGGTTTGCCTGAAATTCATACAATTCCTCCTGCTTCTGTGTCTTGAGTGCATTGAAGGCCTGTGCCTTCATGTTTCATATCAAATTTTAATCTTGATGCTGTCTGCATCCTACTTTCCTATGTTCCTTCAGTGTGGGCTGCAATAGTGGCTTTCTTCTGGAGAACACCATGTGAAAAGGGAGAACAAATACATCAGAGAATCTAGATGAGAGGCTACCTTGACCCTATGATTAAGATTATCACTAGCAAGCAGAAATTCTATGGAGGGAAGGCCCCTAAAAATGATGTGATGAGGGTGGTATCTCACAGATACTCTCCCAAAAAACATGCAGCCTCAGTTGAACCAGGAGAGTAACATTAAACAGTCCTAGATGAAATAAATTCTATAAAAAACATCACCTGCTCTCTTCAAAACTATTGAGATGACCAAGAACAACGAAAACTATGGAATATGGTTACTAAAGATAGCACAGTACCCAATTGAGAATTCTAGAAACAGAGCTGATTGATTACATGTATTATAAAAAATCTGAATGGTGCTATAACTTCAGATAATAGCAATGTATTCGTATTGGTTCATTTATTTTGGAAAACACACTATGGTGATACCTAACAGAGGGAACTTCTTATTCAGTGGTAACAGAATTGAAATGGAGGCAAAGAGTAGGGATTTAGGCAGATTTTAGTACAGCTGCATGGGATTTAGTAATTTCCTTCTGCAGTGAACTAGAAAGGCAAGGAAAGAATATTTCACATATAATATTGATGAGGATGTATACAGCTTGTTTTCCTTGGACAGGTTATGTATTAAGTCTGGGGTTTAAATGTCTCTTGTTTATGATGATCTTGTCAGCCTATGGAGTAATATAGGATGTTAATAACTGGAGAAACTGTACATAGGAAATAGGAGAACCCTCTATTGTCTTTATTTTCATGCAAATCTAAACTCTAAATTTTATGATTAATTAACATTTTATTGATATTGACAAATTACTCAATAGGAATGACTTATACACATATACACTAACTATGCATTAGGTATTGTATCCCTGTACTCTTGATAGACATAAATATTGTCAGTCCTTTTAATTTTTTAATTTGAAAGATGATAAATGATATCACATTGCTTAAATTTGCATTTTAAATAATGAATGAGAGTTAGGGTCCACCTACTCATTGATTGTCCATTTATATGTTTTTCCTTCTAGCTGCAAGTTGCTTTCCATTACTCATTTTTCAAATTGATTGTCAGATCTTTTATTTTCCTCTCTCATTTTTCTCTTGTGTAGAACTTTTGGTATGGTAAAAATAACAAGGAGAAAATAAGTTTCTTTTCATAAGTTGGTAAATACTTTTTCAAACTATTTTTCTTGACATTCTCTTTCTCTCTCTTCTTCTACCCTCATCTCTCTCTTTTATTGTGAGGAAATTTTAAAAGCTTTATGTAATCAGATCTCTGTCTTAATTCATAGTTCCAGGATTTAATCACACTTTCATTTCATCCCCAAATTGTGCTCCTAATGGTTTGATTATTGTAAATGGTTCTTTTCAAGCTGGTTCCTACTTATTTTAGATGTTCTTGTGAGGATGTCCTCAAAGGGTTCACAACCTACTGTCAGCTCAAATTCATTCTGAGCTTTGTATTTGTTTTTAATTTTCTCCAGATATGCCTCTGATGTTTTGAAGCCTGTAAGGAAGCAGGTACCTTTTGGTAACTTGGAGATAGCAACTACCTATGTCTAACAAAGTATACTTAAATGCTCTTGAGTTTCTGGGATATAAAAATAAGATGCCTCTGGTGTGGTGACAGGAATGGCTTCTCCTTTAATGTAGAACACTTTGGAACACTGTCAGCTATGCTTTTGTTGGTAAGATTTTTTTAATTGAAATTGTTTAGCATTTTGTGTGCTTGTATATGCACTAATGCATGCAGAGCACTTAGAGGCCAGGAGAGGGCAATGGATTCCCTGGAAGTGGAGCTACAGATGGTTGTGAGCTGCTATGTGAGTGATAGGAACTAAACTCTGGTCTTTGCAAGAGGAGTAAATTCTTTTAACCACTGAGCCATCTCTATAGGACCTAGCTATCCTTAATATTCTCTCTGGTACTCTTTGGTTCTTGACAATCACATGATAGATTTGTGTTCTGCAAGTCAATCTTGGACTTCTTCTTTTCAACAGCACAATAATTTTCTTGATGATTTTGGTTCATTTCATGACTATAGCTTACACTTCTCAGTTATAATTACAACCTGGATCTCATTTCTGCCTAGACTCACATATCCAATTGACTCCAGCTTTTCCTGTTTATCTAGTAGACACTGAATGGTGTCCATAGCCAATACTGACTTTGTTATCTTTGAACCCAATCCTCAGTCTCTTCATTGACTGGCAAATCCATCACTGCAGCTGTTAGGCCTACAAGATTGTAGTCATTCATTTTATGGTATCTCATGCCCTATATCCAATCTTTCTAGAGATCTACTTACTCTTACTTCGAAATATGTCCATAACCCAAACATTTTTCAACATTCTTTGTGACCCGCGCAATCGTCTCCCCAGCAAGAACGCACACGGGCACACAGGATCCTTCTGCAGCAGCTTTATTACCATGAAATGAGGAAAGACTCCGAGCCCCAGAGGTCTGGCACTTATATACGCCCCAGAGCGGCGTGTCCATTCCTGATTGGCTGCTAGCTCATTGCCCTAGATGATGCCCCGGGCTGGGCCGTGACTTGGCGCGCACTTTACCTCAGCGCATGCGCACATAGCTTGTTTACGAAGCAGGGGCGCACGATGCCAGCGCCATCTTGTAATGGCGAACACTGCAATCGCGCCCTTACCACTCGCACATGCGCAGCTCACTTGTTTACCAGTAGCAGACACAGGATGTCAGTTCCATCTTGCAATGGCGAATGCTGCAATTGTGCCTTCGGCCCTCTACAATTCTTGGTGATAAAAATCTCATCCCAAGATACCATGATTTCTCTTCAAGAATATTGTTTACAGTACTAACTAGCATTCTCACTTAAGACTGTATCTCTCCTATTTCTCTCCTAGCTAAACCCCAGAGAGATTCTTTTAAATTCATCAGAATATTTTGCTTTTCTTCCCCAAAGCCTCAAATAGCTTCCTGTATTACATAAATGCCTCCAAACTTTGCTTAAAACTTGTATTAGGGCTCTAAATTACTGTCTCCATGATAGATCTTTGAATTAATTTTCCCTTTCAATGCACATGCTCACTTAGCTTTAAACATATGAGTTTGTCTGTTTGCCAATCTTTCAGTGCACTGAGCATGTGCTAGCTTTGTCTTCTATGTAAACCCTAGTTCTTGCATATGACTCTCCATAGAGCACTTTTCCAATGTCCTCTTTATGTAGCAGTTTTCCAGTGCTGCCTGCTTTGCTTTTTATCACTCTCTTCACTGACAACAGACATATTATTAATATTTATTATTCAACTGTCATGTGAGAGCATGTGTAATGTAGAACTTGCATTTTATTATATTTAGGGCTATATTACTTAGCACACAAAACTACAATATACAATGATTAGCATATCTGTGACAAATATTTGTTGATAAGAGAATCCATGCTATTGTGTGTCTGGCAACCAAATAAGAAATAGATACCAAACTCTAGTCTGATGTCATCTCTTAACCCTTGCTCATTTAAACTGAGCCCATGCGTATAATAATCCTTGGGTGTCAGTGGCCAGTACACTGTAGATATTTTCATGCTTTACTCATGAACAGAATAATATTTCAAGATCCTCCAGTGAACTGAAAAACTATAGACATAAAGTTAGAACCTGACCATGGAGAATGGTAGAAACATAAGGAAGGCATAGATAAGGAGTGGCATTGTGATAGAAAGGGTACCAAGAGCTATTCAGTGTACTTCAAAACCTGTACATGGTGGTTTGGGAAGCAGGCATGGAGGGAGAGTTGAGAGAAGAGCTTTGCATAGTGCTTTTGTAAAGGAAAGCCCAGAGGATGTCTTTATCTTTTGCCCTATAGCTCTTCTAAGAGCTACATCAGATATCTCACCAGCTGATACCTAGATTATGTTCTTATCTTCCAAAGTGAACAAATAATTTTTATTGTGATAAACTACTGAATTTGTGATATTTTACTGAAGCAAACATGATGGCTAAGACAAAACAGAAGAAGATACACATGATTCAAACAGTTTTCTGTGCCATTTCCTGTTCCATGAGAAATTCACTTTTCCTTATGTTTCCTGCATCAACAGGCACTTTGATCTAATGGTAGTGGATTATATGGACAGAGTCCTAGACTTACTTCAGAGTTAGTCTTAGGTTAGAATTATGGCTCTGATACTAAGATCTGAATATAACTAGGTAAGCCATTTATTTATTGGGCATGTCATTTGTCTTATCTATAAAAGCCAGCTATCAAGGACTTTACTATGAGATTACATAAGCATCGAATAACAGTTGTAGAAAAAACCATTTAACTCAATACCTAATTCCTACCCTAAATCAGGCATCAACAACTGTAAACTGAATCAATCCTGTTGGCAGAAATTGATAGACTATATCTGACCAGAAATCAATTTGTAGATTTATCATCTATAACATCAACTAGTTGAACTTGCCTTTCCTGTCTGTCTCTTTCTTTCACTCGTACTTTTATGAAGCTTGTTTTTGTTTGTTTCCTGCTTCTATAGTTAAATATTCCAGACTGAGTCATTTATACAGAAAAAGGAATTGTTTGCCTCATAGTACCAGAGGCTGAGAAATCTAAGATCATGGAACCATTTTCTGATGAGGACCTGGATCATTTCAAGGTGGAGGATATCACTCAGCTTAAGTTTCCTTTGTTATTATAAAGTTACCAATGCCATGCTTGGGACCCCATCTGCAGGATTTCAGTTTGAATTATTTTCTCAAAGTCTTATCTTAAAACACCACTAACACAAGAATTTGGGAAATTAAGCTCCTAATGCATGAATTTTTGGAGAAAACATTACTGTCCCTGTGCCTAATTCTCTGGACTAACAGCATCCTTATCTGCATCTGCACAAGACCCTAATTTTCATTTTCAGAGCAAACAAAAACAAAGTACAAAGTTGGTGGATATCTCAGTACAGAGTAGAGGAAAAATCACCCCCTCTTGCCAGGGAAAAAGAGAGGGATTAAGAGCAGAAGAAACTGACTCCACTCCCCTATATTAGCCCTCTTAAAAGAGAGTGGCTGACAGCCCCCTGGGAAGCTCCTAAGTGCATCACTCACAGTGTGACTAGCAGGTCCTACCATTAGGAGCCAGGCTAGGGCTCCAAAAGCCTTGGGCTCTTGGGGCACAGAGCTGCTTTGATGAGGACACATTGGGGCATCTTGGGGACTCTGGCTTCTGAATGCAGGGCTTAAAAGGAGGTTTCAGAATAAGAATGGAAATTGGACCCTGGAAGGGGAGATTTTCTTCCCCAAGATTGGTACGAATGATCACAGGGTGATGCATTTGAAAGCATTCACTCATGTTCAAGCCAGCTCTGGGGTGTCTTGGTCTGGGCTGCTGCTGCAATTTTCTTGGGCTCCCTTCTGAGCTCCAATCCACAGTGCAGTAATTCTTATCTTGATTAAGACAAAGTTTCTTTTCCACACTTGCTTTCAAAGAGTACACCATTTAGGGACATAAGAACTGTGTCTGAATTCTGTCCTGGCCCATTACTGGTAGCTGACTTTCAGGACATTCATTAACTTCTTAAGACTCCATTTCTTATCTACACATTGACAGCAGTAATAACTTTCTTGGGAAATTTAAAATATCATATGAGAACAGGAAAGTTGTATGTGCCAGTCATTTCTCATCTGCGTAGAAGAGTTCCATACCACAAAGCCTCCCTTTTCTTTCCAGGCCTCTGGAGAATTTCTGAAGTATAGGATGGATGCAAGTGCCAACCCAAGAGAGCACAGTTTCACTCCTGTCACTAATGTCCTCTCCAATTTCTTTCCTCCAGTCCCTACAACTTACAAAGTTCTCTCCTTTCCTCCCTCTCTTCTTTCTTTCCTCCCTTCCTCCCTTCCTCCCTCCTCCCTCCCTTCCTTCCTTCCTTCCTTCCTTCCTTCCTTCCTTCCTTCCTTCCTTCCTTATCAAAACAAAACAAAACAAAACAAAACAAAACAAAACAAAACAAAACAAAAAACTGCATGAGTGTCTTTGGAGCACTCCACTCTTCTGGTCCTTTAAGAACTGGGAATTTGAATTGTTTCTCTATTCATTGTATCTGCTCCCAAATCATAAAGGTTCAAATATTCTATTCTAGTAAATAAATACAACTGAGCTTGGAAGTAATTAATGCATAGTTCTCTGCTTTGCTTTTCTGTATTGATCCTCTATATAACTGTTCAGATATGCATTTTATAAAGCATAATTTCCACACTTTTCCATCTCATCAAGGGTAAAGCTGAAGACTTTCTGCTTATTTTCAAAGTAATTTCTTGGTTCTGCTTTGTCTGAGCTTACAGCTTTCTTCTCTGACCTAATAGGTAGTTAAGAGTGGTATGTGATTCTTTCATTTTGCCACCAGGTCAATACAATAATCTTTCTAATAAACAGTCATGCAATTTCACTATGGTTATAAAATATTTGTTGATTTATCTTTGCTGCTTGGGGAAGTGACTGAATTCATGATTCCCATAGTTGTATAGAGCTTCAACTTTACTTCCTAGGATCTGTATGATATTATCAGACAAAACTGCTTTTTGTTGTTGGTTTTCTTTGCTTTATAAAATGTGGATAAAGAGCTGGGAGATAGCTCAGTCAGTGAAGTGCCTTGGAAAGAAAAGCTGAGTCCAGCAGTGAAATCCTACAATCCTAGAAGTTGGAAGGTAGAGCCAGGCAGATCCTAAATCCTGGAGGCTCACTGCACAGTCAATCTAGTTGAATCAGTGAGTTACAGGTCCAGTGAGAGACCATGACATGAGAGGAGAGAGAGAGAGAGAGAGAGAGAGAGAGAGAGAGAGAGAGAAAGAGAGGTGTCTTCACATGAGTCATCACATATGTGTACTCAAACATGGACAGTAAGAGATAGGTAAAATTTCCAGTGAAATGTCTGTTATTTAAGAACTATTTAAAAAAAAAAAAAAGCAGCTACATTACCAAGCAGTTTGACAGACCTAGATTTCTTTCTTTTCATCATGAAACACCCTTTTAAATATCATTTGAACCTGCCTTCCTCTTACATTTATCTTGCATCTCTGGTCTAATGGATACTGATATCCAGTTCTACTGAAGTTGTCATTGTCCTCAAGGAAAGCATATTTTTATGTTTCTGATTGCCTTACCTTAGTAGGAATTGGCCTGGATCTCCATTCTTCCTGGCAATCTTCAAGAATCCAGTATTGACTTGAAATTGTCAACTGATTCTGCTTGTCTTTGATGACTTCAGTGTAAAAATTTCTTCATATGATGGAAATGATATCTTATCAACAAACCAGTAAATAATCAAGACTACCAGGAAATGTAAAAGCATGTGGACTATAATACTTACATGTATTTAAATTTCAAAAAATCTCATGAGAATAAAATAAACAAAATCCAAAGTCTATTCTTCAATGGATAAAATATTAACAAACATTTTTTTTTGTACAGGTGTGTCTACCCTCCTGAGCAGAGACCCAGAAAGAGAAGGGTGCATGAAACTTAAGGCTGGCAGAATAACAATGTAGTGACAAACATGGCAGCATTTGTTATGCTTACTAAGCTAGAAGTTTGAGTTTTAAGGACTGCCAGGAAACAAAATGTGGCTTTGGGTCCTTTATGAACTTGAGAGTTAGAACTGAGTCCCTGTATAAATCTAGAACTCTCAAAGGGCTACACTGTAGATAAAACAATGGGATAGAAAATAAATCTTTGCTAAGGAAAGAGATTAAAATAAAAAGTGTCTCTCTCCATATGACCTTTGGTAGAAAAAGAACTTTCCTTGCATATTGCAATTATAACTGCCCATTAAGAGGAGCTGGGTTTTGAGAACCATCAACCTTGTCAGGGCTCTTCTCAATAGCCAATGAAACTCTGGAAAGAAAAATGGTTGATACATGCTTCATAGGCTTTTTAAAGTGGAAGATGCATTGAGAAGGACATTTAAGTTCCAAAAATAAAAGCAAAATAGAAGTCAAGTTAGAAAACAAGACTCAGAAAAAATCAGCTTGGGAGTTGAACCTTCAATATTGTCATCTAATAGGATTGTTGGGCTTAGAGAATAGTAGAAAAATATTTTAGAGTGTGTTTGAAAGCAATAGAATAAAAAGTATAAAATGAAATATATAGAAGGAAAACAACAATAAGAAATAACTAATACCGTTAAAACAGCTTTAATTTGATTATTACAAAAAAATCTCTACCTTCATGTGTTCACAAAGTAGGGCAATAAAATATTAGTGTCTACCTTGGTACAGAAGATTACTGTGAGTGATTTGAAGGATTAATATCCATAGCCACCCCCACCAACCCTCAAGCCCCCACCCCCATCCCTCCACCCCACCACCCCACCACCCCACCACCCCACCACCCACCACACCCCACCACCCCACCACCCCACCACCCCACTACCCCAACACCACCCACCCCACCTCCACATACCCCACATCTATGACATCCCCTACACCCCCTACGCCCTCCACACCCCCAACTCTCCAGACTGACCACAATTCCTTATCCACCCTGAGTGAATGTCTTCATCTGGGAGAGAAGTTGTTTTTCTTATTTCCTTTGGGTCTTCAGAGCAAAGTAGCCATTCCTTATCTTTCTTGGTTGCCCAAGAGAAAGATACATTTGTAACATAATAATTAACTCCTGGGCAAAGGAACTAAAGACAGTCGTAGGCTCTCTAATCAGTAGCTTCACTTTAGATGTCCAGACTCCAAGCTAACCCAGTGACCTACAGATAACAGTAATTAGTGTGTCAGAAGAGAAGACCACCCCAAATTAGTAATTTCTTCCTGTAAAACTATGTGAAATGCCTCTCCACCACTGCTTGTATAAGCTCTGTTAATGAGACCTGGCTAAGATGATGTTTGTTGGTAGCAGGCTCTTTGCCTTTTGGTTTGTTAGCTTTCCAAATAAATCATTTTTTTTTTATTGTTCCAACAACTCATTGTCCAACTAATGTGATGAGAAATTAACATGAACTTAAAGTTATGCTTTAAATTTTTGCTGTTTTGCTTTATGTAAATGATGATTAAACTTCACTGTTTTCTTGATTAGATATGGAAAAATGAGAAACACACCTGAGGGCAAGTATGCAAGGGCCTTAACTAAACAGTAAGCATGTACCATGTCTGTGGGTATCATCATAGCATGGACTATGGTCATAGACTTAATTTCAAAAAACGTTAAGTAGGAAAGTCAGATGAGTGCCAACATTAATTTCTCTGTTTCCCACCTGCAGATGAATGGCCAAACCTCATTTTTCTGCCATGTTTGTCACAACAGCAAGAGAAAGACACAGAAGGGGGGGAGGAAGAGGAAGAGGGAGAGAGCGAGAGAGGGAGAGGGGGGGAGAGAAAGGAGGGAGAGAGAGAGGGAGGGAGAGAGAGAGGGGAGAGAGAGGGAGAGGGAGAGAGAGAGAGAGAGAGAGAGAGAGAGAGAGAGAGAGAGAGAGAGGTCCAGAAGAGCTCTAAGAACTGCCAACGTGATGAAAGAGTCTATATTTGAGCCAGGCTCGGGTTGCAAGCCCTTCCCACAGCACAGGTTAGGAATGCGACCACGCATCTAGGGGCTTGGGATTTCTATACATACAAGCATAAGCAGGGATTCTCAGACTTCAGATTATATGAGAGGGGGAGGTGACAAAGGAAGTCATCTTCAAACACGACTGTTCAGGCAGTGGGGCAGAATCGTGCAAATGGGAGGGGAATTCTTTAGACCTTTATGGTGCTATCAGGAAGTAGTGTGTTTTTACAAACTGGCCACAGGTGTATGGGAATGCTTACTTACCCTCCTGAAGCACAGTTCAATCCATTTGGAATGAACAGTGGGTATTGTCTGATTACAGAGGTGCTGATATGCCAGGGGAACTTTTCCTAGGCATGTACCTTGCCCCGATATGATCTGTAGAGTTAAGGCTGGGCCTTCCTGGGACCATTTATAGGTAGTGTTCTTAGACTCATTGTACTTGGATATTAATCTGATGCCTTCATTAAAAGGGGGCCTAGCATTATAACATAGCCAACAAGATGTGGTTAGCTCTGGCTGGGAGACATTCAGAATTTGGAAGGTCTTTAACATCGTTGACCAGAGTGTGTCTACCTGTTCTGTGTGCTTCAGAAAAAATTCCAGAGCTGAAGATCCCTACAGGGGAGTGACTGGGAAAACAGTAGCCACCAGTCTAAGGGATGGCGTTGACACAGGTTGTCTTTGTGCAGGTCTTTTTCATACATTTTTAGGGTTTGTCAAAATCTGATTATGCCCTACAGCTACCAGCAGGGGATTCATAATTCATTTTATCAAGAGTCTAACTATAAAAAGTAGTCTGGGAGTAACTCCTCTGATGATGTGGAGCCAGAGGCCTCAAGATCTCCCAGCTTCCCACCCCTTCACTTGTTTCTCTTTTTTTTGTGAACCTCAGTAAAACTTTGGAGTCATCCCCCTGTCAGGCAACTGTGATCAGGTCTTCCCTTGACACCTTCTATATCCTGATCCCCATGACTAATGTTTCACAAACCCAAGAAGCACAGTAAAATTGTTCTGGATGCCCACATGTAACAGCTCTTTTCTCCCTGGGGACATATATAATACTTCCTCCATTGACATTGGTGGTATGAATGTCGTAAAGTCTTTTGAGTATGTCAGGTCATGAGATATCAGCCAGCCTGCACAGACTGAAGGTCAAATCTGGGAACCAGGGAGTCCTAAGTGGCTTCTTTGTATGAGCCAGTTGGGAGTGGTAACCAGTCTCAGGACTCCTGTTTGTCCAAGTCAGGTCAAAAGGCTGGTGTGGGTTTCTGGTCTCTGAATGGAGGCATGAGCTGAGGGCAGCAGTACACAGAGTTAGCAAAAGTAGCAAGTTTAAGACAGGGTTAATTTAACCTGAAGGGATTGGTGCCCTTTTAAACTCTACATTCCAGTGGTGGTGGTGAAGTTTGTCGGTCCTCCTCTGAGGAGATGGGATTTTCTGGTCTCACATGAGTGCAGTGTATCCAGGAGGCAATCCCATCCACTTTACTCCAGTTGGTGTGATCAGCAAGACCATGTAGGGTTTTCTCTACCTGGGTTCTGCATGTACCTGCGAAATCTCTTCACATAGATCCAGTCTCCAGGTCAAAACTTGTGTGGTTCTGTGTTTGGCCTGTTTTGGCCTTGGTTTGGCCTTGAAGACAAACCCTAGTCTGGCTCGAGTTTCTGCAGCCTTGTGGGAGAGCCTAAGCCTGGTTCAAGTTTTGAGACCTATCTCAATTACTTCCACATCAGGGTGACTCAGCAAGATTGTTTGGCTCTGCCTCTGCCCCACCGTTGCTGATGTAAAGCTTTGTCATCAGCCCAGTCAGTCACCCCATACCTTCTATCACCCTTTCCCGCCTCCTACATCATCTTACACCACTAAAAATTCCCCTCCCTATGCTCCAAATTTATATAAGTGAGAGGTTGATGCAATAGAGTTGAGGTCCTGCTTAGACAAGATTCCTGGCCCAGTGTGTAGGACTGCATAAGGGTATCTTGGTTCTTGGCTGAGCATGGGCCTGGAACCCTGAGACTCCAAGGGAGAAATGGCAGATGTTTGGCCATGTCTCCAGAACCCAGGGTCCTGACATGCAGTCTAGTCTCCATGGACCTACATTGTTCAGTCACGTAGGCCATTACAGCCCCTCCCAAAGTGCACAGGTAGAAGGCATGACTACAGGTCTCAGGCTCTAGAGAGATTTACATACTAATCAAGGCCAGAGGGTGAAGCCAATTAAGCATTCTTCCCTAGACTCTTCCTCCTTTCTCTCTCCCTATTTAACTCAGGTCTGCCCTGAGTTTCACTGGGGTACATTCAGATCCATCTACCATCCGCCATGAAAATAAACCCTTTGGAACTATGGACATTCTCGTGTCTTTGGGGTCTGCCATCACCAAAGCTTCTAGCCTCTGGAACCTTAGATTTTCTCCTATTTGTGGGACCTGCCACATGGAAAGTTTCCAGGACACCACCGAGGCCTTCTCCCCACACCAGTGTGTTTCTTTTGGGCCATCTTACTCAGCCCTGGAGAGGCCTCTCAGGACTGGGATCTCTTTCCTCTTGCCTGCACCTGCCTGCAAGCAACTGACAGACTGGTGCCTCATATGAGGATCTTCTCCCTCCTCCTCCTGACAGAACACTGACAGGCCAATCTGTTTGCTGGTGAGTGCACAAACATATGTCATTGGACAGTCCACATCTAAGCCTGACCCCACCCTAAAACTTTGAGGGTCTTGCTTAAGAGCAGGGGTTTGACTCTTTCCAATAACCAAGCTCTCCAAGATTGGGGATGCCTACTTAAGTTCGCTTCTTGGCTCCTTGAAAGTAACATCTTTGACTGAGACACGTGGGATGAGTTCAGCAGCTCATTACCTGAGCACAAAAGGAAAAAGGTGAGCTACTTCGCCTGGGGGCACTCCCTATCATTGCAGGTTTGAAAAGTTGCTTTCCACCCTGTCCACTTGTAGAAAAGAAGAAAAAGGCCAAGGAGCCTCCTTCTGTTGTAGAGGCATCCAAACCAATAGTGAAATCAAAACATAGTCCTTGGACTGTTGCCCAAGGAACCTCTTTATCCCTCTTTGGACCCCTTTGACAATGCCTCTTGGCCAGCCTCCAAGCAGGCGATAAAACTGGCCTCCCCAGGCCTCTCAGACCCCAGGACCCTTTTCAGAGTCCCTGAGGCCCCGCTGCCTTACAATAGGTAGGGGCTTGGCATTCAGTACGCCACCAACTTTTATCCAGTGAACATCAACCCCAGCCATAATCGACCAGCAGCTTGATATCCTTGGGACCCCCAAGAGATTAAAGAACTCAAGAAAGCAGTGGCTGCAGATGGCCCCAATTCCACCTGGGCTGAGACTATCCTTGAGGGTTTGACACCATGCATGTTGCTCAAGTCTGGAAGGATTTGGCTAAGGCTATCCTTTCAGTGCTGGCCTACCTTAAATGGACCGCCTACTTTCAAGAAGAGTGTTGAGTTCAGGGATAGTAGAATCAAATTGCTTAGTCCTCAGTACCAATCACTGTTGCCAAGCTTGCTGGCATAGTCAATCAGTACTCTACTGGCATCCAACAAGTGGCCATTCCCCCTCCTTATCAAGATCAGGTTTGAACCTTAAGCTTCGAAGCATGGAAGAAGCTCGATGAAGGGCCTGCCAAATCCCCAATTTTGGGAATTAATAAAAAAGTCACCAAGGACCTTTCCTCATTTATTGATAGGGTTCATAAAAACCTAAAGAGAAAATTACCCACTGGCAATCTTCGAGATCTATTTCTCAGATCGCTGGTCTGGGACAGCATGAATACTGATCACAAACTTGCTAGCACAGGGCTACACAACCACCTTATCTACCAGTGGATAATTTCCACTTGGGATGTAGGCTCCTCCTTCCACCAGACTCGAGCCTTCACTGCAGTACTTAAAGAGGCCCATAAAGAAGACATGGCCATCCTTAAAAATGCCCTACAACAGACCTCTGTTGGCCGGGAGAAGACTTGTTTTGGGTGTGGCAAAGAAGGCCACTTTAAGAGAGAGTGCCCCAACCTGCCAAGGTGTGTCCCCAACCAATCAAATATCCTTTGCACCGCTTGTCCTCGATGCACAAAGGGCTCCCATGGGCCAGGGACTGTAAGTCTAAATTAGACCTAAAATTCCCTCCCAGCCTTCAAACTCCCTCTGGGCCAGCCCCAGCCCCATTAAATAAGGGGAAGCCTCCAGTTGGTGCTAACAGGACTGTGCATCTTTTCTCTGTGTTCCACACTAAGATGACCCTTGCCATAGGCAGGAAAACTTTCCAGTTCCTCATTGATACCTGCACAGATCAAACAGCAATTAGAAAGGAGGAAGACCCCACTCTTGGCAGCTTGTTTCTGACTTGTCCTTACTGGGCATGGGGAACAATTGACCTCATGGGAGACTGACTCCTGGCTCTCCTGGAGGACCATGATGGCTATTGTGGTGAGGTCTGCCCCCTTGTGGACGCTGGCCTTACTGCTAACCTTTTGGGCCAGGACATCCTCAGTGAGGCAGAGGCCTTTATTACTATTGTTCACAAAAAATATTATTATGATCTGTTAGATACTGAAGAATGTGAACAGTCTTTTGAACAGGGAAAGATAGTGTTTCCAAATTATAGAGACTATCCTCATTCTGAGAAGATGCACTAACAATGCCCTTTGTCTCACCCCCAATTCTGAAGGCCACTGTTCGGCTCCTGGTTCCTAAGATATACTGGAAGCTGGGAGACCCCAATGGGTTGAGCAGTGGCCTATTCTGCTTCAAAATTACAACAGTTACATCTTTTAGTAGAACAGCAATTAGAATTAGGACATTTGTGGGCCTCTACCAGCCCTTAGAATTCTCCCGTTTTTGTGATTAAGAAAGACAACGGGTCCTGGAGGTTGTTATATGACTTAAGAAAAATTAATGAGAGAATGATTCTTTTTAGGACCCCCCAGAGGGGACTCCCATGGATCCAGGTGATCCCTAACACCTGTCATTTGATCATCATTGACATTAAAGTTTGTTTGTTCTCTGTTTTCCTATACCCTGAAGATAGAAGTTTGCCTTTTCTATTCCTTCTGTTAATTTTGGTGGGTCTGATTCTAGATTCAAGTGGACAGTTCTACCCCAAGGCATGGCCAATACCCCCCCGCCATGTGTCAAGATTATATGCTTAGCGTTTTTCATCCTTTTTAGATGATTCTAATATTTTATTCTACATTTATATGGATGGTATTATTTTGGGTACTCCAAGCTTTTCGGACCTCCAGGAACTTACTGATAAGTGCCTCTCCATCCTTAAATATAATAATTTTGGTGTTGCTCCTGAAAAGGTTCAAAAGGTGCCTCCATTTAAGATCCTGGGCTCCATGTTGTCCTTGGATTCTGTGTCCCTTGTTAAGTCTCAACTTCAAATTCAAGATTCCTATACCCTCCTGCAATTACAAAAGCTTTTGGGAGAAATTAATTGGATGTGGTATTGGATCTCCATTGCCACAGAACATCTAATACCATTATTTGACCTCCTTAAGGGAAATGACCTCTCCATCTCTATAGTGCTGACATCTGAGCATATCCAGCTGTTGAATAAGATTCAACAGGCCATTGATTCAGCCACCCTTAAACAATATGATCCCAACCTACCTCTTATTTTATGTATTTTCCCTGGAGAAAGGTTGTGTACTGCTTTACTTGGTCAAGAGGGTGAACCTGTCCATTGGATCCACCTTTCACTGGGAGGAGCCCCTCAAGTTTATTCTATGGCTATCCAGCTGGCTGATTGCATTACTAAGGTGAGACATTTTTCTATTAGGCTCTTTGGAACAGAGCCTTCTGCCCTCATTACCCCGTTTAAAAACACAGATTTCCTTTGGTTACAGAGAAACAATAGCCGGGTCGCTCTGGCCCTCGAGGGCTTTCCCAGCAAAATTGATTGCCACTTTGGACCATATAAGTGAATGAGTTCCCTTTCTAGACCTGAATGGAAGCCCCCAGACTCTATCTAGCCAGAACCCAAATTATCCCACCATCTTTACCGATGGTGGGTGCCTGGGGTTCTCCATTGTTGTTTTCCCCCGTTCCTCATCAGACAAAAGTCCATTGCCTATAAAGTCAGACCTCCAAGAAATTAAGGGCTCTGCCCAATTTAAAGAATTGTTTGCTATGGTTATGGCATTAGATATGATTTCTGAATCCTTTAATTTGTTTTCTGACAGCCTCTATGTAGTAAACTTACTGCCTAATTTGGCAGAGGCTCATATTAGGCTTGATTCTAACCCCATCATCCCCCTGATGATTCAGGCACATACCCTACTAAAATAACAACAACATCCTATTTTTCTCCAACACTTTGAGGTCATCAAAGACCTTCCAGAGTTCCTATCAGCAAGAAACTGCTTGGCAGATCAACTTGCCTCAGGCTTATAATGCCATACTGTTGCCAAGGTGACTCAGTTTCACTCATTAACTCACATAAACTGGAGGGGCCTAAGACATAAATACCCCCAGGTCCCAACAAAAGACCTTAAAAAGAACATCCATACCTATAGGTCTTGTTAGACATTCTTACAGGTACCTCCCCTCCAGCCCATGGGGAGCAATCCCTGGGGGCTCTGCCCTAATAATCTTTGGCAACTTGATGTTACTCACTGTTCCCATTTTGAAAGCTAAAAAAATATATTTGTGACTGTTGAAACCTTTTGCCATGTGTGCTGGCCATCGACCCATGCAGGAGAAAACTCTAAACATGCTATTAGTCATATGCATCAGTGGAGAGGATAGTTCAAATATGGGTCAGGGAGAAGGGTTGCAGGATTTAAGGAAACAGGTGGCTGGAAAATAACTCATCCAGGGTTAATTAGTAAGGTTTGATAATGAGTCATGCAGGCATTACTGAACCACCTGACAGGTGGCTGTTTGAGTACCCCTTCCATTGCATGGGGGCGTAGTCACGGTTAAATTTCGTTCCAATTTATCTTTATCTTTAACCAGTAATGCTGTAGTTGCAATGATACACAGGCAAGGTAGTCATTCTGCTGCCACTGGGTCTAATTTTTTTGACAAATAAGCCACAGGCCGTTTCCACGGCCCCAAAGTTTGAGTCAGGACCCCTTTGGCTATTCCTTTCCATTCATTGACATACAAGTGATATGGCTTAGTGATGTCTGGCATCCCTGAAGCAGGAGCTGACAGGAGGGCCTGCTTTATTTTCCCAAAAGCCTTTTGATGATCTTGAATCTAAACAAATTCTTTGACTTCATTGGTGGTCTCATATAAAGATTTGGCTATTTCAGTGAGGCCTGGGATCTATAATCTGCAAAAGCCTGCATACCTCAAGAACTCTCTTACCTGTCATGGGCTCTGGGGGCTGGGGATGTTGAGAACAGTCTCTTTTCTTGGTGTGGAAAGCCACCACTAGCCCTCCTTCAGAATATAACCAAGATAGGTGACCTCAGCCTCACAGAGCTGCTCTTTCTTGGCAGATGTCCCATATCCTATATCCTCAGAGCCTGTAGAAGACTCTGGGTCCCTTTCTCACACTCCTTTTTGGTCTTCACTGCAATTAAAAGGTCGTCTACATACTTCACAAGAGTTATGTCTGGGTTATTGATCCTGTACTCACCCAGATCCTCAAGTAAAGCTTTATCAAAAATTGTGGGTGAATTCTTGTAGCCTTGAGGCAGATGGGTCCAGGTGCGTTGCCCATTAATGCCTCTTTCAGGATCATGCCATTCAAAAGTAAAGTATTTCTGGCTTTTGGGGGCCAAGGTTAGACTGAAGAAAACATCCTTTAGGTCCAGAACTGAATACCATTTTCGATCTGGAGATAAAGAGATTAATAGGATATAAGGATTAGGCATCATGGGGTGTATGTCCATCACTCTGCAGTTAACTTCCCACAGGTCCTGGGCAGGGCAGTAGTCAGTGGAGTTTGGCTTCTTCATGGGCAATAACGGAGTATTCCAGGCTGATTGGTACGGCCTAAGGACTCTAAGGCCAGCAGTTTTGGGATATAGGGAGTGATCCATTTCCATGCTTCTCGGGACATGGGATATTGGCAGACCTACACTGAATCTGCTCCTAGTTTAAGCTCTACAAATACAGGGGGTCAATCTTTTGCCAATCCCATGCATTCAGTTTCTGCACACACCCGGGGAATCTTTGCAAGCCAGACCTCTAGATCTTGTTAGGGTGTAGCAGGTAATTTGTATAGTCTATAGTCAGTCTCAGGGTCAAGTGTCAGCACCTAGATTGGTTCACCATTCTCATTCGTTAGCCAGATTTTTCCAGGGTTAAAATGAATCTGGGGTCTCACTTTGGCTAGTAGGTCTCTCCCCAGTAAGGAACAGAGGCACTCAAGAATAACTATGAATGAATGGGTTACCCAGCCCATTCCCAAGTCCACTATCCTTCGAGTAGTCCATGAATATTGTTTGCCACCTGTGGCCCCTTGGTCCCAGAATTTCTTATTAGACAACGGTCCTTCAGCCTTCAGGAGCACTGAATGTTGGGCTCCAGTATCCACCAGGAAATCTAGAGCTTCCCCCTCATTCTAAGGGTTACCCTAGGCTTGGGGAGGGGATCCGAACCCTGACTCCCTCAGTGACCATAGTCTTGTTTTTGGACTTTCTCTGTTGGCATTCTCCGGCCCAAAGTCCTTCCTCCTTATAATAGGCAAATTGGTTTTTACCTAAGGCTGGCCAGCAACCTCCTCCAAGCTCTGGCTAGCCACCTTCTCTAGGCTCTTTCACCTCAGTGATCTTCTGGAGCTGGTACTTCCTCTTGCTTTGGTCTGGATTACTATTGGCTAGCAGGACTTTGGGTAGATCTCAGTTTAATATCTATCCTGTCTTCTTTTCATCTTTAGTTTCCCTGTTATGGTACACTTTCTCTGCAAACTCCCCTAAATCTTTCAATGACTTCTCCCTTAGTCTTTCTAACTTCTGTAACTTCCTCCTAATGTCTAGTGCTGACTAATTTATCAATGCCAAAATATGATTGGAAAGAACAGACACAAACAATAGAGAAATGCTGACAAACACTCACACCACACTTGCTCACTGGCACTAGACTCTCCAGATTGCAGATTCCAGAGATCTGCTGGAGGATCCCAGAGAACAAGTTCCCAAAATGTTATGTTCAGGTCTTGGGATTCCCAGAAGAGCTCTAAGAACTGCCGACCCAATGTAATGAAACTAAAGAATCTTTATTCGAGTCAGGCTTGGGTCACAAGCCCTTCCCACATTGCAGTTTAGGAATGTGACCATGCATCTAGGGACGAAAAGGAAAGTCATCCTTCAAACATGATATTGTTTGTTTAGACAGTGGGCAGAATCACACAAATGGGAGGGGAACTTTTTGACCTTTATGGTGTTATTAGAAACTAGTACATTTTTACAAGCTGGCCACAGCTGTCTGTGAATGCTTATTTGCCCTCCTTTCATGACTCAAAGTATGGTACTTATATCTCCAAGGATGTTTCTCACTCCTCCCAAGGACAGGAACCACCTGCACTGGGATGTGCTTAGTCAGCTGTCAGAGAGAGTGCAAGCAGTCTTGGCAACATGGGCCAAGAGATGTTGCTGTTTATTTAATCTCAAGATGGCATTTGTCACTCCAGAGAGGGGGATTTCATTAGGGAGTGCCACTATGAAAACGTGGATAGAAATATTTCCATGCTAGGCCATGCCTTCTCTGAAAGGCCAAGCAATGAGAAAGTGCAGGGGGGAGGGGAAGCTCTGCAAGTGGTGAGAAAGCACAGAGGCTGGCTTCCTGTGCCTCTTCAAGAGAGAGAGCTGGGAAGTGAGGCTGCCCATATAGCTACCTTGCTGTCATCAGAGCTTAAAGGGCCATTCTGGTGAAAGTATGAAAGACCAGAATGCTGATTTAAACGTGAGTAGAGAATTCCCAGTTTAGGAGCTTTCACAGAGGAATTGAGACTTTATCAGGAACTGTGCTCAAAGCTGTTCATGTGCTCATTATGGCAAAGAATTTGGGTACATTTTTTAAGTGTTCTGAGAACTTCAAAGTGGTTGAAGTCAATGGTAAAGGAATAAGTAATTTGGTAGAGAAAATTTCAAGACAGCATATTATTTGTGTGGTTGATTGGTTATTGTAATTGCTTGTAGTCACATTTAGAATGTGAGAGAAGGGGACCAGAAAAAATTTTAAAATGCATAATCTGATGAGAAAAGTAACTTAAATGGACTTCAGTATTTATGCAAGTGGGTGCAGGGAAAGCCTTAGCCATTCATGAGAAATCTGTTGTTTCACACTGAAACAGTAGGAAAGATACCTTGATGGTCTCAGTCTTGACAGCAGAAACAATGTGATGTGCTATTTCGTACTCCTAAAATCATGCCATCCTCAACTATTGTGGACTTTATCCCCTAAAATTGTGAACCAAAACAAATCCTTACTTCTTTAAGTTGGTTTTATATATTTTTGACACAATGAGAAAAGTAATAACTACAATTGTGGTGGTTTGAATATACTTCGCCCATGGGAAGTGGCATTATTAAGAGGTGTGGCCTTGTTGGAATAGGTATGGCTTCATTAGAGGAAGCATGTCATTCTGTAGGCAGACTTTGGTCTCCTCCTATGCTCAGACCCTGTCCAGTATGGATGAGAATCTCTTCTTGGGTACCTGTAGAAAATAGTCTCCTTCTGACTGCCTAAAGATCAAGATGTAGAACTTTCAGCTCCTTTTTCAGCATCATGTCTACTGCAGGCTGCCATCCTTTTTACCATAATGATAATAGACTAAAACTCTGAAATTGTAAGCCAGCCCAATTAAATGTTTTCCTTTATAAGAGTTGCCTTTGTCATGGTGTCCCTTTACAACAATAAAACCCTAAATAAGACAGAAGTTGATACCAGAAGTGGAGTATTGGTATAATACGCCTGACTATGTTTTTGTTTGGAGGAATATAGATTTTGGGATTTTGGATTTATAAAGCAGTGGAATGCTTAAGTGGGGCTTAATGGACCATTCTAATGAAAATATGGAAGACACTGGTGCTGAGGGTGATTTGAATTCTGTAGACTTGTCTTTTAAAGTTTCAGAGGAGAAAAACTTTAATATTTTTCCTAGGTATAGTTCATGTGATATTGTGGTGAAAAATGTGGCTGCTTTTTACTCTTTTCCAAAGACTCTGCCTGAGGCTGGTGAAGAGATTTCCATAATTGCTTTGGCAAAGAAAGTCTCAAAAAAGCCTTAGTTTTGAGTTTGTCCCGTGGATAACTCTCATTAGGAGTATTCTGATCAAGCACAGCAAGCTTAGAAAGGACAAATATATAATGTATGGTTCTAAGAGTAAAGGGGCACTAGGAAATGGAATGGAGTTAAATCCTGTGTTCAAGGATGTTAAGTGGAATTAAAGGAGTCATGGCTTCTGTTCAAGCTGTCACCCAGCTAAGCTTATTATTTATGAATTTGCAGTTGAACAAGGGGTAGTTATATTATGTTATGCATTATTATGAACTGGTTACTGTTTTCATTTAGATATAAGGAGAGTATGGTTCTGTGTCAAACTGATGAGGGGCAGATTGTGTTGGCTGTTTTTGGTTGCCAACTTGAGAGTATCTGGAATGAACCATAATCCAAAACTTATAAAGATCTTGTGAAAGGATAAAGAAATGCTTAGGTACAGATATGGTGGTACATACCTTTAATTCCAGCACTCAGAAGACTGAAGCATTCAGATTTTGAGTTCAAGATAAGAGCAAAATTCCAGGACAGCCAAGTTAAGAAGTAAAGAAGTTGGAAAACAGAAAGTTGGTGATAATATAATAGAACAAGGAGGCCATGTACCAGCTCCAGTAAACAGCAGAACTCTGCAGCTTTGGACATGTGGCTCTGATTTTAGAGTCAAGAGTAAAAGGGGTTACTGGGACAGTTAATGCTGGTTAGATGGAGTTACAAAACTAGTGGTGATAAAGAAGAGAGCAGCATCACTGAAGTGAACATTTCTGGGAAGGGATTTTATTTTTTGTTTTGATTTTTTTTTTGTATTTTGTTTTGTTTTTGAGAGTACAAAGAAACCATGTTTCAGAGTGAGACACTATGCCTGCAGGCAGACTTGGTAATATATAAGAATCATCCAGATGGCACTGATTTTAAAGGCATGAAAGGGATCATGGAAAGCAACTTCAGCTTGGCACTGTGAGAGCCAGGAAAGGTCACTGGGGAAAGTGATGTCTTAGTTGTAGTTGATAGCCCAGGAATGAGGAGGTCATCAAAGAAGTTGAGATTTGGCACCTTGAAGAGAGCTTATTGGTAAAGTATAGTTTCAGTAAAAGATCCCAGTGTATTGGAGATGCCAGTACTGTGGAATGACCACCAAGAACAGCAGCAGCAGTGGAGTGGAGTCAACCAGAGCCTAGAGTGCTACAGAGGGAGGAGCTGGAGAGGTGATCATCCTTTAGAGGATCATGTGTGGACTCCAGACATTGGAACATGAAGCTGTGAAGTTGAAGTTTCCTTGGAGATCCCAAGGTATTAGAGATGGTAAAGTTGTGGGATAGCTGCTGAGGAAATATGCTAGCAGGTAGTGGGACCAGCTCAAGAAAAAGAATTGTGTTGCAGTCGACAAAGCTGAAAGGATTTGGACATCAGACATGGAGACGCAGCTTTGGACTTTGCCCAGCTGGTTTTTGGTCTTGCTTTGGTCTAGCAACTTCTCACTATGACATTTGGAGTGGTAATATATATCCTGCAGTGTTGGAAGTATGTGATCTGCTTTTTTATTTTATAGGGGAATACAGTTAAGAGATTGAATGAATCTCAGAAAAGACTAGACTTTTAAACATTGTTGAGACTGTGATAGATTATGAGAATTTTGAAGTTAGATAAAATATATTTTGCTTTATGCTATTACTGGTGCATATAATTAGTCTATGGCCCCATATGTTGGGAGCCAACTTTGAGCAGAAAGCGACTATCATCTTTGCAGCCATCTCAGGCCATATACCCTGACAAGAGACTTGTTTTCAACAGCCTACAACAGCTGAGCACACTCTGATAAACATCATGTTTTTCTCCCATATCTTGTTTTGTTGTTTGGTGCCCCCAGCTGCAAGGAGCATGTGGTCTCCACACTGCTAGCTAGGCACACGTGGTATCCATGCTGCAAGACACATGATGTAATGCCTTCAGCTATGCTTGTCCACGAGGGAAAGGCACATAGTAAAAGGTATAAATACCCAGGATTTCCTTTCAATGAACGAGACTTGATAACTAGACTCTGTCTTGTCTCCATTCTTCATGTCTCTTGCCCCTCCCCACTCTCTCTTGCTAGACCCTGACTGGCGGATAGGAGCAGCGCCGGGCGGATACAAAGTGGCCCCCGAACGTGGGGCAGAATGGGCCTTTACACCCATAGACTCATGAGTTTGAACAATCCCATGAGGGTCAGGGAATAGAATGTAGTGGTTTAAATATACTAGGCCCATGGGAAGTGGCATTTTAGGAGGTGTGACCTTATTGGAATAAGTGTGACCTTGTGGAGAAAGTTTGTCACTATGTAGGCAGGTTTTGAGGTTTCCTCATATGCTTAGGCTCTACCTGGTGAGATTGACACTTTCCTACTGGCTACCTGCAAAGGAGTGTTTCCTCTAGTTGCCTTTAGATCAAAATGTAGAACTTTCAGCTCCTTCTTCAGTACAGTGTCTACTGTAGGCTATCATGCTTCTCACCATGATGATTATGGACTGAACCTCTGAAACTATAAGCCAACCCCAATTAAACGGTTTCCTTTATAAGAGTTGCCTTGATCATGGTGTCTCTTCATAGTAATAAAACTCTAACAACAATAATGTATATATTAGATAGTAAATAACAGGATAATTTTTATATTAAACTGCTATTATTGGTTTATCTTAAACATATTCAAATTAATTTTCTATTTTAAATATATTTCTTGGTATCTCATGAATTTTAAAGTTATTATATTAGTCAAAATAATTAAATTTAATCTAAGATTTAATTATCTAAAAAAAATTTATGTGATTGGTGTTTTGCCTGCATGTGTGTATATGCACCATTTGTGTAGCAGGTATTGTGGAGGTCAGAAGAGGGCATTGGATCCCCTGGGACTAAAGTTAAGAGTGGCTATCAGATGTCATGTGAATGCTAAGAATCTCTGCAAGAGCACCAAGTGCACTTAACTGCTGAGCCCTCTCTACAGCCCCTAACTAAAAGTTTTAAAGTGCCGAAAACCTTGACAGACTCCTCTCCAAAGAAATAGATAGTCAAAAAGTAAAATGGAAAAAGAAACTTTATGTTACATGACAAAGAAAATATAAATTAAAACAACAAAGAGGTGCATAAAGTATATATTACTATATACTTACTTGAATTACACACATTCAGGACACTAAAAATTACAAATGTTAGTGAGCATAAAGAGCATCAGGAACTTGCATTCATCACTGCTGCAAATAAAATATGGTCAAGTCACTACAGAAGAAAGTTTGGCTGTTTCTTTCAAACTGAGCTTTTCCTGCTATGTCACATGCAGAAGTCATCCTTTTGTGTATTTGCTCCATAGTTTTGAAAAATTACATCTATACAACAATGTTTACACCAGCTTTATTCATAATTGCCCAAGTCTGAAAGCCAAGAAGATGCTCTTCAGAAAGTGATGAAGTGTGGTGCATCTAGACAATGGGCAATTATTCATAGTCAAGAAATGTGTTGTCATACCATGAAACACTAGGAAAGAAATTTAAATACATATCTCTAAGTTGAAGAAACAAATCAGAAAAACCTGCAATTTACATGGTTTCTACTATGTGACATTTCAGAAAACCACCACAGTGAAATCAGTAAACCACTCAGTGGTTAACAGGGTAGTAGAGAGGAAAGGATAAATAGGCAGAGCACAGAGGTTTCCGGGCTGGTGAAAACTATGTCTCTGTCTCTGTCTCTGTCTCTCTGTCTCTCTGTCTCTCTGTCTCTCTCTCTCTCTCTCTCTCTCTCTCTCTCTCTTTCTCTCTCTCTCCCTCTCTCTCTCTCTCTCTCTCTCTCTCTCTCTCTCTCTCTCTCTCTCTCTGTGTGTGTGTGTGTGTGTGTGTATGTGTGTTACAAGGCACAGAGTGTGACTGACAAAGAAGAAGATAGGCCTCATAGAAATTACTGAAAGGAGAAATTTAATATATGGTTCTTAAGAGAGAATATGTACATTTTTAAAGTGAAAATAGTCATTTCCAAATGACTCCTTGGAAATTGCTCAGGACACAGTCTAGAGAGTAAAAAAGATAAAATACACCAGGCACAGAGACCAGAATGAGAAATTTGCAAAAGGCATTTGATCAGATCTCTAGGGATGAAATTAAGAGAATGTTTGTAAGGGTTTTGTTTTGTTTTATCAAATTTTTGTGTTTTTCAGATCTCTTTCTCTGAGAAAGAAATCAGGGAACTAAAACCCTTTTTAATAGCCATAAATTATATAAAATATCTTGGGGTAACTCTAACCAAACAAATGAAAGGCCTGTATAACAAAAACCTCAAGTCTTTGATAAAGAAATTGAAGAAAGTATCAGAAGATGGAAAATCTTTCATACTCATGGTGTGGTAGGATTAACATAGTAAACATGGCCATCCTACCAAAACCAATCTACAGATTCAATTTAATCACCATCAAAATTCCAACATAATTCTTACAGACATTAAAGGAATAATATTCAACTTTGTATGGAAGAACAAATGAAACAGGATAACTAAAACAATGCTATACAATAAAAGAACTTCTGGAGGTATCACCATCCCTGGTTTCAAGCTATAATACAGAGCTATAGTCTATAGTAATAAAAAACATGTGGAATTGGCAAAAGCAAAAGCAAAGACAAAATAAAAACAAAAACAAACAAACAAAACAGACATGTTGATCAATGGAATTGAATCTAAGATTCAAATGTAAATTCGCACACCTATGGATACCTGATTTTTGATAAAGAAGCCAGAAATACACAATGGTAAAAAGCAAAAGACAAAACAAAACAAAACAAAACAAACACATCATCAACAAATGGTGCTGGTCTAACTGGATACCTGAATTTAGAAGAATTTATATAGATCCATATCGACCACCATGCACAAAACTCAAGTCCTAGTGGGCCAAAGATCAACATAAAACCAGATACACTGAACCTTGAATGTATTGGCACAGGAGACAACTTACTGCACGAATCACCAATAGTACAAACACAACATCAACAGTTAATAAATGTAACCCCATGGAACAGAAAAGAGTCTGTAAGTCAAAGAACACCATCAATAGTATAAAATGGCAAGCCACAGAATGGAAAAAGGTTTCATCAACTCCACATCTGACATATAGCTAATAAATAAATAAATAAATAAATAAATAATAAATAATAAATAAAAAAATTCAAGAAACTAGATAACAACAAACCAAATAATCCAATTTTAAAAATGGGGTACCCATCTAAACAGATAATCCCAAATGGTTGAGAACATCCTTAGCCAACAGGGAGATACAAATCAAAACTACTTGAGATTTCATCTTACACACATCATAATGGCTGACATCAAAACCACAAGTGACAGCTCATGCTGGCAAGGATGTGCGACAAGGAGAACACTCCTCTACTGCTATTCGGAGTGCAAACATGTACAGCCACTTTGTAAATCTATATGACAGTTTCTCAGAAAATTGGAAATTGATTTACCTCAAAAGCCCAGATAATATTATTCCTGGATATATCTAAAGGACCTGTTAGTCTAGCACACTGACACTTGTTCAACTATGCTAACAGCAGTTTTCATTCATAATAACCACAAACTGGAAACAACCTAAATGTCCCTTGCCTAAAAAATGGATAAAGAAAATGTGGTACATTTACACAATGGAGTATATAACTCTACTTTTAAAAAGCAGTGACGTCATGAAATTTGAAGACAAATAAATGAAACTAGAAAAAAATCATCCAGAGAAATTTAACCCAGGCAGAAAGACAAGTATGGTATGTACTCACTTATAAGTGAATATTGGCTGTAAAGGGTAATCATGCTACAATCCACAGACCCAGATAGGCTAAGTAACAAGGAGAGCACGAGGTGAAATGCATGGTTTCCCTGGAAGTAAAAATAAAATAGAGTTTGTAGGTGGGCTGGGGTTGGGTGGGCTTGGGAACAGAAGAGATCAGATGCAATGGAAACTTCACAGAATCTATGAGAATAACTGTACAAAACTCCTAATAATGGGGGGACATGGATCTTGAATTGGCCATATTCTATTACCATGCAAGGCCTCAAGTGATTTGAGGCACAACCAAGACACAAAACCTTTGACCTAGTTTGCTCTGCCTGCACAATGTTCTGAGAGGAGAATCTAGCATAATCATCAGCAGAAACACCAGAGAGGCTTCATCTAACAACTGATGAGAGCAAATGCAGAATTCCATAGCCAACCATTAGGCAGAGCTTGGGGAGTCTTGCAAGGAAGGAGAAGAACCAGAGATGTCCCTAGATACCATAAGAACAGGGTCTACAGAATCAACTGATTGGTATTTACTCTTGGGGGCTCACAGAAATATAGTTGAGTAGCTGTTTTTGTGGGATTTCTATCAGTGGGAGCGGGAGGTGTCTCTGTGTCTTTTGTCTGCTTGTGAGACCCTTCTCCTTTTACTGTGTGGCCTCATCCAGTCTTGCTGTGATGCTAAAACTATTGAATGGATTGCTGAGTTGATACATGTAGCTTCTACCAAACCTAAAGCCAGATAAGACCACTTCTGAGTCCTGAGGATTCCCACCTCCTGCAGTCTAATTACTATAGAACCCCACCTGCAGATTTTGGAAGGATTGGCTAATGACTTTCAAGATGATTTGAATCCATATTGCAAGGCTATGGTCAATTTATATAAGACTAAGAATAAACTGTTTTCTTGTTTAATTTTTTAAGAAAAGAAATCATGTGAATGATGATGCAGCAGTTGTTGGATTTACAATGAGTGAGGATTTTCCTCAGTTGTTGAAGAAATCATGAATCATATTTTCAGATTGAGAGAGAGAGAGAGAGAGAGAGAGAGAGAGAGAGAGAGAGAGAGAGAGAGAGAATAACACTCACCTAAACCCGATTTATTATTTATGAAGAAAAGAATATAGCAAGAAAGTATTTGACTAAATTAATATCAAAATGCACTCTAGAAAGAAGAAATTTGGGGCAAAAGAAAGATTTAAAAATCAGAAGGACAAAGCACAAGGAAACAGATAAATATTATATAGATTTTAGTGTTGTTTGTGTGGAACTATGATAAATAATAGCTACCTCAGAAGATGTTATAAACAAGCAGAAAAAAATACTAAGCAATAAAAATAATAGTTTGTGAACACAGTTTTTGCTATTTTCTATGTAGTTCTGGAGGTCTAAAAACTTAATCTGTGTGCAAATTATATAAAATAAAAAGAAAAAAAACTATTGGAGAAATTACAAATTTCAGGAAAGAGGTTAGAAGTTACAAACTAAGTAGAGTAGAATGCAAACAAGGTAGATGTAAATATGATGTTTATAATATTTGTATTTAAAACTTATTGTTATGGATTGATTTTTATCCTCCCAAATTCATACATTGAAATTCTAACTCTCAATAACTCAGAAATAAATTTTATTTAGAAATAGTGCCACTGTACATATAATTAGGATCAGGCCATGATAGAATGTACAGATCCCTAATACACTGTAACTGATGTAAATGTAGACATGATCCATACAGGAGAACTCCATGAGAAGATGAAGCCATGGGTAGATTCCTCCAAGCAGAACCAACTCTGCCAGGGCCCTGACCTCAAACCTTCAGTTCATAGAACTGTGAGTATGTTGATTTCTGTGTTTCCATTCTGTGATACTTTGTTATGGGTGTGCTAGCAAGCTAACAACATTCAATTAATTTTATTTTATGAGACATACTTAAAAGAAAATATCAGGTAAATATTAAGTAATATTGAGGAGTTACTTAGGAAGAAGACATATCAGGTAAATTCTGGAGAAAAGAAATGTAATGCCCCATAGCAATATCAGAATAAAAACTCAACTTCACTTATTTATACATTCATCATTCCTATTTTCATTTCATGAGATACAGTCTCTCTAGCTCATGCTGTCCTAGAATTCAGTATTGCCAAGGTTAGGCTTGAATATAGAAGATCATTTTATCTTTATCTCTAGTGCCTGGGTTACAGGAGTGAACTACCATGTCTGGCATCAAAATTAATGTTAAACCCAAAGCTTTGTAGTGATAACAAGGGATAATGATATGATGTTAATAATCAGTTTCAAAGGGAATTATGGAAATTTTGAACTCATGTTCATGTTGCATAAGTATATATACTTTAATACAGATATACATATGCACACACATGCATTGAATTTAAAATGCGAAATAGTGTGCCTGGTAGTTTTATGTCTAATTGATAAAAGCTAGAGTCATCGGAAGAGAGGGAACCTCAACTGAAAAAAATGCTTTCATAAGTTTGGGTTCTAGGCAGACCTGTAGTCATTTTTAAAATCAGTGATTGATGCAGGAGTGCCCAGCCTGTTGTGGGTGGGGATACTCCTAGAGTGGTGATTCTGAGTTCTAAAGAAAGCAGGCTAAGCAAGAATGAAGAGCAAGCCAAAAAGCAGCACTCCTCCACACGAGTTCCTGCCTCCTGCCCTGACATCCTTCAACAATAGACTATGATGTGACGTATAAGCCAAACAAACTGCTTTATTTGCAGCTTGCATTTAATCATGGTATTTCATCACAGAAATCTCAACTTAGACAAATACAGTTCCTAAAAATAAGGATATTATGAATAATAGCAAAATAATTTAACACATAATTTTCAGAAAAAAGCATATAAACAAGGCAAGACAGTTGACAGATGCTTGAAAAATATAATAACAAAGTTGGTCTAAATCACAATAGTATGTTGTTCCCACTAAACCTTAGATTTTTCTAAAATATAGAATAAATATTTACAAAAATTAATTAGTGCCAGGTTACAAAATAGTTCAATTTCAAAAAAAGTTAGTTGTATTATATTTCTTCACACAAATTAATTCAATTTGTGTTATATATTTTACTTAATTTGTGATAACAATCAATATTTCAAAAATAAGCAGAGAATATAAATCTCATCAACATTCTTCCCTGAGTTTGAACTCTAAGATACTACAAAATGGAAGAAGAGAATCAAATCTTGCAAGTGTCCACTCATGTTCTGTGTAATACACATGCCCACATAGACACAAACACACAAAAAAACTAAACTGCATTAAAAATGTCAAAAAAGTAGAATAAAGTACAGTAAAAATAATGAAATAATAATTGAGTACAGGAAGCAATGAAGTTAAAATCAACCAACAATAAGATATAAAGCAAATTTAAAATTATAAAAAATCTAATTAGATTTTTTTCTTTTTAAAAAATATTTTTATTGGTTATTTTGTTTATTTACATTTCAAATGTTATTCCCCCTCCCGGTTTACTCTCTGAAAAACCCCATTCCACCACTCCTCCCCTGCCTCCAAGAGGGGATCCCCCACCTATCCACCCACTCCCACCCCACCACCCTATCATTCCCCTATGCTAGGGCATCAATCCTTCACAGGACCAAGGGTCTCCCCTCCCTTTGATGTCAGCCAAAGCCATCCTGTGCTACATATGAAACTGGAGCCACGGGTCCCTCTATGTGTATTCTTTGGTTGTTGGTTTAGTCCCTGGGACCTCTGGGGAGAGGGGTCTGGTTGGTTGATATTGTTGTTCTTCCTATGGAGTTACAATAGGAACCCCTTCAGCTCCTTCAGTCCTTCTCCTAACTCCTCATTGGGGTCCCTGTGCTCAGTCCAATGGTTGGCTGCAAGCACTCCCATCTGTATCTGTAAGGCACTGGCTGAGCCTCTGAGGACACATCCATATCAGACTCCTCTCAGCAAGCACTTCTTGGAATTAGCAATAGTGTCTGGGTTTGGTGGCTCCGTAGGGTATGGATCCCCAGTTGAGGCTGTCTCTGGATGGCTTTTCCTTCAATCTCTGCTTCACTCTTTGTCCTTAAATTTCCTTTGGACAGGGTGAATTCTGGGTTAAAAATTTGAGAAAGGTGGGTGGCCTCATCCCTCAAACAAAAGCCTTGCCTAGCTTCTGTATATGATCTTTACAGGTTCTCTTTCCCCTTTGTTGTATATTTCAGCCAATGTTGTCCGCGTTGGATCCTGGGAGCCTTTTGCTTTCCTGGGGTCTGGAACTTTCTGTTGGCTACTCCCAGTTACATATCCCCCATTGCTATATACCTCTGTTCAACTTCCTGACCCTTTGTACATTGTGTTGAATAGGTTTAGAAATGTTGTGCCTTCATTTTCATTAAATTCTAAAAAGTCTTTAATTTTGTTCTTTATTTCTTCCCTGACCAAGTTCATTGTGTAGAGAGTTGCTCAGCTTCCATGTGTATGTGGGCTTTCTGTTGTTTTTGTAGTTATTGAAGACCAGCTTTAGTCTGTGGTGGTCTGATAAGATGCATCGGATTATTTCAATCATCTTATATCTGTTGAGGCCTGTTTTGTGACCAATTACATGGTCAATTTGGAGACGGTATCATGAGGTGCTGAGAAAAAGGTATATTATTTAGTTTTAGGATGAAATGTTGTAAAAATATATGTTAAATCCAATTGCATCATTACTTCTGTTAATTTCACTGTGTCTCTGTTTATTTTCTGTTTCCATGATCTGTCCATTGATGAGAGTGGGGTGTTGAAGTCTCCCACTATTATTGTGAGAGGTGCAATGTGTGCTTTGAGCTTTAGTAAAGCTTCTTTTATGAATGTGGGTGCCCTTGCATTTGGAGCATAGATGTTCAGTATTGAGAGTTCATTTTAGTAGATTTTTTTCCTTTGATGAATATAAAATGTCCTTCCTCATCTTTTTTGATAACTTTTGGTTGAAAGTATATTTTATTTGGTATTAAAATGGCTACTTCAGCTTTTTTGGGGGACTATTTGCTTGGAAAATTGTTTTCCAGCCTTTTACTCTGAGCCTTTTATCTTTGTCACTGAGGTATATTTCCTCTATGCAGTAAAATGCTGCATTCTGTTTACATATCCAGTCTCTTAGTCTATGTCTTTTTATTGGGGAATTGAGTCCATGGATGTTAAGAGATATTAAGGACCAGTGATTGTTGCTTCCTGTTATTTTTGTTGTTAGAAATGAAATTAAGTTTGTGTGGCTATCTTCTTTTGGGTTTGTTGAAAGAAGATTAATTTCTTGCTTTTTCTTGGAAGTAGTTATCCTCCTTGTGTTGGAGTTTTCAATCTATTATCCTTTGTAGGGCTGGATTTGTGGAAAGACAGTATGTAAATTTGGTTTTGTCATGGAATATCTTGGTTTCTCCATCTATGGTTATTGAGAGTTTTGCTGGGTATAGTAGCCTGGGCTGGCATTGTGTTCTCTTAGGGTCTCTAAGATATCTGCCCAGGATCTTCTGACTTTTATAGTCTCTGTTGAGAAGTCTTTTGTAATTCTGATAGGTCTGCCTTTATATGTTACTTGACCTTTTTCCCTTACTGTTTTTTATATTCTTTCTTTGTTTTGTGTGTTTGTTGTTTTATTATGTGACAGGAGGAATTTCTTTTCTGGTCCAATTTATTTGGAGTTCCATAGGCTTCTTGTATGTTCATGGTCATCATTTCTTTAGGTTAGTGAAGTTTTCTTCAATCATTTGGTTGAAGATGATTACTGGCCCTTTGATTTGGGAATCTTCAGTCTCTTCTACTACTATTATTCTTAGGCTTGGTCTTTACATTGTTTCCTGGATTTCCTGGATGTTTTGGGTTAGGAATTTTTAGCATTTTGTATTTTTTTAGACTGTTGTGTTAATGTTTTCTATGGTACCTTCTATGCCTTGTATTCTATTGGTGATGCTTGCATCCATGACTACTGATCTCTTTCCTAGGTTTTCTTTCTCCAGGTGTGGGACTGCGTAAGGGTATTCTGGTTCTTGGCTGGGCATGGGCCTAGAACCCCGAGACTCCAAGGGAGAAACGGCAGGAGTTCGGCCAAGTCCCCAGAACTCAGAGTCCTAACAAGCAGTCCAATCTCCATAGACCTATATTGTTCAGTCATGTAGGCCATTACAGCCCCTCCCAAAGTGCACAGGTAGGAGGGTGTAACTACAGGCCTCAGGCCCTAGAGATTTACATACTAATGAAGGTCAGAGGGCGGAGCCAATTAACCATTCCTCCCCAGAACCTCGCCCTTCCTCCCTCCCTACTTAACCCAGGTCTGCCCTGAGTTTGGGGGGGTACACCCAGATCCATCCACCATCCGCCATGACAATAAAGCCTTTTGGAACCAAGGACTTCCTCGTATCATTGGGCCTCGGCCTGCCGCAGCTGAAGCCTCCAGCCACTGACCTGGGACCTTCTCCGTATGACACAGGCTGCCTGAAGCCTCCAGCCACTGGAACCTGGGACCTTTCTCCGGTATGTGACACAGGCTGCCTGGAAGCCTCCAGGCAGTCTCCGCCTCACAGGCCCCGGGCCACTGCCTCGTAGGCCTGGGGCCTGCTGCCTGGGCCTGGGCCTGGAGGCCTGCCTGTGCAAGCCCCTGGGCCTGCTGCCGCGTGGGCCCGGGACTCCACCGCTGCGACCCGTTTCCACCACGCGGGCCCCCGAGCCGCTGCCGCGTAGGCCCAGGGCTCGCACCGCTGCCCGCCATTTCTTCCCACATCCATGGTTGTCTCCCTTTGTGATATCTTTAGTGTTTCTGTTTCCTTTTTAGATCCTGGATGGTTTTGCTCAATTCCTTCACCTGTTTGTTTGTGTTTTTCTCTATTTCTTTAAGGGACTTATGTCTTTCCTCTTAACGGCTTCTACCTTTTTACCTGTATTTTCTTGTATTTCTTTAAGGAAGCTATTTATGTCCTTCTTAAAGTCTCTATCATCATCATGAGATGTGATTTTAATTCAGAATCTTGCTTTTCAGGTGTGATGGGAGTATTCAGGGCTTGTTGTGGTGGGAGAACTGGGTTTTGATGATGCCAGGTAGCCTTAGTTTCTGTTGCTTATGTTCTTGTGCTTGCCTCTTGCCATTAGGTTGTCTCTTGTGGTAGCTGGTTTTGCTGTTTCTGACTGGAGTTTGTCCCTCCTATGAGCCTGTGAGTCTGTGGTCTTAGGTGTGATTTTGGTGTGTTAGCACTCCTGGGAGACTTGGGTGGGACTAGGGTCCAGATGGGAACCAGTAAGTTCCGTGATTCCTGGGTCCTGTGGGCTCTGTGAAGGTCCCATTTGGGCCCAGTATTTGGGCAGCAGTGGTGATTTCACCTGTTATTTTTGTTTTGTTAGCACTCCTGGGAGACATGCTCTCTCTGGTCTGGACCAGAGTGCAGGGTGGGACTGGGGTCCAGATAGTTGTGGCACAGGGTCAGGCCTGGGCGCAGATGGACTCAGAAGGATCTTTTTCTTGGCTGCTTTGTGGTTCCTGGGTCCTGTGGGCTCTGGCTAGAATTTTTTTCCTTATAAACTAATAAAGAGTTGAAGTAATAAAATAAATAAAATAGCATGATTTATTCAGAAAGCAAAAGATAAGGTTCAAGTCAAGAGTCTGGGTATTAAGCAGAAAAGGGGGACATATCCATAAGATAAATAAGACTCGCAAGAAAAATAGATGAATGCTATTTTTTAAATGTGAGGTATATAGATTTGGAAGTTTGAAGTGAATTAACAATTTTAGAACATTTTCTTAAATGCAAATATAACATAACTTATTGAAACTATTTTTCATTCATAAAGAATGAGGACTAGAAAGATAGTGCAGTGAGTATGATGCCTTACTGCTCTTTCAGAGGATCTGTTCCCAATACCCATATGATGGCCACACGTTTTCATAACTTCAGTTTCAGGGAATATGATTACCTCTTTTGGCTTCCAAGAGCACCTATACTCTCCCTCCATCTCTATCTCTATCCTTTCCCCTGCCCATCCTCTCTGTCTTTGCCCTCCACCCCTCCCCCATGACACACACCATTACCATTAAAAGATACCATTAAAAGAACTGGATAAGAGTTAAACATTTATCACCAAAAAAGCTACAATTGAGTTCTATCAGAGATGTTATAGGAAAACTTACAGAAGGTTAGGCAGTTTGGATGAAATACAGCCAGCCTAAGTTTGGAGGATAATAACTAATACTAATCTTTGTTTGCTAATACCAGATGAAATGGAAATTTATAGGTCTTGGAAAATCAGTTGTGTTGGAAGGTGTTTTCCTGGGGCAAACACATGAAAGAATGTTTTCCTGAAGTGGACACAGATAAAAACCTAAGGTTGATTAGTGAATGTTTTGTTGAAGCAAGCACAGGAGAGGAGATGTTCTGCTAAAGCAAATATGTGGAAGGATGTGTGATAAACAACAGACACATATTGGTTTGCCTTACATTGGGTAGTTAAGCTCCAGTTTTTGGGACTTCATAGAAAGAAATGCACCAGAAAACTTCTGGTGACATGTTGCAGTTTCTTGCCCCTTCTGTGGACTCAGGTTGATTGGAAGAATGATGTCAACTAAGATAGATGCATGTGCTAAGGCAAGACATGTGGAGGACATGTGGCATTTGGAGGGTATAAAAAAGACTCAATGGACAGTGATGGAGGCTGAACTAGGCTCATATATATATAATGCTGGCTGTGTGACACTTGTTGATCTCCTGTTTTTGCTTCACTGAGAAAGGCACAGCCAAGAACTTCTCCTGGCCTGGCCTTCTTCCTGGTCCCTCCTGCTGACTTGTGCTGAGGCTTAAGCCTGGCTGTCTCTTCTAGGTAGTGCCACAGCTGCTGATTTGTGTTTGCTATACTGACTCTACCAAACTGGACTGCTGGTGTACCCATGAAGTGTTTGTGAGTGGATTGAGCTGCCACTGCTAACCTGGGAACAGAACTGGTTATTACCTGATAATGTAGACAGGAGTTAGTCCAAAGAACCATTTCTAAATGGGCCTATCTCTCCCCCTACTACCCCACGTCCTTTCTTTTCTACACTTCTCATGGATAGTGGGCTATCAGGAAGGTTAAAATGTTTAAGAACCATCATTAAAAATAGCTTTTGAAAAAACTAAAGTTACAACCAGACAATAATTCTTGAAAAGATAATTACAAGGCTATCAAACTTATGAATATACAAGCTAATAGTGACCAAAACAGCTTAATGAATGAAAAATTGTACTTTCTCCCTTGTTCACTCTTTATACACATATAATTATGAGGAATTTGAGTTTATTTTTAAAAACAAAGGGGTTTAACGCTGCATGATCCATTATTGCAAGTCATAATATTAAAAGATTGTGGAGAAAAATTATGTGATTGACTCATTAGGGAATGAAAAATATTGTTAAAATTTAATTCTCATTAAGGACAAACCTGTTCATGGTTTAATAAGAAGGGAGTATATATAATTGCACAAAGTATATATAAAAAGCCTGTGGAGAATGCCCCAGTTAACGGACTGAGCAGAATCCTTCCTTATGATGATGGAACTATGGCAAGGCTGCCTGTTTGCATTGCTTTTATAAGAAATCTTGTTGGTGCATGATATTGTTCTATTTACAATGGGCACCACTATGCAAATGAAGTTCCCAGAACTGTACAGATCTTATTAGCATAATAGACAAGAATCCAAATGTGTCAGTGCTGAAAATTCTGTGCAGATGTATATGAACTATCATGACCTGTTTGAAAGAGTCAAGAAGCTCTACAAACAAACTGTTATATGGAAATAAGATAATCATACAAAATACACCTCTATCTCTAACAATAGCAAAAGGCAGCTGATTAAATAATGATTTCTAAAGTATTAAAAGTCTGGTATACAGAGGAAGTTGTTTAAAGACAATATATAAAAAAAATTATGTTGGACATTCTAGAACAATGTTATTGATGACATAAAGATAAATTAGCCCTTTCCCATTGATAAATTAAAATTCTTAAAACTTTTATTTGTTCTTAAAACAATACATAAATGTTCATAATAATTCTTTGTGGTATACAAGTACTTTCAGTTACTTGTTTGTCAAAACAACTTGGATTTTAGAATTTGGAAACTTGAAGGGCAAGATTGAGCCAATTTCTTTCAAGAGAACAAAAATAAGTAAGTAAGTAAGTAAGTAAATATATGGGACTTGCCCTATTGCACATTAAGAATAATTTCTGCAGGTCCCCTTTACTTAGTAGTGTGTGCTATTGTTAGGTCAATGTTGCTTTCTTACAAAAGCTTCCTACTGGTTTCCATAGTGCCTGCATCAGTCTGTACTCCCAGCAGCAGTGAGTGTGAGTTTTCCTTCCTCACAACCTAACAGGAATCTGTTTTCATTTCAAGTTTTCTGATTGGGGTGAATGGAATTTCAAAGTAATTTTAATTTGTACTTCTCTCATGTCTAATTATGTTGAACACATTTAAAGTGTTTATCAGCCATTAGTATTTCTTGTCTTGAGAATTCTCTACTCCATTCTACAGCCCATCTTTTTACTGAGTGGTTTGTTTTCTCAATACATAGTATTATTTTTAAGGTCTTTGTATATTCTGAATTTTAATCCTCTATTACATTTAGCTCTGGAAAATACTTTCTTTCATTCTCTGGGCTACCTAGTCACTTGATTGATGGTTTTCTTTGTTGCACAGAAACTTTTTTATGTCACGAAGTCCTAATTGCTAACTGCTGGCCTCACTTTTTGAGTAAACATATTCTATTTAGAAAGTCATTTTCATTGCCTATATCTTACAGAGGATTTCCTACTTTATCTATTAGATGTTCCTGATTTTCAAATTTTACATTGAGGTTTCCTGACTCACATAGAGTTGGATTTTTTGCATCTGAAGAGAAAAGTTTCATGCTACACATGCATATGAACTGTTTTCAGCACCATTTGTTGAAGAAGCTGACTTCACTAGAGTGTGTGGTTTTGGTTTTTTGTTTGTTTGTTTGTTTTATCGAATATTTTATTTATTTACATTTCAGATGTCATCCCCTTTCCCCATTTCCCCTCCCTAGAACTCACTATTCCATCCTCCCTCCTCCTTGGTGCTCTTATATCATTTGAATGACATGCATGTATTAAGGTCAATTCTAGGTTGTGGGTCTAGCAATATAATAGATGCAAATAGTCAAGGAACAAGCAAGACAATAAACACAAATAGTCAAAGAACAAGCAAGGCATTAAACCCAATTCCATGAATACTCTTATGATCACTGTTTCTAAGGACTTATTAGGATGGCCAAAATATCTGAGCCAACTTTCCTGTCATTTTCATGTCTGATTCCTACTTTCTTGTTCTAGCCTAAAATTTAGATTCCTACATGAAATTACTTATTTCTTTTGGCCTAAGATTTAGATTCCTACCTAAAATTATTTCTTTGTTCTAGTCTAATGTCAGATTCCTGCCTGAAGCCTACTTCCTTGTCCTTGGCCAATGTCATATTCCTGCCAATCAGACCATTTCATTGTCTTTGGCCCATGTCACATTCTTGCCAAGCAGCCCCAAAGGCTCTCCACATCTCCCCCTTTTTTATTTCATTAACGAGATTGAGTCTGTCCTCGGTCATTCTGACAAGAATGCCTTCCTTACCCATCATGGAATATGCATTATCCAAAGCAATGCACTTATGTCTTAGGTTGGTAAGGCTCTGTGCAAAATTTTACTCATCCTTGGCTTTCCAGCCTGTTAATTTAATAACTCTGTTTGGGGGTCCATTTTCAGGTTCAAGTCATGTACTTTGGCTGCCAACATGTTGATGTTGCTAAAGACAAGCTATAACATGATGGACAGGAATAAAAGTATTCCCAGGACAAAAAGAGCTAGCATGGTCAAGCTATATATGCCATTCTTGAAGCTTGACCAAAATAGAAATAGTGACCTCATGCCATGAGTAATTTTATCTGTAGTATCTACTGCATCAATGCTCAGCAGAATAGCATTCTTGAAATTCATAAGCTCACTATGTAACATTAAAACATCCAGAGAGGTGTTAGAATTATGCCAAATACACTGCAAGTATCTTTAAACTTCTTCCTAATTATAATGACTACCACTGCAAATTTTAGAAGTAACATGAATCCAATGATATTTGGCATGACATTCGATGTGGCTCCTTACCCTTAAATTCTGAACCTCCTTCCAATAATTTGAATAGGATAAAGAGCATCAATCTGTTCTTCCAAATACCTATCTAAATCCTCTTGTATATTCAACACATTAGTAACATTTTTTTGCTAAATGATTAACAAATGTAGCTGTCTTAACTTCTTGTGTCACAGCAATTGCAGAAGCAGTGGTGCTAGCAATTAATGTAATTAAAGCTGTTATACCAGCAATAATCAAGCCTACTACCCTCTTGCTTGTACTTAAAGCCTGACTCATTTATTCCAGTTCCTGCAAGTTATTTTTAGAATACCAAGGTTCTGTGACACTCAGGGCACTAAAACAAAAGCTGGTTGATAGACCTCCATAACTGACATGCCAGATTTCAAAACACAAACACAATTAGAAGGTGTACAATCAATGCAATTTACATTAAATACTGTAGAAGAAACAAAAGTATTTTTAACTTGACAATTAAAAGAGCCTTAACACATGTGCTAACACCTGTTTGAAATCAGATTCTGCCCCAACTTAATCTCTTGCTAACATAACATCATAGAGAACTGCAGCTAATTTCCATATATGTCTCTGAAAGTGTCTAGAACAAGACGTCCAAATGAACACTGTTATTTCCAATATTGGATTGAGTCTGAATAACTGGTCACATTTAATAACAATGCAAGAGTCATTATAACTTCTCTTTTTGATTCTCTGTTCCTCAAGGTCTAAGAACTTGAGGCAAAGCAGTTTGTCCCATCAGGGGTATAGGTAAGCAATGGTGGATTGGAAACATATGTCCAATACATCTTCCCAGTCACCATTGTCAGGGCACTCAGCAAACTCACAGGTCACCATCATTCTTTGTTCTGGCATCAGCATGTCTCACCTGTTGCTCTGGTGGCCACTATGCTTCTTCAGCATCCTGCAGAAAAAGCACAAACATACCCTTTTCCCCATATTTATTACCTGATCGGGATCATACCTTATGCCAGTAAGTGGATCCTTCCCTTTCACCTATGCATAAGTATGTTTAGTTGCACAGTGCCATAGACTTTCAGCAGAAAGTTCCTTGGCATCCATTTAAAAAAAAAAAAAAAAACTTAAAATAAAAAATAAAAAGAACTAGATAATAAATTTGTGGTGTACAGGGATATATCTCCCCCTTTTATATGTTATGAAAATATTGTTTTAAAGTTTCATGGAGCTGTTCCACAGTCTCTTGTCCTTGACAATTATAAGGAATCCCTATAATATGGGTAATGTTAAATTGCTTCTAAAAAGTCTCAAATGTTCGACTTCCATAGCCAGTTTCATTATCTGCTTTTTTTTTGTTTTTTATCTTTTTTTTTAATTATTATTATTTCAGTTATATCAGGGTACTTCACTTTTCTACATTTCAGATGTTATCCTCTTTCCCCATACCCCTCAAGAAACCCCTTAATTCATTCCCCCTTCCTCCTATTTCTATGAGGGTATGCCCCTACCCATCCACCCACTCCCACCTCCCTTCCCTCAAATTCCCCCTCTCTGGGGCATCCAGCCTTCAAGGGACCAAGGCCTTCCTCTCCCACTGATGCCTGACAAGTCCATCCTCCGGTACATATACAGCTAGAGACATAGGTCCATCCATGTGTGTTCCCAGGCTGGCTGTTTAGACCCTGGGAGTTCTGGTTGGTTGGTATTGTCACTCTCCCCATAGGGCTGCAAGACCCTTTAACTCCTTCAGTTTTCTCTCTAATTCCTCCACTGGGGACCCTGTGATCAGTTTGATGGTTAGCTGTGAGCATCTGACTCTGTATATGTCAGGTTCTGGCAGTACCTCTAAGGAGACAACTATATCAGGATCCTGTCAGCATGCACTTCCGGACATCCACAACAAGTGTTTGCATATGGTGATTGCATCTGGGAGGGATCTCCAGCTGGCGGGGTCTCTGGATGGTCTCTCCTCCAGTTTCTGGCCCCCACATTGTCTCATATTTGCTCCTGTGAGTATTTTGTTACTCTTTCTAAGAAGGAACAAAGCACCCACACTTTGGTCTTTCTTTTTCTTGAGCTTTATGTGGTCTGAGTCATGTCTAGGTTTTGTGAGATTTTGGGCTAATATCCACTTATCAGTGAGTGCATACCATTTGTGTTCTTTTGTGACTGGGTTACCTCACTCAGGATGACATTTTCTAGTTCCATCCATTTGTCAAAGAATTTTATGAATTCATTGTTTTTAATAGCTGAGTAGAACTTCATTGTTCTACTCATGTAAATGTATCATATTTTCTGTACCCATTGCTCTGTTGAAGGACATATGAGATCTTTCCAGCTTCTGGCTATTATAAATAAGGCTGCTATGAACATAGTGGAACATGTGTCCTTGTTATATGTTGGAACATCTTTTGAGTATATGCCCAGAAGTAGTATCACTGGATCCACAGGTAATACCATGTCCAATTTTCTGAGAAACTGCCAGACTGACTCCAGAGTGGTTGTACCAGCTTATAATGGAGGAGTGTTTTTCTTTTTCCACATCCTCACCAGCATCTCCTGTCATCTGAGTTTTTAATCTTAGCCATTCTATCTGGTGTGAGGTGGAAACTCAGCATTGTTTTGATTTACATTTCCCTGATGACTAAAGATGTTGAACATTTCTTTAGGTGCTTCATGGCCATTTGATATTCCTCAGTTGAAAATTCTTGCCCAGATCCCTGGCTGGTCTGGTCTCGGGCACCGCACTCACGATGGCTCTGTCACAGGTAGGGAGTGAGGAGCAGCCCGCGTCCTCCGAGGTCAGCGTCATGAGGAGCCTGCGGTTCTTCCGCTGGGGCCAGTTGGTGCGCGGCTTCAGCCGCGGCTCCAAACAACTGGGCATCCCCACAGCCAATTTTCCTGAACAAGTAGTAGAAAATCTTCCAGCTGATGTGTCCGCTGGCATTTATTATGGTTGGGCCAGTGTTGGGAATGGAGATGTCCATAAAATGGTGGTGAGCATAGGATGGAATCCATACTACAAGAATGTGAAAAATTCCATGGAAACTCACATCATCCATACCTTCAAAGAGGACTTCTATGGGGAAATTCTCAATGTGGCCATTGTTGATTACCTCAGATCTGAAAAGAACTTTGATTTTTTGGAGTCACTTATTTCTGCCATTCAAGGTGATATTGAAGAAGCTAAAAAACAACTGGATTTACCAGAACATTTGAAACTCAAAGATGACAATTTCTTCCAAGTTTCTAAAGACAAAATTATGAATGGCAACTGATGAGAAGTACCTTCCCTTTCCACCCACTAGTGTTTCAGTGCTTCTGTTACAGTCTCATTTTGTTCATATTTCAAATCAAGCATTTCCCTGTAGATGTCAAGAGACCTCCAACAGTTAGCTCCATCATGTTTCATAGTACTAAAGATTCATTCAGAAATCAAGACTTTAAATGTAATATGTTGATTATAATGTAGCACTAGAAAGCTAGTGTCTTGTAATAAAAATAAAGTCTGTGAGTGTGGGTGGAAAAGCAAGTTACTGAGGAAAATGAGGACTGGCTGTAGTTCTTGTGACCATGTGTACTGGCGCTGGTGAGCCCAGCAGGCATGTACTGCTGAACAGAAGCTTCCCAGGACATGCACCACACACACAGCTTACCCAAGGAGGAAAATCTAGTTACTTTTATTATTTTGTGCATTAATGTATTTTTACAATCCTGCAAGCTTTCGTGAGCCTTGAGTTACTCATTCCTCATGAGGTCACTTCCTGGTAGTGTTCCAATGCTCTGTGTGGAGTTACTTCAGGTTGAAGTGGCCTCGAGCTCCTAGCACCCTTTACTTTTTAAGTCATACAATGTCTACATGTTTCCTTTTTGAAGAATAGATGATTTTGCTCTTTAACATTTTTGTGAGTTTTGTTTATTTTCTTCCTATTTGGCATATCCAACAACCATGTGGCTCAGAGATTGCTTGTGTGTGTGTGCCATTCTGCTCAAAACTAAATGGTGGTCAAGTGCAAGTATGTATTGTATTTTTAAGAAAAATAAAACAATTTGTGTTTATAAAAAAGAAAAAGAAAATTCTTTCTTGAGCTCTGTACCCCATTTTTAAATAGGGTTATTTGATTGTCTGGAGTCAAATTTCTTGAGTTCTTTGTAAATTTTGAATATTAGCCCTCTATCAGATGTAGGACTGGGAAAGATCTTTTGCCAATCTGTTGGTTGCTATTTTGTCCTATTGACAGTGTCCCTTGTCTTACAGACAGAAGTTTTGCAATTTTATGAGGTCCCATTTGTCAGTTCTTGATCTTAGAGCATGAGCCATTGCTGTCTTGTTCAGGAACTTTTCCCCTGTGCCCATGAGTTTGGGGCTCTTCCGCATTTTCTCTTCTATTAGTTTCAGTGTGTCCAGTTTTATATGGAGGTCCTTGATCAACTTGGACTTGAGTTTTGTACAAGGAGAAAACAATGGATTGATTTGCATTCTTCTACATGCTGACCTCCAGTTCAACCAGCACCACCTTTTGAACATGCTGAATGATTTTCAACGATCAAGTGACTATAGGTAAGTGGGTTCATTTCTGGGTCTTCTGATTTTATCATTATTGGGTTTTTTTTTTTTTTTTTTTTTTTTTTTTTTTTTTTTTTTTTTTTTTTTTGCTGTTGTTATTGTTTTGAGACAGAGTTTCTCTGAGTAGCCCTGGTTGTCCTGGAACTCACTCTGTAGACCAGGCTGGCCTCAAACTCAGAAATCCTCCTGCCTCTGCCTCCCAAGTGCTGGGATTAAAGGCATGCCAGCCTTAGCCTGTGGTGACCTGATAGGATGCATGGGATTATTTCAATTTTCTTGTATTTGTTGAGGCCTGTTTTTGACCAATTATATCATCAATTTTGGAGAAGGTACCATGAGGTGCTGAGAAAAAGGTATATTCTTTTGGTTTTGGATGAAATGTTTTATAAATATCTGCTAAATTCATTTGGTTTATAACTTCTCTTATTTTACTGTATCTCTGTTTAGTTTTTGTTTCCATGATCTGTCCACTGATGAGAGTGGGGTATTGAAACCCCCCACTATTATTGTGTGAGGTGCAATGTGTGCTTTGTGCTTTAGTAAAGTTTCTTTTATGAGTATGGGTGCCCTTGCATTTGGTGCATAGATGTTCATAATTGAGATTTCGTCTTGGTTGTTTTTTTCCTTTGTTGAGTGTAAAGTGTCCATTCTTATCTTTCTTGATAACTTCTGGTTGAAATCAATTTTATTTCATATTAAGAATCGCTACTCCAGCTTGTTTCTTGGGACCATTTGGTTGGAAAATTGTTTTCCAGCTTTTTATTCTGAGGTAGTGTCTGTCTTTGTCACTGATGTGCATTTCCTGTATGGATCAAAATGCTGGGTCCTGTTTACATATCCAGTCTGTTAGTCTATGTCTTTTTACTGGGGAATTGAGTCCATGGATGTTAAGAGATATTAAGGACCAGTGATTGTTGCTTTCTGTTATTTTTTGTTGTTAGAAATGAAATTAAGTTTGTGTGGCTATCTTCTTTTGGGTTTGTTTGAAGAAGATTACTTTCTTGCTTTTTCTAGGGTATAATTTCCCACCTTATGTTGATGGTTTTCCTCTATTAACCTTTGTAGGGCTGAATTTGTGGAAAGATATTGTGTAAATTTGGTTTTGTCATGGAATATCTTGATTTATCCATTTATGGTCATTTAGAGTCTTGCTGGGTATCATAGCTTGAGCTGGCATTTCTGTTCTCTTAGGGTCTGTATGATATTAGTCCAGAATCTTCTGGCTTTTATAGTCTCTTTTGAGAAGTCTGGTGTAATTCTGATAGGTGTGCCTTTATACACTACTTGACCTTTTCCCTATTGCTTTTAATATTCTTTCTTTGTTTTGTGCATTTGGCGTTTTGATTATTATGTGACAGGGGGAATTTCTTTTCTGATTTAGTCTATTTGGAGTTCTGTAGGCTTCCTGTATTTCATAGGCATCTCTTTCTTTAGGTTAGGGAAGATTTCTTCTATAATATTGCTGAAGGTATTTACTGGCCCTTTAAGTTGGGAATCTTCACTCTATTCTATACCTATTATCCTTAGGTTTGGTCTTCTCATTGTGTCCTGGATTTCCTGAAATAGGGAAGGAAACAAGGGGGAAGAAAAAAAGGGAAGGGGAGAGGGAAAGAACAGAAAGGAAGAAGAAAGCAGAAAGACAAAGAATGACAGAAAGAGAAAAAGAAAGAGAAAAAGAAAGAAAGAGAGAGAAAGAAGGAAGGAAAAAAGAAAGAAAACTGATTGTTGTGAAGGAGAAAGGGGATATACAATTCACTTTGAAAAATTAAAGTTGTTCTCACACAAAATCTCCACAGAAGCTGAGACAACAAGCACAGAGAATTGGGAAGAAATTTGGAGAAATAATCAGAGAAATTAATTCAAAGACTAAATGTGAGGTAGACTTTAAACTGAATTGCTCCCCTCCCCTATACTGAAGACCCAGTGGTGGTGGTTTCTGCCTTTGAGGGAAACCCCAAGAAGCAACAAGTAGCTTCTCTTGGAAAATTTATCAACACATGCCTTGCCACTCAAGAAACAATTGTAGTAGCCCAAAGTCTGCCTCAATATGTAAGCCCACATGGATATACAAAATAAGGGTTTACTGTTTTATTGTATTTTCCCTTTCTGTAATTTTTTTGTATCAACATTTTAAGCATTTAATTAAAATATAATTACATTATTTACCCATCCCTTTTCTTCTAATTTCTTTGATGTTTTCTTACTCCAAGCTCTCTCATTCTCTTATTCACACTCAAAATGATGACCTCTTTTTGTTTGTTTATGTTATTTATATACATATATGCATACATATGCATATTATCCATTCCTATTATCCCTAAAAAAGACTAATTGTCCCCTTCTCAGAGTTTATTCAGTTTTTTTATTGATATTAAATTTGTTCTTTGACAATTTTATGCATCTATTTAGTGCATTCTGTTTACTCTTTCTGCCTGCTTTGTTTCTCTTATCTCATCGCCTGCTCATCCCCACAGGCCACTTTCCTATATTATGCCTTTTTATTTTTATTTTGTGAGCTGCTGATTTTACACAGGACTATTTTTATGGTCACAAATTTTGAACAAACAATGGGAGCCTAAAGTGTTCTCCCATGTCCTCTCTGAAATCATCTCATTATATAACCTAGGCTAGACTTGTACATGGGTGATTCTCCTGTCTCAGCTTTCCTAGTGCTGGGATTACAACCATTCATCAATTTGCCTGGCTTAAGAAAGTCTCCATTTTGAAAGTTACAGCTTAAGCCTCCAACAAACCCATAAGTACAAGTTTAACATGAGAGACTTAACAAATCATTTCATGTCTAGAGAAATAGAAAGAACAGACCTAAATTGTGACTATGCACCCTTCCTTCTAGTTGTGACTACTTATAATAATCTGGAGATATACGGGATTTACAACAAGAAAGCAAAGACCTGCATTTGATCTAAAATGGTGTGTTTCATCTTTCACTATTTTCAGTCTAGCATTTAGATACAAATTAAAAAAAAATCAAAATCCAATATTTGAAAAATAAAGCTTGCACCTTTAAAGAAGCATCAGTTGGATAATAACAAAAAGTAGACTCTTCAAAAAAATTTACCTGATAATACAGAAAAAAAATATTTTAGAATAGATTCTCTAGGGTATTAAGACATTGGCTGTTTTAAACTGGAACTATATTTCTGGAACTCAGAATAAGGATAATTAGGATAAAAAATATTCTATATATTTATTAGATAAATAGTAGAATAAAAATAGCTGAAGAGTCAACTAATGAGCTGAAAGGCTGAACAAAATAATTAGCCTAGAAATGTCAAGTAATAAGACGGTAAGTATGAGAAAAGAGTTAAGAAGTAAGAAGAATAGATACAGAAATTCCAATATGTATCTGTGACTGTTGATATCTTGTCATGCAGCAGCTTGAAACAGAAGATGCCAGGGCAGAGGGTTCCACAAGAGGAGTTTATTTAGGGCAGAAGGGAGAGAGAGAGAGAGAGAGAGAGAGAGAGGCCGGCCATGACCATGTGGAGAGGGGGAAGGGAAGGGGAGATGGGAACCTGCAGGCGAATGGGTCACAGGCGCAAGAGAGATAGGAGGGGCCAGACACCCTTTTATAATAGTGGGCAGGGCTACCTGGCTGTTGCCAGGTAACTGTGGAGGTGGAGTTTAGACAGAATGCTAACATTCCCCAGTTTTCGTTTAATTAAAAAAGAAAAAATTAGAAAGAGGTGACGGAGCAGCAGGAATAGGGTCGTTGTGATATCTGGTTCCTTCTTGCTGACATTGGGGACGATGTGTCTTTAAGGGGAACCTGGTATGGGGGATGTTTGTCTGGTCCTGCTGTCCAGGGTCTGTGGAGCCATCCGAGATAGGCCAGAAGGAACACCAGTAAAAGCAGCTGTGTGTGTGACAGGAGATGGAGCATCTGAAGGTTGCTTTTCTGGAGTTTCTGGATGCACCTGGACTTGAAAAGATGTAAGGAATAAGATTAAGTACACTTAGGAAAAAGAATTTTTTCTAAGATGTACATTTGAAACCCAGAGGGACCTTTAGTAAGTGGGACCTTTAGGCAGATGTACTTATCTGGATGGCATCTATTTGGTCCGTGAGAGGTAGATTTTAGTGGGTTTCCTGTAGCTTATAAGTTTACAAAAGAGATAACAGCATGAGTTAACAACACAAGCAGTCTTTAAGATGAACCTTTGTTGGATCGTATAGTGGAATGTTTAATAAAACAGTTAGGCAAGTTCATAGGAACTCAGATAATTTAGGACAGTAGGATAGCAAGAAGAGGAAATATGAAGCAATTATTTGGTGGCAATTGAGTTTAGATAATGAGGTAACAGATTACATCTGTGAGAGCTTAGCTGTCAATGTAGTCAGAAGTCTGAAAAAGAGTAAACAACAATCTACCAGTTATATATTAATTTAAAAAAATGACAGAGTCCACTAGCCAACAGTTCCCATGGTTTCCATACTCTCTTGGGTGAAGTCAGTTTGGCTTTCAAGCATAGAAGATGCAGGGCTTTTTCTCTGTGGAATAAATACACGTGACATGAGAAATGACTTACCTCGGGTTGACTTAGCTAAGTCATTTGACTCAGGGTATCCAGTTTAGTCTACTGCGCTTGTTCACATACAATCTAGGCTATGTCTACTAGGAGTCTGGTGTTCAAGTCTTCTGAAACCATCTAGGGTCAACTGCTAGAGACTTTGGGAATTCTGTCAGCTATAAACTATTTAAGTTAGTATTAGCAAACTTCTGACAAAATTGAGAGCCATAAGATTGGTTGTAACTGAATAGAATTTAATAGCAGTAACTTTGGCAGGTTGTATAGGCAGAGAAAAGCACTTTTGTATTAGCAAAGAAGTACTTGGCTAGGACCAGAATAAGAAAGCTGATAACAGTGGCAAACGATTGAACTGCTGGCAGGCATTGCGAATCAGGTCTGCTGGCGGCAGTGACAGCAGGGCGGGACTTCCCACTAGCTATCAGAAGTCGCTGCCCAGTGCCTCTGGCAGACAGCTGCAGTGAGCAAGCAAGTCACAGCAACATTCAGGTTAATGTTTTTTTGTGGTGGAAGGCACCGCTAGCACTCACTTTATAGGTCCTGGGCACAGAGGGAGAGAGGGTCCCTGGTAGGATTGAAAGAGAAGACCCAGAGCAGAGCTAAGACTCACCAGGCAAACCAGAGGACCGGCTGCAGAGGAGGCAGAGCGGGGAGGAGACAACAGAGTCCCGGACTAACTGCTGCTTCTGGCAAACCAAGGCAACTAAGCCCAGATGGCCGCAGATGACAGGAAGGAGAGGGAGAACGTGCGAATGGAAGAGACACACTGGGGGGAACTAAAACCGGAGGCGGTGGTCCTAAGACAGAACAGTCGGTCCAGGCCTGGCCTGGGGTACTCAGTCACGAGAAACTGTCTCGAGGGAAAAGGGAAGTGTCTTGCCCACAGGGAGCCATCCTAGAGTGAGGTTCAGGAGGAACAGGGTTACAGGGTTAGCTCTGAGCTCAAGAGATTTTTCTTGGGAACCGAGGGTTTGTGTCTCTGTCTGGGATACCCAGCCCACGTGGCCAAGAACCACGTGGGGGCCGCAGGGGCACAGCTCATGTGGTGGAAGTTTTGCAGCAGCAGCGGTGGAAGGTGGTTGGTGATGGCAGGTATCAGCAGATTAAGTCTGCATGGAGTAGCAGTGGTGTCGGTGTCATTGTGTCTATCTTGCATGGTCGCAGCAGCCGGAGCTGTCAGCTGCACAGGTCTTGAGGTCCCCGAAGTCTTCGTTTCCCTGGTTTCGGCACCATTGTTGATATCTTGTCACGCAGCAGTTTGGAACAGAAGACGCCAGGGCAGAGGGTTCCACGAAGAGGAGTTTATTTAGGGCAGAGGGGGGAGGGAGGGAGAGAGGCCGGCCATGACCACATGGAGAGGAGGAAGGGAAGTGGAGACAGGAACCTGCAGGCGCATGGGTCACAGGCGCAAGAGAGAGAGGAGGGGCCAGACAACCCCTTTTATAATAGTGGGCAGGGCTACCTGGCTGTTGCCAGGTAGCTGTGGGGAGGAGCATACCTGGCTGTTGCCAGGTAACTGTGGAGGTAGAGTTTAGACAGAATGCTAACAGTGACTACTTCTAGATCATATGCAAAGGAAATGTGGTAAATCGAATTTAGGAGAGGCTAGAGAGCCTACTCAGCACTTAAGAGCATTTGCTGGTTTTCCAGAGCTTGGATCCCAAGTTCAGTTCTCAGCATCCACATCTAGTAGCTCACAGTTGCCTATAACTCCAACTCTAGAGGATCTGACACCTTCTTCTGGCATATGTTGTCACCTGTATGCACACAGGCACACACACACACACACACACACACACACACACACACCATTTTAATGAAAAAGTAATTATGAATCACTAAGTCTGCTTGTATTCTAATCCCCAAAGTATTTTGCTATATTGCCCAGTATAGTAGGCTGAATTGGCTTTCAAAAGGTTCCCCTGTAGTAAACTTTAGAAACTGTGTAATCTTATATGGAAAAAGAAAAGAAAGTAGAAGTGAGTAAGTTAAAGATCTTGAGATGAGGAGATCACCTAGACTGACTTGATGAATCTTGAATGATCTTACTTGACTATTACTAGTGGTGTGGTAGCCAGACCAAAAAGATGATTTGACTAAGAAGCTGAAATTGGAGTAAGTGGCCATGAGTAAATGAGTGCTTACAGCCTGATAATCCAGACTTTGACACAAGAAAGAGATTATCCTTGGGAGCTGCTCTGCTGGCATTTGATGGTGGCCCATAAAAATTCATTTGGAACTTCTGACCTCCAAGACTGTGAGTAAATAACTAACTGTATTGCCTTTAGACACTGTATTTGCAATATATGTTATTGCAGCAATAGTAAGCCAGCACATGGAAGAGAGGAATTAAATTTGCAGACTGAATTAAAGATGTCAATTGGATTACTGTAAACATTTGAAAGTTAATGTGACTCCTATGATTTGGATGTAAAATATCTCCCAAAAGGGCTCATGTCCGAAGAGTTGATACTCAGCTGATTACGCTGCTGAGGGTTCACTGGATCTTGAGAGCACTAATTCCATTTGTGGGTGAATTCATGGTGGGACTGGTTAGGAGGTGGAGGTCTCATTGGAGCAAATGTGTCTGAAGAGTATGTCTTTTCTGTAGACCTTTCCTCTCTTGATTTCTATCTACTTCCTGTTCACTATGAGCAATATTCTTCTGCCAAATTTTCTTTCCAAAGCTGAAGGCTGTAAAGTCACTTAGATAAAGTCAAAACAACAGCTTGAAAGAAACAGAGACCAGATCAGTTATCTAGAATAAGCAAAGACTGACTAGCTGAGTTGTCTAAGATGCTAGCATACACAGAGTAGGATTTGATGTTTCAGCTGTCTTTAAGTTATTTTTGCTCCTGTAAGTAACATATCATTGATATTATTGTTAAGTAACATCAGTAAAAGTTATTGTTTCATGGAATTGGACTTTGATGCTCTTTGTACTTTGGATTGTCATGAGCTACCTTTCTGTGGTGAGTAAATGTGTTGTGTCCTCCCAGGAAATGTTTGTCATCCTACAATGTGTACATAAAACACTACCAACAGAGTAGAGAAAAATCTAAATATTAACTCAATGTGTAATGATTACAGATTGAAAAACTGCACAATCATAGTATGCCAGCTTTCCCTTGAGTTTATCTACAGATTCAACATTTCCAGATAAGAACCAGCATTGTTTTCTTTTGGAAATCAATAAGACAATTTTAATGCACACATAGCAAAAGAAATAACCCCAAATTGCCAAAACAAACTTTAAATAGAAATACAAATGATCTGAACCATCTAATTTAAAGACAATTTATAAGTTTACAGAAGTCAATACACTATAATTGTGGTGTAAAGACAGATCAAGAGCCAGCATAGAATTGACATCAAAGTTATGTCCTCAAATTTCAAAACAGGTGCAAAAGCAACTTACTGTATAAAGTATAGTTTGTAAACAATGTAGAAGCAATTGCATCTATGTATCTGCTATCATCTATGTATTGATCATTCTATCATCTATCTGTTTATGTGTCTGTATACAAATTTCTACTCATACTTTGTTTCATATAAAAATTAAATTTCTGAACAGAACATGATTTATACATTCACTAAAATAAACAATAAATAAATGGGACCTCATGAAACTGAAAATCTTCTGTTAGGCAAAAGACATCATTCAGACAAAGTGACAGCCTACAGAGTAGGAAAAGATTTTTCCAACTTCATATCTGATAGAGGACTAATATCCAAAATATATAAAGAACTCAAAAATGAAATGTCAAAGACCAAATAATTCAATTACAAATGGGGAACATATTTAAATGAAGAATTCCCAAACACTTAAAGAAAAATTCAACATCCAGGGAAACATAAATCAAAATTGCTTTGAGATTTTATATTATAATTATTAGAAAGCTAAAATCAACAAAACAACTGACAGACCATATTAGCAAGGATGTGGAATAACGAAAATACTTATCCACTGTTAGTGGTAGTGCATTCACTATGTATGTCACTATAAAAATCTTTAGAAAGATGGGGATTAATATATCTCAAAACCCAGCTATGCTACTCTTAGGCATATACCCAAAGAATACTTTACCCTACAACAAGGGCATTTGCTCATCATATTCATTGCTGCTCTATTCACAATAGCTGTAAGTTGATAATTAACCAGATGCCCCTCAACAGAAAAGAATGGATGAATAAAATGTAGTACATCTACACAATCAAGTGTTACTCAGCTTTAAAAATGACAGCATGAAATTAATAGATCAATGAATGGAACTAGAATAAATTATCCTGAGTAAGGTAACCTGAACTCAGAAAGATAAATATGGTATGCATTAACTTACATGCAAATATTAGCTGTTCAGTAAATGATAACCAAACTACAATCTATAGACCCAGAGAGGTTAGGTGTAGACAAAGGGGATAAGGGGTAATGCATGGATCTCCCTGGGAGGGGTAAGTAGAATAGAACTTATGGGTAGATGGGAGGGTGGGGAGGAAGAGAAAAATGGATCAGGAAGATGATGTGGGGAGGGGAAGAAAATGTGAGGAGAGACAGCTAGAATGAAGGGGCATGTGTCAGGTGGCATGAAAAGTTCCTAAAATATATGAAGGTGACATTAGTGAAGTCTCTAAATAATTTGAGAGGCAGAGTCCCAAGAAAGATTCTGTTACTGAGACCAGGTTATATACAATTTTGTTATTGGCCAAAAGGATCCTATGGAAATCCCCAAACCCAGGCTGTTCTCCACAAACTGACAGCATGGCACCATTGTTGAAGACCCACACAACTCATTGATCATGGAGAAGTTGGTATGATGCCTGTGTAGAACCTCCATCCCTATGTTTTATTGTCTTTTGTAGGGAAGGTACTCTGCAGACCACCAAAGAGAAACATACAATAACACAGTCATAAAACCTTTGTTTCACAATCTGTCCTACCTACAAGATATGCTAGGTCACTGGTGACAGCAAAGAGTGTACAAGTAACCAACCAATAGTATGATTTGATTTAGGCTCCATTCCACAAGATGGAACTCATATATTCCACGCTTAGGATCAACTACTAGAGACTAGATATCCCAGATTCCTAAGGTAAAACCAAATACTATCAGTCTTTTTAAAAAGTAGTGATAAAACAACTCCTAATGCTATTTTGCTATAGTCATAGATCAACTCCTTATTCAGCCATCATCAGAGAAGTTTCCTCTTATAGCAGATAGGAATAAATACAGAGACCAGAGACCCACAGAGAGAGAGAGAGAGAGAGAGAGAGAGAGAGAGAGAGAGAGAGAGAGAGAGAGAGAGACTTTAGAACATTTGAAACATTCAAGTCTAAATGAGATGTCTACATTAAATCCCTCCCCTCAGAGCTTGTGAGACATCACAGAAGAGACAGAAGAAAATGTATAAGATCTAGAGGGATGGAGGACACCAAGAGAAAAAAGACTATCTAAATAAATGGAACAAAGTTCACATGAATTCAGAGACCAAAGCAGTAAGCACAGGGTCCAAATGGCTCTACAGCAGATCTTCTGTGTATATAGTTTAGTATTTTTATGGAACCCCTGAGTGTGTGAACAAATGAGTCTCTGGTTCCTATCTCTGGACCTTTTCCACTTCTGTTGGTTTGCCTTGTCTAAGTTCAGTATGACGTTTTTTGTTCTATTTTTTATTTATTTTGTTGTTATCTCTTAGAAGCCTATTCTTTTCAAATAAGAGAGAGAATGGGAGTATATCTGTATGGGAGAGGAGGAAGTACTGAGAGGAATGGGGAAACTGTAATCAGGATATAATGTGTGAGAAAATAATCTATTTTTAATAAAAGAGAAATAAATAAAAATATTTAAAATCCATAAGTTCAAAATCTGTAAATACAAAATTACAGAAGAAAATAAAGAAAAAAATCCCACATTATTTAGGGTGGAACAAAAATCTCAGTCAAGAATCCAAATCATAATAAAATAAAATGGAATATTGATCTACTGAGCTACATTAAGATTGGGTTCTTCACTTTAAAAGTTACTTTTTTAAGGCAGGAGAGAGAGAGAGAGAGCAGTGACTGAGGATACATAAATATTGGGAAACCATATATTTGACAAAAACACTAGTATTTGTAGCACGTAAAGGACTCTTAACATTGGTTAGAAATAATTTAAACAAACTGTAAGAGATGCCCATGCCACACATTACTGCATCCCCTCTGCACTTCCTGTTGGAGACAGAACTAGCCTATATTATAATCATCTACTTAATCTCACCTCATCCCACATCAAGCTGGAGTCTGGGTTGGCAGAAATGACATTGTTTATCTTTGCAATCTTGGTTTCCAAGATAGTATTTATTAAATTAGTGTTTGTTGATATATGCAAGAACAGAAATAAGGAGAAGTATGCCAGCCCTGTAATCTTAAGAAGCAGAACCCTTGCAGTCCTTGGAGAAGGTATGCCTCTCTAGTCAAATAGAACAACATCTGGCAGGCATCAGCACACCCCACTTTGTTCAGAAGCTTCTGGGAAATGAGAAAATGCTTATAATAAAAGGTTTGGGCTTTTCCCTCCATAGGGTGTTCACTGAGCCCCATGGAGAGGAATGGGGAGGGACTCAGGATAGCAGCCAAGCAGAACCTGATTATAGATCAGCTGTCAGACTGTCAGATTGCAAACCAAATCCTTCTCATGCTGGACAGATTGCTTGCTGAGGATCATTAACCATTTAGGACACACTGCAGGTTTTCTCTCTTTTTATCCTTCTTCTTGGAATTGCTTTCTAACCTAGCAATGTGAAAATGAAGCCTCATTAAGACAAAATCATCTTTCATTTGTTTTTAGAAGCTCATCCTTCAAGAGTGATTAGGGAGAATTTGAGGTTGTCTCCACTCCTCAGTTTAAGACAGATGAACTGGTAAGGGTTAGGTTTAGAAAGGGCCATCCTTACCTGATGACATCAGTAGTTATTCAATTATTGTCTGTTGATACATGCAAGAACAGAAATAAGGAGAAGCATGCCAGCCCTATAATCTTAGGAAGCAGAAACCTTTCCATCCTTGGAGGAGGCATGCCTCTCCAGTCAAATGGAACATCTAGCAGGCATCTGCACACCTACTAATAGCAGGAAATGTGATACATCAAACACTATGTTTTCCCTTGTCATGAAAGAAGGCTAAGTCTTAAGTTCATAGATAGTATTAGAGGAAAGGTCTGATGTTAATGAATGCAACAAATTAACTATTGGGAGCCTAATGCAAACTCTGACTCAGAGAGATTAGCATTGAGAGAAATGCAGACACAAACTACTGCGTCACAAACCTTCAGCCTGCCAGGTGCTGAAGCCATGTAGATAGAAGGATGTTAGAGTGTATACTAAATCCTGGGTTCTTGGAAATTTTGACATTAGTACTAATTCAGCTAATGGAATAACCTGATAACCATGTATATGTTTAACTAGAAGACAAACCAAGGAAATAGTGTGTAACATACAATGATTAGAGCTAGAGTTCTCAACCAGGAATTTTTCTTCCATGCAGGTCAGAGAGCAGCATCTAAAGATATTTTCACAGTGAAATTAGTGTGTGAACTTAGGGATACTGCTCAGCATGAATAAGATAAGTACTCCCCATGAAATGTTAATTATTTAATGGTTTGGGTATTGTGAAACTTCTCTATTGATGTAAACTGCTCTTGTCATTGTGTAAGTTTGTTGCTAAAGTGACCATGTTGTTAAGATTCAGTGCATGCAGCTTCCTAACATATACAGAAGCCTATCAAATTACAAATGGTTACCTCTAAAGACATACAAATATGAGTAACACTAAATGTTCTTGGCAGATTAAACACACACATAGATATACATGCATATGACATGTATGTATGTGTATATGTACTTATGTGTGTGTGCGCATAACAATAATAATTAACAAAGAAGAGGTTGTAAATCTGGGAGGAACATTTTGAAGTTGGATAGGGAGAAGATGAAGTAGAAATTATGTAAATATCCTGTTCACACATGAAATTCTCAAACCCCAAACAAATGTAAATAAAAATTCAATTGACAGTAGTAGTGAGGTTTGCATACTCCAACACACAGAGAGATACACCCAGACACACTCACACACATACATACAGAGAGAGAGAGAGAGAGAGAGAGAAGAGAGAGAGAGAGAGAGGGAGAGAGAAAGATGGAGAGATAGAGAGAGAGAGAGAGGGAGAGAGAAAGACGGAGAGATAGAGAGAGAGAGAGAGAGAAGAAAGAGAGAGAGAGTCATAGCATGTTCTGTGATTCATTTATTAATCTCCCTCTCCCCTGTTTTTTCCACTGCTGAGTTATTGGGAAGTAAACCCTCATGAGTATAGTGAAGCCTCTGAAAGTTTTAAAGTCTCATTTCTAAAAGAATTAAAACTTCCAAAAACAACCTTGCCATTATTACATTTAAAATATTAATTCTCGATGTCATAACATTTATCGAATTATGTCAGATTTTTTATTTTTATGTATAAATACAGTTTGCTTGAAACAAGATGAAAATAGATGCAGTACAAATAAACTCTGGTGAGTATATTTTTCTCATCGACGTAAGCCAGAACTTTGTGACTGAGGTTTGGAGCTGAGTCTGAGGACATATCTGCCTCCAAAGTCTAGGACATAGGTGTCATTTACAGATGTGATTTATATGGCAGCAGAGACAAGATTTGGAAGTGGGAAAAAAGATAGTGGATTCAGCTTTAATGACCCACGCTACACACAAATTTTTCCAGTTGGGAAATGGAGGAAAGATTAAGAGCCTAACATCCGAAAACACTGGTAATGGAAATTGTGGCTCACGGATTAGCAACCAAAAACATCATGTCTGAAAGTGCCCTCTGAGAGATCACCAGGGATGAGTTCTCAAAATAGTAAGAGAAATCATGGAGAAAAATGTAATAGATAAAACAAAACAAAACAACAACAACAACAAAAAAACACAGTTCAATTTAACTGCTTTTCTAATAGGACACCCAATACAAGTGCATGTGTGTGTGTGTGTGTGTGTGTTTGCGCATGCACACACACACACATATGCACACGCATGCGTGCATGCACACACACTACTACAATCACCACCATCAGCAAACTTTGCTTTTTTTATTGGATATTTTATTTACATTTCAGATGTTATCCCCTTACCCCATCCCCCCCCAGGAACCCTCTATCCCATCCCCCTTCCCTGCTTCTATGAGGATGTGCCCCCACCTACCCCCCCACTCCCACATCCCCACCCTCGAATTCCCCCATACACATCATCCAGCCTTCTGGGACCACGGATCTCCTCTCCGACCAATGCCCGACAGGGCCATCCTCCCTCACATATACAGCTGGAGACATGGGTCCCTCCCTAAGTGTCCCAGGCTGGTGGTTTAGACCCTGGGAACTCTGGTTGCAAACCTTGCTTTTTAAACACTTCAGAATTGAAATAAGCTGTCTCTAGAGTGAAAGAATCAAATCCCTCTTCATCACATACACAGTTTTCACTGATCACCCCCAATGGTACAAGCTTGAAACCATGAGATTAAGGTAGCTTTATAAATTTAAGTTCAATTAAAGGTACTTGGGTAACTTTTATGTTATTAGTAATTACTTTACAAAATTAAAGACTGTAATTACCGTGAGAGATGTATGTAATACAACTCCAGGTCCTTAACTTCTCCAGAGCTATTTTTTATTTGATATTTGGAAGAAAGTCTTTCTTTAAAAAATCCAAAATGTGCCAGTATGCTTTTATACATGGGATATTGGGGTCCGAATAAGAACCTCCCCCAATAGGTTCAGGTATTTGAATACTTGGTCCCCAGTTGGTATCACTTTGGGGAGGTGGTGCAGTCTTGGTGGAAGAAGTACATCACCTGGGACAGGCTTTGAAAGTTCATAGCTTTGTCCTACTTTATGTTTGCTATCTTGTATTCCTGTTGAAGATGTGATCCTTTGCCTTCCAGCCCCTCACTATGCATGCTGCTATACATTTCTGTCATGATGGACTCTTACCTCTCTGGAACTGTAAGCCCAAATAAAACATTTTTCTTATTTTATAATTAGAAAGTCTAATCTTGCTCCCACATACTAAGAGATGAGGTTGCCTCTTAAAAGAAATAGGGCAGTTTAATGGTTAGCTGTGAGCATCTGCCTCTGAGTATGTCAGACTCTTGCAGACCTCTAAGGAGACAGCTATATCAGGCTCCTGTCAGCGTGTACATCCTGCCATCCACATCAACCTCTACCTTTGGTGACTGCAGATAGGATGGATATCTAGGTGGAATAGTCTGTAGACTGTCCCTCCTTCAGTTTCTGTCCTGCACTGTGTCTCCTTATTTGCACCCTTGAGTATTTTGTTACTCCTTCTAAGAAGGACTGAAGGCTCCCCTACTTGGTCATCATTCTTCATGAGCTTTATGTGGTCTGTGAGTTGAATCTTGGGTATTTCAGGCTTCTGGGCTAAAATCCAATAATCAGTGAGTGAATACCATGTATGTTCTTTTGTGATTGGGTTACTTCACTCAGGATGATATTTTCTAGTTCCATCCATTTATATATGAATTTATCAAATTCATTGTTTTTAATAGCTGAGTAATATTCCATTGTATAAATGTACCACATTTTTTGTATCCATTCCTCTGTTGAAGGGCATCTGGGTTCTTTCCAGTTTCTGGCTATTATAAATAAAGCTGCTATGAACATAGTGGAGCATATTTCCTTGTTATGTGTTAGAGCATCTTCTGGATATATACCCAGGAGTGGTATAGCTGGGTCCTCAGGTAGTGAGTTCCCAATGGAGAAGATAGAGTGAAGGCTGAAGGAGTTGAGAGGATTCGCGACACCATGAGGAAAGCAACAATCCCAACCAACCAGAGCCCCCAGGGTCTAAGCCACCAGCCTGGGAGTGCTTAGGGAGGGTCTCAAGGCTCCAGCTATATAGGCAAGGGAGCTATATATAAGTGGGAGAAGAGATCCTTTGACCCATGAAGGCTGGACGTCGTGGGGGGGGGATACTCGAGGGTGGGGAGGTGAGGTACAGGGGAGGGTGGGTGGGGGTACACCAACGTGGAGGCAGGAAGAGGGGGGAAGGGATAGTGAGTTCCTGGGAGGGAGGGGGGGAAACGGGGTAAGGAGAGAACATCTGAAATGTAAAAAATAAAAAATTTTTCAATAAAAAAAAAAAAAAAAGAAAGAAATAGGGCAAAACAGTGAAACGAATACAGAATAAGAATTTGTAAACATCCATTGACTTGAGAACAAAATAGTTACTAAATGTAAAGACATTCCTAATAACACTCATATATCATGACTGTATGCAAGAGGAGCTCTTCAATCTTCACCCAAAATCCTCAGCAGTCTGGTCTGGCCCTAATTCACTTACTGGAGCTGGGGACAGCATAAAGTTGAAAAGTGTGTCTGAAATGAAGAATTACCCAGTAGCAAGCAAAGCATTCTCAAGTTTACTGTTTAGTTCCCTGGAGAGTAGTCTAGAGTAGTGTCAAGTAAAACCTTGGCTCTCTCACCTAATGGTGACTTTAATTAGATAAGTCCCAACACCATCTGTCCTCCTTGATCATCTGATTAAGTGGGGGTAGAACTAAAACTGCCTCAAACTGCAAAGGATTAATGTAATACAATGTTTTTAACAAGGCCTTTTTTTTTAACCAGGTTTCATAAATAGATCATATACTATAACATTATTGTGACTGTCAGTTATCAGTTTTACAGATAAGTAATGATTTCATTACAGGAGAGATGAGAGCAAAGCAAGAGACATGGCTTGTGGAGTACCATGGTGCAGTAGAATCTGCCTCATCTCACTGGACCCTGTACGTTCACCATCAGCTTTCCTGTACCTTTGTTTTCCTGGTGAGCTCTTTCCACTCCTGTGGGGCATTACTTCCCTGATCTAACAGCATCTCTTCTGCTTCTTAGTGAAGTTTGGCTTTTGACACTCACAGCCCAGTTTCTGCACAGAATCACAGGACTCAGCTCTGAGGAGGCTATGCAGGCTCAGGAGCCTGTCCTTACTCCTTGTTTTCTCTGCAGCAACAGCTAGTGACTTCCCAAGGATCCTCTAGACCTGTGTACCCTAGTTGATGTTACACCTGTCACCCTGTTATGTCATCATCTTTTCCTTCACTCTTTCCCTTCCAGTTCGACGATTCTCTTAAATCCACCAAACTTGGTTTCACACTAGGGCCCCTGTTCCAGCTACTTCTTTTGTTTAGAGCACCTGTTTTTCAAATTCATCAGCTTAGTTAACTCTTACCTACTTCATCTCTTAGCTCAAATATCCACTTTTGTTGTGAGCAACCAACTATGTAACAAAGCTACTGGATTCTCTTGTTCCAAGGCTCTGGTTACATTGAACCACTTACTCTTGAGTCACTCTGCCACTATTACCTATGCTCCTCACTCCAGGAAGACATCTGCTTATATCTTTGCCACCCAATCTATTACCCAGAATAGCTAAGTTAGAGGAATTTATTGTCTTTGCCTAGAAGGAAACATATCATTATTTTGTTCACAGTTCCTGGCACAGAGAACTTTCATAAACTATAAACTCTGAAATGGAGACTTCACGTTTTTTCAGGACACGTGACAGGAAGACACTACAGTCAATGAAAGTTTCAGGGGTTGCTATATGTACCTTCCAAAGCTCAAACCTCAAGATATATTGAAATATGGAGCTTTGAGAGGGTAATGAGGCTATGTGAATGAATTCAATGCTATTTTGGAAAAAAGCCAGAGGGAACCATGCAGACTCGTTTGCCCTTCTGCTTTTGCCACTAACTGAAAATGCTGCATGGAAACAAAATCCATGTTTCAAGCCCTCACCTGACACTAAATCTCTTGGATTTCATCAGCCCACATAACTGCTGGCAATACATTTCTATGGCTTTACATCACTCAATCTGTGGTGCTGTGCTGTAGTAATGCATGCACATTAAAACAAGAGTGTGTGTTCATTCATTCACTCTACCACACTGGTAATGAGAGTGGGTGCCTACCACACTTTGACCCCTCTATTAGATATTACAAAACAAGGTCTCTTCCCACTTCTCATTCATTTCATATGGCATCTTATTTTCTCCAAACATACAATGTTCTTTCAAAGTCTGAAGAACTTACCCTATGATTTCTTCTGCCTTGTGAATCGTGAGTAATAGCTAGTTTTGGTGAGTATATTGTGCTAATGCTTTCTACACAGTTATTTTTTCAAACATTATAGCCACATAATGAATTGTGTAAAATTAGTATACACTTGTTTACAATGAAAGAAACAAAGACCCATAATGTAGATTTAAACTATTTAATTTTATATAGCTAGGAAATGAGGCATTCTACCTTAAAACATAGACTGTTCAGCTCTGAAATATCTCCTCCTATAACTGCTATACAGTGAAGAAGTACCCTCTCTCACTTTTTTCTATACCCAATCTTGAGTTTATTTGAGTTGGGGGGAGGTGTTATGAAATCAGTTGTATTGAAAAACCAGGTAGATGCTAAACACATGTGAAGGTGTGAGGTGCAATGAAAACTAATCAGTCAGTCTACAGCAAATTTGAGAAATCCTGTATGCACCAAACAATTTTGTTTTCTGGATTCAGTCCATAGGCTGGGAAAAAGCAATGCTGCTTTGGATGCACTGTAGAAGACACACTACCAATGAACAGCAGTGTCTCTAAGTCTGATGTTTCCATGGGTTTCACAAAGTTATCATTTCACCTATCACAACACCTAGGAGGTTAGTAGTGCACAGATCTTTGCAGGTACTAGGCAAGTACAAGATGGTGGTGTCTGGGGGCATGCACAGTAGCCTTGTGAATGATCTAATATGGAAACTTGATTTAAGGGCTCTCAGGTGGTATAGTGTTAAATGCCCATTCAGGGTTGCTGAATAGGGAAACAAAGAAGTGTGGTGAGAATAGTCATTAAAGGTCTCAAGGATGGATGCAATGGCTCTTGCATCATTGTGGTGGCTTAGATGAGAAATGCCTTTCCAGACATACGCTCATGTATTTGGGCATTTGTTTTCCAGTTGGTGATACCCAAGTTGATTGAGGGAAGTATAGTCTTATTAGAGTAAGTATGTCATTGAGGGAAGGTCTTGAGGGCTTATAAACTCACCCCACTTTGGATTCTTTTTTGTATGTATGTATGTATGTATGTATGTATGTATGTATGTATGTACTTAATGTATAAGAGTACATTGTCACTGTTTTCAGACACACCAGAATCGCTTTCTGATCCTATTACAGATGGTTGTGAGCCACCATGTGGTTCTAGGGAATTGAACTCAGGACCTTTGGAAGAGCAATCAGTGCTCTTAACTGCTGAGCCATCTCTCCAGCCACCCTCCCCCCCCCAGCTTTGTATTCTTGTACTCTGCTTCTTCCTTATGTTGTTATACCTTGCCTTCCCTGATCTACCCCTCTGAAAACAGAAACCAAAGCCCTTGTTATCATATTTCATCACAGCAACAAAAAGTTACTAAGACAGCCATTAAAGATAGAATGAAGAGCATTGTTGATTGAAGTTACATTAGGCCAGGGAACCGGGGAATTGCAGGTGGTCTAAGCAATGTCAGGGAGGCTTGAATCAACCAGAAATCATTAGAGTCTATCCATAGAGTATGGAGTGACAGGGACAGTGTGGTAGAAACAGAAAAGCAAGAGACTACCAAAGAGGTGTGTTCTGGCTGAAAAATTTACATTGTGACTGAAAGCCATGATTTAATGTTTTAATGGAAAATGGAACATGACCAAGGAAGTTAGATATAAGATGAAGCAAATAAGAAGGTCGGAGATAACTTGGAAAAGCTAGCAACAAAAGACTTTAGAGACAGAAAACAGAATTTTAAGGACTTGATATCTGATTGGATCTAGAAGAGAGGAGAGAAATCTACAGCAATGACTAGGTTCCTTGATTAAGTAGTTGGAAGCATGTTAGTACTCTAACCAGATAAGAAAGCATGATTGGAAAGATTTGACAGAATGTAAATTGAATGTGATAGAATTCAGAATGCACAAGAAATGGCTAGGTTGAATTGTAGATAGAGGTTTGGATACTTAGGTTTAACACTAGTTCTGGGCAGTAGTTGAATCCATAAAACTGATGTTGTCAGTGGATGGAGATGTGGTACAGTAGTGCAACACTTGAGCAGCATGCTCAAGACCTTGAATTTTATATCTAGCATTTCCCAAAGACAATCAGCATGTGACAGGACTTTTGGTGGACAGGAAGCAAAAACAGCTGAAGAAGATATGGCCAGAGATAAAAAGAAAATCACTACCAAAAGGAACCCAAATTAATATTCTTAAGGATGCCAATGTATGCATTGCCTTTGTTAGTAGAGTTGTCAGTGGTGATGTTTGCCAGCCAGGAAGATCTTGACTGAAGCAACTAAATGATGGAAAGAAGTGGAAACATAAAATGCAGATGATTGTTTTGGGGATTGTGGCTTGAAGATGAGATAGGGAAACAATTAGAGGGCAATGCTTCATTGAGCATGAGTCTTTCACTGTTGAAGATATTTGAAACAGGTTTCTGAAACAGTTTATTTGGAAAGAGCGTGTAAATGTAGACTGAGCAATGTGGGGCTGAGATTGAAGACAAGAGGTCTAAAGCACAGAGAATGGTCACACAGATGAAAAACCACTGGAACTTGCACTGGGAAGAATCAGGTAAATGTAAAGAGAAAGGGGTTTTAGGGAGCACACTAGGGTGTGTGGCAGCTTCTACCAGACACCAGTAAAGAAGGTCCTGCATACAGATCTACAACACTGCTTTTGTCTCTGTGGGTTCGTACCTTTCCTAGGCAGTTGGATGACTTTTGTTGCCATAACAACAGGATACAGCACTTTAGATTTGTTTTTGAAGTGTGTGTCTGTGTCTCTATGTGTGTGTGTGTTCTATCAGATGTGTGCTGTAACAATGGACTAGAGCATGTAAGAATATTTTTAGTATATACGTATATGATTCTGAATGTGGGATTATTTGGTGATCTTATATGAGCACTTCTATGCTTGTGTGTGAGCACTACTTTGAGACGTGACTGTTTTGCCACTATTAACATGAGGAGTGTTCATAAAGAAAGCTTTGATATTAGGACATAGTGTGGATGTGTTTCTGTGGAGAAGAGTGTACAGCTACATGGGTTGTTCTCATAGTTTAGCAAATGCAGGGTATCGGTGTGTATTTGTGAAATGTGCATATCTGTGTACATAGAAGGTGTGTTTCTGAGTCTGTTAGTGCACATATGCAAGATTGTACCAGAGAACATATAACTAGCCTATGCTAACTAGTTAAAATATGTTTTTTCATTTTCCTTCTCCACTAGATTTCAAATTTTATTTTGGTTACCTTCTTCTGTGCAAATTGTCCCTGAGAATCAATCTTAGATTTTACCTGGTAGTAGAAAGCATGCTTAGAGACTCTGGGAAACCAAGCAGTGGTATTAATATGAAAGTAAGAAGGAATAAGCATACATTAGATGAACTGGTGGGTGGAGTGTGTGTTTAAGTCTGCATATAAGCTAGATGTAACAGCCAGAACTGCTGTAAGGGAAATGGGGCAAAACTCAGCTTTTCTGAGAAAGAATTTATACAGAAAATTCCATGTCAAGTATTTTGTCCAGACACTGGAAGACAGCAATAGCAGGATGTTGTGGATTTAGTTTAACACTTGTATTATATTAATTGGATCCCCCAAATTGCACAAAAATCCATATGTAAGATACTAAGGGTCCCTGCCCCAGTTGCTTCTGATTGGTAAATAAAGTTGTTGGCAGCCAATGGTTGGGTAGAGAGACAGAGGCAGAAGTTTAGGATTCACAGGCAAGGGGACCAACAGAAGAGGAGGAGGAGGAGGAGGAGGAGGAGGAGGAGGAGGAGGAGGAGGAGGAGGAGGAAGGAAGGAAATTGCCATGCTGGGAAAGGAATAAGGTCCAGGCTTGAGAGCTGCAGAAGAGATAGCATACCAATCATGTTAGAGCCAGGGAAGATCAGTCCTAGCCCTACTCCTAAATTGCATCTAGAGCAGCAAAGATGAAATATATATTTTAAGTAATAACTCAGCAGTATTGAAGGGGAGGAGTTATCCATGTGTATGTTTGTGAGTGGCCCAACCACTGAGGTGATTAAGGTATATTAAATATAAGATTCTCTCTCTCTCTCTCTCCCTCCCTTTCTCTCTCTCAGTGTGTTTGTGTTTGTGTGTGTGTGTGTGTGTGTGTGTGTGTGTGTGTGTGTGTATGTCTTACTTTCTGGAATCCAGAACATCAGGGCAGGTAGCAAAGAAAGTACATAACTGGGGCAATTAGAGTAGCATTAACCTCTACTGAAACAAGACAGCTAAAGTCCTACTTTTTCTGAAGCTGCTATTGAAATGAAGAGTGACAGACTAAGAATTGGTGAGCTGATAGGTAACCTGGTGGTGTAGAGGACTACTCTAGAGAATTAGGAAGCAGATATTAGATGTGGAGAGGGATGAGAGGAATTATTTTATATGAAATGATCTAGGTAAACCTCTCTGAGGAGGTCACATCCAAACAGGCTATTTTGGGAAGTAGCAGAACACAAGATGACAAAGCTGGGGACAAAACCTTTTGTGTGACTGGAAAGTGTAAGAAGGCTGTTTTGGCATGGGAGGATGGGGAAGTGGTTGAGATGAACTGGAGAGGAATCAGAAAACACAGTACATGTATAGTGCAATAGTGCAACACTTTATGCATGTGCATCTGGGTATCTATGTGCATGTGTCTCTGGGGGGAATGATTAGCTCAGGGGAGGGGGCACAGGCGTGGCTTCTTGAATCTTGTTGAACTGTTGTGATTCCCAGGGTTCCAAAAAGACTGGAATGCGGGAATCTTGACTGAGTTCATGCCAAGCACTGCACTGGGTGGGCGTTTTGGGACCCTGCCTGGTGGGGAGAGGTCTCACTCAGTCTGGTAGTTCTGCGGAGGTGCAGAGCTCTTGGATTGGGGATCCCTGGGCTAGGAGGTAGCTGGGGACTGACAGGTCTCAAGTTCTTGGGCTCTCAGACTCCACTGAGAGGCCTCAGAAGGACCAAAACTGGGGGCATGTGACTGACCCACAGCCCAGAGAAACGAGGCAGGGGAGAGAAGAAAGAGGCCCTGAAGGAGAGAGTCAATTACTGTATTCAATTAGCAGACTCGGTGGCCCAGCTAGCTTGCTTGAAGATGCAAGTCCCTATGGCTGGAATGCAGGGAGGTCCTCCAGGAGTGGCAGTTACAGCAGCTCATTAAAGGCCTTCTCTTCAGTGTATAAGCAGGGCTGCCCCTGACATCTCCTCCCTTCTTTTAAGTATAGAAGGTGGGGATAGAGGCCTGACCTCTAATAATTGAAGGGGACCTTGTAATGGCTCCAGTCCTCCTGTCATTGTCCAGAGAGGCATGAGGGCCATAACCATCCTGATGTCTTTTTCCTGGAGAGGGAATACTTTTGACATCAACCCCTATGGAGTCAGGCTTGTCCCACAGGGAACCCAGAGAGATATTTTTAACTTTTATTTATATTCCCTTGCAGTGCTTAGCCTCACAGCCTAAGCAAGAATTCAGATCACCGAAGGCCTAAAATCAGCCATAGGCCTAAAATCAGCAATAGGCCTTACATGCATACATACTAACACAAAGTCTTGGGTCTCTGTAGAAAAACACTGAAACAGATGGCTATAAGCTATTGTAAACAAGCAGCTTTTGTGTAAATTTACTAGCCTGAGTAGTCATAGATCTTGTAAATAGGTAACCTTGGCTGACAGTATCAACTTAGATAAGGACAAGTGAATCATAGGCAGAGTCATGTGACCTGTTCTCTGAACCTTCACCCAGCTGATATGCTGTTCTGAAAGGTATCTGTACTCCCCCTGAACACCTATGCTCTGGTGTCATTCCCTTCCCCACATCCTGCCTTTTTGTGTTTATTACCCCTGTGTGAATGAGTAAATTACAATTTGATTTAAATAATTAAAAAAAAATAAATTTATTTTGATAAGAAAAAAAAAAGGCCTTCTCTGTGTTTTCCCACTGCAGGCCCCAAAGACACAAGAAAGTCCATGGTTCCAAAAGGGTTTATTTTCATGGAGGATGGTAGATGGCTCTTGTGGTACCCCCATGAAACTCAGGGCAGACCTGAGTTAAATAGGGAGGGAGAAGTGGGAAGGGTCTGGGGAAGAATGCTTAATTGGCTCTGCCCTCTGGCCTTCAGGTATCTCATTAGTAAGTAAATCTCTCTAGGGCCTGAGGCCTATAGTCACACCCTCTACCTGTGCTCTTTGGGAGGGGCTGCATTGTCCTATGTGACTGAACAGGTTAATGGAGTTCCAGGATTAGTGTTAGGAGCCTGGATTCTGGGAGCGTGGTGGAATAAATTCCCATCCCTTGCAGGGTCTTCAGGCTACTTCCAGCCAGCACTTCTACCAAAAACCAAGACCCCTTTCACAGCCCTATGTCTGTCTGCACACATGCTTATAGAGACCAGAGGTTGATGCTTAGTGTCTTCCTCAATCACTTTACACCTTATTTTTGTGGTGGAGTCTCTTTCTTAACCTGGCACTTGCCATTTCAGCTAGACTGGCTGCCCAGAGTGCATGAGATCCTCCTATCTCTGCCACCCTAATACACATAGCCTGTTTACATGGTGCTAGGAAGCAAACTCTACTCTGAATGCTTGCATGACAAACATGTTACTTACTAAGCTATCTCTTCAGTGCCCAGACTGTTGATCTAAATTTGAGATCATGGGAAAGTAGAAGACAACTTTAGTTGATGAGTGCCAGGAACTAACAATTATTTTCTAAGTATTTTCTGCTTACATGGGTAAAGTATGAACCCAGTAAGAATAGAAGGGAAGCTGATAAACTGATTTGGGAGTCACTAGCAAAAGCTAATAGGCTTGGAGATGGTAAGAAGTTGTCAGGTCAGACAGGACTAGATGCTGTTTGATTTGATATAGTATGGGCAGTCGTTGTTAACGCTAAGGTTTCTGTTTTAAACAATTGGTAAAGTGAAGGAATTGTACACAAAAATATAGAATACAGAAGTGGGACCAGGAATAAATTATTAGATGTGCTAAATTCAATATCCCTGCTGGATTTCTGAGGTCAGATGACAGTAGTGTTAAGTCTGAGGTATGAAAAGAGCTCTGGGTTGGAACTAGAAGTTTGAGGTGTCCCAGCCTATAGATAGTATTCAAAGCTATATGTACATTTTCTAGAATTGAACCTAGAGAACTGAAGAGTTCAGGAGGTATTAAAAGATTGGAACAGGGTACACCAATCAAGACAGTAGGTAAAAAACAACCAATTCTGTTCTAGACCCAAGTAAAAAGTGAAATGTATACCATGCTGCTGCTGAATATGTTACATGAAGTGAGCAATGATCATGGTTTTAGCAATGTGCAATCATTAATAAAATTGATTTGAGTACCTTCTAGAAAGAGCTAATGATGGCAATCTGGTGGGAGCCCAAACCATGATGGAAACCATTACAGTTGTAAGAATGTAAGGCCAGTGTTATGGCCACTTGGCCCATTGGCTAGGTAGACAGACTATGGAGGGTTAGCTTTTCCGTGGTTGAAGAGTAGGTGGATCTGCAGTTGAAGTTCCTTCTGGAAAATGTGCACACATGTTAACACTCACCATACTCTGGATTTGGTGAATGAGAGACATTGCAGAAACCATAGTATTGACTGGAATATGGTGAAGGGAGAGAAGATCAGAACTACCAGGATTCAGGAAACAAAGTCCGTTTTCTTACAAGGCAATGCACCATAGCTCAGGAAAAAAAAAAAAAAAAACTACTACAGAGAAAAACAACAACAATGACAAAACAAAAACAAACAACAAAATGTACCCACTACAATGACCAACTTGTATAGCCTGCCATAGGGAGGAGTGCCTTCTGTTTTAAAGTTGTTTTGTCTGGGAGCCATGAGTTTATCAAAAAGAACTCTTGGAATATGTCCTCCACTGACACTGACAACCATATTTTGGAGAATTTAATTTTGGAGGGCATGTATATGAATGTTACCAAACCTTAGATAGTAAGTACTAAATCTTTAAATATTTAACTTTCCATTACACAAATTTTCCCTGGTGTCAATGAAAGATATGAAGTCAGACTTTGCCTGAGAGCAGGCAAAAGAAATAAGAAGACCTCGACCACAGTGAGGGACATCAGAGTTATAGCTGAAACACACTGGTATCTTAGAAAAAAGCATTGATGTGCCCACCATTTAAATATGCCAGGATGACAGACCAATAAAACACAAAAAGCAGAGCTGTAATATGTGGTTTCTAAGCCAGAATACACACTACTTTTCATTATGTATTTATTGTGTATCCTCTTCACATATCTAAGATGTATCACAAATCCTGGATCAGTGTTATTCTCAGGACAGAATATCAAGTAATATATTTGTTTTAAAAACAAATCTGTGGAACTACTTTAGACTTTGGGAACAAATAGAACTGTGTTTTAGGGCCTACATATTTTATCCCTTGATTGCCCTCCAGACATCAAGTACTTTCTAGAGACAAGTTAACTGAGTACTTACAAGAGGTGATTTTATAACTCATACTCTAGGATTTAATTTCAGTTCAAGTATTTGGCAGTATTGAGATATTTCTTTTACATTCTGAAAAGGAAAGGAAAAATGAGCCTGGCATTTCTGAAGCATTTAAAATGGGTCTTAGGAAGCAGAGCCTAGCTAGCTATTCTATTTCTTTTGATAGTGGCTATGGATGAGTCACAGTGATCTTTAACCTATACAGCCAGCCTAGGTCCTGACACTTTTATCCAGCCCTAGGATATAGCAATGAGGTCAATCATTCCCAAACACCTCTTTGATCCACTTTTACTGATTCTGTTATAAAAATCTGAGTTATTTTTGATTTTTTGCTGAAACTGGTTGCAAATCACAAAATTTAAACATGTGCTTCCAATTCTTCTGAAACAAAAATATGCTTGAAAATCTATTTGTCTTTAGTCCTTTTTATACTGTGTAAATAATTGCTAAAATCTTGGGCAAATAAATGCCTATGATAGGGAGACCACTGTGATCACCATTGCTATAAAGAAGAACACCACATA